>ML681964.1:5516857-5754020 GCA_007922195.1 Podocnemis expansa | reverse complement strand
ACACACACACACACACAGCGGGAAGTGACTCGGGCCGCCGCTCACACACCCCCGCCGGTTTCCCAGCGCCCCGGCTCCTGGCGCGGCGCCTATGTCATGCTGAGGCGCGCAGCCGCGTCTCCCGAAGTCGCGGCTCCGCGGGCGCGAGCTCGGACGGCCCCGGCGCGCCGCGCTCGCCCGCCGGCCGCGCTCAAACTCGAGGCCGGGCGGCGGCGCAGGCGGCCGGGCCTGCGGGTCTGGCTCACGGCGGGCGGGGGCGGCTGGTCCCTCAGCGGCGGGGGCGGCGGCGGCGCCGCGGCGGCTCCCGACCCCTCAGCGGAATCCGTTAAACAAGGGAATTGAAGGAGCCGGCCCGACCGCCGCGCCGCCGTCACCGCTTCCCCGCCCCTCGCCGCGCCGAGGCCCAGCTCTCAGACAATAACTGCGCGGCCCCCGTCCGGCATAAGCGCCGCGGCCGCCGCCGAACACCGCCGGCCCGGCCTCCCACCATCCCGCCAATCGCAGGCGAGGGGCGGGCGTTCCGCGCCCCAAGCCAGCCAATCAGGAAAAAAAGCACAGCGCCCCGGAGGGCCTTGCTTGCGTCACTGCGGGTGGCAACAGGAAGGAAGAGCCCGCCGAGCGGGGGCGCTCCGGCGCTGCGCGGAAGCGGGCGGCCCGGCCCGGCGCCGCGCGGTGACTGTGCTGGGCTCTGCTCGCGGGAGACAAGGGCCTGGTAGAGAAGAGGAGCCAGGTCTAGGGTTACCAGATGTCAGGCAAGAGGAGGACGTGTCCTCCTTTTTAGCCTCCCGTCCTCCACCCGGCAGGCATTTTTAAAAGACATGATTTTGTCTGGCCTTTTAATTACAGGGGTTAAAGTTTGCTGGAACACGCTGTTTTTAAGGGGAAGCATTCCAGGGCCCCCTAAAAACAGAAGAATATGACATTATTACTACATTTGCTCCATATGTCCTCCTTTTCCTACTTCCCTGTCTTCCTGTCCAGGCTTTGGTATCTGGTAACCCTTGCCAGACCCCGCTGTGGAGCTGGGGCATCATTGCCTCAGCATTAAGCTGGGTGAAAGCGCGGGCTCCGGCAGGGGAACCTTTTTCCTGTCTACTCTGGCCCTGATTGGAAGTGGGGCTGGCCTGGGGGCTGCCACTGGACATGGAAGCCATTTTAGGATGGGGTGGGAGGAAGTGTGGCGGAGTGGCCTGTGCTGGAGCAAACGAGGGGTCCTGAGGCACTCAAAAGACTAAGAAATTTATTTATTGCATGAGCTTTCGTGGGAGAAAATCCCACTTCGTCTGATGTTCTCAGATCCTAGGTTTTTCAGCGTCTGAGGTTATGTCCTCATCGAGAGCGCTAAAATCGCCACCATCAGCCCAACTTTCCAGACATGATTAGCAGAGAGTATTTACTCATTGCTGCACTCCAGAAGGTCAGCTCTGGAAGTCCTGCCCCCTAGAAGGGGTAGGGGAAAGCCGACCACAAACCATTTGCAGTTGGCTTTCAGTAGTGTGTCCCAGTGGCTTAGAGAGTCGCCAGCAGTTATGCAAGGCATTTTATGTGCCTTGCGTATCTGCTGGTTGACTGCCACCGAAAAGCCCTCCAAGTGTAGACTGTGGCTCAGTCTTTAAAATGAACAAGGGGTCCCGTGGCACTTAAAGACTAATAAATTTATTGCATGAGTTTCGGAACTTAGTCCTTAAAATCAGAGTAATAGATATTTTGGAGGGTCTAGTTTTATAAACCAGATTACATTAAGAAATACACATTATGGATCCAAATGTTAACCATCCTGTTTCTGTCCATTTCAGCTAGCTAGCAGCTGTACAGCTACAGTCTGCAATTTTTTTTAACACACTGGTGGGATCACATCCAATGAAATCGAACAACTTTGCTGCATGTCAAGAAGTTATTAAGGCCTTGCTTGTCTTAAGTAAGAACAGAAAAGGCAGTTAATGTGTATGTATGCTGCCAGGGCCATAGAAGTGAACTAGGTGGTTCCCTAGGCACCAGGTGTTAAGGGGCACCAAAATAAATGGAAGTGATTTTTTTCCTCTATTTAAAAAAAAAGTATTAATGTCATCTCTTATAGTATGTGGAGGGAGATGCCAAAGTTATAGTTTACCTAGGGTGCCAAAAATCCTTGAGCCAGCCGTGTATGCCACTGCCCTCTACTCACACTCTCAACTCTACCATCAGGAGATTAGAGAAACAAGGCTTGAGAGTTGATATCTTCTACAAAGCCAGCTTCTGTTGGAGAGAGACACAAGCTTTTGAGATGATCCAAAAGGGCAGCCGTGTTAGCCTAGTTCACTAAAACGAGTAAGGAGTCCTGTGGCACTTAAAGACTAAACAAATGTATTTATTGCATTTGCTTTCATGGGAGAAAATCCCACTTCATGAAAGCATCTGACAAAATGGGATCTTCTCCCATGAAAGCTCATGCAATAAATATATTTGTTAGTCTTCAAGTGCCACAGGACTCCTTACTTCTTTGTTTTATATGCTTTAGAGTCACACTGAGCTATCTTCAGACTTGGGACTGGTACTCAGAGGATCAGATTGTTTAGCATAAGTAGTTAGTATTTTAAGGGCCCCTTCAAAGTAGGGATGCTTTTAGTACCTCTGCAGTCATAGGACGAAAAGAGGCAAGTCGTGTGTTGTGGCTTGTAAGAAGCTATAAATCCAGTGTCCCTGTCCAATCTGTGATATTTATTGTCTAGCAGAGCTTGCTATGAATTTAAGTTCACAGGCTCGTCTTTTAAACCAGTTGTGCAGGCTTCCTTTGAGGATGAGGACTGATAGGTCAGACGTAGAGTGATTCCTTTGTGAAAATTTCCAAAGGGGTAGCCATGTTAGTCTAGTTCAGCAAAACAAACAAGGAGTCTCGTGGCACTTATAAAGACTGACAGATTTATTTACCAGATGAGCTTTTGTGAGAGAAAAATCCCACTTTGTCAGACACTTGAAAAAGTTCTTGAAGTTCTTCAAGTGTCTGACAAAGTTGGACTTTCTCCTACAATAGCTTATGTGATAGATTATTTTTTAGTCTTTATACGTGTGACCAGTCTCCTTGTTTCTTTGTGAAAAGTGTTCACCCACAGGTGATACGGTGGTGGTGTCCTTTATCATTTTCCTGTGCACATTTACTCAAGGGTGTTATGATCATTTGGTTTCACTAACATAGTTGTTATTGGGACATTTAGTGCACTAGATGAGGTATGCTGTAGTTAAACAACAGATGCAAAGCCTACAGACATTTCTCTACAGCTCTAGTGATCGATCCCCTATGCACACACATACCTTTCAAGATCTGTGGATCCTTCACTTATATATTACAACATATGGTGTATTTGATAAATATTTTTAGCCAGAGATTTGTTGCTGTATTAAATAATCACATAATAAAACACCTTTTATAGGACCTTATTTTCAGCTATTTGTCACATTTGAAAATTTATGATTTCATAATGTAAAAGACTAGCCTTTTTTTGGGTCCAGATAGTGTGTGTACACATTTTAAAACAGTTTAACTGTTTTAAATATGAGTGTAAAAATGTAGAATATAAGCTATTTTCACATTGTGCCAAGCAAACTCAGAGCTTTGAACTTAAGAAATGTCATGGTCACAGGCTTTTGACAAACTTGAAGAAACAATGCCAAGTCTATGTTACAAACTTACATTGGTGTAATGACCGGTACATCACAGCAGTGTCAAAAATCTGTACTCCTTAGTGACAGTTATGCCAACCAAACCCTGGCATAGAAAGTGCTGTCTTGATGGCTACTCCTGTTGACATAGCTACTGTCTTTGGTGGAGAGAGATTAATTATAGTGATGGGGAAAGCTCTTCTGTCAGCATTGTAACATCTTCATTGCACTACTGCAGCTTTTAAGTGTAGACCAGCCCTAAGTATTTACATAGCATATAACTTCTCCATTAGTAACAATTATTTCCAGCTTTTTTGTAAGAGATGCAGAGACCTGGCTACAAAGGTAACCAGCCCTTTCTTCTTCTTGAGTTATTCCCCCATTGTGTTTTAACACAGAAGGTGGGATTGATAAAAGATCTACATCATAGTTAATAGAAAATTAGCATCTAAAGAGAATAAGTGGTTTAAACTGAAGAGTAGTAACTTAATGGTTTTCCTTAATGCTTTTCCCAGTAAGTAAAGGGATTAAAAATTGAACAGCTGCTTGTGAAAAATCAATAGTAATGTTCAGTTATCCCTCAGGGAGGCATAAGAAGAATTTCTATTAAATTTTGCTAAATAAGCAATATTTACATCTGTCAGTTTTTGAGGAGTCTATGAGTATAATATCTAAATGTGCTATAGCAGGATTACGTGAATTAGTGGAAACTGTCCAGAAGGGACAGTAAATTCAGTCTAGCCTACACCTAAAAATTAGATTCATCTGGCTGCATCACTCAGAGCTGTGAAAAGTTGTGTGTCCAGTATGATGCACTTAGGTAAGTGTAACCTCCACTGTAGATGCTGCTAGGTTCACAGAAGATTTTTTTCCCATTAGCCTTAGCTACCACCACACAGAGAGGTGGATGGCTTACTCTGAGGAAAAAAATTATTGCTGTCATTATAGGAAGCGTCTACATCAGGACAGCTGCAGCACCGTAACTATCTTGCTGTAGTTGGTGTAGAGTAGACATACCCTTATTAATTATTTTTATCTGCAGCCTTATATCTCTGACCATGCTGCTGGAGTTTCTCCTGTTGCTTTGAGTAATGCTCTTGAGAAGTGTGTCTTGCACGGCAACCTGAAGATGGCAGTGTTAGGACTCTTCAGCTATGTCTACCTTAGCAAATTAGTCCAGATTAAGAGGACTTAATCTGGACTAATTTGCTCCCTGTCTACACTAGGCTTTGCCTAGTTCAAACTAAAAAACTTTTTGGTTGAACTAAGCAAAGCTTAGTTCAAGCTACTTAGTTCAAATGGTAAATTCGAATTAACTGCTTAGTTCGAACTTATTTCAAACTTTAGTTTGAACTAGCACGATGTGGTTCGAACTAAAAAAAGCACAGCTGGATCAAACTAAAAAGTTAGTTCAAACTAAAAAAACGCAGTTAGTTTGAACTAACTTCAAGCTGCTTAGTTTGGACTAAGCAAGTCCGAACTAAGCAGTTAGATGTATACACAGCCTTCCTGACTTCTTGGTGGGGTTCCAAAAGAACGGGCCTTCTCTTAAGACTCTAGCACCTTAAAGAGTATACCTTGACTCTGTTAGTTGTAGTAAGCCATAGAGAGAGGGTCTCAGGAGATTCAGAGGTGGTCACTGAAGTAGCATGGGCCTATTTATTAAGGCTTTTATAGATCAGTAGAGAGTCTTGAAATAGGTCCAGTAATGACAGGCATGAGTACAGATTGCAAAGCACTGGTGTATTATGCTCTCATTACCTCACCTTGCTTAAGTGATGAACTAAGCTATGTGTATTGCTTAAGCAATGAACTATGTGTAACAAGTATATCTTAATTAATTTATCTAGACTCAGGTACTAAATTATGGTAATTCAGACTGGAGGTGGCAAACACCTGAACTGCTACAGGCAGATCATTCTCCATGAATAATGGAATCTTTTTGCTAAGACATTCTTAATAACTGTTATTCTTTGAGTGAGCAGGATCAGAAGAACGTGCACAGCCTCCGGGTCATTCAGAGCTATCTTAACTATTGGAGGGGAGGTGTCTCCAACTGAAGAGAGATTATGGTTTCTCAGGGCATTTCCCTTTTCCTGTTAGCATTTGTTGCATTTGTCCTGGAATAATCTTGTTTCAGTTGTTTTTCATCTCAGCACCAGTTCCCTTCATGTACTGAGATAAATGGGAGATGGCACTATCTGTGCCTGTTAACAGGGGCATTGCTGGCGCCTGGCACATTGTGCCCCGAGTCCCAGCGCCAGTGCCCTGATTGTCTGGGGCAGCCCCTCCTTTCCCAGCCCCATCCCTGGCCAGAGATCTGGGGCCAGGCCGCCAGCAGCAGGGCCTGCTGCTCCCAGCCCAGTCCCCGGCCAGGAGTTCAGGCTGGGCTGCCTGCAGTGGTGACCGCCTCCCTCAGCCCTGCCCCGGCCAGGGATCCGCGTTTAGGCTGGCTGTGGCAGGAGCCTGGGCCTGGGCAGATAATCAGGGCCGCAGGGGGTTGGCCTGTGGCTACAGGGCAGGGCCTGTGCCAGTGCCCCGGGTCTTCCTCAGGGACAGCAATGCTCCTGTCGGTTAAAAAGATCCATAGAGCTGCATGCTGGTTTAGTTCAGAATATCTCTGTTGATGCTACATATATGTTGAGCAGGGGCATGACTGAGGGCTGTGAGACCATGACCAGTCTTTTGGGAAGAAGAAAGTGCTGCCCATCATGACTCTTTGGGTTTTGTTGTAAAAAAGGTATCCTAGATAGTATAGCATTCAGCTGACTTGCTGGAAAGAAATGGAGTTTATAGTATATAGTATTATACTTAAAACATGAGATAAAATTTTCAGGGGAGTAGAATCTCAGGAGAGTTCCCCTCCCCACAGACAAAATGGGGAAATCCAACAGCTTCTATTTTATGGGAAAAATTTGATAGTTCTTGTGTGAAATGTTTTAGGCCTTAAAATAATTCTGGGAGGTGACAAACACCTTAATTCCCAGTTAATTCCACAGATCAATGAGACTTCTGAGTATTGAGTGCCTCTTAGGGTCAGGCCTTAACTCTGACCTTAGTACAAAGACATGGTCTCTATTGGTTTCAATGACAACTTAACTGATGGCACAATTTTGATGGTTTAGGCACTAGTTAATCACTTAGCATAGCTCTAGTTTGTATAGTGAGTTCATCAATAACTTTCATGCTATACACCAGTAAGATATTTTATAAGTAACCATTGTGGTCATGTGTTGATGGTATTTTGGTATGTATTGTTGTATATAGACTTACTATCTGTTTTAAACCATTTGAGTCTGACTGCTTTTGTAACTTGCACTTTAATAAAATTGCTATTTTTTTGTTGTTTTCTTGGAACCAGACCTGAAGGGCAGAGAAATTAGTTTGATATGTGTTGAGTTGCCTTGTTTCTGGAGCTATGTATGTTCAGTTATTCTGAAAACACAGTTAAATACCAGCACCTGTCTCTGTATATAATCATAGTTCTTGCTTTCTGAAGGCAGAAGAGGTTACATGGCTAAAAACTGTATAGATACAATATTTGTTTGAAATTTTAATTAAAAAATCATTATGGCACCTGACAGCTGTAAATCCACCATATTGCATCTTGCAATATGGTGTAAGTGAACATGATGCATAGTTATATAAAATTTACAGAAAAGCAGAGTTTTCTTGTTTTTTGTGAATTTTAAAATCTCAATCAGAATTTATTAACATAATTGCTGTATCTAATTTTGTTTGAATAATGAAATAATGGTTATTTACTTGTTTTTATTGGCTTAACTCTAAATAGAGGTTTACAACACACCCATTATGTGCTTCAGACAACTAGAAAACTTATCTATGAGAGGAAGTTTTATGCAGGGATATCATATTTGTGAACATTTTTTTCTAGATGCCTACAGTGGTTTAACTTTTCACTGAACAGTAATTTATATTAGACAAACAAGATCTAGAAATGGCTGGTGTTCTTGTATATTAAACAGCTAAGAACACCCTGCCATCATGTCTTTTTGTACTGTTAAATGTTCCAAGCCTCCTGAGTTTTGAAACTGTGCCAGTCCTAGTTACCGTACTACTCTCCTGACAGTTATATGTCAACTCATATGATTGTCTAGTGCTGTTCCTGAGGTGTTTCTTCTTTGTATTTAATTTATACTGTATTTACTGGGTGGAAAAGACTGTGTCTTCGCCAAGGCTTTTGTTTTTATATTCAGTGTTAGTTTGAATGTTCAGGCTATGGTTCTCCTGTTCTGTTTTTACTGTTACATTCCTATCTTTTCTTTCTACACATCAGTTTACTCTTCCCTCCTCCAACATGGGAGACACTTCATATTTCCTTAATGCCTTTTTTCTTTTTAACTGGAAAAGGAATCAAATACCACTATCTCTTATTGAAGGAAAAACCTCTAAATCATCCTTACTCCAGATTGGCTGCCAAAAACGTCCCTCTCTTTGCTGCTCACAAAAAATGTTGACCCCTCAGCATTCACCTATTGGATTTGGTGTTTTTAGCATCTCTTCTGACCTGTAAAAGTTGATAAACAACTCCTTTAGTCCTTGAAGTCAAGTACATCTTAAGTGTTTTGTTGAATTTGGACCTATGTATGTCACTTTGCCTTACCAGCAGTCACCATTATATTTAGTGGATTTATTTCAAGTTGTGTAATTTTAAAAGCTGCACAGCTATTTTCTTCAAAAAAAGATTGCCCAATGTACCACCTCTGCAGAATAGTCCAAGAATGTTTCCTTCCATACAGAAGTCCTTGTTTGATAAGAACTCATGGAATTCAGTTAATGTAATCTCTAGAGAGAAATGAAAGAAATTATTTAAAAATATTTAGTGTTCTGGAAGTTAGTTATGAATTTCTTCTCCTCACCTTTGCATATATGTGAAATACCATCTACCTACTGCAGGAGAAACACTGCAATGTTAATCTTAAGGCACGGTCTGGATAAAATATATCAAAATGTTAGAGCCGTTCAGTCTTGCTTTTCCACTTTAATGTTTTATATGCATAGTCCAAACCCATTTTGCAGAGTCTGCAGCAAAGAAATCAGCAGACTTATTAATATGTGGACAGACATAGGAGAAATCCTGACTTAATCGTTTAAATACTGTAGCTAAATTAATTCTGAAATGCTTACATGCAGCTATTTGCTCAGTATTTCATTCTTTAAAGAAAATGGCCTCTCTATCTGTGCTATATTTTAAGTAAGTACCTTGGTTCTAGAACAGGAATCTCAAACTCGAATCACCGCAAGGGCTGCATGAGGACTACCATGTTAGCTTGAGGGCCCCCTGCACCACTGAAACCTTTTCATACAATGATACAAAGTATAGTCAAAATGAAAAAATGAAGAGGAACACACATATGCTGAGAGTGAGTAAGTAATAATTACCTCCATTCAAAATGGAAATATCATCAGGAAGACAAAGAGTAAGTAACTAAACACACACTAAATTTTGCATGATCAGTTATTTGAGAAATTCTAAGTGCCACTGCAGGCCACAGAAGATAAGTTTAGGGGCTGCATTGTGGCCCACAAGTTTGAGACTCCTCAAATGAAGCATGAAGAAGAATCAGCACATTTCTTAACTCTAAACCCACATTTTGGGACCTCTTAGAACTGCTTCAAGTCACTAAAAGTACTGGTCCATATTTTTACTCATTATTAACATATCTTCAGAAGAGCATGTGATCCATAATACCTTGTAATAGATCACTGGCACTAGCTACGTAATACAGTAGTTTTCATACCTGAACGTGTGCTCAACATAAAGAGTTTTATATTCTAAAAGCTAGGTATTACTGTGCCACTTGGTGAAAAGCTTGAATGAAGTCACTTTTTGTAAGCTTCACGCTTCTTAGCAATATGGCAAATAATTTTCTTGTTTTGGAATTATTTAGAGATTGATTTTCAGCCAGGAGAATATGGTTACTTACAGATTCTCACAATTTTACATTTCTGTTGGGAATATGTCCACAACATAATTAAAGCATTATTTTCTTCTGTAACAGTTAATAATAACAAATAAGTACCCTTGTACTCTGCGTTGAGTACCAAACATCATAAAGTCTTTGCCTATGATAAAATGGCATATACAAAGAACAGTATTTTCCTTCTTAGTTGGTCTATAATAAGCCTTTCTTCTAGTCTCACCCCTTTTATTGGAACTCTTTCCCAGTATACCTTTGAACTAGGAGTAGCTAAAGGAGTAGTAGTAGTAGTAGTAGTAGTAGTAGTAAAAAATAGTGAAAGAAGCATCTGCAGCCCTAAAGTGATCATTTTGCAAATGGCTGTTGCATCTTGCATCTCTGTATTTTTCATCAGGTAGGTATTAACTTTAGTTATGTTTTGCCCTACTTTTTCCTAAGGAGATTGTACATCTCAGGATTTTTTAACATTATATCAGTTTCTCTTTATGTAAGATTGTTTTTTCTTGTATACATCTTCAACCATTAGAAAGTGCAGGCCCTGTATCAATATCTATCCTCATATTTGCAGTTTTTGTTTGCTTGCTTGTTTGTTTTTGTCAACTTAGTACAGCACATTAGAGTTCCATTTATCCTCTACCGCAAACAGTTCTGAGAAGTGGTAAGCCATCTCTTAATAAAGAGGCACAGATCTTATGAGTTCTTCTATATTCATCACATGCAGTGAACATGATTTCCCTCTCTTGAACTCCTTTCTTTGTAGTGGGTGATGGGGATGAGCCAATCACAGCTTTTTGAAAAAGATTTGTGATGCTCTCAAATAATGTAAACATAGGTGGCTCTAATTTATTAATGTCATCCCTGATGTGTTTTTTTATTTCCATCCTGTTTCCCAAGTTTTGTACTTATTCCCTTGAGAGACTAGCACGCTGTACCTCAGAGTAGCACCCTTGAAAAACCAAATTCACCACTTCCATATAATTCTGGTATGTTTCCCACAGAGTATGCCTTATAAAAGTTTTGATCTGTTGAACAGTAATATCCAGTTGGACTGTATGTACTGTCATTATATGTGAAATTATGAATTATTGCTGTTTGTGTCACTGAAATACATTGCGAGATTGGGAACACCCACCACAGCCTTTCTGGAGTAGTCAGACAGCAGTTGATTCATCAACACCCATCAGTGTAGAAATCCAGTATCCCAGAGGTTGTATACACTGGAGACTTCTTGACCAGTGGGGGCTGCCTGACATGCACCTATGTTACAGAAAGGTCTTTCCAGCAAGCTAAAAGAACATATAAAAGAGGGGAGGTGACATCATAACTTGGCCTCTCCCTCCCATCCCTCAACTGAACACCTAAAGGAACATCTGGAAGATAATGGAGGAAGTGGGGCCTGGGCTGGAATAGAGTTCAATCTGTGTATTGAGAAACTGTAACCTGTTTGATAATATCTGTCATGGTAAGACATTACTTGGTTCAAATCCTGTTTACTTTGTAAAACTCAAGACTTTAACTTTATTTATTCTTTGCTTGCTACTTATAATCACCTAAAATCTATCTTTCTGTAGTTAATATGTTTTATTTAAAATAGTGTATTTCAGTTTCAGTGCTTGGGAAATCTGAGCTCAGCTTACAAAAGGCTAGTGTGTGTCTTTACACTGAAGGAGAGACAGAGTAAGTGATAAACTTACACTGTCAATTTCCAAAGGGATAGCCGTGTTAGTCTAGTCCAGCAAAAAAACAAAACAAAACAAAACAAAAAAAACCCCAGGAGTCGTGGAACTTTAAGACTAACAGATTTATTTTTCGCATGAGCTTTCGTGGGAGAAAATCCCATTTCGTCAGATGCTTCGAAGATGGGTGAACTTACAGAATGGAATGAAAATAAATGCAAGGGGGTGTAAAACATAGGATCAGGTCATACAGTAACAGCAAATCAGAGCAGTTGTTAGGTTCAAACCATGGGAAGCCTGAAGTCGAATTACCTTTTGTAAGGGAAAAAGAACCCATAGTCTCGATTAAGTCCTGCTTTCACAGAATTTAGCGTGCATGTTAATTCGAGTTCCGCTATTTCTCTTTGAAGTCTTGATGTCCCAGCCACATCTCTGACGACGGTCGTTAACAAATCATTCATCGAGTGATTAGAAAGATGGAAGTGCTCAGCAACTGGTTTCTGTTTTGTGATTTCTGATATCAGCTCTATGTTCATTTATTCTTTTGCGCAGCGATTGTCCTGTTTGTCCAATGTATAAGGTGTTGGGGCATTTCTTGCACATGATGGCATAGATCACATTAGTAGATGAGCAGGTAAATGAGCCTTTGATGGAGTAGCAGGCTTGATTAGGACCTATGATGATATCTATCGTGCAGATTTGCAGGCAGACTTGGCAGCGTGGTTTGTTGCAGGGGTGTGTGCCTGCTTCAATGTTTCTCTGTTGTTAGATCTGTAGTTGCTGGTGAGTATCTGTTTAAGATTGAGTGGCTGTCTGTAGGCAAGGAGAAGTCTGTCTCCCAAGGCTTGAGAGAGAGAGGGATCATCTTTTAGAATAGGCTGTCGGTCCTTAATGATCTGTTGCAGAGGTCTGACTTGAGGGTTGTATGTGGTGACTAGTGGTGTTCTGTTGTTTTCTTTCTTGGGCCTCTCATGTAGTAGATGACTTCGGGGAACCTGTCTAGCTCTGTCAATTTGTTTTCTTACTTCCTCAGGTGGGTACTGTAGTTTCAAGAATGCTTGATAGAGATCCTCAAGATGCCTGTCTCTGTCTGAGGGATCAGAGCAGATGTGATTATATCTTAGGGCTTGGCTATAGACAATGGATCGTGTGGTGTGTTTAGAATGGAAGCTCAAGGGATGTAGGTAATGATGTCGATCAGTAGGTTTTCGGTACAGGGTGGTGATGATGTGTCTATTCCTGATTTGTACTGTGGTGTTGAGAAAGTGGATCTCCTATGTGGAGTGTTCCAGGCTCAATTTGATGGTGGAGTGGAAATTGTTGAAATCTCTATGAAAATCTTCAAGAGCATCCAGACCACTTTCTTCTGACCCCACTGAGGAATACCAAAAGGAATTACAACGCCTATTCAAGAAACTCCCTAAGACACCACAGGAACATATAAAGACAGAAACACCACCAGAACCGTGGCCAGGGATGTTCTATCTACTATCTAAAATCCATAAAAAAAGGAAACCCTGGACACCGCATCATCTCAGGCATTGGCACTCTTACTGCTAGCCTATCTGGCTGTGTGGACTCCCTCCTCAGACCCTATGTTACCAACATCCCTAGCTATCTTCAAGACATCACCGACTTCCTGAGGAAAATACAGTCTGTTGGAGACCTTCCTGAAAACACCATTCTGGCCACTATGGATGTAGAAGCTCTTTACACCAACATCCCACACAACGATGTATTACAAGCTATTAGAAGAACCATCAGATGATGCCACAGCACAACTTGTGACTGAACTTTGTGACTTTGTGCTCGCCCACAACCACTTCAGATTTGACGATCATTTATATCTCCAAATCAGTGGCACTGCTATGGGCACCCACATGGCCCCACAATATGCCAACATCTTTATGGGCGACTTAGAACAACGTTTCCTCAGGTTTCATCCCAAAACACCTCTTTTCTACCTATGTGCATTGATGACATCATCATCATCATCTGGACACATGGCAGGGCTGCTCTTGAAGACTTTCACAGAGATTTCACAGAGATCACTTCCATCTTTCTAATCACTCGATGAATGATTTGTTAACAACCGTCGTCAGAGATGTGGCTGGGACATCAAGACTTCAAAGAGAAATAGCGGAACTCGAATTAATATGCAAGCTAAATTCTGTGAAAGCAGGACTTAATCGAGACTATGGGTTCTTTTCCCATTACAAAAGGTAATTTGACTTCAGGCTTCCCGTGGTTTGAACCTAACAACTGCTCTGATTTGCTGTTACTGTATGACCTGATTCTATGTTTTACACCCCCTTGCATTTATTTTCATTCCATTCTGTATGTTCACTCATCTTCGAAGCATCTGATGAAGTGGGATTTTCTCCCACGAAAGCTCATGCGAAAAATAAATCTGTTAGTCTTAAACTTACACTGGCCTGGCTTCTGAGCCATGCAATACCACACAGTTCTGGGGTGAAAAATTGGAGGTCTGGGTGAACAGCTTAGAGTTTCCCTTTTTTACTGGTTCATGCACATCATTTATGTAACTCAGTTGGATGTGTCTCTTCCCTGTGGATGTCTGCGTAAATGCCACAGGACTCGTTTGTGTAAATGGAGCACTTGACACAGCAGCCCAGTGTGAGGCGGATACCCCAAGGTTTGTGGGACTGAGGACTCAGTAGTCCCACAGTCCTGGTTGCACTAGGCTGAGGAATTCCATGACAAAGATCAACAATAATCACTCAGTAGCTTGAGCAAAAGCAGAGGAATTGAGAATGGAATGCAATAACTTAATTTAAGGTAACAAATCAGCTCAAATTTGAGAAACAAGTTTATGCACTTAGTGTCTACTCTGTGATTTTGAAATTGCCAATATACATACAGATTTTCAGCTCTTTAATCAGGATCATTGTTCTCACAACTGTTGAGAATAGTTCTCTAATTATAATTGCTGTACTATGTGGAAGAAACCCAAACCCAACAGAGAAACTTCCACCGGATTTTTTTTTGTTAAAGTTCAATAAAACATTAAAAACAGTATCAGTTGTAAAAGGACAGTAAAAGTAGAGACACTCTTTACTGAGGATGTTGAGAGACATGCTCACAAACCCTGAAAACACAGCACAGGCTATATCAATCTAACATAATGCAAGGTGCATATTGAGGTATGCACATAGCTCTAAATTGCTTCAAAAAGTCAGCACTAATTTTGTCACGTAAGGCAAATTGCTCTGTACTGCTACATGGGCAGTACAACTTCTCTGTGGTCTTTAAATCTTCCTTGGTTTGACAGTTCTAAGGGTACCCAGGACTCTGAATCATCCTGCTGCCCAGGTGTTTAAGTAGGCCAGAATGTGACAGAACACCATTTCGGGGCCTACTAGTTTTAGGGGCTCAGCATTCCAGGCCCCTAAAAAGCAAAAATGGAGCTGGAACACTGTGTTCCAGGGTCCACTGTTTAAAAATAGCGGGCACTGGAACGCTGTCCTGCTGTGTTCTGGGAGGACAGGCTGATGCTTTGGCCTGAGGCTGCTCTGACTGAGCCCTGGGCTGGAGCTGCTCCAATAATATGGTGGCCAGGTAAAGAAGCCTGGGTGGGGTGGGGCAGTATTCTCCTCAGGACTTGAAATTGGGATGGGGGGGTTAAGGGAAGGTTTAGGGGTGGTGTACAGGGTGCTCACTAATTGAGTATAACATCAGCAGACAACTGAGGGCATGTTGGGAATTTCAGGGGGGGTGTTAGGGAAATCCCTGGTTCGGGGACAGGCGAGCCAACCTGGTGGGGAAAGGGCACAGGGGAGGGGGTCAGCCCGGGGTAGCGGGGGAAGACTGTGTGGCATGGCGGGGTGTTGAGGGACAAACAGCAAGACAGGGGCCAGGGGCAGTAGCTGGGTTGGGGGTAGGCATGTGGGGAGCAGTAGCTGGGGCGTGTGGGGGGGCCTGCATCAGCATGAGGGAGCCCACACCATTGCAAGGGGGGCCTGGACTGGCATGAGGGGGGCCTGCCAATTTAGGAGGATTCTAGGGCCTGCCAAATTATACTTTAACCCCTGCTGTTGTCTCTCTGGGGCAGCAAAGTTACATCCAAATTAGGGCTGCTAGTTCAGGTGCTGCAATGAGTCAGTCCTCAGGCAAGCAACAGCAACCTATCACTGAACAGAGTCTGGGTCAGATGATGTCAGGCTGAGGTATTTCCACAATCCTAGTACAGCTACAAGTCTGAGTAGCAGCACCATGTGATCAAGAAACCATTTGCTGTCTTGATTTCCTCCCCGCTTTGATTCTGACTACCTGGTTTTAACCTTGCTAGGTATGTATCTGGACTCTGACCACTCAGCTTTGACATCTGAGTTGCACCTTACAGTTCTGATTCTGGTTTGTCTACAGACTAATCTTAGTTTGGATCCTGACCTACCCCCAGATCTCAATTGTAGGATTGTTTTTGGCCCAGGCCCAACTCTTTACCTAAGTGTGACCCATGCTGCAACCACTAGCTCTGTTTACCAGAGGCAGTGCCTGATACCTCCTGTCTCCAGCATGAGGGAGATTTGCTTGTGCCTAATTAGGTGTCAGGTCCCTGACCCAACTAGGCTATGAGCCATACAAGCATTCACATCTAGAATATGTCAGCTCATACTGTGTCTTGCAAGTTAACATTAGGTGTAGTTCAGACCCCTAACTCTTCAGACCCCTAGCTCCTTTGAAACATTCCCCTCTGTTGTCAAGCTGCAACTCCACTGAAGACTCCCAAAAATACAAGGCCTACTGTCCCAAGGGAACAAGTTACACACAAGCTTGTATGACTCAACTCAGGATCAGTACCTAGCTTAATATAACAGCACTGACATACACACACACACACACGTGTGTGTCTGTGTAGACCTATATCTATAGGAAAACTATATATGTAGTGGAAAGCAACAAGTTTATCATCAAAAATTCAGAAGGTAGTGCCTAAGGATAATGGAAACAAAAGTTGTTTTTTTTTATCTAACTCCTTGCATAGTAGCTGTAGATACATTTCAGAATGATAGTAACAACCACTGTGGCCTCAGCTCTCAAGATTTCCATGATGGGGTGTCCACCCCATACAAGACCAGATGGAGTTAAAATGGGTAAGGCAACTAACTGCCTGGGCTACACCTGAAGGAGGAGCAGGATCAGGGATTAACTGGGCAGAAAAAGGAAGGGCCTAGAGAAAGCCCAGAAGTAGAGAGCAAAAGTAGACTGCAGTTACTCTCTAGTAGAAGAGAAGTGTGTGGAGAGGTAAGTAGCCTACAGTTACTCCCTCAAGGAGGAGGAAATTTGGGACTGGCAAATTCAGAGAGTGGGGGAATTAGAAAGACAGGAAAGGCTCAGGGGAAAAGCAGTGAGGTATGGGATACAGTAGACATTTGCTACTGATTGGATAGCTTCTGAGCTGGAACCCAAAGTAGAAGGTGAGACTGGATTCCACTGTTGACCCCTGGGGAAGTGACCCAGACCAGGCAGTGAACAAATTGCCTGGGACTCTTTCCAGTGAAGAACTTTGGTAACCCAGAAGGTGGAAATGGCTAAGTCTGTAGCATTGGGTCACAAAGAGGAAGTAGGAGCACCTGGAGTGAGAAAGTGGCTTTGGACATGCAGAGAGAAACAGGGAGATGGAGAATAACTGCAGGAAGGGGTATTTGGCTTGACAGAGCTACTCTCCAAAACTGCTAGGAAGTACATTCTTTGGTGAACCAAAATATGCATCCTAGAATTGGGATATTTTTGTAACACCTTAAGCCAGCTGGCTATCCAGGGGTCCTTGGATTGCACTAGAGAGCTATCAGTTAGAAACCAGTGTACTTCTTAATCAGTATGAAGACCTGCATAGTATGGCATGCTACCCTTCATCTGTCCTATTCCTAGTAAACATCCTTATTTTTCATGTTGTTCATAAAGGGATCTCAAATGATTGATGACAGGGGTGATGATCCTTTCAGTGGTGTAACCATGTGAGAGAGATGGAGTTGTTTAACAGGTTCTATAAGCATCCCAAGCAATACAATGCAGATTGCTCAGTCAGTTTCCAGAGGCCTTTAAAGAGATACTGACTCCCAAACGGTGATTATCTCTTGAATGTGGTGCAGATGGATTGCTGCATTTATATATAGGCATATTGCTATAGGTTAGTGTCATGCAATGTTGCCTGTTTTAAAAGCCTAAATGAATTAAATCTTAATCTGTGCTATTAAAAGAAGCAGTTATCTCCTTTTTAATTTCTGTACCTTGCAAACATATAGTATGCTTATGTGCATATTTCAAAGGGGTTTTTTTTGTACTAGAAACATTAGGTTTTAATTTTGATCTGTGACTGATAACTTCAACTATTCTAAATATATTTACAAGGGAAGGATTTAACATCAAGGATTTTGTGATGCCTGTTAGGAAACAATAGAAAAGTGTGAATTTTCTTGGGGAAGGAGAATGGGTGGTGTCACTGAGTGGGGTGAAAGAGGGTAGCTAGAGGGTGGACTCAGCTGTCATTAAATAATATTGAAGAGGGAAGTGAGCAAAGTTCTGGAATGGGTGAGAGGTGAAGGGGAGCTTGGTTCAACAGTATATAGAATCTCTTGGAAGTGGGCAAGGTTCTTGAGTCTATATATTACTCTCTAGTTCATTTTACTTCTCTGTTGTCAGTGCTGGATTAATTTAGTTCTCTCTTTAACTGTAGTAAATGTGAAAGTGGATGATAAATACTGCAAATGGGTGATGAACTAGAATTTTCCACAAGTGAGTTTTCCATTCATATATTAATATTACTATAGCACTGAAGAGCCCTGTTTTTGAACAAAGATTATAATGCACTAAGTACTGTACAAGTACAGAACAAAGAGATTGTCCCTACCTCCAGGACCTTACAATCTAAGTGTAAGACAGGGGTCTGCAACCTGCAGCTCTGGAGCCACATGTGACTCTTTGACTGCTGCCTTGTGGCTCCGGGCCCCCTCCTGCCACCGGAGGACTCTGGGGGTGACTCACACCAGGCTCCACCACCACCAGGGGATCCTGTGGGAGGCCTGCTCCTGGTTCCAAGCTCCCTCCCTACCAACAGGGGCCCTGTGACAGGTGCCTGGCCCCAGTTTTCGGCTCCCCTCACCCCCCAGGAGGTTACACCCCTTGAGGCTCTCAAAACGTGGTTATTGAAGGAATGTTTTGAAATGACTCTTCTTATCTTTTGAGTTGCCAACCTCTGGCTATAAGACAAGAGATAGCAAATGGATGCAGATAGATAAGAGTACAAATACACAGTGAAATAATTGATCAGAATGATAGGGAGTGGTCTTAGCATACTAGCAGCCTACACCTCTAAATATTCTAGTTGTGGTTTAATGTGCAATGCTTGGAATGTATTAATTCTAGGTTTTTTTCAAAAAGTTCAACTTGTTGTATACGTTTATATCAGCAAATCTACATGCTTTGCAAACTGAATTATACATTATTTCCCTTTTCTCTTTCTTTTCCCCCCACCTACCCTGTCTCTGGAATGAATTAGTTTCTTTGAATCTTGCTTACTCCTGTTTACTACCATATCCATTACCTGCATGTCCTCGGGGGAATCTGGACTTTGTGCTTTTGTTTTGGCGTTGAATATTCAAAAATGGCTGAGCTACGCAGTTTTTGAATTTCCTTATATGATCTGAAACCAATACTGGGTAAAAAGCAAATACAATAAAATACAATGCTTTAAAATATATAGACAAATTACCTCTGGCCAGCACTTGTTTTCTATCATGGTTTTTGACTCTGTTGGGCAAACACAACAAGCAAAGCTCGTTATCCTCTGAAGGTTATTTATGCCAGGGCAGGCTGAATGCCTGTTTCTTTGCCTCATTTTTTCACTCAGTAATTCCATATTTAGTAATAAAGCATTGTATCATGCTATTAAAGACTGTATAACATATACCTTAAGTATTCCATTTTAAAAACAAGACATTTTTCAAATAGACTTATTGTTTATTGGTAGATTGGTTAGCATATTAGCTACATGTGGGAAAGCAAAGTTCTGAACAGCTTGTGAATCTTTCAGCCCATACTAAAAAGATACACTTCCGTTGTTGCTATAAAGAAAGGGAGTCAAGAACCAAATAAAAAACAACAAGCAGTTGTGTGGCACTTTAAGACTAAGAGATTTATTTTTTGCATGCAAAAAATAAACCTGTTAGTCTTAAAGTGCCACACAACTGCTTGTTGTTTTTTTACTGGACTAGACTAACACGGCTATCCCTTTGGAAACTGACAAGAACCAAATAGCAACCACACATTCTTTCCTTAAATTATTCAGAATTGGTGACAAGCATCAAAATTCTAACAATGTGAAATAAGAATAAAATATAAATTGTAACAGCAAGTATGATATAATTGTGGCAAATCCTGAAGGAGCAAGGCCTTTTTTCAGATCAAGCATCACCCAGATGGGTTGCTGGCAAAGTCCTGAAGTGGTCTGTCTGGATATTCACTTTACATCCTTTACTGCCAATTTTATTGTGCCATGAAGCTTTTGACACTGCTGTGATAGCCAGCCATGGAGCAGCCTTCTCTAGTACACATACCCTGGAATGAGTTGGTTTTCTATTCTAATAACATGTCAAGAAAGCTAGCAAAACTGAACCACTTCTCTTGGAAATAGGTGCTGGGTGTGGCTTCAAGTGTCCTAATTTCTGATCTTGTCCTGCCACTTGACATAGAGCAGCTGACAAAAATGGCAAGAATCAAAAGTGTTAATCAAGCGTTCAGCCTTTCTCAGCATTTGTGTTTCAGTTCTGTACACTAGACGTTGCCTAACAATGATTCTGTAGATCCAAAGCAAATATGCAGTTAAAAAAAAAAAATCCTGATGTTCCTTCTGAAACTCCCACTGAAAGAGGATCCTTAGGTTTTGGTCCTTGGACAGTGGTCAAGTACTTACACACTGAATTATTGATTTTTGTCACAATATTTTTGAAAAAAAGAGTTTTTCCTAACAAAAAAAGTGTGAAAAGTTCTTGGACTCCTTAATTTATAGATCTACTGGTTTTCTTTGTAGGTTGCCAAGATAGTACTTTCCTTCCCTTCCTAAGAGGGATGGAATATAACCTAACAGCTAGACATACTAACTTACATTTGAATAAAAACCTGTAGTCATATCAATTTACATTCAAAATGTGTTGAAAATTGCTTGGCAATTAACTATGGGAACAATCCCCCAACATCTTTCTCTGGAATTTCTTTTTGGAATTCCAGTCTATTATTTTAGGTTTTGTTTGTTCATGCTCGATTTGCATAAACTATTACTCCCCTTAAGGGATTTGCTGTGCAAAGACATAGGTTGTAACTACTTCCCAACAAACAAAACATCCAACCCACACCACTTTGGAATAGCTTTTGTAAGAAACATAAAGTGACATAGTTCACTTTCATACCAATTGGCATAATCCACAGTAGGTATTAAGTGAGGTGATTTATTAAGGTCCATGACCCATTTTTTATGGCCATGAAATTGGTAGGGCTCTACCCATGTGGCACCTCTTTACATTGGCTGGGTATGTCCACACATCTCTTTTATTTTGAAATAACACTGGTTATTTTGAAATAAAAGAGATTAGGTCCACACAACGTATTCTTATTTCGAAATGATGGGCTCTGTCATTTTGAAATAAGAGCTGTCATTTCAAAATAGCTTAAACTTCCTTTAAAGCAAAATGGCTGTTATTTCAAAATGGTTATTTTGAAATAATGCTGTTTGGACATGTTATTTTGGAATAACACTTTTGCCCTTCTCCTTCGCAGGGTGCCTTCCTTTTAGCCTATATTGGGTGGGGGCATGGCCCAGGAAGGGGACCATGTTGCCACACCTCCCATGGTGCCCCTGTCCTAAAGCAAAATAAGTCCTGAGCTTGGATGTGCTATTTCGCTTTGAGCTTTCCCCTTAATTTGAATTAACATTTTCTTAATTCAAATTAACTTATTTCGAAATAATGATGTATGTGTGGACATAGCCGCTGAGTATACCATAGTCTATCTCTCCCTATGATGCAGCGTGTGCCTCCCCCACCTTTATGACTTGACACTTCAACCATATCACTATATAATCCCCTCTGCTTCAAAGTCCCACTGGACAAGCCATCCCTTTGCCATTTCAGGAAGTCTATCATTCTGATTCTGGTCCTGTGCCACTTTCCCAGTGGCTGATAGGGGAACCCAGGACTGCCTACTACTCTGGGTTTCAGTCTAGGGAGCTATGCCTAGCAATTTAGGTTTGCTTAGTCTCAGTTCCTGTTTTTTTGGGCTCTTTCCTCACTCATAGGTTTACCAGTGGTTCTATCCCCATGGGAACTGCACCCCTCTAGGCCTCTTGAACAACTTCCTATGCCAAGGCTCTACACCATGGCTTCCGGTTCCCCTAGATTTTCTGCTTCTCCCTGGCCAACTCCCTTTCCCTTAGATCTCCTCCCTAGAGCCTCCTCCTTTGCTCATTGCTTGGGTTTATATTAGCCTAGCTCATGTCTCATAAGGCTTTCATCAGCAGTTAATGTGTATCAGGGCCTAGATTCCCTACAGGTGTGGCCTCTAAGGTTAATTGTCCCCTTCTGGCCATCATAAACCTGTTCAGGGCTTTTGTGGGATGACACCCCACTACACTAGTTTTCCTGTGTTCTTTTTAATCATCAGTTTTGTTTGTGGTGATAGTAGACAATTTCCTTTCTGATTAAAGGCCTTAGAGAATCATAGAAACGGGAAAGGACCATGGTGGGACCAAGTACCGTCTTAAACCATCCCTGATAGGTGTTTGTCTAAACTGCTCTTAAAAACTTCCAGTGATGGAGATTCCACAACCTGCCTAGGCAACTTATTCCAGTGGTTATTCACCCTGGCAGTTAGAAATTTTCTCCTAATATCCAACCTAAACCTCCCTTGCTGTAATTTAAGCCCACTGCTTCTTTGCCATCATCAGCAGTTAAGAACAATTTTTCTCCTTCTTCCTCATGACAACATCTTAGGTACTTGAAAACTGTTATCATGTCTCCACTCAGTCTCTTCTTTTCTAGACTATACAAACCCAGCTCTTTCAATCTTCCCTCATAAGTCAAGTGTTCCACACTTCTAATAATTTGTGTTGTGCTTCTCTGGACTTTCACCAATTTGTCCACATCTTTCCTGAAAGAAAGTGCCCAGAACTGGACACAATACTTCAGTTGAGGCCTAATCAGGGTGGTGTACAGAGGAAGAATTACTTCTTTTGTCTTTCTTGCAATACTCCTGTTAATACATTTCAGAATGGTGTTTGCTTTTCTTGCAAGCATTATACTGCTGATTTATCATTTAGCTTGTGGTCCACTATGACACTCAGATCCCTTTCTGCAGTACTCCTTTCTAGACAGTCATTGCCCATTTTGTATATGTGCAATGGATTATTCTTTCCTAAGCGGAGTACTCTGCACCTGTTTTTATTGAATTTTTTTGTTTACCTCAGATCATTTCACCAGTTTGTCCAAATCATTTTGAATTGTGATCTTATCCTCCAAAGCTCTTGCTGACTGATTTATTTAAGAATTAATTGTATTGAATAAATATTAATATGTAGCAAATTGGAAGCTTCACTGGTCACTGTAAAATCATACAGATTTCTGAACATGAAGGTTATATCAGTTTTTAGACAACCCTTTTGTCAAGGAGATAATTCATTTCAGAATATAAAAACATCCATAGTGGGTCAGACCAACAATGCATTTAGCCCAATATTCTGTCTTCTGTGTGAATTTGT
Source organism: Podocnemis expansa (assembly GCA_007922195.1). Lineage (NCBI taxonomy): Eukaryota > Metazoa > Chordata > Testudines > Podocnemididae > Podocnemis > Podocnemis expansa. Next base: position 5,730,999 of record ML681964.1, on the reverse strand, counting down.
GTAAATCACTTCCACCCATATCAGTCTCCTCATCTGTAAAGTAAGAGTGACACTCATTTGTTAAGTGGCATATGAGAGCTGATGGTGTTCCTTGCATTATTTTTCTGTTAGCATATAATCCCTGTTCTAATTTTGATTGCTGGGGTAAGTAAAGATATTATGACTTGGTGTCTGCCAAGTCAACAATGACTATTTTTCCTCAGTTTGCAAAGGGATAGCTGTGTTAGTCTAGTCCAGCAAAAACCTCACACGCAGTTTAGATTTTGTATTTAGGTTAGATGCTTCAGATCATAACATGAGGTTGTACTATTCCAATATAGAACCTGATCCAAATTAATGGTCTATTAATGCATTAACTGAACATATGTTGGGAGACAGTAACATTGCCACAGATTGGGGTGGGAATGAACAGGGCGGGACTTGCTGGTATTTGGCTGTGATTATTCACTGGTCTTCAAGGGAATTTCCTTTGGTTTTCGTTTCATGATGTTAGAACACTGCTGATTTCCCAGTTTTGGTCATAATATATACAACGTGGGTGCCTGTTTTGATATCATTGTACTGAAGAGAAAAGAAAAACAGTTTGTTTTTGGTGTTCTATATATCTTGATGTTGAATTAGGAGCATGTGTCACTCTGAATCAATGTGTGAAAAATCTTTTAATAGTTGCCAAATACGTAAGGCAACAAAACATCATTCAGAATCAGCTGGGTCACTTCTACTTCAGAGGATTGCCTATTTCTCTGTGTGAGCATATAAGGTCAGGTCTACACTACAAATTTACATCAGTATAACTATATCCAAATGCTATAGTTAACCAATCAACCCCCAGCATAGACAGTATTATGTCAATGAGAAACTGTCCTCATTGACATAGCTACTTCCTCTCACATAGATGAATTAACTATGCCAATGAGAGGTCTCCTAGTGTAGTATCATCTTTGCTAAAATCATACAGTGGTGCTTTGCAACTGCAGTACTACACCTGTAGAGAAGCCCTAATTCAGGGGTTGGCAACCCAAAAGATAAGAGGAGCCATTTTTAAAAATTCCTTCAATAACCAAGTGTTTTGAGAACCACAATGGGTGTAACCTTCAGGGGGAGGAGGAGCTGGAAGCTGAGGCAGACACCTGTCCAAGGGCCCCTGTTAGTAGGGATGGAGCTTGGAGCCAGGAGCAGGCCTCCTGCAGGGTCCCTCGGTGGTGGGAGAGCCTGGAGCCTAGATCGAGTAACCCACAGGGTCTCCCAGTGGCAGGAGGGGGCCTGGAGCCACAAGGAGGCAGTCAAAGAGCTGCATGAGGCTCTGGAGCCACAGGTTGCCAACCCTTACCCTAATTTATGTTAAGATCTGTCCCCTTGGTTCCTGTATGCCTGAATTTTCTCCCTTGTGAAAATTACTCAGAATAGGTAAATCCACAGGTGACTGTGAAGAGTTACAAAGCAATCTTACGTAATTGGGTGATTGATTGGGTGACAAAAAAGTATAAGAAATTCAATAGTGATAGGTGCAAATGAATGTACATTGGCAAAAATAATCCCAGCTATACTGGTAAAATCATGGAGTCTAAATGAGCTGTAAGCACACAGGGAAGAGATTATCAAAGATAATCCTCTGAAAAATATGAAGTAGCAGTCAAAAAGGCTAACAGAATGTTAGGAGCCATAAGTAAATAGACAAATAATAAATCAGAAAATAGCACAATGCTACTTAAATCCATGGCACACCCACATATTGCATACCACATATAGTTCTGGTTACTCCATATAAAAAAAGATATACAAGAACTGGAAAAGGCCCAGGAAAGGGCAACAAGAATGATTAGGGGTATGGAATGACTTCCATATTAACAGAATCAGAGATTAAAAAGACAGGCTGCCCATGTTAAAAAAGAGACAACTGTGATAGAAGTCTACATAGTCAAATCAATCAGTAGCAATGGCATTTAAAATTATGTTGCAAGTATCAATTTGGCAATTTTTGTGCTTATAGAATAACTTGTTTGATAAGATTACTTACATCTTATTGATGCTTTGGAGGCAGTGTGGGTATGCCACAAAGCTATATCTTCATTAACGGTATACAATTATGCTGAATTCTGTAATTAGCCTGAGGTCCATGTATTATGATTTGACCTTTCAGGTTGTTATTTTTTTGGCTACTGTTTTTTTTCTATTCATAGCCCACACTCTTAAAAGCCATATAAGTGATGTCTTCCATCTATGCATGGCCTGACAATGGAATTATGAAATCCCCAGCTGGCTCTACTTTTTTTTTTATTGAGATGATTTAAAAGTTTGCACATAAATACCAAAGCAGTCATTTTGATCTATCTATCTATCTATCTATCTATCTATCTATCTATCTATCTATCTATCTATCTATCTGTATCACAATTATATACATCTCAAAATGTTTTTGGGGAGCAGAAGGCTACTCCTTTTACTAATGCCCCTTAAAAAAAGCTAGATTAATTGTGGACTAAACACAGAACTAAGAGGTAATAGGTTCAAAGTTCAGAGTTACAAACCTCTTTGATTGCAAGTCTCTTGTAGCTTGTTTTCTCCCCCTATAAAACAATTCATGACACCAGGAAAAGCTGAGGATTTTCTTGTAACTCCACTTTAACTCCCAGCGTTACTCTCTGTGACTGACAATGCAATGCTCTTGCTCACCATGCAAATAGAGATCTACTGAGAACTATGCAGTCTACCTGCATAGATGAAGGTGGTTATAAGGCCTTGCGTTCCTTCCAAACCACAACTGGGCATTCAAAGCCATTCTTTTGTGGGTCTATTTTATAGGAACCTGTGCTTTTGGTTTGCCCAAGCATCATCCTGCAGAAAAGGAGTATTTCTGCTTTTTTATTAGTACCAGTACAGAGATGCTTCCTCACTTCTATATTACCAGTCATCCTTTGTGCTACAAAACAGTGCAAACCACTTTCAGTTCTTATAATAAGCCCTGATACAGTGCCATTGAAGTCAATGGGAGCTTTGCCATTGATTTCAATCGATGCTGAAGTCCATAATTTATAGAGAAATGGTCTTGAAACGTGACCACAAATTTCATCAGTTTATTCCTCCTCTCAACTGTGTCTTGCTATGAGATCTTAATTCCTACTTGTTTTCATCATACCTTTGTAATTCTTGCTGTTCCTGCTGACTAAGCAGAATGTAGAATTTTCTGTTATCACTTTACCCCCTCTTCTTTTGCTTGCTTTCCATTGATTCTATTTCATAATTAGTTCTTTCAAAGTCTCCTATGTTTTGTTCAAGCCTTTTTCCTACATGGACTATTTCCTTATGGTTTACTTCTGTCTTTATCCAGTATAACTCACTGTTAGAACTTGTTGATTTTTTTTTTCTTTAAAGTTTCAGGTTAATTAAGGCATGAGGTCAGATTATCCTAGGTCTGCCTGGGAGTATATATGTGCATATTAATGTTATTCTGTTAGACACAATTTTATGCATTTCACTTGTGTAGAGCTGCTCAAATGTTATGTACATAGAAAGTGCAGAATGTTTCTTATTTCCCCCCAAAAATGATCTGTTTAAATCCTAACATTTCTTCTTAATTTCCATAACTGCACAGATAAGGCCATTTATCACTTTTAAAAATTGCTCTGTAGTCACTCAGATGTTTGTTGACTGTGTATTTATGTGGGGGCAAGAGAAGACAGAATTACCCCAGTCTGCTAGTAGGTCCTGGGGGCTCTTGAACCCAAGCATTCACTCTCTGGTGGCTCAGTATACTTACGCTGCATCCACAGCACTCTTCAGTCCATAAGAAGGTCAGGGAGCTAGACCATGACTGAAAATCAAAGTTTGACATCCTGGATGGTAGCATTAGTTGTGTTTGAAGCAAAAAAGTTAAAAACAATTCTAAGATCTGAGAATTTTTACATATCAAATGAAGAACAAAAAAACTCCCAAACCCTCATTGTATTTCTAGCACCAAATTTGTGTTGCCCATAATTCAGACTGACACAAGATAATAGCTCCTTAAAAAGTTGTTATAATCTATCAGCTTGATATACAGCTTAACAAAAAAGTGGATAAATATAGCTTAAGAGAATACAAAAATATGTATGACAAACCAGATATTTTTCAGGATAAAAGTTATTTGTTTTTAGCCAATTTTAAATCTCTATTTTACATGATGGACTATAATAGAATTTTTAAGTACAGGCTGAAATGACTTTCAAATTCATGTTTTTACCAGTATACTATCATACTCCAAAATATGTTTATTGCTTACACACCGATACATCCATATAACTAGTCCATCTTTAAAAACTGTCTTAATATTTGTCCAAAGCTGCTGTTAAGTATCATGTAAAATAACATTTTATCAGTTAAATTCCTGAATAGCATGTAGATTTAATCTGAGATGTAAGAGGCCAATACGACCCCTTACATAAGTCTTTTAAAATTAAAAACAGAACAACACATGTTACCTACCCATGAAGTGCAGAGGGTAACACTAAATAACAGAAGAGACTGTAAAACAGACCAGCTCCCAGATTCCAAGTTAAAACTGCTGTACGTTCCTCACTCAGTTTGGCTTTCCAATAATTATTTCCCTTTCCCAGTATGGAGTAAATTTAGGAGGGAGTGTCAATTGTAAATTTGAATACCTTAATTTCTGTGTTTGTGTTTTGGATGAAACAGGTTTTTTACTTTGACATTTATATATTTGCTACATGTTTACACAATAAATTTAAAAAAATTAAAAGGTTTCTTTATGATTCATAGTATAAAATTTATTATTTTTACAACAGCCAAATGAAAACTGGCAAATGGGAAATAAAATTCCATCCATTCTAACTGACTATCAGGCCCTCACATAGTATTTGCAGTATATTTTATAAATCCCTGTTTGCCAACAGCATTTCTCCTCTATTTAGGTTCTCACAGACCACTGAGTTTTATAATTATCTCCAAACAATTTTCTCCATCGTTACTTAAGCTCTCTCTGAACAGCTGGGTGTGCTGCCATGCAATATCACCATCCCCTCCACTCAGTTCAGCTTCCAAAATAACTTCTTTTGCATCAGAGAAATCTGAATAGGAATGAAGAATTTTATCTGTTGGGGAAGAAGAAGCTCCAGACAATTAGTTCTGCCACAGAAAATTTATACTGATAGAATACATGTTCAAGAGGCAATCTGTAATGAACATTTAAGTATCTGATGTGCAGATCATCAAATATATCTATTAATGCAAATGGTGGAAAGGACTGGGCCACTGTTCTGCTACACTATCTACAAATACAAAGACAGTTCCTGCTTTGAAGAGTGCATATATCTTCTGTATTCATTTTATAGAGTTTAGCTAGATCCTAATTTTAGCTGTTTTTTCCAAATACAGAAAAATGTGGCAGGTAGGATTTATATACTGATTGTTCTTTTTTTTTTTAATCTGTGATAAAAATTTTGGGTGGGAAAAGATTAAAATGTATTTGCATTTTAACATTGTTTAATGTTACCATTCTATCTCTCACCTTCATTCCCCGCATACTGGTGCATTCTGCTTGCACAGCATGTCTACCTCATGATTTAAAAAATAAGATCAATCAGATTTCACATTTACCTCCAATCAGATTAACTTCTGCTGTGTTACAGCGCAATGTCCATCTTACTCTTCCACTGTGAAATGTCTGACTGCTTGTTTTAACTGAAATGTTGTCTATTTTTAGACCAACTGACCCACACTCAAACTTCCAGCAGATGTAAGCAGAGGAGGACCCTTCTTTTCGGGCTAAATAAACCTAAATGGAAAGACATCATGATTAAGATATTAAAAGATAGATGCTGAGCACAGACCAAATTAAATGTCTTTAACTGCTGTTTAAGGACACCAAACCTTCAATTAAATAACTTCTGCATTTAAGTCATTGACTAGAGTAGGTGCTCGCTAGGAGCACCAGAGCTGTGTCCTTTTGATATGTTGCTCCTAAGTGGCTGTTGCTATTAGGGGGCACATCAACAATTCGCAATAGTCAAAGGGTATGTCTACACAGCACTTTTATTTCAAAATAACACCGGTTATTTCAAAATAAGAGATATTTGGTCCACATGACGTTTTCTTATTTCGAAAGGACAGATCCCGTCCTTTCGAAATAAGAACTGCTGTTTTGAAACATGTTAAACCCCGATTGTTTCGAAATGGCTGTTATTTTGAAATGTTATTTCAAAAAAAGGCCGTTTGGACATGTTGTTTCAAAACAACACCATTGTTTCAAAACAACTGTTTTGAAACAACACGTTCAAACGGCTTTATTTTGAAATAACCATTTTGAAATAACAGCTGTTTCAATAGCAGGCTTTCCCTTAATTCGAATTAACATTTTGTTAATTTGAATTAACTTATTTCAAAATAAGGACTTTATTTCAAAATAACTCATTTCAAAATCCTTATTTTGAAATAACGATGTGTGTGTAGACATAGCCCAAGTGTTTCCAGGGGAAATAACCTGTGTAAGTGGCGGCAGTTCTTCTGCAAACTGGTCTGCTATGATGAATTTGTACACAATAAAACTTTGAATAGACTCTCATTCTAATTCCTCACTCCTGTTGTTATAGTGATAGTGGGTGGTTGTTCATTTTCAGCGAAGTTTACTACTTTGAAATAGTAGGGAAAGATCTTTAATGTGCCATGTGGTATTCTAATGACATAGACTCATAGTGTTTTAAATGTGTAGGGTTCTGCTTTTTACTAAATTCAGTGGATCAGATTCTTCATCCTGTTTTGCTCCTTTGCCTTCTGTGTTAGTGCAAAAGGGTTGGGAGAGCCAGTATAACAAACAAACAGTTGCATGGGGCTCCTCAACTGGTGACTCCGTGCTTCTCTTTCTAGGCCTTGGCATCTAAGGAGTAAGAGAGGGGATGACCTAGAGTCCACAATACTCCAGCAACCCCAATCATTGTAATGATCCTTTTGGGGCCATCAGCAGTCGGCATAGCTTAAAGTAGTCTTGAAGTTTTCTGCCTATCTTACATGATGCCATAGTGCCTATTTATTTGTTCCTACTTGTTTAGACTGCTAAGGTTTACTGAAGGGATTGCAAGTAGCTTGTATCTGGAAGAATAATCCAGTTTACACACTCATCCCTGAGTGCAATTTTTTTGGAAGATGGTTAATGTAGACTTCAAGAAAGAACCTTGAGGATATCAGGCTTTAAAAATCTGTAGAGTTTAGATGAACAGGTTCTTGTGTTGCTCCTTACATTGTGCTAGTTTCCACCATGTGTTGCAGATGTTTTCCAGGGAATTTGGACTGTTAATTTCTAGTTGTCTTTAGTTGGATGGGTCTAATTCTATGAAGTCTCACCTCATGGACACGTTCATTTATAGCACTGGAGCATATAAATTAGGTGGTAATTACTGCTAATTAAGAAAGTAGCTAGATAAGAGGGTCAGCAAATCCACTCTACCTACATCAGTTTACCTTTCTTATCTTTACCCTAGCTTTAGGTGGGTAGCTTTTGGTAGTTTTGTTTTCCTTCTTCCAATTAAAGGACAAACCCATTCATTCATTCATTTATTTAATGAAGGCTCTTCTCGTTAATTCGGCAGTTGTTTACCTGGGCAACAACTACTTAGACCAGTGGTTGTCAAAATTTGCATCGCAACCCAGTACTGGTTCATGGCACCGATGCTGCTCCGGAGTTGGGGCTACTGCACCCATGCTCCCTACATGGCCAGTGCTGCTCCTGCGAGGGGGGTGGCTGCCCTGCGGGCCCCAGCAGGCCAGTGCTGCTCCCTTGTGCTCCTCAGCCAGCTGGTGCTGCTCCATAGCAGGGGCGGCTGCTCATGCTTCCCAGATGGCTAGCACTCTTCTGGGCTCCCTCCCCAGGAGGGGCTGCTTCTCATGGGGTGGCTGCCCCACACCTGGGCAAAAGTGCTTCAGGGCAGGGGCATCTGTCCCATCCAGTCAAAACTGCTCATGAATGGGGGTGGCTGCCCCAGCTGAGCCCCACTAGCATTGTCTCAAGCACTGTGGGTGCTTCCTTGCAGGAAGGGCTTCTCCCCAAGCCAGGGCTGAGCTGGGGTTTCTCCCCCAGACTTGAGCCTTGAGCTAGGGCTTCTCACTTCTTCCCCAGCCCTACTCAGGGAGGGGAGGTAGCAGTGACAGGAAATTTGAAAGGACACTGGCAGCCCTGGTGAGCTCGGTAGTGGTGTGCTGGCATCCTTTCAGATTTCCTGCTGCTGCTACCCTGTTTCCAGGCACACTGGGTAGAGGGGCTATTCTTGCAGCTTCTCTCCAACACATGCCTGGGGACTTCTCCCCAAGCCAGCCTGGGAGAAGCTCCAGGTGGCTTCTTTCCACAGTGTTTCTGGGGTCCCCCACACCAGCCCAAAGAAGCCCCCCAGAGCAGCTCTTTTTCATGGTGGCTGGGGTGGGCATCTCCGTTGATGCCACACAAAGAAGTGCTCTATGCTTCTTTTGACCTGATGCTTGGGGCCCCCATCCTCCCGGAGTCATGGTCACTGCTGAATTTTCAGGTAGCAGCCACTTTTTTTCAGTATAGGGGCTGCCGCATGGGACAGGGATTTGGAGCTGGGTCCTGAGGAAAAAAGTTTGAAAACCACTGACTTAGCCTGTACATCCACTTAAAAGACTGAACATTTCACAAGATGGCATTCTGTAGAAGTACCATACCAGAGTTACATGCCTGAGGGATATCTGCTGTCAGTTCTTCTATCCACCCCAATTTTTCCAAGTAAATGGAAGAGCTGCCTGCTGCTGGTAGTCTCTTCTTGCTCAGTCAAACAAATCAGTGCTCCCTGCTCCCCTTGTTACACAGAGCCAGAGTAGACAGGTGAACAAGAGACCAGATGTATGTATTTAAGCAGAGAACTCCCCTGATTAGTCACTAGCTGCATCACCAGGACCTTATGTTTCTGGCAAAATTAGGAAAACTGGTCATATGAGTGCCTGAATGAATGAGATACAGCCATGCTGTTACGACATCTGGGAAGTAGCTGTGTCTCTTGCAGTTTGACCCTTCCTTTCCTTTTTCTTCTTCCACTATTCCATTCTATTGCCTCTTCTTTTATCCTTCATCTTACTAGCTAGCTGTTTCTCTCCTTTCCTCATTGTGCACTTCCCTAACCTGTTCTTTCATAGTGCTCTGACAGGTTGTTGTATACTGGGCCAGCACAGCAAACTACAGAATGAGATTAACTCCTCTGGTAAACTTCATTTTCCATTGTGGATAGGAGGCAAAGCCTAGGCTAAGTTGGTGGTATGACTGGACAGAGGGATCTGCAGACTAACAAGCTTTTAGGGAGAGCAAAAGAATAGTTGCTAATATAGAATGTTCAGCTCCAGTTGTTTGCTGAATGTTTCCTTCCTCATCATTGCCTTAATTCCTTTGCTACTTTCCATTTGGTATGTATAATTCTTCTATTGCTCTGTATCTCAGCATATGGGTAGGGTTTGGTCCGAACTTCAATAATCTGGGTAACTTGACAGCTTTTTTTCCCTTCTTGCAGATGGAGCTGTAATATTTAGGATAAGGAACTTCTTCCATTTCTATGCAATGAAGAGAAATGATATACTACAAAGCTATTTCACCACAGTTGGAAAAATAATTTAGACTCTTTGTAAAGAAATATTCCTTCTTAATACACTCAGTGTAGTGTGTGCCCCTGTGAACGCAGGAGGAAGGTAGGTCTTAAACATTTATGCTCCACCAGAATTCTTGTTATTTGCAGAGATGTCAGTCATCCCATTTTGAAAAGCAAGCTGACTTTATTTTCCAATTTTTCATATCAATTAACAATCCTATCTGAAGCAGGCCAGTAAAATTTGGCAACTCCAACTGAATTCTTAAGCATTAAGAGAGATTTTGATGCAAAATATGCATAGCAATTTTAGACTTCATTGGAACTATTATATTAATAATCTAGATGATTCTATAGTAACTTCTTTTATTGAAATCCTTACCATTTTCCAATCCGTTTCAACTTTTCTCCATAGAGACTCCATCTTCCACACACCTTTCTCCCAGCCAGCAATTTTTTCATTATTATTGGAAACTCGTGTATAGCTATCTTCCACTATATTGTAGCTGAGATGGAAGAGTTTAGAGGCCTTTTCTTTCCCAGTTGGAATAAAAATGACTTCTTCTCTTTTCTGAACAAAACCAAAAACTCTGCATTGGTGTTTTGCGATATATTCAAAGGGGATCATGCTAATTTTTATTTTTGCTTTTTGTTTAGCAAAATACATCTATATATATACACTGATAAAGTAGACTACCATGCCCTTATTTATTATATAAGCAGTACACCAAAGCAGGTTGACAGTTCTTCATGAAAAACTGTACAGCAGTCAATTAAAAAATGCAAGAATTTTTCTTCCATTGAAAAATGTTTGTCCCAAAGGTGGAAGTTTAAACTGCTTTGCTAGAATAAATATACATCCTTCTTAAAGAAAGGTGAAATAATTCATTTTAAAATATTGGCATCATGAGTCTGTCTAAAGTAAATTGTTGTTTACAAAAGAATTTTCATGCTTAGTGAGGCCAGAGGCTCCTGAAGTTAGGTTTGTTAAACAGATTTAACAGATTGACAAAAAAGCAAATTATTAAACTATTCTAAGACAGCAAGTGTGGCTCAATGACTAATACTGACAGTTGCAGCTAACTAAAGCAAATTGTAGACAATGTCTTTCTAATTCTGATAAGAAACAAAATAAAGGTGGGCTTTCAAAGTGAAAGGTACATATGAATGATAAAATAACTAAAAATTAGAAGACAAGGGAAAATGGAATTTATGCACTGAAAAAAGATTTCTAATCATCCATCATATCATGAGATTCATTTAGACATGTATTAAGTCCATAAAATATGTATAGTTGAAATAAACTCTAGTATCTCAAGTCTGAATGTGGCCATGAAATCTATTAGTTCCACTTAACTAGCTCTAGTTCATCCTTTTTACATTTAAATCACTGGATCACTCAGAAAAAGATATGCAAAACGGCAGGAATAATTCATACCTTTGTGTACTGGCCTATCTAGGGGGTTACTTTTAGGAAATTCTGTCTCAGCACAAGGGATTATGAAAGTATGAACCTTGAAATAAGGGGGAATTATGTGAACAATCTCATTTTGTGGGGGCTGTATCTACATATTCACAGTGCGCCCTGATTTACATTTTATTCACAAAAGAAACAGTAGGTAGAAAATTGCTCTCAAAGCTTAATTAGCGTAGACTCCTCAGAATTCCTGAGGCAATTGTCAACAATGTGTTTATTTCAGAGTTCTATGACTGCTATTCATTAGATTAAAGCTACAAGACAACAAAAGACGGAAATGTAAAAAAAAATCTGTTTTTTATACTTCCTGTTTTTGTTATCTTGTAGCTGTAATCAAAAGAATAGCAGTTACGAACCTATAGTTCAGAGACAAACTATTTAGTCACTTCTAAAATGATCAGCAGTTCATAAATTAAATACCTCTGAACCAATTTCACCCCGGGCTACTCTCCAAGCCATTGAACCAGATGTCCGTCCACCAAGTTCACCAGGTTCAGGAGTTTTGGGAGAAATGAACTCAACAAGCTCCACAATTATTCTCTCAAGGAGCTCTCTCCTTCTGCTTTCTGACAAGGATCGCTGTCTCTGTAACAATTTTAAAAAAATGCAAAAAACTTCATAGAAAAAAATCATCTTTCAGATTCCTTCCAAATGTAGCTTTGCCCTGGAATGATACTATAAAGGAAATAAACATGAAAGAGTCTAGATTAAACAGATAGTTAAAACATTAAACTGGGATCACATGAATTAATATACTTCAGTCCTAATTGTATGGTTACTGCATGACATCATGCAGTGACTTTAAAAATATTTGAGTGCCCTAATTGCATATTTATGTATCTTAATCTGTTGGGATTTCTTTTAAGTTAAACTCTAGCTGCATTTCCTGGGATAATAACGCATATTTTTGCATTGTCAAAACATCCGTGGAAGGTATTTTATCTTAAACTGCTGATATGAACTCTCAACCTTAATGAATCTTTTTGTCTGGAAATAGAAAGAAGTTGTGATTATTGGGTAGACCTTTTCTTCTACATGATGGACTGTTCTGATTACCAGCATCTTGGTTTGATGATTAAGTCTATGATGCCTGAAGAACAGATTCATATGTAAGAGTTGCATATTTTTAATTATACATCATGTCTTTCCACTTCAAGATAAAGTGAGCCCCAAAAGGTCCACTATGCAGAACAAGAATTATATATATACCGTATATCATTGCCTATAAGCCGAAAATTTTGTGCCTGAAAATTGGCTTGAAAATAGGCGCTCGGCTTATACTCAAGAGAATACAGTAGACAGCCCCAGCCCAGGAGTTTCCCTGACCATGTGACAAGCCGGACCCCAGTGTTGCGGGGCAGCCATCTTGGGCAGTCGCCCAGGGCTGGGGCTGGAGTAAGGAGGGGACCCCGGCGTCTGGAGCGGCCAAGTAAGGGGGTCGGGGGGGGAGTCGGCCTGGACATTGAGGGCGGGATTCAGGGAGGCCAGGGAAGCAGTGGCTGGGACCGGGGTTGGGGAGGGGGTCGGGGAGTTGGGGAAAGTGATGGGACGGCCAAGAGGGTTTGGGGGGTGGTTCAGGAAGGCCAAGGAAGAGGCAGCAGGGCTTGGACGTGTGGAGGGGGGGTTGGGGAGTCTGGGAAAGCGGCAGGAGGACCCAGGGTTTTTGGGGAGCCCAGGGAAGCAGCGACAGGGACTGGGGATTGGGAGGGGGCAGCTGGCAGCCTGGGAAGAGCAGCAGCAGGGCTTGGGGGGTGACAGGGAAAGGGTATTGGGGAACAGGGGAGCAACAGCACCGAACTGAGAAGGGAGCAGGGGGGCAGCAGTGATGAGCCGGGGGCAGCAGGAGGAGCAGGGGGGCAGCAGTGGGGAAGGGGCAGAGCAGGGGGTAGCAGGAGGTAGCAGTGAGGGAAGAGCGGAGTGGGGGTGGCAGTGAGGAGGGGGCAGGAGGAGGAGCAGAGAGCAGCAGTGAGAAAGGGGCAGAGCAGGGGCAACAGTGAGGGAAGGTCAGAGCGGGTGGGAGCAGGGGGGCAACAGTGAGGAAAGGGTGGCGCAGGGGGCAGCAGCAGGAAACTGAAGTGAGCAGGGGTGTAGCAGTGAGGAAAGGGCAGAGCAGGAAGGCAGGAGTGAGGAATTGACAGCGGGGGGCGGGGGGGGGGCAAGGGAAAAGCAGCAGCAGAGATTTTGGGGTAGGGAAGCTGTCAGAAACTCCAGAGGAAGCCAGCAGCAGTGGGTGGGGGGTTAGGGGCCAAGGCCAAAAGGGGACCTCAGCTTATACCCGGGTCACCAATTTTAGCTTCTTTTTTTGGGCTCAGAATTGGGGGGTTGGCTTGTGCCTGGATCGGCTTATACCCGATTATATACGGTAACTTTCTTTTACCATACCAATTTAAAGGGTGGGTTTTCTTAAGAAATTTCTTTTAAAAATGCATTGGATTGAGATGAACCATTTCTGTCTTAATGACTTCCATGTCAAGTATTCTAAAATGACATGTAAAACTTTTTATTTCTTTATAGTCAGTCCTGTAAACAGCCTTAGAGTCAGGCTGGGGTCTTCTCCTACACTACAGTCAGTAAAAAGAGTTCTGCACAATGAATTAGATCCTCTTTTACACCTATACCCCCTTATGGTCTTTACTCTCACTGATGTTGTGCAACTCAACTCTTTGTACAGGTATAGCTGAGAAATTTAGCTGACATATCTTTTGATACACCACACAGAAGTAGAATCCGGTGCATGTTCTCTGCAGAACCAACAGAAGTAAAAGGTAATAATTTCCTTTTCCCCACTAAAATGAGGAGATATGACTGACTATACACGGAACAAACAGGTAAAGTAGGTGACATTTTACAGAGGAGAACTGTACTTTAAGAACCAGTCACAGCATAGGATTTTTGTCAGTATAGAATTCTCAATCTGTCTTATGTAAAATCAAAGTGTAAATACATAACACTATTTAAATTCTTTGGTTTTGAGGACTTTATCAGGACTGGGACACCTGGTACAAATACATTTGAAAACATGTTCCCTTGCCCAAAGAATATACATAGTCTGTTACCAACACACAGCATTTTAAGAAATCAGTTGAAGTAAAGCTACATACCAGTTTATTAAGCCTATCAATTGTTTCACGCAATGAAGCTTCTGGGACCCATGTCCTTCTAGAAAGTAGTTCTTCATGTTTACAGGAATATCTCCACGTGACATCAACAACCTCAAGTGTAAATTGCAGAAGTTAAAAAAACTCAGCATATAATACTCTGCCTCTTTTATATATCTGTGTATTTTGAATAGACAACATGATCAAGAGACTGACTTCCCTTATAATAATCTAGCAGATCCCATTAAAAATGGAATACTCTGCACAGCCACTTTCTCAAGGCACATTTATATTTTTATTTCATAGCTATTATTGTTCCTATCCCTACCTCATCCTTGGAGAATGCAATTATATAGGAGAGCTTCTTTCCCCAGCCAATCTCATAGAGAAGAGGTTTATCACAGATGTTTTCACAAGGGTCACAATGAAGCCATCTCTGCTGGGATGAAGAATATACCTCAGTCCACACATGATCTGCATGAGAGAGAGGCCATGGAAAACAATTATTTTTTTCTTTTTTTTCCCCTATTGTTAAAGTCTGAGATATTTAAACTCATCAAAATCAATTAAAAAGAGAGAATAGCTTAGAACTGTTTAGAGCACTGGTTCCCAATCTGTGGTCCGTGGACCCCTGGGGTCCTGCAGAGTTACTGCAAGGGGTTTCTGGACACAGCTGGGACCATGTGGGCTGCCTAAGTCATGCAGCAGCAATCACTGTGGACCTTACTTGGCCCCAGAAACATTCCTCGTGGTGCCAGGCTTGGGCTGGGGGAGCTTAAAATACCCCCCTCCCCCGCCGAGCATGCTTCAGATGCATGCTCAGGGCAGGAGCTGTCTGCGGTCATGTATCTCTGGCCAGCCAGGTAAGGGGGAAGGAGTAAAGGGGTAAGCGGGTGGGTTAGTGAGGGAAAGGAGGTTAGGGAAGCTTGGGCCAGGGAGTGCAGGTGCTGACAGCTGTGGGGGGTGGACTAGGAAGGGAAAGAAAGGGATCAGGGAAACTTGGCCCAGGGACCGCAGGTGGCAGCATTGCCCCCCAGCCGGGGGGGTGGAGAGGGGTCGATCCCTGTGGCAATGTCACGGCCCCAATGGGGGCCAGATCCTGGCAGTGGGGGACATTCCTGCTGCTGCCAACAGTGGTTCGCAACACTTTTTTCTGTTAAGGAGTCCCCAGCTTTAAAAAGGTTGGGAACCACTGGTTTAGAGGTAACACTATGTTTTTAGTTCATATGTACTCAGAAACTTGTGTTAAATATGAAAGCACAAACAATGAATTCTGCTTCATTTTATTGAACGTAAGAGAATCTTAATGTAAGATATCAAGATTTCATAATACTGAAAACAGTAGTGTGATTTCATTTGTAGGCTATTTTATGTAATCAGCTAACAGACACAACTTACACCATTTTATTAATTTGATAAAGTAAAACTTCAAAAGGGGTAGCCATGTTAGTTTAGTTCAGCAAAACAAACAAGGAATCCTGTGGCACAAATTTAAATTTGTTAGTCTTTAAAAGTGCCACAGGACTCTTTGTTTGTTTTAATAAAACTTCAGAGGTTACCAGTTAACTAACATGAACACACACAGCTAATGGTTGTAAGTGCCATTTGTAGGCATGCTTATATTAAGTTGTTCTAGAGCACTGATACCTGTTGAATCCCAGACATATCTAGCTTCAAATCCTACAGCTCTGCAGCAGAGTGTAAAACAGTTAGCCCACTCTCCACAACGCCCACATCTTGTTTCCAAAAGTTTCTCAGGATTATTGTATCTAGAAAAATTAAAGTTTATGTATTATGTGCTTTGTACATATTAATAGATTAACAAAAAACAGAACATTTAACAGAAATCTATTTCCCCCCTTCTAAATCTTTGAACCATTATAGTCCTCTTGATGTTCTCTGGGTTAACAGATCTGTCCTCACACTAGCTGCTGAAGATGACAGTGGCACTGGACAAAATTAACATTTCACTAATCATCTCCTTGTTTCTAGGAGAGCTAAAATTTACTTAGGTACTGTTTTTGTACCATAATCTTACTGACAGATGTCAGCACAATTGTGAAATTAGTACACATCTGCTGCTATGGTCAGCAGAAGTAGGCCTTCTTTTGTGGGCTCTAAGAAGAGTGCAATGGAGTATTTTTCTTTTAAAAAACCTCTTTGATAATGGTGTATTTATTAACTAAAATCCTTCGATATAAAAAATGCACTTGAAAAACTTTAACAGCTTTAAGATCAGGCAAAAATTCAGCAAAAAAACCAGGGCCCTATTTTTTTTAAAGGCAGTCAATATTTTAAAAAAATTAAGCATTCTAGGCTGATTGATGATTTAAAAAAAAAAAAAGAGAAACCACCACCCCATGGAACTGCTTAAAATGTCTTTGTTTATGTCTTATAGCAAGGATTTCAATCTATATGGAACAAAATTCAAGCAACAATCTCCCAGTATCTTACAGAATACACAAATACAATGTGGCATTTTAGAAAATCCAAGGTTATCCTCACCTTGGGAATCTACTGCTGAAATGGCACTGGTTACAGTGGTGATTTTCAACTCTCGCTGCATCCCATTTCAGATCATCATCATTGGGTGATAAGTTACCTTTCAACTCTGTTGGACCACCACATTTGCTGCAAGAAAGGCTATCTACCCACTGAAAAAATTCACCCTTAAACCAGTGCAAGAGCTCCAACAACAAAAAATCATCTTCATTCACATGGGCACCTATAACATTAAAATATAGAAATTCAAACAAGTTTAGATTCAACTGACCTTTCCAACAGCCACATAATTACTATGTCTAAACCTTTATTATAACAAAGTACAAATAAACAAATTATTGTACAGATGTTTTTTAAGTAATATTTTAAAGACTGAAAAATCTATTTTTTTTAAAAAAAGAAACTGCTGAAAACAAATTAGAACAAGAAACTAAACAGACAAGGATTGAACACAGAGAAAATTACTATAGATTGCAGTAATTCATATTCTTCCAAACTGAGGTATGGAATAGTTTTTAAGTAACAAGTAACAATTGTTTTAACTCTAAAATCCCCAAAGTTTTTTAACCAGAAGCTAGTGGCAGTATAGCCAAATATGTGTAGTACAAACATACTTTTATAAATTGTATGACACCGTGCATATTTTTCAATAATTAAGGTTTGTGAACAAAGTTTGAGTTGATTCATAATTCTTAAGCAAATGTGTCCTTTCACTTCAACTTATTCAAACTAGACATAGCTGTCTGGCCCTGTATCATTCTATTGTCCAGTCATTTCCCAATCTATGCTTGAATAACAGATTCTTCTATTTGCGGCAGGTGGTAGAGCCTTTTCTCCTACTGTTGATATCCCACCATCTGGTACAACCTCACTGCAACTAATTGACTCTGATTTTAAAATCCAGTTTTGAGACCCATCTCATCTCTTTTCTGATTCCTCACCAACTTTAATATAAATATATTTTGAATATTATATCCTGAATCAATCTTCCTCCCCCATTCCTAAATAGTTTCCATAAGTCTGACATTTGCACTTTCATCACTCTAGCCATACCATATAATAATTTAACCCATTTACTTGAATTGACAAATTAAACTAACTATAATATATATTTATAATGACAATGCTGTACAAATCAAAGCTACACTATATTTTGAGTGCCCTGGAAAAAAGGGGTGGTGATGGGATTAGAGGAAAAGGGATTAGATGATCCATGTTGGAATGCTACTCTTTTATAAGCCTGATTTTAATCTTTCTATGGATTCCTCCGTGTGTTTGTCTACTTCCTATACTCCTTGTGCCACCAACTTTATTAAACTTACAGTGCCTGAAATGTGAAGGGTGTGATAGAAGAGGATAATCTGTTAGGCAAACTGCAAGCAGATAAATCTGGTATTTAAAAGTGAATTTAGATTTAATAAAACCTTTTAGCATTATACAAATGAAAATGTCCCATAAATGATTCTACAGAAATAGTGTCTATTGCTTATATACTCGATATGCTTTGTGTCTATTTCACTGCTACCTTTTCTCTGAGCTGTTAGCCAGAAACTGAATAAGGTAATTTCAATCAAAGGACAATATTTCTTCTTTTTTGGTTAAAAGGGAATATAATGATGGCCCTCTACAAAAAGAAAATTGCTACTATTACACAAATATTTTTTAAGTTCATAAAGTGAATCTTCCTCTGCATAAAAGCAGTGACAAATATGATCTGTTTCAATAAGAAATGATTATTTGAAAATACTCAGGTATACAAAAATTAGAAGTACATACAATTTTGATCAATTTACATTGCTAATGGCAGATGATCAATGAAGACAAGCATTGTAATCTCTTGGTCAAATGACCATAATTTATCAGGGTGCTCTTTATGAGCTGCAATGCTCATAGTTTTGACTTGGTCTTCAAAATCCTCAGAGTTTTTTAGATCTGTCTTTAATAATTGTTTTCCAGCAGCAATGACCGTTTCTTCAGGTGGCTGTCTTAAAACAACAGTGACAGATTTACGAGAAGCAAACGGGCAAATTATTTCCTAGCAGCATTAGCACTTCCTTTCAACCAGCCCATCCTCAATGGAATCTATCTTTTTATATAGCTTTTAGAATTAAAGTTAACACATCACCATTGCTCTTAAGGTGTCATTGCCTGACAAATGGTAATGGTTTTCCCACACTCTTTTACACCTGAGTTTTAAGATGCAAGGTCTGAAATCCTGAGTGCTGTTTTGGATACATTAAGGTTAAGCAGTAGAGGCTATGGTCACATGAACACAGGCCTCATTCCTCTTAAAGCAGAGTGGATAAAAATCATTATTTTAAAAAAATACCAAAAACATCAATTTTTTAGTCTGAACCAACTTTTTAAAGTCAAATAATATTACTTGCTTTATCTATTAAGTTAGTTCTTTCCTATTGTTGAAGTCTCACTTTGCTATAACAGATGTGTTGTAGGAATTTTAAAATTTCTTAGTTGCTGGAAAAATTTCAAATGTTACATAGTGATTTTTTTTCTTTAGGAAATTTCATATTTTAAATGCTGTATATTCTTATTATGTGAACACAACCTCAAACATAAAATTGATAAGTAAATACACCATCCTGTATTTGTAACCAATATAACCTTGTAATATACGGAACTTCCACAAGTAAAGAAAGCTGAAATTCTCTGACATGCTTCCATCGAGGTTCACAGTTTGAAGTCTGTAGGAATTCTGTGCCTAACTCATGATGGTACTTTTGAAAATCCCTATTTTTGGTGCCTAAATCTATGTATAGAGGCTTAATTTTACACTCCTGTTTTGAAATTTCTTAGCATGCATGCATTTATTAAAATATAGAAAGCCTAACTTTTCACTGTTAAAACTGAAACAATTTTATTTTGAAGTGGCAAAGATTTATTGCCACTAAAAGTAGTTTTTATTAAACATATGGTTTTAGATCCTGATGTTGGAAACACTTCTGCATCTGCTTCACTTTAGGCATATAATCAAAGAGATTATTCATGTGAGTGAAGTCACACTTATTTGCAGGATCAAGGCCTTAATTTCCATTATTTTGGGGTCTGCCAATTGAATTTTTATAAAATCCAGAAAAGACACTACAAAAAGTGACTTTTTAAAAAAGAAACAGCATTTATAATTTAGTTCATTATACATTATGAACTAAAGTTGCAATAGTACAAATTTTCACATTTATTTTAAAGTCTCAGGAGGATCTAAATCAATTATTTATAAAAAAAAAAAAAATTTAATCAATGATTTAAATTGCTCCACCTTTCCTTAAAGTTATCTATCTATTGTCTTTGTTGTACTCCAGATGCAGGCAGCTGAGTAATACATGCAGAATCCTGCTGCCTCTAGTGCTATACGCTGTTAACTCAGAAATCTTGATTCAAGTAAATTTTCCTTTTGCTCTCTCGCTCCTCCTCCCATCTCCAGCTATGAACAGATGGACAGCAGATGGGCATAAAAGAAAAGCATGAAAAGGAAGAGAAAATACAAAATGTAAGAGATCAGTGCACAGTGAATGAAGGCAGAACAGAGAATGAAAGACAGGATGGAGGATTAATAAATTTAAGAAAGGGTTCAACTGAACTGAATTTATGAAACTTCTTAAAGCCCCACCTGTAAACAATACACTACTTTGTTTCAGCCCTGTGCACACATGGATTTTGAATGCATATGATGTGCTGGTACTCAACAGGTTAATGTGAAGGACAGAAGAAATGTGAGCCTCAAAACGTCATTTGATATGATTCTAGACAAAGAAAACAAAACTAAAATTCTCCAAGCACCTTTTTTTTGATTAAAAAAATGTAAACTACATCAATAACATGATGTACTACACAAATTCGAGTATTAGTGTAACTTGAAACTAGAATTCTCGATTCACAAATATATAATGACAATCCTACTCTATAACATGTAATAGATATACACATTACACCCAAAAGTTTAACCTAGTACTTCAGTGTCTCGTAAATTATCAGAACTGATACCTTTGTCCACATTTCTGGCTTGTGCTAACTTTTCTTGAGCTCTCTCTTTCAATTTTTGGACTGGTATAGAAGCCAGTGCTTTTTTCTGAAGAGCATCGTTCTCATATAGTAGCACACGCTGAAAGTTTGATTGAAGGGTTTCAAAGAAGTTTATTGCAGCCTCCTAAGAGGGGAAAAGCATAGGTATTATTACAATCCAGGCAAAATATTTTCTAGTAATTGAATTATTTTAAAATATCCGGTCTTTTCTTCATTAAGGTGCGTGCTGAAAAAAATGCTTATTAGAGGTAGTGACGCCTATTGTTGAGGTTTTTGAACACTTCTTTTTGTAAGACATGCTGGAGTGAGACTTGGGAAACCTAGGGTCTAATTCCCAGCTCTCCTACATTCATCTTGTTCACTGTACCACACTGTCAGATGGACTAAACCAGTTTTGCTTGTCCAATTTCTAAGCAGGCATATCATGGCCTCTCACACCCTTCAGGAGGGTTGGCATAGTGAGGAGTAGTTTTGGCAGCACAGCTTCTCCTTCCAGTTCCCAAGTAGATGGAGCTTCCTTTCTTCCTGATTGTTGGCAGCAGGGCAGATTATAGCAGGGGCTATCAGGGCTTCAGCCCCAAATGCCAGCCAAAAAAGGGGCCCCAGGCATCAGACCCTAAAATCCCTATCGGCTCCCTCTCGTCCACTCAGCACTAGCAGGGCTGGAGTGCTGAGAATGTTCTGGTCCTGCTGGTGCGGGTGCAGCGTGGGGAGGGGGACGAGAGACTGGGCTCTGTGTTCCCGTACCACCTCTGGGCCAGCTGGTCTACCCTTAGGGACACAGCAGGGCAGGTCAGCAGTGACTGGGAGCTGCAATAACCTCCCACAGCTCAGGGCTTCATAAGTAGCTAGAATCCAGCTTCTACAAACTTATTTTGTCAACTAGCCGTAGAATTATATATTCCTGAGATTCCCTGTTTGTCCTAACTCTGCCTTAATGATTTTGTGCAGTTTGGCTGTTTGTTGGGAGGCTTCTTTCAGGTATAGACCATACTTACTGAGGTCACTTTAAACCAAAGCCATGTGTAACAAGGTGGTTTGTCCCTTTAAGGGTCAGTGGGTCTGAGGCCAGCCACCCCTTGTCTGAGATAAAGCCCTTTACAAACAAATGTTTGGGCCTGGTAGGGAATTATCAGACTCATCTGAAGAAGGGTCTTGTGACTTTCTGATGAGTACCTGATTCCTATAAAGGCTGAAAGAGTTCAGTGGAGAAGAGCTATGGAAGCAGATTGGCTCTGTACTGGGGCATGCTCAAGCAGATTGTTTATAGGCTTGAGATGAGCTGCCAGGAGCAAGAAGGCTCTGGTGGGGAAATCCCTGGGTCAGGAAAATGGTAGTGGTTGGAATTATGTTGGACTGTTTTTGGGAGGAGAAGGCGTCTGCTAAGAATGTGAAACACAACCAATAAAAGGTGGCCTGAAAAAAAGAACATGAACTGACTTTGGGCATGGCATTAATCCTTTCTGGGATGGGGAGGCAAGCCAACAGACTGTATGCTAAAACTCTTTAATAAGACATTGAGATTACAAATGTTATTGCTCATGTCTGGACTGCCTGAGTATTCTCATAGCATTCATTTAACTCTCTGAAGTCCTGTCACAGTGTGCACTGGGCTCACTGCAAAAAGTAAAACAAACCATCTTGGAACAATCACTACTTCATTTGTTCCAAAGTCTTGGCAAGTGATCTGGAGGGGATATTCCTTGCACATTACAGGCAACAGGAGTGTCTTCCTACAGAAAGGCATTTAGAAATTTGTCAGAGAGAGTTAATGAGCTCTAAGTGCTGTGTAATCAGCACTGGCTCTTAGCTAATCTTCAGTGTTTAAACTTCTAGCAAAAATAATGCCAGTCAGGATGGTTCTCCTGACTCTTTGTAGTGCTGAAGTGAATTATCTGGATGTAGGTTTTTGTGTATCTTGAACTGGCTTTGGTCCATTCTGAATAATTTGAAGCCAGATTTGCACTCCTTAGCTACTGGGAGCATGGCTGGTACCTTCAACAGTTCTGTGGCACTTTCTATTTTGAGCAGCTTCCTGTGACTCTGAGGATGTCTTCTTCTGACCATTTACACAGAAATTTGGTGTCTTATGGCATCAGCCATCTTGAAGGAATTTCTTGGTGTCTACAAAGGACCTTTGCTCAGGGCCTTGAGGAAGTTTTTGATTCCTTGAGATACTATGCTGCCTCAAGGAGTTGTCTGCTTATTAAGTGAGAGCATGAGCAGACCTTAGTTCAATAAGGGATGCTCCCTTACCTTGAATAACTTTAACCTCAAGTGGTATCTTAGGTGAGCAACCTGTATTTCTGGAATGCATTTTTTGGGGGGATAGTTACCTTTACTGATGTCAAAACATCCTGGAATACTTAAGTCTCAAGAGACACTGAAACCTCTCTGACATTTTAGAGTACCATATTTAGAGTGCTAGATAGCCTGTTCTCCATACAGTGTCAAGCTCTGAAGGTGTGCCATCGTGACTGGTTCAGTATTACTTGTGTTCTGTAAAATTCCAAGGAAATTTAATGCCAAAATCTATCTCTGCATTGTGACCTAAAAACAAGTCAATCTAAAAGGCACATGTCACAGTTGGATTAATTTAAGATCAAGTAGTAGTTGATCACGTTTCTTTTACCATGTAAATATAACTAGAGTTCTATACTATAATAGGAAACAAAGTATGCAAATTGGATGTTAATTTAATTCACTAAGGAAAAGTGCTGATTCCTCCTTGCACAACATACACCATTGATTGTATATATTGTGGCTTTCATTATATGGGTTGTTGAGCCAGCCAATTGACTTGTAGACAGAATAGCGTGTATTGCTGGCATGCCTCTCATGAAGCTAATGTGTAGAGCCCTGCGCGGATACAAATAAGTGGATCCATATCCGACCTGTATCTGCAAGAAATGGTCCGCGGATATCCGCATATTTGCAGGGCTCTAGCTCTGTGAAGATAAAAATATGTGGATCCATATCTGATCTGCATTTGCAAGAAATGATCCGCAGGTATCCGTGTTGTATCCGTGGATGTGGATATAAGGCAGATTATCTGTGGATATCCATGGATTTGCAGGGCTCTACTAATGCACATCACTATTTGAAATATATAAATAAAATATGGCTAGTAATTAAAATATAAGTACCTATATTTTCATTTTATACATTATTACAAAGACTCTGTAAGAACTGTTACTGGCCTTCAAGAATAGGTCCAATGTGTTTGGATTCCCTTTCTCATTCTAGGAATGACAGCATAGCTACAGATTTGGGAACATACATAGGTGGTCTCAATGAACAGCTGTCATTCTTTCCCAGCCAATTAGATTGCTCTGGAGTAGAACTAAGGAATAGCAATTTTGTGAACATTCTAACCTCAGATTACATAACTGACTTTAAGGGTGACCCCCCCCCTTTTTTTTTGCTAGTTGGCAAGCTCTACCAATAAAACACTTGAGCATGGGACCTCAAGAATGTAGCATTAGCTTCAGACAACTGCAGATAAAAATAACTTTGTCTTCAGCATAAGGAAGACTTTAGAAGAGCTTCAGAAGTTCACAAAGCAGACAACATGACAGCTATGTGAACAGCGAGTACAATCCATCTCAGTGCCCAAAAAGAAACAATGTTTGTGGTATTGGATTCTTCTCTTACCTTAACAATTTGGGAGGTGGGGGGAAGTGTGAGGGAAGGGGGGGCTGCATGTATATACGACTATGAAGCAGTGGTAAGCCAAAACAGTACTGTTATAATATAGCCTCATGATTTTCAGTGATGTTATTGAAGGTGAATTTATCTAAAATAACTGCTTAAGATAGACAATTTTTACCATGTATATAGACCAAATTGACTGTCATGCAATGGGTGTGAAGGCTGCCTGCTAACATAGACCTCATAAATGAATATTGGATGAAGTCAATCTGTCCTTCAAACATTTAAACTGACTCCATTTACCTGCTCCCAATGGCCTCTATTATCTTTGTCTCCAAAATGGCATCTGGCTTCCACTTAAGCTTACATAAAAAGAAAATGATTTCTATGAGTGTAGACATTACTCCATCTATATTACTTTTCCCGACACTCGCTCTATTTTCCCCTCACTTCTATTATGGCTAGTTTCTGTTGCTTTTCACTCAGAGTGGTCATTTTCTAACAGTTATTTTTCTTTTTATTACCTGCTGCCTAAGCTGACGTCATACATTAAGCTATTTTATATTGAATTTGATTGAGTCTTGGAGATTTCCTCCCTACCCTCCAAATGAGCTTTTCTAAACAATTTCTTTACATCCTTCCTGTAGCTGTAGGTTATGTTTCTCTCTCTTTAATCACCTGACCAACCATGTTATACATTTGCTATGTGCTCAGTCAAATTCATGACTTTTATGTCTTATTTTAATTGCTTGTCTTTGAATACTCTGTAACTTAACAATCTTTCTGGTGACACTGTATGCACCTGGACTCAGGACACTAGCTGTGGTTTCACTGATGGTACATGTAGTATGTCCTTGGCTCCTGCTAAGAGTAATGATTAGTCAGCAAGTGAGAGCACACTTTTTTTAGCACAGGTCATCTTTTACAAGCCCATTCAGTGTACTAAATTAACTGGAATAGATGAAGTGTTTGCCAACAAACCGCTGCATTATGATGTTTAGCATGGGGAAGTAATTTGACACATAAGATGGGAAATGCAACAGTTGTACAGAGATTGATCCTGTGAAAACACCTTGAGTATGATGAGCTGCATAAATAATTTGTTAGGGTGAAAATAAGAAAATACAACTTGCTAAGGTAAACAGAATTCGCTAAGGGGAGGCTTAATAATGAGGTATAGAGCCTTTTTATCATTCAGTTGTCAAAATCTGCCTAAGTGGACAGTAATCGAGTGTTTTTCAGGCTAAGGAGGCTTGTTCACTGAGCTGCACATTGTCTGATTGTTTAATAAAATGCTTTTCCACTTTTTGAGGCAAAGTTTCACTACATGCATGCCACACTTGTCTGACCCATTGAATGTATGTTTCTAGTTAGTCATTAGCTCTCCTCCATTTCTGAAAGTTTATCAATAGGAGCATTTTGGGAACCTAGAATGTATCTTGTCAAATGAGCAGAGTTCACTAGATAGCAGACCAGGGTGTGTTGTATGGAGAATCTTCTACTCCAATAATGGAAGATGGAGAGATTTTTATGGTACTGATGTGAGAGGTGGAAGTAGTAAAGGGCCAGCTGTGTTAGTCTAGTTTGGTAAAACGAACAAGGGGTCCTGTGGCACTTAAGACTAACATTTATTTATTGCATGAGCTGTCATGGGAGAAAATCCCACTTCATCAGACTCTTTGAAAATGGGGGAATTTACAGAATGGGAGGAAATAAATGCAGGGAAGTGTAAGTTGTCAGAACAGATCACACTGTAACAGCAAATCAAAGCAGCTGTAAAGGTTCAAACACTGGGGAACAGCATATAGAGGAAGATGAGGTCAAATTGCCTGTTGTAATGAGAGAAAAATCCAAAATGCCTATTAAGCCCTGAAGCAATGTAATCTAATCTGTAAATAAATTCGATCTCAGCAGCTTCTCTTTGAAGCCTTGATCTGGTATTCATCTGTCTGAGCACTGCTATTAGTAAATTGCCAATGAAGTGATCTGGAAGATTGAAATGCTGACCCACTGGTTTTAGAATGTTGTGATCTGCAGGTTGCTACTGTCTGTCATCTAAAACTGACCTGACACATGGATGAAAAGAAAATTCTTGTATGTTCCTGCTAGCAGCAGCTACTGCTCTGACATGAACTTATTGACTGTAGTCAGGACTTTTTTTTTTTTTAGTAGCATATCTCACCAAACAAGCTGGAATTAATTTAGGCCTGTGCTATTGAGCAGGTAAAACTAAATGATCACAATGGTACCTTATAAATATAGTCGATGAAGATGGAAACTGGCCTTCTCCAGCAAGTTTCTCTAAGTACCACCTAAAAGCTAGTACACACTGCTACACTGAAGATACCTTCTCTCCTAACGTAATTAGCTGAGGAATTTAGCAGAATAGTAGCTGAGTAGACAAATGTGCTCCCATCCTCCCATTTAGTAAAGCAGGCTAAGGGAAGTGAAATGGGAAAATTAAGGTAAGGCCTGTCCAGCAGGCGGCTAGCCCATTCATTTTTTTCTCATCCAGAGCTTGTTTAGTTGCTTCTTTTTCCTGGTCTGAAATGATTACTATTTGATAGCTATAGGAAATTTGTGGTCACGTAAAAGGTCTCCACAATAGCTATAGACTGCCTGAGCATGAAAACTAAACTTATCTCAGAGGACATCCTTCCAGACTATGCTTAAGGCACACCCAAGGAAGCATGAAATGCTATTCCTGAAATCTTTTCTTGAGCTAGACTAGGGCATTCTTCAGTGCCTTCTTTGTGCGTTCTTCAGTTAATCTAGCAACCTTCATTAGCACTGAAACACCTAGTATGGGAGACAGAGAACAAATGTGACATTAGTTGAGTAGGAGGATCCCAGGAAAAGGACTTCCTTCATAAGGCCATTCTTAATTCAGGAGTGACCCTTTTGCTGCAGGACAGTACTACCAGACAAGTCCGAACTTCTCATAACTACTGAAACAGGGTGGAACTGGTTTCGCTTTTCCTGGAGCTCATCAACTGTGGGTAACTGCTTTAATATAAAAGACCAAGTGCTGCCATAATCCAATTCAATGCAACTGCATTAGGCGCAAGTCACACTAGAATTTGAAAAGGATATTCTCCACTATCCCAGGGATGGCATGGTATTTATTGAAGACAGTTTTCACCAGCAAAATCATATTTTTAGCAGCTTAGCTTTAGTTATATATTCAAATTGTGGTTACATAAGGCAGTAGATTCATAGGTTAATTTATGGTTGTACAAACCATAAGTACAAATGCCAGTGTGAGTAACTAACATATATAAGGGGTGGCCAAACTTACAGAACCCAAGAGCCGCACAAGGCGATTATTAAACCTTCAAGAGCCGCACTGAGACATACAACCACATATTTTTACCTACTCCAAAATTACTAAGCTTAAAATTCAGTGTGTGCTTTAATTTTATCATAAAAATAGGGCAAATATTGATCCACTAATGTCAGATTCTAATAATTATTTAAGATTACCATGAAACTAGGCCTATACAGTAAAAAATTTAGCTATTGCTAGATGCAGAACACTACAGGCTTGTGGCAAGTTTTTTTTTAAAATCTGGGCAGTAACTTGTCAATGCAGCAGGTAAAAGCTCCGAGATCCTGATTTCTAAGTATTGCACAATGTTTTGAATTTCATTGTGGAATATGATGCTTCACAGCAGTAAGTTGCGCCAAAAATTGAAAGTAATCTATGTTCAGTTTTAAACTTTTCTCCTTTGTATTTTCATTTCTTAGTATTCCACATCGTGTTTAGGACTTGTAAAACATGATTTTATTTTAACAACAAGTGCACTGCAATAAGGCCTATGAGAAAATCTAAACATGCTATGGCTTCTCTGACCATGTCATGCTTCTCTCCCCCCACCCCTGTTGCTGTTTCCCTGCTATCTCTTACCACGCTGCTGCTGCTTTTCTCTCCCCAACCATGGTGCACTTCTGCCTCCCACCCCATCCCGGCACATACCATACCCCCGCTTCCCTGGCAATATTTCTGCCAGTAAACTCATTCACTAAAATACTCATGGACAGTGAAGACAAAAGGTCTGAGGACTCAGACACAATTAATTTTAAAATGAGAGTAATAGTAAAGGGAAAATACTACTTTCATCTTAATCCTGTGAAGAGAAGCACACAGGGACACCTTTTCAACTATTCAGAAACACAACCGATCAATGGGAATTTATGGGGACAGAAAGTGCAAGATCAGAGCCTGTTTCAGTAAGTGCTTTGGAGTCCATGCACAGAAGATACTATGGAAAAAATCCCATTGAGTTGATTCAGTTTGGGGTCAGGCCCTGTATAAATTCTAAATATCAATATTTGTTTTTTATAATACAAAGTAAAATCTTTATTGGTGAGAGATTTTTTTTCAGAAAGTTTACAACACAATTTTCTGTCCTCAGCCCTTCACAACAATTATTCTCATCTAATGGGCTCAGATACCCATAGAGTCATTCATG
This sequence comes from Podocnemis expansa, assembly GCA_007922195.1. NCBI lineage: Eukaryota > Metazoa > Chordata > Testudines > Podocnemididae > Podocnemis > Podocnemis expansa. The sequence goes on along the minus strand of ML681964.1, from coordinate 5,702,189 downwards.
AAGACTGCACTGAAATATAAATGCATTTTGACTATACAACAAAAAAGAATTAATACATGTTGAATGCTATTTAATCAGTAGAAGGATAGTGCTGCTATTGAACTTTGCAGTGAATGCAAATTATCTTGGTAAATGACTTAGTTATATTAATTAAAATTTTCTTATAAAATAAATGTGCTAGCAGTTCCTTCTGCAAACAGATGACATACTGATGCCTCAGGCACACTTGTTCAGTGGACTTAAGGAATTTTTTTTCTAAAGCCAGTTTTCAGTAGTGGTGGTCTATCTTAAGTCTAAATAATTTTGCATGCTGAAAATGAACCATGATCTATAATAAGTACTTGTATCATTCTTTAAATAGAGGGTTTTTAAAATAACCTTTTGACAATAGTCAGTGGTTCTGGATGTAACATTTGTGTCAATTTTCAGTCATTTCTGATTATTCTTATTTAATTCTCAAAATAGAAATACAAGAGAAATACTTTTGCATTATATTACAATATCTGGAAATGCCAGGTGATTTTTAAAAAAGAAAATTAATTTACAATTGCTTTTCAGGTTTAAATTACTAATTATCATCACTTATCCATAGTTCATTGTAGACTTGTTCTTGATCAATTTATGTTGCTAGTTTTAAAAATATTTACTCAGAAAACAATATCAAAAAAGAAAAGTATTTAAAAATCATGCACTGATGTAATTAAAGACTATCATGCACACAGACAAGGAGGGTAGAAATTAATATTGTGTGGGTAAACTGTACAATCTGGCAGTTACTGGCAGAAATGTTGGCACGGAAGTGGGGGCATGGTTGGGGAAAGCAGAGAAGTGGCAGCGTGGTAAGAGACGGCAGGGAAGCAGCAACGGGGATGGGGGAGGGAAGTGTGATGTGGTCAGAGAAGCTGTAGCATGTTTAGATTTTCTCATAGGCCTTATTGCAGTGCACTTGTTTTTAAAATAAAATCATGTTTTACAAGTCCTAAACATGATGTGGAATACTAAGAAATGAAAATACAAAGGAGAAAAGTATAAAACTGAACATAGATTACTTTCAATTTTTGGCGCAACTTACTGCTGTGAAGCATCATATTCCACAATGAAATTCAAAATATTGCGCAATACTTAGAGATCAGCATCTGAAAGAGCTTTTACCTACTGCATTGACAAGTTACTGCCCAGATTACAAAAAATCTTGCCACAAGCCCGTAGTGTTCTACATCTAGTGACTGCTAAGTTTGTACTGTATAGGCCTAGTTTCATGGTAACCTTAAATAATTATTAGAATCTGACATTAGTAGGGTCAATATTTGCCTTATTTTTACGATAAAATTAAAGTGCGCAATGAATTTTAAGCTTAGTAATTTTGGAGTAGATAAAAATATGTGATTATACACCTCCATGCAGCTCTCGAAGGTTTAATAATCGACTTGTGCGGCTGTTGAGTTCCGTAAGTTTGGCCACTCCTGGTATATACTGTATTTTAAAAACCTGTTGCAGTCTGTAAATAGTCAAATATTGTCTAGTTTTAGCAGACAGCTTTATTCAATAACTTATTTGCTTAATTTGATTGTATTTAGAAGATATTCCATCCAAGAAACAAACATTTCACACACTCATAAGCATTGCAAGGTGGAAGACAAAAGGAATCCAGGACTCCTAGTGGTGGGTAGGTCTCTAGATGGAAACACTGTCAACTTTCTTACACATACTTACAGAATTGCTGCTTCTCACCATGGTGGTATGAGACTCTCCAGATTCCTTGTCTAAGATGGTTGACCTTCACAAGCTAACCCAATGACACAACAGCACTTGATCTCACAACCTACGTGGAAACACCTGGATTTCCCCAAGCATTGCCTATACATGCAACTGCACCTCTGGTGGATCTTATCTTCAGTGTAAGACTGGGTATTAGAAACACGAACATCCACTCTTTTGGTCTGATTATCCCTAGGTTTTCAACTCACCCTAATGCCTGATATTCCTAGGTTTTCAACTCACTGTAGGAATACAAGCCATCCAAACACAAGGCAAAGGTTCAAATGAGTTAGAGCATCAAAACAATCATCTGTTGTCCACGATCATCAATAACAGGACTCCATGTCATCCATTTTTCACCATCCTTCAAAACTACCAAGAACTATGGCAGATGAAGTGCAGAAGCAGAAAGTTAGAATGTGAGTGGCATAAAAATCATTCCGAATCCTCTGTTAGCAGCACAACCACCACTCACAGGACTACACCACTACAGCAAAAGGAGGATCAACAACAAGCCATCCATTTATCTGCAATTAATGCAGTAGAATCACACCAGCAGAGCTATTCTGTAATGAACTGTTTAATCAACCCATAGGGCACATCCCAGATACTGACTGGAAAAAAAGCTGTCAGCATATTCCACTGTTAACATCCATCAAATGTGAATGAAGCTAACTGAGAAAATTCCACTCTGGCCAGAGGCTATTATTTGACTCACAATCATAAAATTTGACTTCATCACTCATGCCAAATCTCAAGAAACCCTAAAAAATGTTAGAACCACAATCTATAAAAAGGATTCATAATAATAGAAACAGTCACGTCTCCTTCAGAAAAACACAGCAAGCTCCTTGAATAAATGCAAAACTTCACCCATTCCTCAAGAAGCTAACACTCTACCTTGCAGATCTCTCAAACCAGATCTTTCATTTTGTCCCTAACCCCTGGTTCCTGAGCAAAATACTAGAAAAGGTAGTAACAATCTAATGACTACATCCAGGATGCCTCACAATCATGTTCATGCCAAGCCATAGAATAAATTGCTCTTGTGGCACTAAAAGATGATTTCTTCATGGCCATGGATGTATGAGTCTCCAGCTCCTGTTTGACTCCTGGTTAAATGTGGATGGATGACCAAGTAACATCACTATTTCAGAAATACTATCTTGCAACTCCAGCTTGCTAGGAAACAGCCTCCATTCTTCCCTGATCAGGACCTAGCCACAGTAATCCAATTATTTGTCTTCTCCACATCGGATTATTATAACACTATAGAGCTGATGCTGAATGTGAAGACTGTGCACAGGCTCTAGTTGGTACAGACTCTTTGCTCAGCTTCTTCATGAAGCTTCAGGCACTGTGAGCACACTACACTTGACTCCCAGTCAGCTTCTAATGCCAGTTTTTAATGGCCTTGATCCTCATTTTCAAAGTAATCAACAGGGTAAGGAGCAGCTACATCAAAGAACGCTGTTCTATAAACCACTGCAACAGCTGCACTCTTCTGGGACAATGCAGATCATGATTACCAGGATGAAGCTTGTGAGAGCTGGGGCCAAAACATTCTCTGAGAGAACCTGGCAATTGAACAATCTTACAGAGATCAGGCAAATCTAGGGTGTGGCCATCTCCTGCAGAAGCAGGCTTTGACTTCATTGTGACTGAGCACTGCCTTCTCCAAGGACAGGTAGGTGAATGGCCAGCCTACAGGCCATCAGGGTGGCTGAGTGATCTAAGCAGTGTTTCACAACCTTTTTGATCCTAGGTACCAGCTTCCTGTACCATATCAGGAAGATCTAAAGCTTCCTATACTGTGTCAGGGACATCTCGGGTGCTGGTTCTGGTTCATGGACCAGTCCTGGTCATTCAGAAACACTGGTCTAAGGTGCTGTGTCAGGTCTCCTTTGGGGGCACGAGTTCAAATCTCACCTGTCATTGTAGTAAGACTCTCTCAGAGAAGATTTTGCACCATAAACATGATATTTGCAAGTCGAACACCTCTTCTGTTTCCAGACAGTTACCAACTCTCTTTCTTCCCCCACCTCCACCAAAAAAAGTCTACCCAAAGCAGAGTACAAACTATAAAGAATAGAGAACCAAAAAGCATTAAATGCACTGAGACATTGCTATTGATTATACATGGAAAGTGCTCAGATCCTATAATGATGAGAGGCAGTGTAACTGTAACCCTAACGTAAGACAGTTGATAGTTCTTTGTATTTTACTTCATATGTTTGAGAATTAAGCTATTTTATACTTAAGTTGTCCCGGTCCTTTTTGTAAATAAGGGAGATGGTGGCGTCTAATGGGTAGAACTGAAGAATTAAAGTCAGGACTTACTGGCTTTGTTCTTACACTACCAGTGGGGTGAATTTAAGTTACTTAATCCTTCCCACTTCTAGGCTTCTGTTTCTTCATTTGTAAACGGGTAGAATATTTTATACACTGACATATTATAAGGCTTAATTAAAATGTATAAAATCAGATTATCTAAAAAGAGCTATAGTAGAAACAATCATTAACCTTTTTACAGAAACACAGAATTGTGCTGAAATGTAAAGAATGGGGAAATGGATTTTTAAAGAACTCAAGTTAAAAACAAGATTAACTGAAAAGCTAAACATCTTCCATACTGATTCCACTGATGTTATCCTCTTAACATTTAGTCTTAGAAAATGTAATACTCCAAGGGCAAAAGTATAAACTACAATTCCACAGTGTATAAATTAACTAACTTGTGAAATTCACTGGTGGTCTATAGAGAGCTGGTTGATCACATAATACTGGCTCTCCTCATCTCCCTTTAGTGTATGACATACAAATCAGCTAAAAATACAATACTTTCCTTACATTTACTTTTTACTTTTACACAATGATGCAATTATTACAAAATAACGCTATGAATGCAAATGCAAGGGAAAGTGACTACACTATGAAAAAGCCGAGAACCCCTTGCGTGTCCCAAACAGAATTAATATTTTTTCTTTTGAACTATTCAGCATTGCTCATTCTCGGCTATAAGTTACTGAGCTAGATGGACCATTGATTTATGGAAATTGCACTGTTACTTTGGAAAAGTTTTCCATCTAAAAAACATACATTTAGGACAGCTCTACACAATGGTGACAAATTCATTGCTATCAGTTTGATCTTTTCAGTTTGATTAAGTGATCAGTGAAGACCGCTCAATCAATCTCAAAGTCAATGTGGTAAATCTTTCCCCTTAAGAAGAATAGTGCTGAATGGATGGGAAGACATCCCCCTTTTAGCACAGCACAGTGGAGATGCTGTGGTAAATAGGCATCAGGAAGCTGAAGGGAGATATGGAAATTAATAACTACTGCCCAATTCTGTGGCCAGTGTAGACCTGACCTTAGTGCAGGGGTTGACAAAACTCCTGCCCAGTTAGGCACCCAGCTTCAAAGGTGCCCAGCTGGGGAACCCTCCACCGCTGAAAAGGGCCCTCTGATGCCAAATCCACTGAGCACCACTGCAGGTGCCAGTGAATCTTTTTTTAAGTGCTGGGGGCCACTCTAATGCTTCAGTTCCACGGTGGAGCTAGGCACCATGCTACAAACCCAGGCCACCATAGCAACCTGGCACCTGGGGTTTGTCAAGCCCTGCTTTAATGAGCCTTCTTCTGGAAGCTGTATACCCAAAAAGCTTTTTTGATGCATCACTTGTTTTTGGTGGTCCCATACCACATTCAACTTTAGGGCTGGATGCAGACGAAGCAGAACTTCCACACCTCTTAGTAATGGGGAAAAAAATTCCCAAGAAAGTTAACCAAGGGAATCAATTTTTCAGTTATTCCTAGTTCTCATTTCTACTTCTGTCCTTATGGATGTTTTTCCAAATCTTACAAATACTAACTCCTTTTAGATGGGAGGTATTATAAGAGGATTTTATAAAGTGCTTACCATTGCTCCGGACTGTGCACCTGATGTTTGTAGTTGCCTGTTGACAGGGACTGGTGTAAAGTCAGCAGCCCTTGAAGACTGAGGTACAATAGGCTGCATACTGGTTATAGTTTGAGAAGATTCTGATCTTTGGGTTTCACTTGGTTCACTTAATCTGCTCTTTCTCTCTCCAGCAATCAGATCTCTAATTTTGTGAAGCTTTTCCATTGAGGCTTCCTTAGGAAAAACAAGATGAGTTTCTCCCTGAAATGTAGAAACACAGAAAAGTTATTTTTTCTGTATTTTGTGCATGCAAATAAAGCAATACAATTTAACCTTTTCTCTAATGGCCTTGCTGTGAAAGAAGAGGCATGCTTATCCTTAGAGACCCAGGAAAACTGGAACAAGATACTTCTAAAAGCATGTATCTATCGTCAGCTTGGATCAAGAGGAGAGAAGGAGAAAGGATCTCACATTTTTGCTTCTGTTATTACTCCAGAAGAAGTGTCCAATTTATCCTCTAAAAGAAGTTTTGTACTGCAAGCCTAAAAGGAAACCCAGAAGTGGTGATATTACGTGGACAGTGCTGAGCCAGAACAGCCTTCAACTTCTGGGGAGAGGGGGTAAGTGTAACTAAGATGTCTTCCCCTCCCCAAACCTCTGAGAAGGATGAACACTCAGAGCTGGAAGAAAAACAGACAGGGCAGTTCACTACTGAAAAGGAGCTTGTGATCTCCATGATTACCACAAGTTGTATAGCAATGAAGCAGTGTGTTCTCAAAGCTCCAATTCATACAAATAAGCAGAAGTTTATTCAGTAACATAGGTACTGGAACACAATCACTGTGAAGTGCAGCCATCTACATGGCCTCTTCACTGAACACAGTGCCATTCAGTTGCTGTCTTGGACCACTTCTCCTCTGCCTTCAGGCCCTCCCATGACAGCTGCTTTCCATCAGGGCAGTTATAATGTGTGTCCAGTAGCGGGACAGAGCTTCCATCAGCACAGGACCTAGGGTTAGGGAACTGAATCCCACAAGCGATAGAGTGACAAACTAGCCAAACTCAGCTCTGAAAGCAGGTTTTTTTCAGTTTAGCTTCCCTCAAATATTCCATACATAAATAAAAACTAGAAATTATTCCAAGAAGCTCAGATGGTACTCAAATGCTACAGTGATAGGGCCATACTAGCACATGAGGATGAAATCCTGGCCCCACTGAAACCAGTGGTAAAACTCCCACGGACTGTACTAGAGCCAAAATTTTACTCAAGGGTGGTGTGTTGTGGGTTTGTTTTTTTTTGTTTAAACTTTAACAGTACAGATTTGAGGATGATTTACTTCTTAACTTTCATATTATTTGATACCAGATATTTAAGGAGAAGTAAAGAAAAAGAGCTACTTAAATTGCAAAGGGCCAGAAGTTGAGTATCATGGAGTCTCCCATCAAGTCTGATGGATGAGTTAGTCATTTATAGTGTGGCCTGAAATGAGGCCACAGACCAATTCTGCCTGCAGCCCCATCTGTTAAATGCCACAGGTAAAGGCAATTGCAGATGAACATGCACTGCTTTTAGCTTCATGCCTTACACATCTCTCCTTGCTTGCAGCAATCCAGATCATGGGCTAAAAGCTCTCAGGTGTTGAAGTCAACATGGCAAGACTGGAATATGGCCCATTAGAGGAGCTGTAATATTTTCTTGGTCTGCCTCTAAAACAAGTTCCTGTCTGCAATTCTTTGTAAAATACTACTTTGGTATTCTACTCTCAGTCATATACACCGTATGACTGCAGCTTCTCAGCTGTGCTATCACTATAGAAGGTTCAACGTCTGTGATGTTGCAACAGTTAAGGACCTTGGTATCTGGAATCAAATCTTGCCATTTAATTCCAGTTATCTGCTGTAGCTAATGTAGGGGGAATTCATCCAAGCATTTTATGTGGCATTCAGGGCCATGGGCCCCCTTGAATAACTGTAAAGGATACAGAACTCCTCTGGCACCAGGGCCACAGGGGAAAGTGAGCTTCTCTTGGCTTGAGGTTGCATTGGGGGACAGAACTTCCCTCTCCAAAAGGGGTCAAATTTAAATTTCTGCATGCACCTGTGTGGCATGTTGTGCATGTATCACAGCAATAGAGGAGCACAGTGGTGATGACAACATAGTTGTAAATGTCAGTTGTGGTTTGCGGTTGTTTGATACTGTGTTCATTCCAGAGACGAAGCTAAAATTCTCTAAAGACATTGCTGGCTGCACCAATGCATTTCTTAATGCTCCTCTTAATCGCTGCATCTAAAGAAAACATCGAGGTAGCAAAATTTGTCAACAACGTTGAGAGGTGCATAGTCAGTAGACAACAGGAGTAGTTGCAGTACTTACTATTGGAGTCTGGATTGTTTCTTTTAATTGACTGTTAAAAGTCAAAATATTTTGCTGAACATGCAAATCAGTCAGTGAGCAACTGAATGGCCCTGTGGTTATGGGCCAGTAAAGTACAATCATCAGCAAACTGTAATTCATGACTAATTTTTTTGTTTTTTCATGCAGGCAGTGTAGATTTAAAACACCTTTATCCATATGGTAATTCATAGAAATACCACAATCAACATCTTTGAATACTTCTATTACAACAGCTGCAAACACAGTACTAAGTAACACTGGCTCAGGGACACATCTTTGCTTTACTGTGGTGACAACAGTGGCAGTTGAGAAGAAGCACTGGTCAAGAACATGAACCTGCATTCCTTCAGGAAAAGATTTAACAATGTTGACAAATTTATAGGGGCAACTGAATTTGGAGGACTGTCCACAGGTCATCTCAATGTACATAGTCAAAGGTTTTAGTAAGATTCACAAAATATTGCATATAGGCCCTGATTCTGCTCACAAAATTTCTCTTGCTTTTGCTGAAATGAAGCAATAATGTCTGAAGTACCCGGCCCATATAGGCTTTTAGGCACTACTTCCCTGCAAGTTGATCAGTTAAGTCAGTAGTGTGACCTAGGCGAGTCTTTCCTGCAGTGGCAAGGAGTGAGATGTCACGATGGTTATCACAAGAAGTGTGACTGCCTTTCTTTTTGTAAAAGTGAATAATGCTGGTGTCTTAAGTTCTTGTGGCACAGCTTCCTGTTCCCAAAACTTTAAGCAGAGGCCAGTAGCTTCCTGATTAGCTCAAGGCACCTTACATTTGAGGATGTCTACAGGAATACCTTTTGGGCTTACGGCATTGCTGTTTGACATTTGCTTGACACTTTTTTTTCATGCTTTAGATAAGTTTGGTGGAATTGACAGTTGGTCTTAAACCGGAAGTTGTTCAAAATCAAACTGGAAGTTGTTCAAAATCAAGTGCTGAGACTAATGTGGTATATGGGAAGTTCAAACTTTAATAAAGTGTTCACCCCATCATTTCAGAACTTGTCTATAAGAAGTCAGTCATAGTGACTAAATTACATTCCAGATGACGTAGCATCATTAGATTGCAGCCCCAATGCAGTCTTCAGCTCATCAAAAAACCGTATGGAGTCTTTTTGGTCTGCCAGTGATCTTCTACTCATCCACTGTGTTGTAAAGCTCAGCTTGCACATTACACTTTATATAGAAATAAGCCATCTGTAGTGAAGAGACATGGCCCTCCTCAGAAAGCAGATAAGGACAGATGGGTCAGATATAGCAGGGAGGAGTCCTTGTCTGTCAGGCCAGAAGTCATAACCCATTTTTGATACAGTTTCCCACAGCATTCTCATTGGCAAGTTAAGGAAGTATGGGTTGGATGTGTGGACTGTAGGGTGGATAGAAAACTAGCTAGATCAACAATTTCAGCGAGTAGGAATCAATGGCTCAATGTCTAGCTGGCAACTAGTAACAAGTGGTGTGCCCCAGGAGTCAGTCGTGGGGCCGGTTCTGTTCAACATTTTCATTAATGATCTGGATGATGGGATAGATTGCACACACTGTAAGTTTGCAGATGACACCAAGGTGGGGGAACAGTAGACACACTGGAGGGCAGGGACAGGATTCAGGGAGACCTAGACAAACTGGAGCAGTGGACCAAAAGAAATCTCATGAGGTTCAACAAGGACAAGTGCAAAGTCCTGCACTTGGGATGGAAAAACCCCATGCATTGCTAAAGGCTGGGGAGTGATCTGCTAAATAGCAGCACTGTAGAAAAGGACCTGGGGATTATGGTGGATGAGAAGCTGGATATGAGTCAACAGTGTGCTCTTGTTGCCAAAAAGGTCAATGGCATACTGGCTGCATCAGTACAAGTGTTGCCAGCAGGTCAAGGGATGTGATTATTCCCCTCTATTCGGCACTGGTGAGGCCGCATCTGGAATACTGTGTCCAGTTTTGGGCACCCCACTACAAAAAGGATGTGGACAAATTAGAAAGAGTCCAGCAGAGGGCAACAAAAATGATCAAGAGGCTGGAGCACAAGACACATGAAGAGAGACTGAAGGAACTAGGCTTATTTAGCCTGCAGAAGAGAAGAGTGAGGGGGGATTTGATAGCAACTTTCAACTACTTGAAGGGGTGCTCCAAGGGGGAGTGAGCTCAGCTGTTCTCAGTAGTAACTGAGGACAGAACAAGGAGCAATGGTTTCAAGTTACAGTGGGGGAGGCTGAGGTTGGATACTAGGAAAAACTTTCTCACTAGGAGAGTGGTAAAGCACTGGAATGGGTTACCTAGGGAGGTGTTGGAATCTCCATCTTTGGACATATTTAAGGCTATGTTAGACAAAACCCTAGCTAGGATGATTTAGTGAGAGTGGTCCTGCTTTTTTGCAGGGGGCTGGAGTAGATGACCGCATGAGGTTCCTTCTAACCCTATGATTCAAAGAACAGGGCAGGAAGTACAAAAGTGCTACTTGTCTGTGAGGCTGGAAGTCAAGGGATGGGGCGGGAGGTAGAAAAGCAGGGCCAGCAGGCTCATTTCAGGCCAAGTTCCCAAAGAGGCAGGACAATTCTTCCCTTTCTTAGGAGCTTCCCTGACCCTGGGACCAGTATCCTAAGGAGGAACTGCCTGTGGGCTGGGAACCGGTTCCTGCATGCCACTGGGTGCCCGGCCCATGCCACGGGGAATGGCCAGACACCAGCTGCTGGGATGAGGCCCCTCAGACCTGTGACCCAGAGGAGTTACCAGCTGCCTGGGGTCCAGAGGCACCCCAAGAACCAGTGAACCCTGAGGACCTGGTAGCCCCAGTGAAGACCACTGCTTTGGAAGAAATGCCCTCTGCTGATGAGAGGGAGAAGACCTCAGCAGGCTGAGACCTGGAGGAACTGCCAACTGCCAACAGTCCTAGCAAGCTACCCAACCTACCGCCCCCAGTGACATGGAAGGGTTCTGCAACCTACCCCTGGGGGACTATCCCAACAAGGCCAAACAGGTACCACTGGGAGATGGAGTAGGAAGTAGCTCAGAGAAGCTGCGTCACAGGTGCTCTGACCTGGTGTTGACAATAGGGTCAGCATGTTGTGAATGGGACCCTGCTGATCCCACGACCAATTCTGTGGTCATGACTAGGGCCCCTGGGCTGGGATGTAGTGGAGACAGGTGGGCCTTTGTCCCCCTCCTCCTCTTCCCTCCAGGTAGCCACTGCTGGTGGTTACCTGATTCCCAAAACAATCTACTCACCTGATTCCCACAAGTGGTCATTCCTCTAACCATAAAAACTGCTTGGTTTGGCTGTCCCCGCCCAAGAGGCCAGAGACTGCTTGGTCTGGCTCTCCCCACCTGAGGGGGTTGACCAGACCCATAGGGATAGGCTAGGGAAGGGGGAAGTTCACACTCTTGCAAAACAGAGGCACACTTCCTCATGCCATCTTTTTAATAGATGAATTTTTGTAATTTATCCATGTGTGATGAACATAAATGGATGTCAAGAAATGCTTTACTTCAATATCATTTTTGTCAAACTGTTCCTACTGCTTCCTCTTTACAAGGCAGAGAACTTCTTTTGATGCATCTAATGCTGCTTCCTTAAAAGATGACCAGGGAGAGCTAGCATTATGTCTGACTCAGAGTGACAAGAACTTCATGAATTTTAACAAGCTTTTTACACGTGATCTCAGATTTCAGTATATGTACCCTGCACATGGGTATTGGAGATTGATATGTGTTGTTTCAATTGGCTGTTCACTGTCACTTTATTTCTCATGAGCTGATGATCAGACCACATGTATGCTCCCTGCATTGTCTAGATGATTTTAACGTCCCTGTGGCTGCATTGGTGTACAATGATTAGTTTGTCAGTGACCAGAGCTAGGATACATACTTCTTGTTTACACTTTAGTATATGCTGAAATATCTTCTATGTGATGACTAACTAGTTCTCATGAACTTTTGGGAGGGATAACATGGCATTTGTCCCCATATCATGTTCACCAATTACTTTTAGGCAAAGCTTGGGGCTTGTGACCAACTCTTGTGCTAAAGTTGCCTGAGATGATTAATGTGTTGCACCAATGAGCTGAGTTTATGGTGTCAGTCTTCATAGGATTTTTCCTTGACTCTGTCAGAACGTGTCGTCATGGGTGCATATGCACAACTGTTACATGACATTTAGATGTCAAGTTGAGGAGAACAACTATCAGATATATGCACACAATAGACATCTGAATAGCAAAGCCCATCCCCAGTAGTCTCCTCTCTTCTGCAGAAGTGTCTAACCAGTAGAATGTGTATCCGGCACAGCCCTTTCCAAGATAGGTCATGCCTGGGAGATGCGTTTCCTTCAGTGCAGCTATCTCAATGTTGTGTTTGGCAAGTTCTCTTCCAGTGAGTGCAGTGCACTCTTCTACCAGCATCATTAGAAAGATTGCAGACATTCCAGAATACAAAATTCAGTGTTCTGTCTGTGATGCTGTTTTTTAGCCACAGATTAGATGACCACCTAGTCATGACATGCTAATATGTTGATAATGGACAGAATGATGCGTAGGGTACCATTTTTTTCCATGTTTCTGGAGTGGGGAGACCAGCTGTATCCTTCAAGAGGGTTGCTCTGTTGCATGAGGATACAGATTCCACGATCACTCCAAGTGAACAATAGAGGACCATCATTTTCACACTGCCTGCTAGCAGCATCCTCTTTCTGTTCACATCTCTACTTGCTTGTTCCCATAGTACTTTCAAAAACCAGAATGAGTGAAGACTGTTACCTTGAGCCTTTGGGTCAGCTGGTCACATTCCCTTTCCTTAAGAGTTCACTGCCTGCAATTCAGATTCCCTTCTGGGAAGCTCACTGAATCAACCCATCACAATCTCTCCCTTGAGGGCTCACTAAATAAAGGTCAGGTTGTTCTTCCCTTGTTCCTCCATTCCTGGAGGCTCCCTGAGGGAAAACCTTCCTCCATTTCCCAGTCCAGAGGGCTCCCTGAGGACAACTGTCAGTTCCACTTCTCCTGAGAGCTCACTGACTTATTTACAAGGTTCAGAAAGGAATTAATGGGTTTTGAGTAAGAGCACAGCACATCCATTTGATATGGAGACTATAATTTATTAACCTTTCATTGTACAATTGCTAAGCATGGTAAATAAAGGAATCCAGCAGTTCAGCTGTAACTCAGCAACTGGTGTTATCATCTCCAGATGAATCCTGCTGGCCAGTCAAGGTTCTGCTTTGCACCTCCCTTCAGTGCAGGATAAGGTCAGTCTTCAGACTTCAGGAGGTGCTCAGTCCACATTCAGACCATCTCATATTTATATAATCTATTGTCACTGGCACTTGCAGAAGCAGCATATTATTACAAGTGGGTCATTGGAAAAAAGGATGGGGAGACAGCATACCCAGACCACATCCTCCACACTTGCTGAGTTGATATTCAACAGCTCTTGGAAACTTCCACGATCTGTTACTATGGTACCTATCATATTCAGGCATCTGGAACATCTTGCGGTTAAGGTTCACAGACAGTTCTTTTATAGTTTTAGATACCCCTAAAGGGTCATGCCATGCGTGATGCCTGTTTACCACTTTCTAATGCTCTCTGCTTGATTGCCAGCAAAAGCCACTAAAATGTACCCTTACAAGAGATAACAAAGAATTAGGACTTTGGACCTGCACAAAGAACTGTTTAAAGTGGTACTAGGTTGTCCATGGCTAGTCACACTCTTATCTTTGTTGGCTCTTTTGTCCACTGGTGCAGAAGGCTGCAACACATAGGCTGACAACACAGCTCTCAGTGAGGTGCTGGTGAAACAATGTGATGTTCCCCTTCTGCAATCTGAACTGGCATGCTGCTGGGCCACCCCAATTCTCCATTCCTGGGCCCCCGTTTACCCTGCTTTGCCATGTGAACCCTCTTTCCTGGGTCTGTTCACACCCAGCCTCCTGTGTGTAACTAATCCCTCACCCAGTACATGAGAGCTCTCACTAGCCACTCGGGATAGACCCCCAGCAAACACCCCCCAGTCACAGATGCAACCCTGGGGAACTACTCTCTTTCTTGTGTCTACTGTCAGTGCTCCCTGCTGTACACTGCAAGCTCATTTACACCTGTTCATCAACCTGTCAAAGGAACTGATATGCACCAGCTCTGTCACTCAATCCACATGCACTGCTTCTGATAAAATGAACAAGTTTATTGACTACAGTAAGATTCAAAATCAGAAAAATATAGATCCAAAGATTAACAATAAGTCAAGGAGTTTATCCCACTCAAATAAAAGAAAACTCACACTCTAACATCCCTATTCCAATCTGTTTTTTCAGCTTATCACACAGGTCGGCTGCTGTATGTTTTGCAGCCTGTCCCCTGGTCAGTGGTTAGTTTAGGCCTTGATGTTGCTAAGAAGATGGTTTCCAATGACAGAGCCACAGACAAAGGTGTCTTTTACTTTTCACAAGCTCCTCTCAACACTCTGGGGTCAGGTGATTGTCCATGCTCAGAAATGGGTGTGATCCTTCCCCCTTAAATCAGGGTGCTTAAGCTGCATTATTCCTGTATGCATGCCTCTGTGGGGTGTGAAACAACAACTGAGTTTCAAATGGAGTCACAACATAGCAGGGTTTCATATCTCTACATATGTATGATGTTGCAGGAAACATGTCACTATAACAGTAATGTTCATATGCCATGAGCACTCCAAAAACACTTTATATAACCTACCTTGCAGTAGACCATACATGGTCACACTGTAAGGATGAACATGAATGATGATCAGACCACACCACAAGGGTGTACGTGGGGTATAGCATGTCACAAATGAATCAAAAAAACAACATGCATGAACCCACTGAAGGCTGAAGTGGTCACAGCCCAGTGCATGGGCTGTGCAGCGATGTCAAAGCTAGCTTTACTAATCCCACTACAACTGAAACAAAGTGGCTGGTCCACTGAATTCTTTGGCTATAACTTGCCAGTGAGTCAGACAATCCCAGTTTGAATACAGAATATGCCTTCTCTTTAGACCAGCTGCCTAACAGGGCTAAGGAGTTTTATTAATGCCAATAATGGACTTGTCTAGTGTCTACCCTTGGACCTGTCCAGCTGGAGTGGTCCTACCAGGAGTTAAACTGCTGCACAGCTCTTGGGGTCACTGAACACAGTCATTTTCAGGGTCATGGAACACATAAGCCATCCTATCATGTCAAAGTGCTGCCCCCAGGGAAGGCCTTATAGCTTGCAATTGTAAAGTTGAGCATAAACTCAGAAAGGCATCAGAAAGAGAACAAACGATCTATTACAATGTAGATGAAACTGCTTAAATTATAAGTGGGTGAAACAGGCCTGGAAAACAAACATCTAAAATACTTACCTCTTCGAATCCCATTTCAAACAAACATTCTACTGCCCCTCTGACTGGTAATAACCGAGTAGAAAATGCTGGATTTCCAATCCGAATAGACCTGTACTTTTCTTCATTGGGGTGTCTGATAGGAATAAAAAAAAAAAAAAAAAAAAAAAAAAAAAAAGAAGAGAACTAGGTGTGAACAAGTAAATGTCAGCTAAAAATCCTGCCAACCTGCAGTGGAGGTACTGATACCTTTCATTAGATTTTCCAAGATGATAAAATTTTTTGAATATAAGAACTTGCTTTATGCTTGCTTTCATGCACAGAATATAGGCACCACATTAAGATCATTTCTAAATCTAGACTATTAATTCATCCTACAAAAAAAACTTGACCAGGGCTTCACTGCCCTGAGAAAAGGGGTGGGACCTGTGCCCCGTCCCCTGGATCCCATTTGGCCCCAGGTTCCCCCCAGGACTGCGTGTTGCTACTGCTGGCCTAGCTCACCCGGGCAAAATCAGGGCACTGGGACTTCGGACTTGTGCTCCATTTGCCCAGCAATGCCACTGAACTTGACAATGGCTAGGTCACTGTTGTGTTGACATAACTGCTCATAATGCTACTGCTTTCTTGCTTATCTGTCCTCCCCTGTTTGTGTGTCCATATGTCTTACGCTTACTTTTGCAAGCTTTTTGGGATAGGGGCCGTCTTTTTTGTGTGTGTTTGTACAGCACCCAGCACAGTATGGTCCTGGTCAATGACTAGGGCTCCTAAATACTTTGGTAATATAAATGTAATAGTAACTTCGAAAGTTAAGCATCAGTCACACACATAAGTTTAGAACCATCTCAAAGTTCACGCATGTACCTGAAGTCAGTGTTATTCAGAATTTGCACCAATTTAACTTTATCAACATTTGGTATCTTGTGAACAGGCGTCTGCATCACAAAATACTATCAGAATAGATCGCTGATGTTAGTCTTAGCAAGCAGAAAGAGAAAGAAATGAGCATAGAGACCAAGTTATTTTAAATCACTTCAGTGGAACTGCTCAGGCACCTAAAAACAATCACGTGCTTCACTGTTTGCAGGCACAGGGCCAAGTTGTATTTCAATGCTTATGTATCTAAGTTTTTATTTTGTTTATTTGAAAAAAGTTCTACAGTCCTTTTTACACATATTTGGAAAACTCAATTTTTGACTTTTTAAACATTTAGATTTTGTATATAATAAGCAACAGTGATTCAGTTACTTGAATTGATCCCCTCTGGCTTTTTGGATGATTGAGGCATCCATTTGCAGAGACGCAACTAAGCCCACAGGAAGTTGCTGTACACAATACGAGTGTTTTTTAAAGCTGTGTTAGCAACCTAATAGGAAGTACTGAGATCATGGACAGGGTTATCTCCCAGTTATTTTTTTTCATTGCTATTTTTCATAAAATTGCAGAACCTCAGAAAGTAACCAAAAATGATTATAGCTCTTAAGTTCTGATGAGTCGGGTTTTAAAATCCATTTTTAAAAAAAAAACACAAATCAAAGGTGCCAGATTTGTAAAGGAGCTGAGCACCTGCAGAGTTCGCAGACTTCCATTAGATTTGTGAGTGCTCAGTTTTCGAAAAATGAGACCATTTTAAGAGCCTAAATATAAACGCTGATAAATGAAGAATGTTGGCCTTACTTAAGTGGTGCACTCCACTTCTATGTAACCCCAACTTTAAACTTTTACAAAATATCCTATTAAATCTGAGCTTACAAAAACACAAAATTTAAAGGGCGAGAAAAAAATCAAAACAATTTTTAAAGAATATTCGTAGCGGCTGAAAGATAAACACTGCAGCTGAAGTGACCTGAAAACAAAACCAATTAAATAGTTTTCCATTACACAAGTAGAGAGAAACACACAAACAAGAAAGCAAGCAGCTGCTGGACCTTTTAAAGTTATCACTAGAAAGAAGAACTGAGAGGAACAAAACCAGGATGACTCACTAGTTACTGAACACACCCTCTCATAGAAACTTTGTGCAATACCATGATGCTAAAGCATTGGTGATAGGCATGGTATAAGCATCCAAACCCCTCACAGATTGCATGGGTGCCTGGGTGACAGGTGTGAGATGCATAAAGCCTTTGCCTTCATAGTGGGAAGAGTGACTGACTCAAATCAGATCTTGTGTCTTCACCCTATCTAGGCCTAACACCAGGGGAGGGGGGAGCAACAGCTGCCAGGCAGACAGGTGCAGGATGTGCCAGGGCCAGAGGCAGCTTTCGGGGTAGGTGAAGCAGGTGGCTGCTTAGGGCCCCGAACAGTAAGGGGCCCCGTAGCATACTGCTGGGGTTGTTGCCTGCTTTGCCTAACTCAGGGGTCTCAAACTCAAATCACCACGAGGGTTGCATGAGGACTAGTACGGGCTGCATGAGGACTAATATAATGTTAGCCTGAGGACCGCACCATTGAAACCTTTTCATGCAACAGTATTGCAAATATTGGTAACAATAGTGTTGTTGCGGGCTGCAGGAAATAACTTTAGGGGACGTGTGTTTGAGACCCCAGGGGCCCTAGCCTAACTCTGGGGTCAGCAACCCAAAGGAAAAGAGCCATTTCCCCCCACCCTCCCACCACAGGAGCACAGGTGGCCAAGCAGAAGTGCTGTGGACCCTAGCTCTTGTGGAGGCGGGAGGGGACAGACTGCCAGGCCAGAGGCTGCGCTGCCTGCCCTCCCTCCAGTGGGGGTGGAGCAATGCTCCCCATCTACCCCCAAGGGGAGGAAAGCGGCCGGGCACGGAGCTGTGGCTTGTGGAGGTGAAGCCCTGGACTGGCCTGCTCGGAAGAGTTCAGGCTGCTTCACCCACCATCAACCCAGGGCTGAACGGGCCTGATCCAGGGCTGAGGAGCAAGATGGCCTCTATTCAGCCCTGGGGTGGTTGGGGGCAAAGAGGCCTCAACTCTTTGGAGCAGGCCACTCCAGAGCCCTGCTCCCACAAGCCTCAGCTCCATGCTAACTGCTCTCCTCCGACTGGGGAGCCACAGCTGTCTAGGAGTAGGAGGGGAGCGCTGCTCTGCCCCTCCTGGAGGGAGGATGGGGGGCCCAGCCTCTGCCCCGGTCCCCCACGAGCGCTAAGGTCTGCGATGCTTCTGCTCAGCCACCTGTGCTCATGCAGTAAGGAGTAGCAGCAGGGAGCTGGGACTGTGGGTGGGGGTGGTTACAGCTGCAGGGGGGACCAGGGGCACAGTGAGGGTGGCAGTGGGAGCCTATAGGGGCCCCTCAATGGGTCTTCACCTAGAGCCTGCAATTGCCTAAGGCCACCTCTGGCCAAGGCTATGGGTGAAGTCAAGAGGCAGGTCACAAAGCCAGGTCTGGGCCCAGCAGAACGTGGCGTCAATGGGGCTGCCCCATCAGGACAGAGCAGCCAAGCTCCCTGGGGTGATACAGCATGGCTGCTGCTCCCTCCACCACCGGGAGCGCCCTAAGGCGGCAGTGGGTGGATGCGACTGACTGCACAGGCTAGGCTAGCGGTTCCCAACCAGTGTGCCATGGCACACAGGTGCGCCATCAGGCCTGAGCAGCTGTGCCCTGAAATTTTCTGAAAAACTACTCCAAGAGCTCTGGATTGGCTCATGAATAGTCATGAAATCATCTGGCAACTACAGGATGGTGTGCCTCAAATTAATGAAAGGCAGCAAAGTGTGCCACCGCAAAGAAAAATGTTGGGAACCACTGGGCTAGGCTAAGGCGCCCCCTGCCCTGCTGAATCAGCCAGGTAAGGGCGTACCCGCCCGCGGCGCAGCAACCACCCCGCCGTCTAAGAATCAAACACTTTATCTCTTGCCTGGGCGCAGTGCCCCGACCGGCCCCGCTCAGCGCGGGCCCGCCCGCCCCGCTCGGCTCACCTGAGAATGTTGTCTGCGTAGGTGAGCAGCAGCCGCGAGGCTTCCAAGAAGGTGTCCCGGGCGTTCTGGCAAAGCTCGCTCACCGCTCGCGAGTGCGCTGGCGCGGAGGGACCCCCCACGGCCGCCATCGTCCCACCCGGGGGGGGGGGGGGGACTGGCTAGCCTCCCGAGCGAGAATGAGCCAGCGCTGGCGTCTAGCGCCCGCCCGCACCCAAACCTGAGGCGAACACTCGGCGTGCTGAGTCACCCAGCGGCCGAACGTGGAGCGGGCGGCCAAGTTCCCTTTTCAGTTTCAATAGCTCGCTCAGCAAAGACTAAGCAGCAGGCAGAGCGAGCCGCCCTTCCCTCCGCGCCTCTTCTCCACAAGGGGGGGTGGCTGAGAAAGAACCAGCCACTGCCCCGGCCGCAGGGGACCCGCCGAGCGAGTCAAGCCGCCGCAGCACCGCCCCAGAGCGCCGATTTCTCGATTGGAGCAGGCGCTCGATCGGCGAATCGGTAGTCGATTTGCAAGTCATTGAGCCTCGACACCACCCACCCCCTTTTTCCTCACGTGGTTTAGCCCAGCCCGGTTGGGGAAGAAGCGATTGACGGAGCGGACCATAGAGGTGAGGGGAGGCAGGTGACAGTGGCGAGGAGGCGCGCGGCTGGGGTAGGTGGGGTAGCGCCGGAGCGGAAAAGGAGGTTCCTGCCGGAAGGGGGTGGCCGCGCGCGGGGGAGAGGTTTTCACTTTCCTCGCTCCCAGGCTGCCCCAAAAGTGTGTGTGGGGGGAGGGGGGCTGGCGCTTGCTGAGCGCGGGGGCGAGTCCCCGGTGCTGGCGGAGCCCTAACTTGCCTTGTTGGGGCCCCTCAGCCTTAGCCCCCCGCCCCGCGCTGTGCAGTACCCCGTGTGTTTGCAGGGACTCTCAAAACCTTGCTTGTTGGCAGTGCAACACTAAAGTAGCCCCTAGTTTTCATCTCTAGTTTGGGGGGCTCTGGTCCTTCATGGTGACTTGGGAAGTTTGGCCCCTATAACAAAACAATAGTCCATGTCGGTGGTTAAAGTATAATTTGATGGGCAGCTGAACCCCTCTAATTTCTGGGCTCCTCTTCCCATGTTGCCTGGGCTTCCTTCATGCATGTGCAGGCCCCAGCCCAGGTAGGCATTTGCAACCACTTTTCAGTAGCGTGTGCACTGGTTACTGCTCCATAAAAATATAGTTGTGTCTCCATTAAAACACTGGACCCGATCCTGGCCTCACACGCTGCTCCTCCACCCCCCTGCACCTCAGTCTCAGCCTTAAGCTCTGCCTCCGGCACCTGTTCGTAATCTTGGCCTCACACTGCTCCCTCCATAGTTTTGCACCTCCCTGACCTCAATCCTGGCCTCATGCTCTGCCTCCACCACCTGGCCAGGATCCTGGCCTCACATGCTGCCCCTTCCACCCCATGCATCTCCCTGACTTTGATCGCAGCCTCATGCTCTCTCTCTGCTTCCTGACCTTGATCTTAGCCTCACACACTACCCCCTCTGCTCTCCTAACCCCATCCCACCCTCAAGTGCTGCCCCCCTCTGCACTTCCCTGACCTAGATCCCGGTGTCTTGCTCTGCCTCCACCACCTCACCCAGATCCTAGCCTCGCACACTGTCCTCTACAGCCACCTACCCCCATCCCGGCCTCACATGCTGCTCCCTGCGGCCCACCTACCCTCATTCTGGTCTCATACACTGTCCCCTCTGCCTCCTACCCCCATCCTGGCTTCACACCCTGGCTCCCCCCCCAATCCTGGCCTCACATGCTGCCTCTTGTGCCCTCCCAGTTGGTATTTGGTCATGGCATGAATGCAGAGGCTTGAACTCAGTGACTTCTCATGGTCCTTGGCCAGGCTGCTCCCACCTTGAGCATGCATCTGAGCATGCTCAGGGTAGGAGATTTGAAAACTCCCCCAGCCTGGCCACAGCTCCTTGGCCAGGGCAGGGCAGAATGTGTGTCCTGCCTGATTTTTCTATTTTTCAGGGCCCTGGAACTTGGGCCCCTCACAGTTCTGGGGCATTCCAGCTTACTTTAATCCCTGCATGTAATGATCTCAGTTACTCTAGCAGATTGCCAGCCCTAAATGTTCAAAAAATCAGGGGCCAGGCTTCAGATTATTTAAATAGAATAGATTTGGTGTTCTCTTCATATGTTTTTTACTTTTGGAGCTGTGGGTGGGGTGGGATTATATTATTAACCCTTTTCCACAACAACAAGAGCTGAAAAATTTACTTTTGCTTTTAGAATGAAGACTGAAATCATCACATAGCAACTTGACTCTAGTGGTATGTCCACACACACATCATTATTTCGAAATAACCCATTTCAAAATGAGTTATTTCAAAATAAAGTCCTTATTTTGAAATAAGTTAATTCGAATTAACAATTTGTTAATTCGAATTAAGGGAAAGCCTGCTTTCGAAATAGCCCTTGTTTCGAAAAGGTTATTTCAAAACAAGGCCGTTCAGACATGTTGTTTTGAAACAATGGTGTTGTTTCAAAACAATGTGTCCAAACACCGTTGTTTCGAAACAACTATTTTGAAACAACGGCTATTTCGATTAGATGCAAGGTTTAACGGTTTCAAAATAACGGTGCGTTGTGTGGACATGCCGCTTCTTATTTCAAAACAACCTCTATTGTTTCGCAATAAGAAGCCTGTGTGGACATACCCTAGGAGTTGGGGCTTTAGGAAAAACAATAATTATCATGTTCCAGAGGAGTAGCCGTGGTAGTCTAATTCAGCAAAACAAAACAGCAGTCACGTGGCACTTTTAAAGACTAACAAATTTATTTATCGCATGAGCTTTCATGGAGAAAATCCCTCTTTGTCAGACACTTGAAGATGGGGAATTTACAGAGCAGGAAAAAATGAATGCAGGGAAGTGTAAATCATAGGATGAACTCAGACTCTGAAAGCGAATCAAAGCAGTTTAGTGTCAAACTCTAGGGAACGGCATATAGAGGAAGGTGTGGTCAAATCATCTGTTATAATAAGAAAAAAGTCTGTAGTTTCTATTTAACCCTAAGGCCGCTGTGTCAAATTTGCATATGAATTCCAATTCTTCAGTTTCTCTTTGACAATTTGATTTATCATCCATTTGTTTGAGCACAGCTATTAACAAATCATCAGTCGAGTGAGCAGAGAGATTGAAGTTTTCCCCTACGTCTTTTTTTTTAATCATGAGGCTCCTGACAAAGCCTTGAAACCTGGCAATACTGCTCTAGTGGTAAGTGTAAGCTGGTCCCCTGGGTAGAAGAGATCAGATAGTAACAAACACTTGGGTAAATAAATGGAACCCTGTGCAGATAAAAGTTATATCCACAACAGATACATGATCTACAAGCATGGTCTAGGAATATGCGCAGACTTTCAGGGATCAATAGATAAAATGCAGGGAAATATACTGTGAATAGCAAGCCAACCATGCAGTGACTTGGATGGACTTGATAATCCATAAAACTTCTTTAGTTTGATTTTTGTTTTTAGCTTCTGCTTCCAGGCTGATGCTGCTCAGTAGCTCATATTATTTTCATTTTCTCTGCTACCGTTTATATGGTGAAATTGGACATTCTGCCTAAGAACTGTTACTGTTTTATAAACATGGAAAGTGTGGCTAGGCAACGGGAGGTTACTTACCAGTAACTATCCTTCTTCAGGATGAGCTGCTCGGATTCATATGGTATTAAGTGTGTACGTGCCGCAGCGCACGATTGGCTGGAAACTTTCTTTAGCCTTAGCTTGTCAGGACAGTGCTGGTGGCCAATGCCCCCTGGCCACCCTGTGGCTGTATACATGGCCACAGCCCTGCCCCTCCCCAGTTCCTACTAGTCACTAACTCCGAGCAGTGGGGATAGCGGGAGAGATCTGAATGAATCCGAGCAGCCCATCTCGAAAAAGGACAGTTACTGGTAAGTAACCTACTGTTCTTCTTCGAGCGCTGCTCAGATACATTCAGTATCAGGTGACTGCTAGCCGTGCTGTGGCAAGTGGGTAGAGTTAGAGCCTTATCCGCCATCAGCACGGCCATCCACAAATGGCGCAGCACACAAAATTGGGCAAAGCAGCAGTGGGCCACCAGGCGAATGCCTACAGACATGCCACTAAGTGCAAGATATTCGAGAGAAGATGTGCATGAGAGTGCTGAGGGGTCATTTGCCACTCTGTCAGGAGACCAGAACTCCAAGAGGGCAGTCACAGTTCATTACCAGGGAACCTGCTATATCACAATAGCAAAGAGCATTCTTGTCACCAGCAAGACCATCTAAATATGAGGGTTGCCCTTCCCTAGCAGAATCAACTCTTAAGAAAGGCAGTTGTGATCCAGAGCAACAGGCTCCTACAGCCGCAGGTGATGAGCAAGGGTGGGATAACTGCCGCCCTAACCTCAAAGGGAGGTAAATTGAGTTAAGTTACTAAACAAGACTGGGGCAGGGGAAACATTGCCCCTTGACCAAACGGGGGGATAGGCAAAAGGCCTTTTCCCACTGACATACTGGCAGCAGATGCCAAGGGCAGGATTGATAAGGGTGCCCTAAACGAAGGTGTCCCGCCTCAATATGAAGGATAACATAGGGAGAAAATAATGAAAAAAGGAGCAGATGGGGACCCTGCCCTTCAATCCGTTGAAGCATGGGAATGGAGGGCCTGGGGGGGAGGGCCCCGGAATAAGGCCTAGATGCTGGGCAGGCCCATTTCTAGGGCCCAAAGTGTCAGAGAGACTCCATCAAGGAGGTTGTTGTGAGGAAAGAAGTGGGGATCCCTGGTGGCCCCTTTAGAGGTGACCCTTCCTTGGGTTATAGTAGGAAAAAGGGGGACCTTTAGGTACACCCATCCTAGCATCAGGAGAGAAGCCAAATGGCAGAGGTCATGAATGTTAAATGACCGGGAAGTGAAAACAGAGAAACTGGAGGAAAAGTGATTGAATTCCCTTGTTAGGTCATCCCCGACCAAAGGGACGAGGGAATGACCTGAGACAGGGACAGTGAGAAACCATCATGGGGTTCTGGCAGGAGCTTATGCAACCTCAAGGCTAGGTGTGCATTTCTCTCCCTTGCCCCGGTACTCTACTCTCCCGATACACAGACTCGCAAAGGGAGAGTAGTGCTGAACAGAGAGAGGGAAGGGGTATCCGACTGTCTCTACAGATGGGTCGGGTCCCCCCCAAGAGTCGTGCCTCCCAAGCTCCAGAATCAGAGTGGTTGGGGGAGCACGTGGCTCGCATGACATTCTCCCTTCTCTCACCTGATATTCTCACTCTCACTTCTGTGGAGAGGCAGTCAACCTTCATATCACGGCTGGTTGACTCTAGTGGCGGGAGCAGGTGTTGGGTCCCAGCTGCAATGGGCCGACTACGAGGGATCTTGCATAGGTCCTGATGAGGAGAGAAGATGATGACTTAGCCAAGATGCAACGCAGATGTGGTTTATAATGCCTACTCTGAGAGGAGAGGGGTGTTATTAGTGCACCTTCCTGCATATTGGAAGGAGTAAGGCTTGGACAGGTCCCTGGTGGAAGAAGGGAAAGAGAGACCCCCAGGAGAGGGGAGGAGGGCATAAGGCAACCGCTAGTTAGGGAAACCAAGGGAAAGCCAATGTGTCCTCTAAGGAACACGGGACATGAGGGGAACGTTACGAAAGCGTCACCTGTAAGACGTCAGGCTTTCCAGCCTGCTAAGGGCTTTGCAAATTCCCTGGGGAGCCAGAGTCCTGCAGGGGAACTAACCATGAGCTAAGGACCACATGTTCTTAAGTGGGTTCACTCAGGTGTATGAATACCAATGAGAGTTAAGAGTTCTATCCCCTACTATCTCCCCTCGTTGCGATTCTAGAGAGGATGGGAATGCCATAGAGAGGTCAAGGCAGCTCCTAGGTGGCTGTCTGGGGTTTTTGACGGAACGCGTTACTTGCCTGGTTGGAGAGAGGCATCAGAGCAGAGTGGGTTAGGGGCCGATCGTGGCTTTTTATGCATAGCCAGAGAGCAGAGTTGAGGGGGCTGCGGTGCCAGCCTAGCACATGGTGCTGAGTTAGAGGCCAATCACGGCTTTCATTCATACCCAGAGAGTGACACCAAGAGGGCTTCAGTGCTGACTGAGAATGTGGTGCCAAGTTAGAGGCCAACTGTGGCTTTTACTCGTAGCTGGAGAGCAGCGCTGAGAGGGCTCCGGTGCTGACTGAGCACGCGGTGCCAAGTTAGAGGCTGAACACGGCTTTAATTCATAGCTGGAGAGCGGTGCCCATTCAGCATGTGGTGCTGCATCAGAGACCGATTGTGGCTTTTATTCATAGCCAGAGAGCGGCGACGAGAGGGCGCTGGTGCCAAGCAGGCATGCGGTGCTAAGTCAGAGGCCGATCGTGGATTTTATTCACAGCCAGAGAGCGGCACCGAGAGAGCTCTGGTGCCAGCTCAGCACTCGGTGCTGGTGAATCCTTGGGTGTGACAGACATACCTGGCGTCAGCTGCAGGGCCTATTCCTGGGCAATAGTGTGCAGCCTTCGTTCCCTGTCTTCCTGAGTCCTTCATTTAAAGATTTGCAAATGGAGCATAATCCACCTGGTGAAGTTCACTCAGGCCTTTAAGATACCTCCTGTGGGAGCTGTCCCTCGGGTTCTGGTTTCTGTTGGAAGGACTTGATAGGAGCGCTGGCGATGTCAGCAAACAGATCTTCCAATGAAAACGCTCATAAAACGGCGGATAGACAGGCCCTTGCAAAAGCAAGGAACAGGCTGTTCCATAACTGTCGCTGAAGGCAGAAAAGAGAAAACTGGGGAGGGGCAGGGCTGCGGCTGTATATACAGCCACGGGGTGGTCAGGGGGCGTTGGCTGCCAGCCCTGTCCTGACAGGCTAAAGCTAAAGAAAGTTTCCGGTCAATTGTGCACTGCAGCACGTAGACACCTGATACTGAATGTATCCGAGCAGCACTCGAAGAGAAAGCAAATTTTCCAGTCTGTCAAACCAAGAAAAAAAAATTTCAGTGTCTTCAACGTTGTGTGTGCAGTAGTTAATTTATTAAAAATGTTATGCAGTTGTTATTGAGAAGACCCCAAATTATGGCCACTTGCTTGTTTTAAGAAATGATTTGAAAAGTCTCCAAACACACAATGTCACACAATCAAATGTATTTGTTTTCATCAGATGACATATCTATCATCAATTGTATTGGTATAGTGAAAATAAATGCACTGGGAACATAATGCTATCACAGGATTAATAACTCTTCCTTTAAAAATAACCATATCTAGTACCATGAAATTCTGCATTATTGTATGAACATTATCTTTTAAAACACACCATCTGAGGAATCTGATCACTATTGGTCAGATTTGCTTTAGCAATTTGTCTTCCTATTGGGCAGGTACTAACAAGGGTATTACTTGACTTGTAGGAACTTTATTAGTGGAAGGACGCCCAAGAAGTAACCCAACTTGACTATTGAGAATCCAAGCAGAGTTAGCAGGATTTGCAACAAGAGAAACAATTGTTTTCTTTTCTAAATGGAGAGAATTTGGTTTGACATGCATGAAAAACAAATAAGCTTAGAACCCCACTATGCAATTTTTATCAAATTGTTTTTACAAAGGGGACTGCCTGCACTTGGCCAGAGGCAAAAATGAAAAGCACTGGAAGTACAGGAAAACCTGTTTTATTTTTTGCATTTAGCTTCTTCAACTTTGGTGAATACATTTTCCAGTTGGAATGGGTGGGATGAAAAACTCAAAGTAATTTTATTTTCTATGACAATGGACTGTACAACAATATTAGTTTTAAATTCACAGCAGTATGTTGTAATTTAAAGGTTGCTGCTTTCATTTTTGTATTCTGCTGTCAGTCAACAGTCAGTATATTTAGCAAGCAGACTTCAGTATGTGGCTTTATATGACAGAATAAACCTTGCAATGGGGTGTGTTCTGAAAAATACAATGCTTAGATGCCACCATTCATTTTAATGGCTATTAATCTTCTATATAAAGAAATAAAGTAAAGTAATGTTAAACTAAGCTAAAGGGCATTCAAAAGATCAGTTAGTATTTTCACAGCATATTGAAAGTATAGATCTCTAAGTGCAGATTGAGGGATAGCTTATTTATTTGTGTTAGAATACTGGCGAGAGACTCCATCCAAGATTCAGGCCCATTGTAATAGGTGCTGTACAGTATGTTTGTTTACATATTGTAAAATACAGTCCCTGTCTCAAAGAGTTTACAATCTAAAAGACAAGGCAGACAAAAGGTGCAAGGGGAACAGGGCTACAGAGGTGAAGTGACTTGCTCAAGGTGTCTTATCAGATCAATAGTAGAGCTGGCAACAGAATCCAAGTCTCCCAACTTCCAGTGCAGTGTCCTGTCTACTAGACTAGATTATGCTATCTCCCATAAAGGTTATGGTGGTGTCTTTATTATAACAAATAGCTGCAGTAGAGCACTAATCACACAGGGAATAATGAATCTCTGGAATTAGAAAGCAGACATGAATTTAAAAGGCAAGTCCTAATCTGATATAATATAAATAATGATACAAAACTACTCAAGATAGTTAAGCCCAAAGCAGACTGTGAAGAATTACAAAAGACTCTCACAAGCCTGGGTGAATGGGCAAAAAAATGGCAGATGAAATTCAGTATTGAGAAATGCAAAGTAATTCACATTGGAGCACTTAATCCCAACTATACGTATAAAATGATGCTGGTAAATTAGGTGTTGCCACTCAAGAAAAAGACCTTGAAGTTGTCATGGATAGTTCTCTGAAAACATCTACTCAGTGTGCTGTGGCTGTCAAAAAAGCTAATGGACTGCTAGGAGTTGTTAGGAAAGGGGTACTGTAGATAATAAGACAAAATATCATGGTACTGTTTTATAAATCTATGGAATGCCCACATCTTGAATACAGTGTTTAGATCTGGTTGCCCCATCTCAAGAAAGATTTACTGTAATTAGAAAAGGTACAGAAAAGGGCAACAGAAATGAGTAGGGGCATGGAGCAATTTGCGTCTGAGAAGAGTTTGATAAGACTGGGATTTTGTAGTTTGGGAAATGGATGAAGGAGGGATATGACAGAGGTCTATAAAATCATGACTAGTGTGGAGAAAGTAGAAAAAAAATTATACAAAAATGTTTTCCAGATGAGATGACCTTAAAGGAACACACTAAAGGCAAAAAAAAAAAAAATAAATTCTTCACATTGGTTCTTATATGAGGAATTCTAAAACGCTTGAATGCATTTGTTTGCAAAAGGCTGAATGGCCAGTATAGAGAGTGTAATGTGATGGGTACAATTATACTGGCCATCTGACCTCTTGCAAACAAATGCATTCAAGTGTTTTAAACTTCCTCAAATAAGATGTCTTATGAGTGTGAAGAACTTTTTTTTTTTTTTTTTTAGCGTGTTCAGTCAAGGTCATCTCATCTGGAAAACTTTTGTTTTTTATATAATATTTATTTTTTTGAAGACCAATATTTGAGGAGGCATTGCCAGGGGTGCTGCTTGGCATTGAAACCTATGAGTGAAACTTAGGAGCAGCACTTGCCATTGAAACATGACTGTTACACCATCTGCTGGAGAAAGGTGGGAAAGCACAGGGAATACAAACAGAAGCCAAGTTAATATAAGTTAAAAATCATCTAATAAAAATAATAGAAAAATAAGTTTTTTAGAACAGATGAGCTTGAAACCAACACAGTAAAATGGAGAAAACAAGTACAGAAGTAATTCAGAGTGGTCGGACTTCTTGTACAAGGCTTTTTAGGTACTCTGCGTGCATTTGTTTTCAAAACATCGACAGGACTGGCAAGCAGACCTTTTACAAATAAATGCATTTGTGGTGCTTAAAATGCCTTATACAAGAAGTCTGACCACCCTGAATTACTTCTGTACTTGTTTTCTCCATTTTAGTGTGGTGGTTTTAAGGTCATCTGTTTTAAAAACCTTGTTTTTATATTATTTTTCAGTCAAGACTAAAAGTAGATCAAATCAAAACGTATGCACTCAAAACCTATGAACACCACTTGCCTGAAACCTAAACTATAACCGTTGTGCCATCTGCTGGAGAAAGGTGAGAAAGCACAGGGAATACAGACAATGGAACAAAGTTAATATAAAGATTCTCTAATAATAAGGAAGTGTTATAACAAAAGGACTAGTGATCACCAAGTGAAATTAATAGGCAGCAGGTTTAAGATGAACAAAAGGAAGTATTTTCATCTCACAGTGTGCAGTCAACCTGTGGAATTCTTCACCAGAAAATATTATGAGGGCCAAGACTATAACTGATTGCCAGAAGCTGGGAATGGGCAACAGGAGATAGATCACTTGATGATTGTCTGTTCTGTTCATTCCCTCTGAAGCACAAGGCATTGGTCACTATTGGAAGACAGGATACTGGGGTAGGTTGGCCATTGGTCTGACCCAGTATGGTCATTTTTATGTAGTGTATGTTAAATGCTTTTTATGTCTGCTACTTCATTATTACTTTTCTTTTTTTTTTTTCTGCTGTTACAGAAACATATTTCAGGGTACCCTGGTCTCCATTATGTTCTCAGAGCACTTACAACATTTATTTAAAAATGTCAGTTTTCATCTTCGGAGTTCCAGATTACATCAATGCTTAGGTAACAGAAATGGTTTCAGCACCAAGTCCCTTCCCAGACATCAAAGGCAAGTAGTTGTCACAGGTATTGGCTTAGTGACTCCTCTTGGTGTTGGGACTCAATTTGTGTGGAATCGTCTTCTCCAAGGAGAAAGTGGGATTATTTCTTTGGATGGGGAAGAGTATTCAAATGTCCCATGTAAAGTAGCTGCTTGTGTGCCAAGAGGAAATGACAGCAGTCAGTTCAATGAAGAAAATTTTGTGTCAAAGTCAGAGAGCAAATCCATGTCTTGTGCCACTATAATGGCCATGGGTGCTGCAGAGCTAGCAATAAAAGACTCTGGCTGGCATCCACAGTCTGAAGAGGATCACTTAAGTGCTGGTGTGGCAATTGGAATGGGAATGACTCCACTGGAAGAAATTTTCAATACAGCCTTGCTGTTTAAAACAAAAGGTTATAACAAAGTCAGCCCATTTTTTGTACCTAAGATCTTACTCAATATGGCAGCAGGTCATGTCAGCATTAGATACCAACTGAAAGGGCCAAATCATGCTGTGTCAACTGCTTGTACCACAGGATCACATGCTGTTGGAGATTCCTTTAGATTTATATCCTATGGTGATGCTGATGTGATGTTGGCTGGGGGAACAGAGGCTGTTGTTAGCCCTTTGTCCTTGGCTGCATTTGCAAGAGCTCGAGCACTCAGCACTAACTTTAACTCAAGCCCTAAACTGGCATGTCGACCATTTCACCCACACAGAGAAGGGTTTGTAATGGGAGAGGGTGCAGCTATATTGGTATTGGAAGAATATGAACATGCTGTACAAAGAGGAGCCAGGATTTATGCAGAAATTTTAGGTTATGGACTCTCCGGTGATGCTTTTCACATAACAGCACCTAGTACAGATGGAGATGGTCCTTTCAGGTAAGAAAATTTGTAGATTAATTTGATAGATAAATTATTCAGCTATTATTTTCCATTAGTTGTCATTCTCTGTAAGTTTATCTAGAGAAATATTGTGTACTTTAGGATTAATGCTACCCACATATCTTTTAAGTGATGTAGAAATGTTTGAAAAAAAATGGCCTATTGATTTTCAAAAAGCCTGAAAGCTTAATCTGAACAGAGGAAAAAAATTTTAAAGGTTTTATCTTATGTTTTTAGGGATGTAGGAGGGAGGTAGACTCAATATATTCAGCCTTCCTATGTGATATTATGG
The DNA here is from genome assembly GCA_007922195.1 of Podocnemis expansa. Taxonomy (NCBI): domain Eukaryota; kingdom Metazoa; phylum Chordata; order Testudines; family Podocnemididae; genus Podocnemis; species Podocnemis expansa. The sequence goes on along the minus strand of ML681964.1, from coordinate 5,671,096 downwards.
AAACTTTATTCAGTGTGGAAGATATTTCACTTTTACTTTTGATATACACAGATCTTAACATACATGATTCCCAACTACATCTGAATGTTGAAAGGTCTGTTAGTACAATAAAACCTTACGATCTTCTGTATGTAATGAGAGACATTCAGCTATGAAAGCAGTTAATACTGCCACCTGTGTAATTTAGGAATGCTGTTTGATTAGCAGACACTGAACTCCCCGAAAGCTCATAAGGAATTGTATGGTAGTTGGAGAATCTCAATTCCCAGAATAATTACCTTAGATGTTATCAGCATAGAATTTTAGGATTGGAAGGGACTTCGAGAGGTTATCTCATTCAGTCCCTGCATTTATGGCAGGACGAGGCATTATTTAGATCAGTGGTTCTCAACCTCACTCTGGGTCATGACACACTTGACAGCATATTGTGATTCTACAGGACACACTAGCCCACTCCTGCCAGGCCAAATCCAGCCATCTCCCTGGCTCTCCGTGACACACCACTGTCTGGCAATGTAATGTGTCCCAACATAGTGGTTGAGAATCACTGATTTAGATCATTGCTCACAGGTGTTTGTCTAACCCACCCTTAAAAATCTCCAATTATTGTGATTCCACAGCCTCTTTAGACATTTTATTCCGGTACTTAACTATCTCGATAGTTAGGAAGCTTTTCTTAATGTTCAACCTGAATTGCCCTGACTGCAATTTAAGACCATTGCTGCTTCTCCCATCTTTACAGGTCAAGGAGAACAATTTTTCTTCCCTCTCCTTGTAGCAATCTTTTATGTACTTGAAAACTGTTATTTTCCCCCTCAGTCTTTTCTTTAGACTAAAGGAAGTAATGGCTTTCATAGCAGATGTGATGCCCTTTGTGTTTATGTAATTTTGTTGTTACCGTATCAAATGGTCAAAGAAAAAGCACATATGGTAAACTAGTCCAAGAATACACACTGAATAAAAAGTGAAAGCATGGATGACAGTGGGACCTCACCAAAGCTAAACCTATTTGTCTTCAATCTGGGTTTGTTCAGTGTGCTCATGGAATCAGTGTACTGGACTCACACCAATGGAATTATATCATAGTTATCGTTCATTTTTTCTGTTCTTAATATGCCATGCCTTGAGGAATTATTTGCTTTCTAAGAGACAACTGCCCTGACAAAGAAATGGACTAAATGACCGAACAGGTGGTCCTCTATGTTTTATATTCCCCTGACTGTCCATGTATTTAATGTTGGATATTTGTTGCATTCATAGATCTTAAAGTAGAAGAATAATACACCAGTTCTTTCCTTATAGTGTTTGATTTTTACTTAATTGTTTGGAGACTGAAGGCATTTATGATGAGAGTTCACTGTCAATCTCAATATCTCGCAATAATTTCCCAATTACTGGATTCTCAATTTACATAACTTCTAGGGCAGTGGTTCCCAACCTGTGGTCCGTGTACCCCTAGTGGGGCCACAGAATGGCTCCAGGGGGTCCCCAGACAGGCTGGGAGCTGGGTCTGGAAGCCACCGGGGCTTCTGATTGCCAGGGAGATCCAGACTTCCAGCCAGCTGGCACCTTCCCCCAGGCTGGGAATTTTTAAAATTCCCACCCTGGGAGAGTAGCCGGAGGGGGGCAGCCAGGTGGCAGGAGCTCCAGCAGCCAGGTAAGGGGGGGAAGGGGCGGAGAACTGGGGGGGCAGGGGGCCATGGCTACAGTGCTGCTGCTGTGGCTCCATGCGCCTGCTGGAGAGCTGGGGCTGCCATGGCCATGGGTCCCTCCCCCTGCCTGGGGGGCTGCCACGGCCCCATGCCCCTGCCAGGGAGTGGGGGCTGCTGCGAAAATGGCTCCCTCCCCCTGCCCAGTGCCCCGGCTCCCCAGCAGGAGAGTGGCATGGGTCACATTCTGCCCGCACTGGCACTGCCACTGCGCAGCAGTGCCTGGAAACCCCAGGGGTCCCCAGAGTTTTTTTACTTTGGAAAGGGGTCCCCAGCCTTGTAAAGGTTGGGTACCCCTGTTCTAAGGTATATGTTATCTGTGAGATTTTTAAGACTTACTTTAGCCACATAATAATATATGTGTAGGACATGGTCCTACATGTATTATTCAGGTAAAACTCCGAGAGAAGGAGAACAGGACTGGGCCTAAAACTCGTGCATACTGTCTAATATATGTGATATATCTTTGGATAATATAGTAGCCCTAAGGAAACCTAAATTTAACTATTTCCATTCTGTTCTGTCAATCTTTGTTGCCAGTATTGTCACTGGGCTTTCTCACCTGTCTTAGAAACTGGATGCGATAACATGTCTACTAGTGTGGAACACTGGAAGTTGGCGATTTTTAAATTTATCCAACATTTTGTATACCTAATGGAGCTCAGTTTTACTTGTCTGTTGATTACCAGATGTCATCCATGTCTCTGCAGCACAGGGAGCCCTAATAGGCCAAGGGGGGCAGGGAGAGATGCACTCATGATCCCCCTTCCCATCAGAAAGTCAATGCAAAGTGGAGATGTATTAATCTTTTTTGTGATATCCTTTCTTAGAATAGAACTTACTTGTAAAGGGTGTGCTAGAATCAACCACAGGCATTTGAGATGCAATTCTAGAAAGAGTGGCTGGGACTTTGGAGCCAGAATAGAGGTACGGGTTCTTCCTATTGGCACTGTGCTGCCAGTGAATCTCCTGTTATCTGCTGGGTTTGGCGCCATATCCCTATTTCTTTCAGAGGAAGGAAGGAAGGCAAACCTTCCCTAACCCTGATGGAAAAATTCAAAAGAAGATCACAAGGAGAACTGTGGAATTTTCCTGCTCCTCTGGATAACCTTTTTTCTGCTTTAGACATTAATTGCAGTCAGTATATTCTATAGAACAATAAAACATTTAAGATGACCAACCTCTTAAGTAAATATATTATCATGTGTTGCTGATACCGAATGAGTCTGATTCTTTTCTGCCTTGTCTTGTGTAGTCATTTACATTTGAGCAAAGTATATCTGAAATGCAACCATTCTGATTTTATCATTTGTAGAGATGATAGTGCCTATAAATGACAGTGAAATGAAGTTCTCAATTTTTCTTTTTTCCATAGATGCATGTCTGCAGCAATAAAAAATTCTGGAATATGTCCTGAGGATGTAACATATATCAATGCACATGCAACCTCTACACCACTAGGAGATGCTGCTGAGAATCAAGCTATCAAGAGACTTTTTAAAGAGCATGCATACAGGCTTGCAGTTTCCTCAACAAAGGCAGCAACAGGACATCTCCTAGGGGCTGCTGGGGCTATAGAGGCAGCTTTTACTGCACTGTCCTGTTACCATGGAGTGTTACCACCTACTCTCAACCTGGACAGAACTGAGCCAGAGTTCGACCTCAATTATGTTCCACTAACAGCCCAAGAGTGGAAATGTGAAAAACGACGCGTTGCTCTCACTAATTCATTTGGCTTTGGTGGCACTAATGCAACACTGTGCTTTGCTAGTGTTTAACTTGCAATGTGTATGCATGTGTAAATACTACAATTGCAGATAGGCAAAAGGCCTGAAAAGCTATCTGTTGTATCGCACAGTTCTTTGCTGTACTGTGATACTTTTTATGTAACCCATATCCTTTTTCAGTCACAGTTGAGATTCCTTGCTTATTTTTTCTTTTTTTTAAGACTTCCAGTCCGTACCAGTTTATGCTCCAGATGTCAAAACAATGAAAATTGCACTTTTAGAATCGGATCTCGCAAATGCAAAGCACTTCCTTGGATTCCATTCACTTCACTGGAAGTTTAAGGTGCTCTGCATGTGGCAGGGTTTAGTCATTATAATTTCTGCTTGAGCAACATCATCATCTTGTTCTTCCTTTTAAGATTGTTTGCATCACTTGAGGTTATGAATAACTTTGAAATACCAAGTTCAGCACTTTAATTAGAAATGTCCTCTTTTAAAAAGAATGTCATTAAAGTTGAAAATGCTCTAAAATGTTTTATATTTTTCAAAAGCAGATTCCACTTCAAAGAATACTTGTTAACTGCTCTTTTGTTTTTGGTCAGTATGGTTAAGAATATAAAAGATTCTAAATCTTCTTGAAATGGTATGATAGGATGTAGTTATATGGAAAAATGAATATGTTTTAATTTTTCTGAGTGAAGAAGACTGTGTAAACTGATACTGTATCTTTTGCAACATCAAAGAAAAAGACCCAGCTGAATTGCCTTTTCCTTAAAAGTCTTAACAGTGAACAGAAATTGAATTGGAAGCACAATGGTCTTTGTGTCTTCTTTGTGTTTATTGGTAAGCCTGATTTTATTTTAAATTTTGATAGAAAGATTTGAAATAAATAGTAATTCCCTATTATGTTTGCAGTTCAAATATTCCAGCTTCGTCAGAGCATAACTTCCTGGAAATAAAACTGGCTCATGTATTTTAATTTGCAATAGTAAGTGAAATCCAAAGAAAGCATAAATAGTGAAAAGTAAATCACATTTTCAAAATTCAGTTTTACTAATCCATGCTGCTAATGTGGGGTCCATTGCTATTGAAATCAAGGGGTGTCGTGGGTTCACTACCTTGCAAATTAAGATGCATAGGTATGAAGCATCTGTTTTCTGATTATTTATCATGCTGCCACAGAGAGAAAGGAGAATTTGTGTTTTGATTGTGCTCTAATGCCATATAATGATGTAGGCATTGCCATGTTCGATCAGAAAAGTGATCTGTCTGAACTCATAGCCTGTCTTCAGCAGTTACCAGTTGGTCTGGGCCAAGGTGCAAGAAATTTCTGTAGCAGGCAGTTCTAGGGAAAGTCTCTTCCTTCCTCTGTTCCCAGTTAAAGATTTGCTTATGATCTTCTAAGCCATAAGGATTCATATAGCTTCCAAATCTAATAAATATTAATAGTTATAATTCTAGATTGTCTTATTATACATATAGATGTCCACTCCTTTTTGAAACATGCTAAGCTTTTGGCCTCAATTACATGTGTAAAAGGGCTATTAAGTGCACAGAAATATTAACAGCCATCATTGAAAACAAAGGCTTAAACTTATGTTTTCCTGGCTTCCATCTGAGTGCATCTAAATGCTAGTCTACATAATGTTTTTTTTTATTTTAAGAATTACGTATCAATAGTTCTTTTTGATTAGATGTCAGAGTATTTTACAGTAGATCATTCCAGTTTGGTATGGTAATGGGGAAACTCCAGCATCAGAAAGATAATTGATTTGGGCCAAGCTTGCACAGTTGAGAACATTAGTGAAGCTGAGAACAGAAGCTAGGTTTCCAATTTCAGTTACTGTGACCTATCCAGACTACTAGATAATGGATGAGAACATGGATTCTAATGAAAGTTGTATTGATTCTCATAGCCACAGTTATGCACCATGTCAAGTGATAGATGAGTGTAGTAGGAGAGTTGGACAATATTTAATAGTAAAGGTAGAGCACAGTATGATAGTGATGAAAGAATACTTATGACTCATTTTATTATTCCTATTACCAAAGTACCTGAGAGTCCTAGTCATTGATTTGGACCTTGTTGTGCTAGGCACTGAAACAGTATAGATCCTATTTATTGCATTCTATTGTGAAAACTGAGCATTTATTCCTACACTTTGTTTCATATCTTTTTTGCCAGTTACTGATCCATGAGAGGACCTTCCCTCTTATCCCATGAGTGCATGCTTAGCTTAAGAGATTTTGGTGTGGGACCTTGTCAAAGGCTTTCAGAAAGTTCAAGTATGCTGTATTAAGTGGATCACCCTTGTTCACATGCTTGTTGACACCTTTGAAGAATTGAATAGGTTGCTTCCAGAGCCTTTTTAAAAGTTCAGCATTCCATTAGCAATCTTCCAGTCATCTATGGATGTTTACTTAAGCAACAGTTAGTAGTTCTGCTTGGGTAAATATCAAAAACTCTTGGGTAAATACCATCCGGTTCTGGTGACTTACTACTGTTTAATTTATCAATTTGTCCCAAAACCACCACTACTGACTCTCTGATCTGGGACAGTTTCTTAGATTTGTAACCTAAAAATATGGTGCTCCAGTACAGGACTCTTTGTCACATCCTCTGCTGTAATGCTGATGCAGTGAATCCATTTAGCTTTTCCCAAAAGGCCTTGTCTTTCTTGTGTGCTGCTTTAGCACCTTGATCATCCTTAAAAAAAAAAAAAAAAAAAAAATGCTGCTAGTTTGTGTGTTGTTTGCATGATGCATTCTTATTTTGGCCTGTTTTAAGTTTACTTGCCTTGTCAGAGTTTATGCTCCTTTGTGTTTTTGCTCAGTAAATTTGACTTCTGATTTTTTTTAAAGATTTCTTTTTTCCTCTGCCTGCCCCTTTTACTCTGCTATTTAGCTATGACGACATTTTTTAGGCTCTCTTACTATTTGGTCCTTTTATAGTCTCCAGTTCAGGCATGCACGGGGCTCACATATACAGCTGGGATAGAATCCTTAGGGAGTACTCTAATTCGTTCCAGAGTTTTGGTTTGGAATAGTATGTGGATATCACCAAAACAGGACAGTGGGAATCTGAATAAATTGTGCAGAAAGACAGAGGGTAAATACTGGCAGCTCTTGTAATCAAGGAATGAAAAATAAAGCCATTTAAAATTGGGAAACCAAAGAGAATCTTTCAGAAAGTAATAGTACAGATGTGGCCAAACTGCAGCTTGCGAGTCGCATGTGGCTTTTTAAAGAAAAATTGCAGCTCCAGGAAGAGCACAGAAGGGAAGGGCTGTGTGGCAGGAGATGGGGGTGAGAAATTTGCAATGGTCGGGGACAGCAGAGAGGCGGCAGCATGGTAAGAGCTGGCAGCGGAGGAGCAGCATCGTGAGAGCCACAGGAAAAAGCCCTGTGATCAGAGCTGGGGAAGGGGCAGCATTGTCAGAGTGGGGAGGGAAAAAGCAGCGTGGTAAGAGCCAGCAGGGGAGGGGCAGCATTGTGAGAGCCAGCAGGGAAAAGCAATATCGTCAGGTGCAAAGACAAGCACTCAAACTAAGAAAATATCAGATTCTACAGTTTACCCATACCATATTAATTCTACCCTCTTTGCCTGTATGCTTTATAATACAGTCTTTAATATCATCACAAGCTTCATTCATTGCACAGAATTAAAGTAGCACCAGCAAAAAGAAGTCTGACCTTCTGAGTGCATTATTTTTTAAATACTTTCCTTTTTTTGATATTGTTTTCTTGGTAAATATTTTAAAAACTGGCAACATAAATTGATCAAGAAAAAGTCTACAATGAACTACAGATAAGTGATGATAATCTAGCAATTTAAACCTGAAAAGCAATTGTAAATTAATTTTTTTTTTTAAAAATCACCTGGCATTTCCAGATATTGTAATATAACGCAAAATATTTCTCTTGTCTTTCTATTTTGAGAATTAAATAAGAATCATCAGAAATGACTGAAAATTGACATAAGTGTTGCATGCAAAACCACTGACTACTGTTAAAAAAGGTTATTTAAAAAACCTCTATTTGAAAAATGTTACAAGTACTTATAATGGATCATGGTTCATTTTCAGCATGCAAAATGATTTAGACTTAAGATAGACCACCACTACTGAAAACTGGCTTTAGAGAAAAATTCCTTAAGTCCATTGAACAAGTGGGCCTGAGACATCAGTATGTCATCTGTTTGCAGAAGGAACTGCTAGTACATTTATTTTACAAAAAAATTTTAATTAATATAACTGTCATTTACCAAGATAATTTACATTCACTGCAAAGTTCAATAGCAGCAGTATACTTCTACTGATTAAATAGCATTCAACATATATTAATTCTTTTTTGTTATATAGTCAAAATGCATTTACATTTCAGTGCAGTCTTCATGAATGACTCTATGGGTATCTGAGCCCATTAGACAAGAGAGTAATTGTTGTGAAGGGCTAAGGATGGAAAATCGTGTTGTGAACTTTCTGAAAAATATCTCTTGACAATATTTTACTTTGTATTGTAAAAAGCAAATAATGATATTTAGAATTTATACAGGGCCTGACCCCAAACTGAATCAACTCAATGGGATTTTTTCCATAGTATCTTCTGTGCATGGACTCCAAAGCACTTACTGAAACAGGCTCTGATCTTGCACTTTCTGTCCCCATAAATTCTCATTGATCTGTTGTGATTCTGAACAGTTGAAAAGGTGTCTCTGTGTGTACCTTTTCACAGGATTAAGATGAGAGCAGTGTTTTCCCTTACTATTACTCTCATTTTAAAATTAATTGTGTCTGAGTCCTCAGACTTTTTGTCTTCACTGTCCATAAATATTTTAGTGAACCAGTTTACTGGCAGAAATATTGGCAGGGAAGCGGGGGCATGGTCAGGGCCGGGGTTGGGTGGGGGCGGAAGCGCGGCATGGTTGGGGAGAGCAGAGAAGCAGCAGCGTGGTAAGACACGGCAGGGAAGCAGCAATGGGGTTGGGGGAGGGAAGTGTGGCATGGTCAGAGAAGTCGTAGCATGTTTATATTTTCTCATAGGCCCTAATGCAGCTTACTTGTTAAAATAAAGTCATGTTTTACAAGTCCTAAACATGATGTGGAATACTAAGAAATGAAAATACAAAGGAGAAAAGTTTAAAACTGAACATAGATTACTTTCAATTTTTGGCACAACTTACTCCTGTGAAGCATCATATTCCACAATGAAATTCAAAACATTGTGCAATACTTAGAGATCAGCATCCGAGAGAGCTTTTATCTACTGCATTGACAAGTTACTGCCCAGATTTTAAAAAAACTTGCCTCAAGCTTGTAGTGTTCTACATCTAGCGACAGCTAAGTTTTTACTGTATAGGCCTAGTTTCATGGTAATCTTAAATAATTATTAGAATCTGACATTAGTAGGATAAATATTTGCCCTATTTTTACGATAAAATTAAAGTATGCAATGAATTTTAAGCTTACTAATTTTGGAGTAGGTAAAAAAAAATGTGGTTTTACACCTCAGTGTAGCTCTCGAATAATAATCGACTTGTGCAGCTCTTGAGTTCTGTAAGTTTGGCAACCCCTGCAGTAGTACTTAAAAGGGGGGAAGGTGGAAACTATGTAGGACTAAGAGAAAAAATGAGTGGGGGACTGAATCTAGATTGTACTTGGAAACTGACTTTTTTATACTCTTTTATAGGATCTAATAGGAAGTAGGGTGACCGGATCACAAGCGTGAAAAATTGAGACGGGGTGGGATGAAATATCAGGACTGTCTATATAGAATTTGAGACATGGGATCAGCCTAGATAAGGAGCAATTTGGAAAGGTACAACTGAAGAATAAAAGGATTGGTCTACAGAATAAACACATCCCATAGCAATGTAAATATACTGACCTAATACCTTATGTAGACTGGACTGTGTCTATGGGAGGACTTCCTCTATTCACATAGCTGCGACCTCTTCAGGAGATGGAGCACTTATACTAACAGGAGAAGGTCTCCCATTGGCATAGGTAGTGTCTTCACTAATGCTATGTCCACTCTACAGTTTATGTCAGAATAATTTCAGGCAGGTGAATAATTCACCTACCAAAGTGACATAAGTTACACCAACATAACACCAGTGTGGACAGTTAGATGCTGGCAGGGGAAGAGCTCCTGCCAGTGCAGCTTCTGCTGCTCACAAGGACTGGAGTAGATAAGCTGTTGGGAGAGCTATCCCATGTGCTTACAGTGACATTAGAGAGCTTACAGCAGCACAGCTATATCAGTGCATCTGTGCCATTGTAAACACTCTAGTGTGGCTGTGCCCTTAGTGTTACTGTGGTGCAGCTGCACTGATAATGTAGACAAGCGCTGAGTCTGGCTTCTGACAACATCAGCAGGCATCCTAGTTAGTTAACTCTTTGCTAGTCTTTCAGAATATTATCATGACATGTGAGGGTATGGGTGGGGAGGGGTAGCTGCACATCAGCTGTTCAGTATTTTTACAGACATTTCACAAGATTTCTTACTGGCAGTTCAAGTCTAAGCCTTGGATATGTGTAAATGGAGCAGGATTTACATACTGGATTTAAAAGGCAGAAATGTAAGATAGCTGTACTGTAAAATAACATTTTTAATGCTGCAGAGAGATTACTACTGGATATAACAAGGATTAACAAAGTCACAAATTCTCATTTTTATACAAATGTCTTAACTTATCCTATCAAACAGCATTATTTTTACATTTGGTCTTTTCACTAAATAGAGATGCAGAGAGAATGATGACAAAAATGTTGTTAGGAATTAAAATACTTCAGTAGCTGAACAAGTATAGAGAAATATAGATCTGAAAGAACTTGAATAACAACTTTGGGTGAAAAATAGAAGAACTAATATGTACTGATGGAAAAGCACAACTGCATATTAACTAGAAGAGAGATTGGGAAGTTGTCGTCAGTACAAAAAAATTCTGCAAATGTCTTAGCTATAATAGTGACAAGAAAGCAATCAAGGATCTGACCACAGAAAACAGAAGTAAATAAGTCCAATATGATATTAGCAGATATAACTAATACTTCATAAAGGGATTAATTTGAAAAGGCCTGTAGCAATGACTCAGAATTTTTGGAAGTTGTAACCCATATTAATTATTTTATTTTTGTTAATAGCAGTTAATTTTATGTTCTTTTAAGCAAACTTGTTCTGACTCATCTCTTTGCAGTTGTATCCATTGAACTGACCAATGAGAAAGTGCTAATTGTTGTTTTGCTACTACACCTGCGTGCATAGAAGACAAATAAATCTTTGTGTTGTTAGACTAAGAAGTGAATATATGAATTAAACTTTTTACATCAGAATCCTTTCTTTTAAACCAGAACAAGCACTATGCTAAAATAACCTGGGATTTGGAATATAAATTTAAAAAAATGCAATACCTTGTGTGCTATTTCCATCTTTTAATTACTTATTTAAAATGGCGTGAAACATTACAAAAAAAGCATACTCCAGAATTAAGTTTAAAGTTAATTTTAATTTGATTTGTACTTTTTGTTGATTGCATTAAAATATTCACATTGCCAGCCCCACAGCACTGAACAAAACATTTTGCAGTTTGGATTGGGTGTGCACGTGAACTCTCTAGGTGATAATTTAAATTTAAACTGGATTTTCTCTACAAGATGGCACAGGTGTGCTTTAGGACTCCTCTTTTGGACTTATGCATCCATATCCTAAATATGCAAAAAGAAGACGTTGTTTTTCTCACTTTAAGTATGAATAAAATGTATGTATGTTAACTGAATTTTTGTGAATAAAAAGGGGGTGGGGTAGATGTAGTGTTGTTATTGCTGTTTGTATGTTTTTGTTTGTCTCAAATAACAAAACTAAGGTGCAGATATGGTTATCACGTCTGTAATCTCTGAGTGGAGGAAATGTACTTAAAGCAAGAATTTTATTTAAGCTATACGGAGAAAGAGATTCTCTATTAGTAAATTTAAGCCACATGCTTTTTGAAAAAAAATTTAAAGTCTCCTTACCTTAGAAATATATTCCAACTGGTGATCCCACTCCCTCAATAGGAGTACTCAGCTGTGTAAATATTATTCATATAGGTAAAAATGGCAGAATCATAGTTTTAACTGGCAATTAGTCAAACAGTTGCACACCTGCCTAATAAAGAATTGGCAACTCCTTGCTTAACTTTATTTTTAATCCTGGTAAACAATACAAAAAATCATGTGATGTTAATCCGCTTTTGAAAAGCATAGTCAGCCTATAATGTGTTTACAGTGCTTTGTTGGTTAGTGGGAAAAGCATCATGCTTATGCCATTTTGTAAAACTATGTTTCAAGTCTCTGATTACTCACTCTGTGGCCAGTGTACTTTGTTTCTTAAGATGGGTTCAGTTAACTCTGATTTTTTTTCCTGTAGTTTAATTTATTGACCTTGAGGAGCCTTAAGGCAGCTCTGCAAGTACCTCAAACACCAACACACTTAATTCAAAACAATGAAATCTGTAACACACTGGAAGATTTAGATTTACTGTAATTTCGTAGGAGAGTGGAAAATAATCATTTGGTCATGTTACTGCAGTGTCTCAGGGTATGTCTACATGTGAAGTCAATTTAATTTCAGTCAACATCCATCCACCAAACTAATGAGGTTGGTCAGATGTGATCACACCACGCTTATTGCGTCAGGTGAATGTGTCCGTACCAGCTGTGTTGGTATCAATGAACAGGGCAGCACACCATGGGTAGCTATCTCACAGTGCGACTAGTCACAGGGGCTTTTGGGAACATCTTCAGTATCCCATGATGCAGTGCCCTCTTTCCCCTCCTCCCCTGATATCAACAGCAAATTATATTCATGCCTGAGTTAATTGATTTTAACATGGCAATGCTGCATGTCCCAGTTGTGCCACTTCTCCAATGTGCCTTGCAGTATCTTTTTGTAGATATTTACGCTGCTTCTGCTGGATCGAAGCTGTGCCTGAACAGACTTTCTCCTCACAGATGAAATCCAACACCTCAGGTATACTCCAGGCTGGAGTGCACTTGGGGTGTTCAGTTGCCATGATGAGTTGTGCTGGTGAACTCTCTCCATGCTGACCAAACAGGAAATGGGAATTCAGAAATTTCCACATCTTGACCAGGAAAGGGCTTTTTCCTGTACAAGTCACTGTGGTGCAGCAGACTTAACCGCAATGTCCAGAGCAGTCACAGTGGGCCATTGTGAGATACTTCAGAGACCAGTGATGTCGATTTATGCAGTGCTCTGCCTCGCTGCCTTTCATTTGACCCATCCAATTCAATTTTAGCACTATGCCTCTTGTAGAGAGAGATTTATTCAGTCAGTGTTTTCAATGGGATCGGTCAGTGCAATGGACCTGGTAGTGGGGATGTATATGTTGTGTGATCAGTGGATAGTGGCATGCATCCATCAACTAACTTTGCAGTTTAGACCAGGCTGCAGTCACTGGAAGTAAAGCTGCAAGTTGGGAGAAGGCAAGAAGGTAATTTTGAATTTCCAATTCTCTGTGAAGTAGTATTTTACATTTATATCCATTTTAATGACACATAAGTGGATTTGAAGATTGTTGCAGGATGTAAATATATTTGTTGAAATATTTTTGGAAAATTGAATGCACCACAATCCAGTTAAGCCATAAGGGAAAATCTTAATGTTAAAGGGTATAAGATGGTCTATTGGCTTTTGAAGTATGATCAAAATAAATATCTTGCAGGAATGCATTTTTGGACTAGATGAAAACGCACAACATTCCTTTGGGGCTGAATGTTTCATTTAGGGCAATATGAAATAAAGGATGATGCAAATTTGCTAGCAGGTTAGATTAAGTGCAGATTTGTTCAGTGTGAAATTTTGTACTTAGTAAATTTTTATGTTAACAGCTGTTGGAAAAATAATAAGATGCTGTAATCAAAGATCAGTGCCAAAAGAATTCCCATTTCAATTTCTAGGACAAAACCTTACCCTTCCATAAGGGAGCCATGCAAGGCAAGACGAAACAGGCCTGGTACAAGAGTCATCCTTCTGTCTCTTGAGCACTATATGGAGAATTCTTATCTTGTTCTTATATGAGGGAGAGAATTGCTATGACCTTTCTTATCCCATACCACAGAAAAGGGCAGAACTTGATCTTGCAGTATATGCTTGCCTCTTTTATGAAGAGAAAAACATTTGTTGTGGTATTAAACAGGAAAGCTAACTTCCACTTCCATCTCTTTTCTTTTTCCATCCTCTGTCTTTCATTTCCTTTCCTCCTGTTTTAAATATTGTTAACACTGTATCTTGGTGTTTGAAAAAGAGAAGCCTCTTGCTGTATTTTGTCAGTTTTTGTCTCAAAACTGTCTCTCTGATTTTACAGCACCATAAATAGGTTGAAATGTGGGGGGGAGGGGGGGCTGGCTGATAGCTGAGAGATACCAAGCCCTTTACATGGTGTTAAATGCTTTCATAAGGAAGTGGAATGGCTTTTTTATGCTACAGAGTGAATTGTTACCTTTTTTGGAGAAGGCCGTAGATTTTCTAGATTCTAGTTTTTATGCACTCAGTAGATTTCCAGAGCACCTCCAAAGCTGCCTTTTGCAGGACAGGAAAGGTGACACAGTGGCTGGACCTTAGAAAAGTGGGTTTCAGTTATTTGCTTTTCCTGTGAATCACCCAGTTCTGCCTAGGTGCTGAAGTCTAGGTTTAGCCCCACTCCAGTTCACAAAACTCTGGCCAAATTCTTCAGGCACCTAAACTTACTCAGCACCTAAGTTTTTGAAGCAAAAGTTCCTTAGCTGCTAAGTTTCAGCCTCTGGGCATGTGTAGTGCTGCCTCACTCTGGGCACCCAGCCACTTAATTCCCATGTAAACTCTATAGCAATTCACAAAGCAGAAGAAGGAAAGCATCTGGTCACTTAAGCTGAGTGTTGGGCCAACCCAGTAGATGTGCATAGGTGCCATCTACTGTATCAGTCCCTATTCAAAATCTGGTCATAGGAGGTGTTTGTGATGCTGCCCACCTTATAATTTTTAGTCCAGGGGTTAGAGCACTTGCCTGGGATATGGGAGATCTGGGTTCAATTGCCCCCTCTCCCCCATGTCTTACATGTCTCAGGAAAATGCTCCAGCCATTGAGCTCTGGAATATTGTGACATGGTGCTCCCTCAGTTTCTGTCAGTGGAGCTGTTCTACTTTTGGAAAACTAGTGAAAAAGTGATGGGAACAGAGAAACTGGATCAAGGATCTCCCACCTCCCATGTGAGTGCCCTCTCTTTTGTCTGTCCAAAGGACTGTTTATTCACAGTGGCACTATCATTGGGGCAGAGAGAGAGCAAGCATGAGTTTGACTCTGAGGTCCAGTGGTAGCCCTCTCTTGAGTGGTAGAGAGATCCCTGGTCAAGTCCAGTCTTCCCCTTTCCCAAGGAGGATTGAACCTTGGTCTCCCACCTGCTAGGAGAGTGCTCTAACAACTGCACAAATAGGTGGGGCCTAACACCAGCCCCCCCACCACAACCATTTGTATGGGGCAAGACAGGTTCCTGACTTTCCCTCAAGAAACACACTGTGTGCCTAAGTTGCCTGATTCCCAGATGTGTATTCCAGTTTGTGAATCACTAAGTGGAGGTAGGCACCTCCCTGCATACTGGAATTGGGTGCCTATCTCTGAAAGAGTGGCAGAGCTTAGCACATACCCCTGTTGGCATCTCCCATTCTTGAGTTTTGGTGACTCCACTCTAAGCATGTGGATCCCATTCTGAAGTGCTTCTTTTTCTTGTAGGATTCTATGGGAAATCGTGGCACCTGACTGAGATTTATGGATCACAGCATTGTTCCTGTGATTTTCTAGTCACCTAAAAGTTAAACCCGTGTGATGCTCAGCATTGCAGCACTGAAGTCCCTTCGTGGATCTCATCCTTAATGTTTCTGTGCTTCAGTTTCCCATTTATAAAATGGAGGTAATGAGTTGTGTTGTGAGGGTCAAACATTAAAGATTTTGAGGTGTTCAGATACTTTGGTAATGGGGGCCATGAAAGCACCTAAGCTAGTTAGCTAGATCTTGTAAAGTAAAATATACAGAGATTGCAGTTTGCATGTGCCAGAGGTAGAGAATAGCGACAAAGTATACTTGTGTTGGATTCTTACAGGATATTTCTACCTTCATGGAAAGCATGCTGAATTTATTGTGCATTGGTCTCTCTGTGAATGAGGACGAGCTGTTTCTCTGTAGCACATATAAGGTATGCACCTCAGTCCTCTTTTTGGAAAGAAAGTAAGGTCCTTATTGATATCTGAGAATAGCATCACTAGTATAATAAACAAAGATGAAAGCAGTTGCATAATATAAACAAAGCATATAATAGTTTCTGCCAAGGCATTCCAACTTCTGTAACAGTGGTGATTAATTTTAGCCTGGTAGAAAACCTATTTTCCACTATCAGTCAGTGAACTGTAAAGAAATGTCAGTATCCATTGCTTGGAATCTCAGTGTCTCTGTGTAGGAAGCCCAATAATTTTACTATGACAACTAATATACAGGAATAGCAGCTGGTAATATAAAACACTATTGCAGCACAAAGTTTCTGGCAAAATTTGAAACTGTGATTAAAGTAAAATAAAATAGTAACAACAGGGATTGAACAAAGTCATGTTTTTAAAAAACACTGAAAATACAAAATATGAAGAGTAACTGAAAAGGAGATGAATGGTTTATGATACAGATTTTATTATTTTCTAAAAGAGTTAATATTAAATAATGGACCATCCAAAAGTTGATATTATAATTTTACAGTTTCATCATCATGTTAGCATCAGGATATCTGGAAATGTAAGCGGAGGAAAAAAAAGTAACGTAACTGCATGTAAGTCATAGTGTCATTTGCCATAGACAGTGATCTGTCAGAGTTTCCATTTTGACTCCCTCTTTCCATGGGTTGAGAATTCTACCAAAATACACCCTGGACTGACATACAGCATTACCATTGTCCTAGGACCACAATTATTTGGAGAAATAATCCAGTTTGCTGAGTGTAGGCTACAGAAAAGCAGAAGTAAATGGTTTGCTGATATTTTTGGAAACATTTTTACTGGTATTGCCTCTGATTTGATATGAAAATTTAATATAAAATTTCCAAGTGGTTAGTTCAAAAATAAGTTTTTAAAAGAATAAATAACCATACCAACTATTTTAAGAATTAAAGAGAAGCCACTGCCTTCTTATTCAAGTCCCTTCCCAAGGCTTATTTCTCCCTTCAACACCATGAGAAGGAAGATAATTGGTGAACTGGAGTGAGACACTTACAGACAAAAGTCATCAAGTTGAGTGTATGTAACAGGATAACATTTGAACTCCACATCCAATCAATTCCAAAATCTCAGAGAATATTTAAATATCATTGTATAGAATTCTGTTGATTTTGGTGAAAATTGGAAAATCTGAAGAGAGGTGGTAGAATCTCCATTCTTAAGTTTTTAAGGCCTGGTTTGACAAAGCCCTGGCTTTGAGCAGGGTGGTTGGATTAAATGACCTCCTGAGGTTCCTTCCAACCTTAATAATCTATGATTCTATGACCCACAGAGCCCCTGCCATCTGGTTATTAGACCCACCCACTTTAACCACCTCTGTAGGTCTTTCAGCTATAGACAATTGGTTGATGGCAGCCAATAATACATTGCAGCATAACAGTATTCCCAATTTTAGATCTGCTCACGCAGTTTAATATATCTCTCAGTTAGAAAACAAATTAACGATGGAGGGAATGGGGACAGGCACCCAGTGCACCCTGACATTAGAGGATAGTAGCATTGGGGAAAAAGGTCATGGGGCCACAGAGAGACCCTGCCATGGTGGGGATGGGAGAATGGGAGGAGGGGATATGCAGAGCTCCAGGTGTGTAGGAATGAGGAAGATGGCTGCAGAAAATCCTTGAAATAGAGTGGGATGGGCACAGAGGGAGCTTGTGCTGGGTTCAGTGCATTGGTGCCAGCTTTTAAAAGGTTTGAAATAGATGCTTCCCAAGCAAGGTGGCATCTTGGCATTGCTAATTGCCTAGTAACAGAAGTGATTTATATAATTTTCCATGAATTTTACAAATATGAACTATTTAACCATTACAACTTCCTCCCCATCCCCATACTTGGCGTTATTGCCTCCATTTTACAGATAGTCAGGTGACTTAATGAAGGAGTCTGGATAGGAGCTGGGAATACAATGTGGGTAATTCCTTGTTCTTTGTCCATTATCTCATCCACTAGACCCCACTATCCCAACTGGACAGGAGCTAATTCAGTTGTAGGCATCTGGCTACAGAAGAGGGATGGGGAAGATTCTCTGTCATTCCAGTTTAGTTCAGAAACTTGGTTACTCCTTGTATCCAAACATCCCCATGTTTTGGGAAAGCTCAGATTCTTCTGTTGTTCGAAAACCTTGCAGCTGGGGCCCATCTCTTGTTTATTTCCTGCATGGGTTTCGCTTTGATGTCCAGATCTTCATCTGCATAAAAACATGAGAGAGGATTACATACATGACATGGAAAGATCACAAAAATAACTGTCCCTTTGGGAAAATAGGCTATTGAGTGGGTCTATCAGAGCCAGTGTCTGGTTTTTGACAAAGTTCTCCATATAATAAACCCATGGAAAATATGAAAATACAACATGCTCTTAATAGAGAGGTTGGATGAGGTTTTTGACATTAGAGCTCGTATTTAATTCCTTTTCTTTCCACAGAAAAGCAACAGGAAAATGACCTTTATTTGAACAGTGCTATATTAATTTTGAAGAGCCTTTTTAATAATATTTATAAGTCAGGAAGGCTAATTTGGCTCTTCAAACTCTAAGCAAAATGTCCATTAGGGATTTTACTGCTTTGGCACAGACAGGGAGGAGAGAGTCTATGCTAGCAACAGGTTTAGAGGCATTTTTACTCCCACGCCACACCAGCCCATTAATATTAGAGGCAAGAGTAGGGAAGGGAATGAGAACAAGTGATTCCTGTGTTCTGTATCATGCAAAGAAAATTCTCCTTGGGAACCCTGGGAGAAGGCATCTCAGAATGGCAACCAGTACAACCTTCTAAAGGATGGAGAATGCACTTCCCACCCACAGAAAGGGTAGAACCATCATGGAGGGGGCAATAACTTCAACTCCCTACTTGCTACCTAGATGGAAAATGAATGAAGTTGTCTCTTTTGCAGGCATGCAAAGAGAAAGGAGAGGGGAGGAGGAAGAGACTACCCATACCTTGTCTCCCCCATGGAGGACCAGCAACAGTCTGGCCCCAGAAACTTAATTTTATGATATAAGTGTGTAAGTTTTAACTCCTTCCCGTTTACTTTACTGAACAGGGTTTGGACAGCAATCTGATGTAATAGGAAAAAAATGAACCTTCATTACACAGAGACCCTTAAAGAAAAATGTAAAGTCTCTGAATCAAACAGGAACCAAACTATCTTGCTTCTAAAATTCAAATCTGGCAATCATTTCTACCTTTACTGGGTGCTGTTGCAGCCTTGGACAATGAGGTTATCTGTTTATCCAAAGTGAAGCCTTAGTTTCTATACTAGCTTCCCTATACCATCTATCATCCTTGACCTGGACTAACAGCTTCTAAAAGTGAGAGAGTAATTCAGACTTTGGGTCAGTTAGTCTTTGTTCCTCCTTAGACTGAGTGTGCCATTTATGATGGTTACATTTTGGATATGAACACCTTTCCATTAGGAGATGGACTAACACAACATATTCAGTACCCATAGACCATCTAATTTGGAAATGACCAGAATCACCAAGGACTTGAGTTTAAATTTACAAGTGAAATGCCCTATATGATGTTATCATCCCTTGTGCCATCCATGTCCACACGGATTGCAAACAAAAAAGGAAATATGTTCACCTGATTGCTGTCCTATGGGAATGTTCTCCCATTTTTTTTCTGCTTTGAAAGATTTACTCCAATTCTACAGGTGCTCAATCACAGTTCTGCATACTTTTGCAGCAGCTAGCAAGGAAATGTACTTCATGGCACAGTTGAGTGACCTGGATTAATTGGCTGTCAGGTTCATTTGGTAGCACTCTCAGATCTGAGCCAAAATGTTAGGAATTACAGCCCTGTCTCAGACAGGGATGGTTCATGACTATTGCTTACACTACAGAGTAGCACTATTGAGAGAGGTTCTGCAGGCAGTAATATCTGTTTAGGAAGTTAAAAGTCTCTTTGCTTATCTCAGGCAGCCATTCAGATGGAAGCTTAAAGAACCTAGATGAGACTTCTTAAAGAGTATGACTGAGTGTCCTGTTTCTTGATTAATATTCTTCCTGAATAAAATCCCAGAGTCACGTCCATCATTGGTATATGCTCTGGAAATCAACGGAGTTACAGCAGGGATGAATTTGATCCAGGGCTGTCCAGCGATGTGTGATAATGTGTTAACGACATAATGCTGGCTGCATTTGTACAAACAATGCCTGAATTACTGCTGTCTCAGTCACTATTGTAAAACACTTTGTTCTTCTTCAAGCAGTGTCCCTGATATGCTCCACTTTAGGTGTGTGGGCACACCCCACACCTCAGATTGGAAATTCTGCAGCAGTATCCCTAGGGGGAGAGGCACGTGACCCAGTGCAGGCTGCTGTCACTTTTGCACTACTGCTGAGGCGCCAGCCTCCCCGCACCCCTGTCCCTCACTTCCTTTCCAACCGACCAAGGACGGAAACTACGGCAGCTCCTGACTCTTACTTACTCTACTCCCCTACAAAAAAAAAAAAAAAAAAAGAACAACAAAGAGAAAAGAACTAGTAACACAAAACAAAACAAAACAAAACAAAACCCAAAAACCAAACAACGTGAGGCGAATTACTGCGCCAATGCCTAGCCCCTCAGGCTTTAAGTGGTGCACCTCATGTAATGAGGCTAAGCCCGCATTGGATGGCCACAGAAGCTGTATCTGATGCCTGGGCGAAGGGCACCTGATGCACAAATGTGATCATTGCCGTCACCTGACCTCCAGAGCCAGGAAGGACAGGGAGAGAAAACTTAAGTTGCTCTCAATGGAAGGCTCCCTGCATCTGGCTTCTGATCCTGGCTGGTCTCCTCAGTGCAGAGAGGCAGCGCAGAAGTGCCACTCCTCTGCGCCATCCCCATTGCCTCCCAAAATGTCAAACGGCAATGGAAAAGGACATAGTACCCTTGAGGGGCTGAAACCCTCAGGTACCAAATCCCCCGACAGGGGTGAGTGTCCCAAGAGCACAAGAATGGAGCCTGGGCAAGAGGTTAAAACTGTGGAACTGGCAGCGGCACCACCAAGTGCTCACAGCACCGCCTCTGTGCCAGCAACGGTTGCCTTGGTGCTTACAATGCCAGCGCTGGCACTGTTTCTCCAACCGGTGCCATGGCTAATCCAGTTGCCAGCACCGTCACCTGCGCTGCAATTCTTTTCCTTGGCACCATCAGCGCTTACACAGCCAGTGCTCCTCCAGCAGCTGCAGCCTGAGGCTCATCCGCCACTTCAGCAATGTGCCTCCCAGTCAGTCATTTCGACTGATTCATCTTTTAAGAAACATAAGTGTAAATCTCACCATCTTGAGCTTAAGGAAGATTTCGTGAGTGATTCTTCCTCAAAATCACCACTCTTTGACCCAGACCTCTCAGCGGAGCAGCTCCCCTATTCTCCAGTTCTTCAGGGGAGAGTCCCCTTTCACCAGACATGGAACCTTCTGCTGTACCGGTTGTCCCAGAGCACCAGCCTTCGCAAGCTGTACCCTAGAATGCCAATATGGGGTATGCATGGCAAATTCCCCCATGGTCTATGAATTTTCCATTCAACATGCCATGGATGGGGTGGGGCAATTGGCCCCAGTACTCTGCCTTACCTTCTACATCACAGGGGTTTCTGTTGCAGCAACCTGAACCACAGCAATTGCAACCCTCTGCAATCCCAGTTCAAATGCAAATGCTAAAGACAATGCCTACCCCACTGGAGCCCCATAAGAGCCCAGCCCAAGAAACAAGGGCTGATGATTTAAAACAGTTTCAGGAGCTAGTTAAAAGGGTGGCAGATAGCTTGGACATCCCTACGCAGGACGATTCCACCTCACAGCATAAGCTCTATAGAATCCTGCAAGCTTCTGTGTCTACCTAAGTGGCTTTGCCCATGGATGATGGAATAATAGAGCCAGCAAATGCTATCTGGTTGACACCGGCATCTTCTGCCCCTACCAACAAGAAGGCAGATAAAAGGTACTTCATCACTCCTAAGGGCACTGAGTTTTTGTTCACGCACCCTCAGCCAAACTCCCTGGTCATCGATGCGGCAGCTCAAAGATCCAAGCAGGCCTATAACAGAATTAAGCCAGTGGATAGGTAAGACAAGAGGATGCATATCCTTGGTAAAAAAGTCTACACCTCAGCTGCATTACAGTTAAGAGTGGCGAACTATACAGCAGTCCTCTCCAATTATGACCATGACACTTACAGCAAAATAGCAGACTTTATTGACTTTATTCCCAATGATAGGAAAGACCAGTTTAATTCCTTAATAAGAGAGGGGCAACTTGTAGCCAGAACTGCCCTGCAGGCTTCGTTGGATGCTGCGGATGTAGTGGCAAGAACTTTGGGCATGGCTGTTGTGATGAGGAGATCTTCTTTGCTCCACACGGCCGGTCTGCCAAAGCAGTTGCAGAATATTATAAAAGATCTCCCTTTCAATAAAGATAAGCTATTTGCAAGAAAAACAGACGAGATTATGAATACTTTCAAAGATTCCAGGATAACGCTCTGGACACTAGGAATATATACTCCAGCAACCACTAAGAAGTACTAAAGATACCAGGCTTATAATAATAGGTTTGCGGAATATCAACCCAACAGGAGGTTTGATAATACCAGATCCAAATCCAGGCAACCACACAGAAGTAGACAAAACAACCAACACTCTTCTAATCCTCAGTCAGCAAACTTGAAACAACAATTTTGATGTCACAGTCGAAGGATTGTCCAACCACCCCGAACTCGATCAGGAATTTACCATATCAGCACCTCCTTTTCTTTTGAAACAGATTACTTCCCTTCTTTCATCAATGGAAGTGCATAACATCCGACAAGTGGGTCACGGAAGTCATCAGCCAGGGTTACTCCATCCCCTTCATCTCAAGACTCACAACTCACTCCCCCTCCCTGTCCCTTTTCAGGGACCCAACTCACGTACAACTCCTCCAACAAGAAATACACAATCTTCTTCATTTGGGGGCAATAGAGGAAGTCCCGAAGGACTACGTGGGCAGGGGTTTTTACTCCCGATATTTCCTCACAGAAAAGAGGACAGGAGGCTGGAGGCTGATTTTAGACCTGCGAAATCTCAACAAGTTCGTACAAGTACAAAGGTTCAAGATGGTAACTCTTGCATCGATACTCCCATCATTAGAGAAAGGGGACTGGTTGGCTTCCCTCAACTTGAAGGATGCCTATTTTCAAGTGCCAATCCAGCCGGCTCACAAGAAATTTCTAAGGTTTACAGTCCTAGACAGACATTATCAATATACGGTGCTCCCATTTGGCCTGTGTACAGTACCCAGGGTATTTTCAAAAATGATGGCTCCAGTCGTGGCTTCATTGCACAAATGCGGACTTATGATCTTCCCATATTTGGATGATTTCCTGAGAAGGGCGCCAACATATCAGGAGGCTTTACGAGCAGTAGAGACAACAAAGCGATTTTTTCTCTCTCTGGGTCTGACTATAAACTACAAGAAGTCGTCCATCATCCCTTCTCAGGAGATACAGATCATAGGTGCCCGGATTCATACTCAATCAGCAAGAGCCTATCTTACGCAAGACAGATACAAAGCCATAAGGGACCTTATTCTCACTGTCCAGGGTTCCCCAACTATACCAGCTCGAGTATGCATGCAGAATCTTGGGCACGTGAAGGCCACTACATACCTTGTCCAGCATGCCACACTTCATATGCGGCCTTTACAGGCTTGGCTCCTAACACACTTCACAAGAAGAAGACATTCTCTCAGGTACATCCTCTGTATGCCACAGGTGATCAAGGATTCCTTAAACTGGTGGAAGGAACTGGATAATCTACTCCAAGGAGTCTCATCTGTAATCCAACAGCCAGCTGTGTTCATCACCATAGATGCATCTCTGATTGGATGGGGCGCTCACCTGTTACAACACACAGTTCAGGGAAAATGGTCTCAACATGAAAGGTCTCTACATATAAGCCTGTTGGAACTGAGAGCAGTGCGGAATGCATGTCGACACTTTCTTTCATACATAGCAGGCAAAACAATAAAGATCAAAACAGACAATCTCACCTGCATGTACTATATAACTCGACAGGGCGGAGCTTGCTCACGCTCCCTTTGCGCAGAAGTCGTGAAGTTGTGGGAATGGTGCATTCTGCTCGGCATAACAATATCAGCAATATATCTTCCAGGCAGGGACAACAAAATGGCAGATATTTTGAGCAGAGTGTTCAACAGTGCACACGAGTGGGAGATTTGGGACAACATTCTACGAACAATCTTCCATCGATGGGGTTTTCCCAATCATAGACCTCTTTGCTACTTTCGCGAACAAAAAGTGCCCAAGGTATTGGTCACAAGGAGGCATGGGTCAGGACTCAGAAAGAGATGCATTTCTCCTTGACTGGGGTCACCTACTGCTATATGCCTTCCCCCCATTACCCATGATACTGTGAGTCCTAGGGAAAATTCGACAGGACAGGGCCAGGATGATACTGATCACACCAGCCTGGCCCTGACAACATTGGTACACTTACCTTCTGAACATGTCCATCAGTTCACTGATCACTCTCCTGTTGATGACAACTCTCATGTCCCAGAAACAAGGAAAGTTACTACACACTCATCTGGACGGACTCCACCTGACTGCATGACATCTGGATGGTTCGATAGCATAGAAGCACAATGCTCAGACAGAGTCAAACACGTCCTGCTTAACAGCAGGAAGCCTGCTACTAGATACACTGACCTGCAGAAGTGATGGCATTTTTCCTCATGGCGTGAGCGACGATCAGTGAATCCTCAGGATGGTCCTATCCTGGATGTGTTGGACTATCTGTTAAACCTCAAAGACACAGGTGTTGCCATTAGTACAATCAGAGTGCACCTTGTGGCCATTTCCACCTTCCACGTGCATGAACAGAATACCTCATTGTTCTCTCACCCAAAAATAAAGAGGTTTATGGTTGGTCTAGAAAATATATATCCCCAGGTCCACCCTCCTGCGCCCCTGTGGGACCTCTCACTAGTACTTAAAGCCTTGACAAAACCGCCATTTGAACCACTGGCAACAAACTCACTTCTGCATATGTCTATGAAAGTGGCATTCCTGGTCACAATTACCTCAGACAGGCGTGTTGGCGAGCTCACGGCTCTAAAGGCGCATCCTCCGTACATTACCTTCTACAAAGATAAAGTTAGCCTCAGACCACACTGAAAGTTTCTTCCCAAAATTACATCATCTTTCCACCTCAATCAGACAATTACTCCTGCCTGTGTTTCTCCCCAAGCCACATACCAACCCACAACAGGTGGCCTTGCACACACTAGATGTAAGGAGAGCATTGGCCTTCTATTTAGAAAGAACCAGGCCATTTAGGAAGACCCCTAGACTTTTGGTATCTTCTGTGGAGAGTTCCCAGGGAGAGTCTATTTCTAAGCAAAGACTCTCTAGCTAGATAGCTAATTGCATAAGAATGGCATACTCATTAGCAGGCAAATGACCTCCTTAACCCATTCACACCCACTCTACTAGATCGTTGGCGATGTCAATTGCTTTTCTCAAAAATGTTCCCATCCAAGACATTTGTCAAGCTGCCACATGGTCCTCAGCTGATACCTTCATTAAACATTATGCAATAGAGACTTTCTCCAGCTCTACCACGGCAGTGGGCCTGGCAGTATTAAGATCCGCCCACAACATGAACTCCGAAGGTCCCTCCTCCACTCATGGGGAATGCTAGGTAATCATCTAAAGTGGAGCAGTCAGGGACACTGCTCGAAGAAGAAAATGAAGGTTACTTACCCTGTGCAGTAGC
This sequence comes from Podocnemis expansa, assembly GCA_007922195.1. Taxonomy (NCBI): domain Eukaryota; kingdom Metazoa; phylum Chordata; order Testudines; family Podocnemididae; genus Podocnemis; species Podocnemis expansa. Next base: position 5,645,611 of record ML681964.1, on the reverse strand, counting down.
CAAGGTTCTTCAAGATGCGTGTCCCTGACATGCTCCACTACCTGCCCTCCTCCCCTCTGCTTCAGAGTATACCCATTGTTTGGGTGGTCTCCGCGGTGGAGAAGGAACTGAGGGACGGGGCAGGGGGAGGTGTGCGCCTCAGCAGTGGTGCGAAAGTGACAGCAGCCTGTGCTGGGTCGTGCGCCTCTCCCCCTAGGGATACTGTTGCAGAATTACCAATCTGAGGTGCGGGGTGTGCCCACACACCTAAAGTGGAGCATGTCAGGGACATGCATCTCAAAGAACCTTGGCTACTGCACAGGGTGGGTAACCTTCATTTATGGCATTTATGAAAGGTATTATATAAATGGGTGTTCTGTTGTCAGTGTGTTGTGGAAAGAAATAGTAGGGAAAAGCACTGAGGTTTCTGTTTGCCCAGCAGCTATCATCACCTACTGCCATCATTTTGGGACTATCCTGATCTCTAATGTTCATAGTGACAACTGTATGTTGTTCCCTGTTCTTCCTTAGACAGAGGCTGTTAGCTTGTCCCTCGGAAATGGGCACAGAGCTACAGAACTGAATTGTTCCCTGTTTGTGAGTGTAAATCCTGCCCCTGTAGTTCCAAAGTGCTTAAGGATTCTTGAGTACAGGGTGCCTGCAGGAGCTGTTTCCACAAGAAGTCAAGCTTTAGCAGCTGCCTTTCTTTATATGTCTACTGACCCTCAAAGGTTGAGAAGAAAGGACAGAAGCATCAGATGGCACAAGTGGAGGATCAGCTGGGCATGGGTAAAGGTGCCAAATACCTGCCTACTTACACTACAGAAACCCTTAATTGTGGTTCAAATACTGCTTTGTGAAAGCTGGGCAGATATGTTTAAGTCACTACAACTCAGTTCTTTTTTACAGACACAAGCGAGATCCTACCTTGTTATCATAAGGTCATAACTAAGTCTATCACAATTATTCTGAAAAGAGAAAACGAGGTGTCTGACGAAGGGGGATTTTCTCCCATGAAAGCTCATGCAATAAATAAAGTTGTTAGTCTTTAAGTGCCACAGGACTCCTTGATTGTTTTAGAGAAAACAATGTCATCCTTGGGCAGAATCAGAATAACCACATGATGGCACCAAATCCTTAGCAGTTAGGTGGCTGTATGAGGTACAGACTGAGCCTGAGAAGTAACTGATCCCTTCCCACCTCAATTTAAGTAATCATTTTCTTTAACACAGCAACAACCATGGCATTAGTTATAGAGAAGGGAGATGAGTGAGAGGAAGAAGGACTGCTGCAGTAAGAAAATTTCATAAAATTTTTGCCCTTTCTTAAAAAAAAATCTCTCATTCATTCTCTTGAGTAAACAGGTCACAGGCCTTTCATAATAACTGGATAAGATTGGGAGAGTGTAAGACCTAGAAATATGTACAGCTACAGTGTGAGGAATGTGGGCTATTGCCAGTGGAGAAAACTGCCAGTGAACTCTTTTCCTAAGGATCAAATTTACATGCACGCGCACACAAAGAGGGAGAAAACAAGATGAAAGAGCAATAATGGAGGGGGCTCTAAGGTGTTAAATGTCTCTTGAGTGTAGGCATTTGCAGAGGGAGATACATCCCTATGGTTTCCAGCCCTGAAGGAGCTTTAAGGTTTGAAAACAAAACTGTCACTTCATTGAATTTCTGGCACAGTCATTGTTTAGAAAAGGAAATAAATCTCCATATACATGAAAAGGCTGAATCTCATTTCAGAAGTAGCGACCAATAAAGCATGTGGTCTAGTTATCTCACTGGGCCTCTGAATCCCCTATATTTGGAGGCATCTTAGTGTCCAGCAGAGATTTGGATATATCTATCTCCTTACAAATTTCCTTGTTCTCAGTCTTTATTGTTAATATTTTAATACTTTTAGTAATTTCCTGCAGAATATCAGATCATTTGTTAAACAGAAATAGAGGCAGCCTAAAATTTGTCATGATTAACTAAGCAGTGAAAGTGACTCTGTCCTTAATATTACGCATTACATACTTGTTTCCATCTACCACCATCTTCCTCCCTGCTCCCTGGAGAGATTTTCAAATCACTAAGCTGGTGTTTTGTAGTGACAGAAACAAAAGGAAGTTGTTATGGGGACTTGAAAGAAAATTTTCAAATCACATTCATAGATCAATGGTGATGGTGATACATACTGCTTAATGATCATTTAGAATGAAAAAGAAAAGAAGAGGAAAGACAGAAAAATAAATTGTCACAGATCTGTCCTGTCTCATACCTGATTTTAATTTTGCTGAAGAAACTAATCTTAGATTGTTCTGTATTGGTTCAGAAAATCATCTAAATGTTCAGGCTGGTTGTCTGACTTCCTAGATATTGAAATGATGTCTTGTATAATTTCATTATAGGAATGTCTACATTTGAAAGGACAGTTCTGATTGGCTAATTTTATGATGTCAATTCCAGAAGTGCTGTACTACTTTGAAAAACGGGTCTCCCTTCAGAAATGTCATAGAAAATTACAGTCTCTAAAAATAATGTATGTACAATTATGTCAAAAGTAGATGGATACCTCTGCATGTATGACAGATGTTAAAGACATGTACCTGCCAGTGCCCATTGCAACAGATGTGAATTCTGAGTGCCCTGCAAGCCAGCCTGTGGGAACCTTGGAACACTTCTCTCATCTGAGATGAAATCCTGGGCTTCATGAAGTCAATGGGAGTTTTGTCATTCACTGCAATATGGCTAGACGTTCACCTTAAGTTACTATCCTCCTGTAAGTATCTATTTTTTTTTTTTGAGAAATCCAACTTTTCTTCTGAATTTTGCTACTGGAAAAAATGATCTGCAATTTGTAGAGTGAAAGAAGCAGAGAGAGAGAGATCTTCCAGACATGCAAACTGCATTACCAAAAAGAACGCTGCTCATCTACTTTTACACAAAACAATATATTCAGAACATAAGAATGTCTTTCCATTGTAGCAGGAGCGTCGCTGCCCCGGGATAACACCTGGGCTGCAGCCCCAGGCCCTGCCCCCTGGCCTGGGCCACACCCCCAGACCATGATCTGGCGCTCCAGCCCAATCGTTCATCAGGCTCCTGCCGCCTCCAGCCTAGCCCCAGATCCTCAGTTGGGTTTGGGGCTGGGAGAGGCGGGCACTGCTGAGGCTTCTGGCCTCGATCCTGTGCCAGGAGAAGCAGGTGCCATTGTGGGTTTCCCGGCCTCAATCCTTGGTTGGGGCCAGGGCTGGGAGAGGCAGGTGCTGCAGAGGGCACCCCAGACAGGCTCCCTGGTCTGGGATGGGGCCAGCCCGGACAGTCAGGGCACTGGTCCTGAGACTCGGGGCATGTGCCCCATGTGCCAGGTGCCAGTGACGCCCCTGTGTGTAGGCAGAGACTTGACTTTAGTTGTCTAGAATAGACAAATGAAATTTTGGGGGAAAGGCTTGCAGAAAAGCCTCAGAAAGGGTTTAAAAAGTTCTAAAATCAACAGGGCCGGATTAAGGTGCCAGGCCACCCACTTGTGTTGCTCATCCCTGCCCCCCTGGCCCCATGGACCATGCCTCCCCCATGGTGGTGGCCAATAATATTATTGAAAAGCAAGGGCGTCGCTGGCTGGGGGAAGGACCCGGAGCACGGGCCCAGGCCTTGCCCCTGGCCTGCCGGCCACGCCCCCAGCCATCAGGCCACGCCCCGGCACTGCCGTGCTGCCGTAAGTGGCCAGGCCCCGCATCCCCGGCCAGGATCGTGGCTGCTGCCAGTGCATGTGGCTGGGCCCGGGACTGCCTGCTGCGGCCGCGCCCCAGATCCCCGGCCAGGGACTGGGCCAGAAGAGGCTGCAAGAGGCTGGGCCCTGCATCCCCGGCCGGGACCAGGGCTGCTGCGGCCACCAGGGCACCAGCGCTGGGCTTTGGGGCACGTGACCCAGGGTGTCCAGCGCCAGCGACACCCCTGCTGAAAAGGGAAGACGGAATCTCATAACTCTAAGCTCCAGTTTTAGAAGCAATATTTAGCAGCCTTACTTCAGCATTGTTGACAAGAAAAAGATTGACTCTCTCTCATTCAAGCCTCCTTCTGCAGTCGAAACCACCACAGAAATGGTAGACACAATCTGGGAGAGAAACAACCTCTCGTCAGGCAAAAGGTTAGCTCTTTTACACAGACAGCCAAAGCCAATTAGAATGAAGTAAAATAAAAATCTTTACGCTATTATCACTAGCAGTGAAAAGTCTGGAGGATCCAAAAAGACATAGTGTCAATCTCAGTCCTTCACACAACTCCTCTCTTCCACCCTTTGATTGACAACACCATGGTTTCTGCCAGTTGTTATTTTTGTATTTATTGCACCAGTGCCTAGTGACCCCAATGGAGATCATGATTCCATTGTGCAAGGTGCTGAAGACACTCATTCATCTTCCACCCTTCATCTACCTTTTAATGATCAATGAGCTACTCAACAAATTTGCTAAAAATGATCTTAAATTTGCTATTGACTCTCGTCAGACATTAAGAAGACTAGGTGCCCACTCTGAAATCTGGAAAAACATCTGAACTCTAAAGAGCTCTTCAGAACTCTTTCATGAATGCACAGCTGGGACTGAGAAAGCAACCTGGCATGGAGAGCTTTCCTTTTTGTTCTTCTCCTATTTAGCCCTCTCATTTTTATACTGAACTCATTTGTAGGGAGATAGTGTGGCCTCTCTTCAAGCCAGAGGAGGAGGAGCTACCTTCCCTACCTAAGGGAGCAGAGCTAGATTAACCTTGCCCTGCCACCAGAAGTGAGTGGGTGGGGCAGGACGTACAAAAGGCAGGGCTGCTAGGTATTCAGTTGAGCTAGCTAGCCAGCCATGGGAGGAGAAGGGGTTCTTCTCCCATTCCATTCTTTGGGCTCATGCTTGATCATTGCATTGTTGGAGAGCTGCCTGTGACCTGTAGGCATGCCCTGTGATGCTGAGCACTTGCTGCTTGCAGTTCATCCTGGGGAGACTGATGGTGATACTGAGATCTGGGTAGTGAAAGGAAGGTGGGTCCAGGAGAACCAGGCTGGAGCTGGTTTAGCAAGCTTTGACTGGAGCCCCACTGACCAGTAACAGGGGCTCTGCTGTTATTAGTGTCCTGAGTTAGGACTTGGGAAGTTGGGAGGGCCCAATTCCCTTTTCCCCTTTTCCACCCCAACTGTAGGGTGACAGCCATATCCTGGCCTGTGGAGCTTCACTGGGCCACGGCCTGTTATTGTGGCTTAGGCCTGCCTGAGGGCTATCAACTATTTGCTTGCCCTGCCTTGCCTAAGGGTCAAGGCTATAAACTGCTCTGCATGCTCCACCCCACCTGATGCCTGTGGGCAATAGACTGCTACTCAGTTGATTGGCTAAATCCTCCAGCCAATAGACAGTGAGTGAATGAGGTGGTGAGGTAACCCAGAGGGGAGGACTTGGGGTGACTGGCACCCCTCTACACTATCATTGTGGTTTGTGAGCGTCTCGCAGACTTATTAAGATGAACTTCAGAGTGGATCATTTCATGTTTGTGAGATACCAGTGCTTTTTTTAGTGTGAATGGCAAAGGCCAGAACACACCTGAACCCTTTATTTTATTTTGAATGTGTATTGCATTTCCTTGAACTCTCTGTAGCTATTTTTAGCTGTGTTATAGGTATGGCAATGAAACTGCACATTATGTGGCAAGTTTAAATTTAGTATGACAGTCTGGCAGGCACAAATTTCACACAGACCCATGCAACATTGTAGCTGCCAAACTGACACTAATAACTGCCAATTATTTCACAAAGAGAAGCTGCTTGTTTGAAATAAAAGACTTGTTCACTGTAATAAAAATCTAAGGTGAAATCCTGGCCTCACTGAACTCAGTGGAAGTTCTCCCACTGATTTTACTGAGGTCTGGATTTCACTTGCCATCTGTAAGTATGGAACAGAAATTCTTACATAAAAAAAGTTTTTTGAAATAAATCTTTGTCAGGAAATATTTTCTATTTCTTTCATATTTTTGTGAAGAGAATGAAGTGCTGTCCAGTTTTCTCAGATTTACCTAATTCCATATTTGCAAAAACTTCTGAAAGGTGTAGTTTCTTTCCAATGTGGAAAGACAACAAATGTTGAAACCTCAAAAGTTGTGAAACAGAATTGTTGTTCTCCTGTCCACTATAGCTCTTACACATTTATTCTTTTGCATAGAAATTGCTGATGAATCACTAGCGTCCTATAGCAACATCATTAATGGAACATTACTAGTGTGTATTAAATCAGTAAATAAAAATCAAGCCTGTTTGTGAATGATATTGTTAATGATGAAAATAATTCCACATTAAGAATATAGATTGGACTTGTGGCCAACTGATTGTGGTACGCATGTCATTGTATGGTGAATTGGTTAGACCTACATACAACCTTCCTGATGAGCTGTTACTGTGTTATTATTGTAATAGGTTAGTTTGTGTGAATTTTAAATACTGAGTGACTGAAATCTTTTGGCCCAAGAGCAGTGATTGGAAAATGTCCTGCTCTTGCCAACATATTTTGTCTTCAGAAGGGTGTAGAATATTAGATTTTTACTTCACTCTTCTCAACATCAAGTTGTTTCTCTGTTATATTTCTATTGTGACTTTAGCAATGTCTTAGCGAACCAGTAGTTAGAGATTAAGTGTATGGTTTTCAGAAAGTGGGGGTCCAAGTGCATTTTCTATGACTTTTGAGTAGTTTGTAGAATTGTGCTGGAAACTGGGCATTTTAACTCATGCATATCTGTAAAAGGCTGATTCACTGCTGGTGCCTCCTCCTGTTTGGGTGTTGAGTGCCAGCTCTCTCTCTCTCTCTGCTACGATCTGCTGATAGTTGCCGCTCTACCTCTGCAGTGGCCTGCCTCTACCTATGACTTGGCCTTCTGGCAGGGTCACTTCAGTCTCTCCCCTTCTGGGGTGGTCCATGAATAAAAAAGAAAGAGTATGTAACACAAATAAACAGAGTTAAAGAATGGTTCCTTCTCAGGGTGCATCAGGATCAGACTCTCCCTTCCCTTTGGGAGTAGCTTTCAGGCAGTGGCTGTCTGCCTTCCATCATCCTTTTTCCTCAGGAGCGCAGAACTGAAGGTCTCTTTTCTTCCATTGTCTGCTTGCAAGTGAGCTGTCTTTCTAGCTTCCCCTCCTCCAGCCTGTGTATGCAAATAAGGTGGGATGGAGCTGGGTGAGGGAGAGCATCTCCTTAACCCCTTGTTGATGAGCATGCAGTTGCATATCCTATGATGGGGTCAGACTGGAGGGTTTCTAGAAAGCTAATATATTAACCTCAGGCCTAGAAAGCCCCTTTCCCTCTTGTAGCCAAGTAGTGTTTACGCCAGGTTAATTAGCACACCTGAAGCTAATTATGGCCTCACCCAGAACTTGTTAAAAAGCCTTCCCTCCAGAGAAAGGGGGTAGCTGGAGTGAGTGAGGAGAGCTAGTGGAGCATGTGAGAAAAGTCAGTGTGGTTGGCAAGCAGACAGATCTGGAGAAGGAGCAGAATGCTGTCGAGGAAGAGACTGACAGGTACAAAGACTGAGGGAAGGTAAAACCCCTGACCCAAAGGGTGGCAAAGAACCTCTCCCAGGCCTGAGGGAAACAGACCTGCTGCTAAAGGGAAGCATGGGATCCACCAAGGTAGAGGAGGAACTTGATCACAACCCTATCACAGTATCCATACTAAATTTGCAGCTTCAGTGAGAATATGCAATCTCAGAGCCTTATGAGGCTGTGTCCTCATCACCTATTCATCTTTTCACTATTAAGTGAGCAAAAATTCCAGAAGCATCAAAAGTTATAGATGTTTTTAATGTGTCCTGGAATTTGTGACTCCCATGGCAGCTGTGGTTCAGTATGTAACTACAGTAGGCATTCTGTAGAAGGAGTCTATGGAGGACTGATATGCACCTGAAACTGTACAATTTGTAATTATCTAATCTTGCACATTTTGGATAAATAATCCAATTTCCTAATATCTGTTGCATATATAATCTCTTCTTTCTACACAGTAGCACCCTCTTAATTAGCACAGACCTTGGTGGAAATAGAAATGACCCAATTAAAAGCAAAATCCTAGATATCTCATGGAACATCTTATTTGCAAACTGCTTCTGGTGAGCATACTGGGTACCTAGCAAAGCAGTAGTAGCTATGTCTGCAATTTATTCATTGTATAGTTTTGCCAAAATACATTGCATTGAATTTATTTCCTGGCAAATGTATCAGTTATGCAGACCTGATATGCTTCAGGGTGCTAATTAAACTGATTTCACTACTTCTCTAAAATTCTTGCTTAGATAAGGTGATGAGTTGTGTGTGTGTGTGTGTATATATAATATATATAAATCTTAGAGGAAAAAAGATGTTTCCTTTTCCAAGTCTTTGCCTCACTTATTTCTCTGCAAATCTCTCTAACAGCTGTAGAGTACTATAAACCAACCTTGTCTCATTATCTGAGTATTAATAAAATAATCTATATAGCACCATAAATGTACATGGGACAAAATAATGAAGGTTCTTGAAGGACTGACAAAAAAGGAACACAAGTGAACAAACATAAGAATTTGTAGAGCCCTGCAAATCCATGGATGCCTGCATTGTATCTGCATCCCTGGATACAATGCACATATCTGCAGACCATTTCTTGTGGATGCAGGTCTGATACAGGTCCACATATTTGTATCCATGCTGGGCTCTAAGAATTTGGCCATTAGAACTTATATGCTTCATGGAACAAACAAGAATTTCATGGAATAAATGAGGTTTTTTTGTTTCCTCTTTGAAGAAGAAAAAGAGGGGAGTTTGGTGTAAACTAGGAGGGTGATTACTCCTCCCACCCAATTTCCTTTTTCCTCAACTAATAGGAATAAAGACAGCAGTGGACAAAACACACAATAAGGGAAGCTTGGGCAGAATGATAAAAGTGGGTCATGGGCAAGAAAATAGGGTTTCTTTTCTTTTCCTTTTGTTGGGAAGTTTCTTCATGTATAAACACAAGACAATAAACTGTTCTTTATTTTACAGCAGTATACCATATGCTGAGTGTAAATATGGATCTTTAGCTGATAATCCCTTACTTTAATAAGGAGATATTCCAATTTTAACCCGTGGCACTTGTTTTGTTTTATGTGTCAGATTTCTGAGGCCCTCAAATTTGTATAGTAAGATAGGGCAGTGCTGTAAATAAACAGCTGTCTTACTGAACATATGACTTCTTACTAAAGGTCTAGGCTGCGTCTACATTGGAGAACATTTTTGAAAAACTTTTTTTGAATTATTTTTGAAATATATTCAAAATAATTATCTCGAAATAACGTTTTTCAAAATGCTAGTTTGAGAGAATGGTCTGAGTACCACTCCTTGTCCGGAAATACTGTGGCTTTTCTTTCAAAAGTGAAAGTCTACACTGGACTTTCTTTTTTGAACAAAAAGAAAGGCAATGGAAAAAATAGGCAGGCTTTTTAAAAAAAAAGCCTTTGCCATGTCCAGTGATAGCTTTTTCAAAAAAGCTAATCTCAAAAAAGTCTTTTATTTCAAAAAAGCTGTTGGGTTTAGCTTTTTCAAAAAGCGCACTGGTATTTTGAAATACAGGCATGCTTCTTCAGCAGTGCTAAGCCTTGTTACATTTTTTAAAAAAAGCCTTTTTTTGGGATGGCTTTCTCAAAAAAAGCCATTGCTGGACATGGCAAAGGCTTTTTTGAAAAAGCCTGTCTATCTTTTCCATTGCCTTTCTTTTTTTGAAAAAGAAAGTCCAGTGTAGACTTTCACTTTCTGGGTGGGGGGAAGCCGTGGTATTTTGGGGCAACAAGCTGGTCCACAGACCATTATCCTGAAATAGCATTTTTGAAAAAAGTTGTTTTGAGATAATTATTTCAAATATATTTCAAAATTTTTTCAAAAAAATTTTCTGAAAATGCTCTCCAGTGTAGACAGAGCCCTATGGCACATAAAACTGAGTGATGGTGGTGAAGTCACTTTCCAGAATCACTGAGTCTATCTAAAAACTAGACTGGAATCAAGGCCCCGTTGAAATAAATGTGAGTTTTGCCAACGATTTCACATTTCATTATAGGGGTGGAATCCTGGCACCCACTGAAGTCTGCAGACTTTGGTGAAACTCTCATTCACCTCAGTAGAGCCAGACTGTTCTCTGTGGGAGGAACTATGCAAGAGTGGAAAATATTACTCCAAGTACCTGAAAAGGATTCTTCATGTTAGTCAAGGTACCAGTGAAAGTCAATTAGGAAAGGTTCCCTTTAGGTTAATGTAGTCCTTTCTCTCTTTTATGTTTGAAGCCTACAGTTTTGTCAGCTATTTGTGATTATATATTTTGCTTTTGAAGAATGAAAATGCCCTTTTCACAGATTCAAGAAAAGGGCTTTTGGAACATTTAGAGGCTATGAGAGAGAGAGAGAGAACGACTGAGGCTGAACTAACTTGATCATTTATATTATTCTCATTTTAAGTCTTTCATGTTAGCTTATATACATATGCCTCATATCTTTGGGACACAGCCTTAAATGTTGTTGATCTTTGTAGTGGAGAGAGGCCGCTGTGGCCACAGAGGCTGCCACACTGGGCACAGGGCACCAAAAAGCTCCCGCACTCCCCCTGTTGGAGCCAGCTGCTAGACCTGCAGCCGGTCCCTCCTGAACTGCACCTCGCAAATACCTGTACACACTCGTGCTCCACACCATCCACCTCCTTGCCCTTGTGTCCTGCCCTGACACCAAATGGCAGGACCTAATCCCAACTGTGAAGGGTGAGGATCCCCGGTGGGTCAACCTCTATTCCACCTTGACCGTGCGGCCCACTGGGGATTTCAGTTGGCAGCTCCTGCATGAGCACGGGCATGTACTTGGCGCGGTTCACCCCCAACCTAGACACTTGCCCCTTCTGTGGCAAGAGGGAGACCCTGGCGGACATGTACCTAGAGCGTGCCAGGTTGCAGCCCCTCTTCTGGCTCCTCCAGAACCTCTTATTGAGGTTTTGGCTGCACTTCTCCCCACACATATTCCGATATTCACTTCCCATCTGTGGCCCCATGAAGTCACGGGATCTCCTCGCCAACCTCCTCCTGGCCTATGCAAAACAGGCCATCTACAAGACCAGGGAGAGGAGGTTGGCTGAGGGAGGGGCCTGCAGCCATGGGGCCTATTTCTGGTCCCTCGTCTGCTCACGCCTCTGGGCAGAGTTCCTCTAGGTGGCATCTGCTGGCTCCCTCAACACCTTCTGGGAGCAGTGGGCACTGTCCGGGGTTCTTTGCTCAGTGTCCCCCTCTGATTCTCTGGTTTTGAACCTTCGATCCTCCACACCCATCTTTGTTCTTCATTAGTTGTCCCTGAAATCAGTTGGCCTCAGGCCTAGGGCCACCTCCCTTTAAGCTGGGGGAGGGGTGTTAGCGGTGGGTGGGCTTGCACTCACCCACCTCCCGGCATCCAAATAGTCTCCCCTTGTTGGACACAGAAGCTGTCTGCATGGGACTTGACCTGGGAACCTGAGGGAGGAGCCAGGGAAAAGGGGGACAGGATAAAAGGGTGGACCAGGGACTCACCAGGAGTGCCACTTAGGAGGCGGATTGACTGGCCACCAGAGCTCCAGCCGGGAGAGAGGCCGGAGCCTCCTCCTGTGGGGTCTGAGGATCGCTGGGGAAACCAGAAGGCAGGCCCTGACCTATACTCCCTCCTTGGTGAGGACCTGGAGAATTCGCCCTCAACTGAGGAACTGGAGGACCGGACTGGGGCCCAGGCCACAGTGGTTGAGGACCCTGAGAAGCTACCCTTGGCTGAGAGCTTAGAGGGTCCAGTGGCGCCTAGTCCCTGTGACCTGGATGAATTACTACTGGTGGATGGACCCAAGGGGCTGCCAGATGTTCCACCTGTTGGCAGCGAAGTCTTGATCAGGCTCCTGCTGGCAGTATACCCGGAGGAGGAAGAGGACTTTGGAACCCCAGTACCCTGGAAGGGGATTGGGAGGAAGTAGCCCAGGGACAGCAGTTTCTTGCCCCACTGGGATGAGTCAACATGTTTCAGCAGGAGCCCCGCTGACATAGTGGCACGCTGTTCTGCCACTTCTAGGGCCCCTGGGCTGGAACACAGTGGAGTGGGCCATTGCTGTCAGGGTGACTGTGTTTGCCTTACCCTGCCAAGGGACTGAAGGCCAAAGACTCCAGAGGCCATTAGCTGGTGAATTCTCTCTCTCATCTTACCTGAAGGGCTGGGAGACAGAGGACATTCAGGGCATGTCTGCTCGGCAGGTGGACTGACTCCATTGGCTGCGGGGATCCCACCTGCCACAATCTTGATCCAAATATCCTATGCAGTGTTGCCAACCCTTACAATATTTGGCATTTTTCTTAAAGTTTCAGCTTCTTCACTCCTATGTAGATGGGAATCTCAGGTTTCCTTCTTTGTTCAAAAGAGAATTTTCTAGCCTTCATGCTTTCAGAGAAAAGCTTGAAAAAATTAATCCAAAAGTCTCAAACCTGAAGGCAAATAAAAGAAATGAAAATGAATTCTTTTAAAATTTTATGATGTTTTCACCAGGCTTTTGATATTTAGGGCCTGATTCCTGGGTTTTGAATACTTGGAATAGGCAATACTGCCTAAGCACTTTGGACTACTTTTAGTGGCTGCGTTGGTTCTGATTTTAATAAAAAGAACCAGCAATAATTTCCACCTGAACTGCAAATTAACCATACCTTTCTCCTGAGATTCCAAAATGTTCAATAAACTTTATTTTAAAAGATCTTTGAAACTTACATTATTTGGCATCAGATAGGACAGGAAGTGACAATAGTTAAGTAACAAGAGACAGTATTGTCATCTTTGTTCTTACCTGTTCAACACTAGCATGTATAAGAAATCTTGTATGAGTGTTATACTTATTTAATCTGAAAAATAAGGGTAGAAATATATTATCTTTGAAAATCAAAAAGACTTATTAGCCTGCAGTCTTTGACTATTAGTGCATGGGTGAAGCATTGCTATTATTAATGAAATACAAGAACTGATTTCCAGCCTGCAGCTGAAATATTTCCTTTCAGTATGGAAATGGTAAAGTAACACCACCCTTTAGCTATGTCTACAATGGGGCTTTAAGTTGACGTAAGGGCCCTTAAGTTGACTTGAATAAAGCCCAGGGCACACTGCAAGCTGACAAAGTGGTCTTTGCCCATCACTAAACTTGACTTTATAAAGTTGACTTTACAGTTAAGTTGACTTTATTAAGTCAGCTTAAGGCAATGTGGCCAGGGAGTTGCCTTAAGTCTACTTAATTGGCCTCCTAACCAGGGGCGCTGCTGCCCCAGGGAGGGACCTGGGGCACAGCCCGCAGGCCCCGTCCCTGGTCGGGAACAGGGCTGGAAGCCACTGCGCTGCCACGGGTGGCTGGGCCCCGCATCCCCAGCTGGGGACGGGGACGGAAACGGCTGCTGGTGGCTGGGCCCCACATCCCCAGCTGGGGACGGGGATGGAAACGGCTGCTGGTGGCTGGGCCCCACATCCCCAGCTGGGGACTGGGACAGAAGTGGCCGCAGGTGGCTGGGGCCCGCATCCCCGGCTGGGGACAGAAGTGGCCACGGGTGGCCAAGCCCTGCATCCCTGGCTGGGGATGGGGCCGCCACTGCTGCGGGAGGCCAGGCTGCAGATTCTCCGTCGCCGCCGCGGGTGGCTGTGCCCCAGGTTCCTGGCTGGGGACGGGGCCGCTGCAGCTGGTCCCCAGATCTCTGGCCCAATTGCCCTGAGTGCCCAGCGCCAGTGACGCCCCTGCTCCTAACTTGGCCTCTTAACTGTAGAAAACATGGGGATGGGGGATGGACACCAGGCACTACACAGCTGGGAGCATTCTCAGCTGTGAGCACCACATCCAAACTCCCCCTGCGTCTCAGCCCAACCCTGCATGTCTCCCCCTGCGTCTCAGCCCAACCCCGGGTGTCTCCCCCTTCTCTGCCCACCCTTGTGTGTTTCCCCTTCTCAGAGGACTCTCCCCCCCCCAGTATTGTCATAAAACAAACAAGGAGTCTGGAGGCACCGTTTAAGACTAACATTTATTTCTTGGATGAGCTTTTATGGGAGAAAAATCCCACTTCAGACAGTTTGAAGATGGGGGAGCTTACAGAATGGCAGGAAACAAATGCAGGGGTGTGTAGGACATAGGATCAGGTCACAGTCTAACAGCAAATCAAAGCAATTGTTAAGATTCAAAGGCTGGGAAAGAGCACATAGAAAGAAAGTTGATATTTCTTTTAGATTAGATTGTGTGAAAGCAGGATTAAATCTTAACTATGGATTTTTTTTCCCATTACAACAGGTGATTTGACTTCACCTTCTTCTATGTGCTGTGTCCCAGTATTTGAGTGTTAACAACTGCTGTGCCCTCCCCCTACACTGGCAGTTCCTCTGAGGTACCCGGTTCAGAGCTGGAGAAGTCTGGGCAACAAAGGGAGGGTGTGGAGTGCAGTGCTGGCACATTGCTGTGCTACATCAGGCTCCCTGGGCTCCCTGTTGCCCTGCACAGAATGGAGTGTGGTGTGCTTACTTGCATCCTGTTGTAAAGGGAGAGAAGGGTACTTCTGCTGTGGTGCACTGTGGGCCAGCTACCCACAATGCACGACTCCTAGAGTGACCTAGCAGCTGCCAGTGGTGGACATGGGCAGTCTCCTGGCATTTTGAGTGTGGATGTGCTTAAGCTGACTTAAGCCAGTTTAAAGTAGACTTTTAAGCCAGTTTAACCAAGCCCTATAGTGTAGACATAGCCTTTGTGAGCATCATTAGGCCTTAAGGATTTTATTTTTAAAAAATGTAAGCAGAAGTGTGTATGTTTGCTTGATTTAACCTGTAAATATCTTTTTTTGGTAGCTAGTAAATCTTTAGATCGTTTACTACAGGATTGTTACATGTATTGTCTTTGGAATAAGATCAGAGCAAGGTGACTGGTCTCTTACAACTGAAAGTAATACTTTGTGAGTTTTTGGTGTGAGTGAACACTTATCACTAAGTCTAGCTGCTCACTAAATGGCAAGACAGACTGAAGAGTCTAAAGGAATTGTTTTTGACTCCCTGGTAAGACTGTTGTAGTGATCCAGAACTCACATTTATTACTGGTTCAGTGAAATCTAATTATAGAACATACCATTAATCTGGGGATGTCTGTCGTGTTTCTGAGTCTGCCCTGAGACAGGCAGTCATGTTTGTGAGCCACTCCGGGTAGCGTGACATATACAATAATCACACAAATACATGCACTCTACTCACTTCTCTGGTTTGGCTTCTCACAAATACAGACTGAGGTTTTCCATGACTGCTCATTCAAATTAAACACAAAGTTGCATTGGATATTTGTTTTATTTTAATATTCAAGAACATAGGCATTATACTTACCACATTCCGCTTATATTATATATGAGACCTTGTGCTGCTTAAATCAGTTTGTTGTAGATATTTGTGTTGGGGTGTACAAATTCCACATTAGAGAACCCAGGGCTAGCCAGTAGCTTTTGGTTAGAGAGGACCCTGTCCACTCATACCTGTTCTGTATGCTCACAGTGGAAGCAGAGTTCAAAAGGGAGTGGCCCAGCTCAGTTGGGGTGGATAGAGCAAGACAGCAGTTCTAAACGGGTAGCTCCTACACAGAGGCTAAGAGAGCTCCCCACCATCTAGACCAGAACCCTTTGCAGAGTAGTCACTGGTCCTTGTGCAGACCAGGAACAGAGGGTTGTGGCTGATAGAGAAGAGCCTCTTGGTCACTGTTAGTGAGATCCATCCTCATGAGTTTGTCAGTCCCTGTTGTGTGTGGTGGTTTGTTTGTGTGTGTTTTTTTTTTGTTTTGTTTTTTGTTTTGTTTTTTTGTTTTTAAACAGGGGGTTGAGAACCTGGTAGGAAGTTACCTAAGGAGCACATGTGGTGGTCTGCCCTTCAGGCTGCATATCTAAGCAGTCAGTCCCAGGAACCCAGGTTGGAACCTTATAGAGGAGGGATGACCTGTGTCCCTGGCTATATGGCATGGCTGTGAACTCTTGCTGCTAGGTGATTATTCTCAGGATTGGACATCAAACCCTTCTAATTAAATTCTTTAGCTCTTTGGAGCAGGGATTAGCTCTCTGACTATGTCTACACTTTACAGGTCAGTCTTCTAGTAGGGGCATAAAGCAATTTCTGATCAACACAATTGTCATAGGAGGTCCTGGTGCTAGAGATCATAGTAACAGAGGTTGCCTGATCAGCCTGTGAAGAGTTTTGAAGATTGGGACTGAACCTTTTTATTTAATTCAGTGTTTGATGGGGTTAGTGTCTGGTCCTACTAGGGCAACATGTTCTCAATGTTAAGTGTTGTATGGCAAGTAGGCTGCCAACTTTTGAATGAACTGGAATTCTTTTTTTTTTTTTTTTTATGTTGACATTCTTTTGAGAGACAATGCATTGCAGTAGTTGAACTTGGATGTCATTCATGCAGAGGATTCCTGTGGCCGTACCATCTGATAGAAAGAATATTAGTATACTGAAGAGTCAGCTGGAAGGTGCATTCCTTGTAGCTGTTTGTGTGTCTACTAGCAGTGAAGACTCCAGAAGACTGAAATGCTCTGACAAATGCAGAGCTTCTAATAACAGACCAGGAGAATGTTTTCAATGTCTCATTGTTACCCAGGGTTTCTCAACCTAGTAGCTTTTAGTCTCTGCAAGTTGGTATTGGGAAACAAGAAAAAGGAGATGTAGTACCTTCACCTACAATATGGCTGACACAGATAAGGAAAAATCAAGTTCTTTGTAACCTCAAAGCTTTATTTTGTTGTTATCCAGCAATTCTCATCAGAATCACCTTTACTGGAAGTGTCTGCTTATTAGTCTTAAGGACATACAAATGCAATAGGTGGCTAAAGCATCCCAAAACTTAAGTTACCTCAGAAGTCTGAGGCAGCTTTTGGGTGAATCAGTTGGATTTCCCAATGGCCAGTCCTTTTGTCTGTGCTTGGAGATCTTTCAGTATGTCCATGAAATGATCTTATGACCCAGACTCACAATTGTTTTGCACTCCAAAATGTACAATAACATGTCAATCAAAAAAGCTGGTCAAATGGAAATAATTGTCAAGCAAAGTTTACAAGGAATGTCAAAACAGGATGCAGTTATATGGTTTCAAATAGTTAGTTTGGCTGGTGTGCCAACTACAAAGGGGAGAGTCAGGTTTGAAAGGGTACAGAGTTAGGTTCCCTCCCCTTCTGCCTTTGTGTTAGTAGAACTGGGTCACAAAAGAAAATCTACTATATGACCTATTCCTAGAAATAAGCAATAAGAAAAATAATTGATAGTTCATCTAAATAGCTGGCAGTGAGTTAAGCATGTTGTGATCTGCTTGCAGAGGTATAATTTCAACCATCTGCTACCCATCCAGGCACAGATCTTACTGAAGCACTGCCACACCTCTTACAGCACATGTTAAATGTGTTATTGGCTAAATTATTGTGTCCTTCCACCATAATCATAGGTTTTTCCAGTGTGGGGCACATGGTATGGGCTGGTCAGTAGTCCTGGTGAGATCTTCCATGATGCACAGTTCCTTCAGGAGCTGGCAGACCAACAGATGTTTGATTTGTGTTTTACTGCAATCAGATGCGTCTGGATACTGGAAAAGCCCCATTTCTGCATATTGACTTTGATGTGCCACCTCTTGTCTGGAGGTGGTTTAAAACATCTCCAGGCCAACCCTGTGGGTAAGTGTTTGGAAACACCACTGCACATTTTGACATTCTTGCTCTGTGTTTTGGGGCATATGCACCATCCTTCCAGTCAGCCAGCCAGTGGTGGATTTTTTTTTATTTCTTGTTGCAGCTAGGAAGCTTTTTGGCGACTTCAGGTGGTTATTTGCAGTGGTGTGGCCCAGCAGTGGATATCTGGTATCTTTAACCTGTTGTAATCCACTAAAATGTAACCAAAGAATGGCTAAATTATTAATAAACTATTGATTTTAACCCCCCCCTCCAATATTCCTGTTAACTAAATTAAGTCTTGCACTTTTTTTTTTTTTTTTTTTTTGCACTTCACCTTCTCACTCTTGAGTTTGGTTGTAATTTGTGGTTTTCCCACTGATGATTTTCTCTTTTGATACTTGTCTCTGCAGTAATTTTTGTCTTGTGCATCACCTAAATCACTTCAGTAACTTCAACCTTAAGAAAAATCCTGTATAATTTAACTGTGCAAAATTGCATTATTTAATTTGCAAACTGGAGTGCATTCTTTATTCACAACATTTTACAGTAAGTTCTGTGTATCACTTGTATTACTAGTGGCATTGGACAAAATTCTGATCTGTTTTATCTGGTGGTAACACCATTAATGTGAATATTAGTTCAGATTTCGAGCAGGTGTGATTATGCACCATTTGATCCAGCAACTTCAGTGGGAACGTGTGTGCCAGCTGGTTCAATCTGAAATGGACTTTCTGGTAATATCAGTTTGCTGTTCCTGTAAATGCCACTTTTTTTTTTTGTTTCTTTATGCATTTAAAGATGTGACTGTTAAAATAGCAGTCCTGCACACTATGGAAATTCCAAATTAAAAAAAAGTCTGTTTAGATTCTCATACAGAACAGTTTTAACTTTCAGGTAAGATTGCTGCACTGTCCCACCAGCACAATTTATAAAAAGCAAGGAAACAAGTAGTTAAGTTACTCAGCTCCTCCTCTACACTCCAATTATCTGTTCTACAGCTCAACCTACCTTCCACCATCCATAATGTACATATTTCTTTCTTCATCCTGGGTATCAACAGGCACTTTTGGAAGTTTGTTTTGTTTGTCTTTTGACTTGCCTGCTCTATGAATACTGCAGCTTTCATAAATTACGCTGTGTGTGGTTTTGTACTGGAGTGTGTGAGTGAGGCACAGTGTCAGACTGAGAAGAGTGGCTCTGAGATGTTAAGCTATAATGCTATTATAATGTGTGATCTATGTTGTTAGTGCTTTTTCTAAATGTGTTATTGATTTTTATGTAGGAATTGCCACACTGAAATTAGTATTACTTTGGTGTACTATATTTATGGTCAGAATTAAGGTGTTGACTATTCAATGTGAATGGAGATAATTGAATTTGAGAGTGATAACTGATGAGCATGGGTGCGCTTAACTGCTATTTTCATGCTTTTTCTGGTTTGTATTGGTGGGCTATGCAGTCAGGACATTTTAACTCATGGTGGTGTGTACATTTTTTCCCCCAGATTTTTAGGAAGTGTTTGTAAACATTGGTATTACTCATGAAATAGACAGTATCACTTCTAATGTGTACTACATACAGTTGTGTGAGTAATGGATTTTTAGTTCTTTGGTAGTTCCACAGAATAATTTAAAAAAAAAAAAGCTTTAGGTTGATAGGAAAATTGAATTTTTTTTGAAATTTTTGGTAATGGTTTAAAAATTAAAAAAACAATTCCAGGTCAAATGAAACACTGTTTGACCCCAAATAATTTTTTTTTCAATGCCAAGTCATCTTAAAATATATTTCTGCATTTAAAAAAAATTGAAGGGAATTTAGGAAAGACTTTTCAACCTGAAAAAATCAGATATTATAGAACTTTCAAAACACCACTCCTCTTTTTGGAATTGTTTTTACATAATCAATTTTGGCAAAACTAACTGAATTTGTGAAGTGTCTTAGCACTGCTGAATCCAAGAGCACCCCAGAAATATTTCATATAGTCTGCATAACCTACATCCAGCTAGACCAGTGATTTTCAAATTTATTTTCTTGGGACCCAGGTTTAAAAAAAAGGATTTATGTCTGTGAACTATCAATTGCATCTTTCAGTGATGGATTCAAGTCTTTTGGTGGTGGCAGTGGGGGGAGGAGCGTTGTGACCTAGTATTGGGTCCTGACCCATAGTTTGAAAACCACTGAGTTAGACCCTCCTAGTTCCCTGTAACAGGACAGTAGTGAAACCCCACACCTGCCCCTGTTAGCCTGGGCTTGGGAGGCTAATCCTGGGCAGACAGCAGCTGGGAGCTGATTAGGGAGCAATAGAGCTCTGGCCTAATCAGGAACATAAACAGCAGCTGAGGACCTGGCCCAGGGCTATAAGCTGGGCCAGTACAGGAATCAGGGAGGCTGTGGCCAACAAAGCAGAAGACGGTCTCTAGCTCAGGCCAGAGGGTGTGGAGCCCTGAGCTCCTAGAGCATTTGGGGCACAAACTGGGAGTGGGACTATCACACTTGTAAATAAATGATGTGATTGTGCTGAAGATGCGCTGTGGTGAGTCTCTTTGGGTTGACTGGGGAGCTGAGAAGGTGGAGAAACAGCAGTGGAAGAATGTGCACCATGACAGCTCTTCTCAGGCCTCCTTTTGTCTAGGCCAGTAGCCTGTACATTCACCTTTCCCAAGACCCTCAGTCTTGGTATTCCACCTACTATCCTCTTCTAGGAGTCTCTCCCTTACCCATCCAGGTCCTGACCACTTCTTGCTAGTGAACTGTGGAGCAGCCATTATACTGGCACATAAGGATCAGATGACTTCTCAGGCTTGACCCTACAGCTTCTCCATTATGATGCAGGGGAGGATGAAATAGTGACTGGTGGTGTGGTCTAGTGGGGGGGTGGTCTTGCAGCACTGCTCAGTTTTGTCACCATTGCCTCGCCATCCTCATCAAGATGCAAGGAGTGCACGGCCAAACTTCAGGAGACAATGGGCAAGTCTCTTTCTGTCCAAAGCTCTCAAGGAGGCAACAACAGCTAGATAATTGCATGCACCGTGCAAAACATGTATACGGCTGTGGGCACCACTGACTAAATTTGCTTTTCTGCAGAGCCCAGAGTCTGATTCTCTCAGAGTGGCACTTTGGCATGGGGGGAGGCTCCCAATGAATCTTACTCTAGCAAGGCTAACATGTTTGTCCAGTGTCCCTCTCTGCTCCCTTATTCTACCTAGTCCTCCATCCAGTGTTTATGCATCAGCTTCCCTGGTCTTACATGGTTTAGAAAAAGTGATGGTTGATCAGCTATCTGCTTTACAGGTTTCAGTCTTTTTTGTTGTACATACTTATAGATTTTAAGGCTAGAAAAAACCATCATGATCATCTTCTAGTCAGACCTCAGACTATCACTTATCCACTCCTGTAATCAAACCCTAATCTCTGGCTGAGTTACTGAAGTTATCAAATCATGGCGTAGGGACTTCAAATTATAGAGAGTGCACCATTTTCATTCATTTTTAAACCAGTAAATGACCCATGTTCTATACTGCAGAGCAGGAGCATCACTGCCCTGGATCCCCAGCTGGGGACAGGGCTGGGAGTGGCTGCTGGTGGCTGGGCCCCAGATCCCCAGCTGGGGACAGGGCTGGAGTGGCTGCCGCAGGCGGCTGGGCCCCAGATCTCTGGTCTGGGAGAGGTGGGGCCCTGCAGGACCCAGGGCACTGGGATTCGGGGCACGGGCCCCATGTGCCTGGTGCCAGACACCCCCCTGCTGCAGAAGAAGATGAGGGTCTCTGCTAATTTGACCTGGGGGAAATTCCTTCCTGGTCCTGAATATGGTGACCAGGTGAACCGTGAGTACCTCAGCAAGACCCACCAGCCAGACACATGGGATAGAATTGTTGTCTCATCTTGCATTTAGAATCCCATCACCAGCTGTTCAGGGATATTTCCTGCTAGCGATTGTGGATCCCTCCATAAACTTACCAAGCTCAGTTTTGAAGCCAGTTAACGTTGTAGTTTGTTTTTTTTTTCTAAGTTTCCTTTCACTGCTCACCTTAGAAGGCTGGCTGTCTCAGAACATCAGTCCTCTGATTGTTAGAAATCTTTATCTAATTTCAAGTCTAAACTTAGTGTCTAGTTTATATCCATTTGTTCTGGAGTTATTTAAGCACCAGTATGGATACGTCTCCCTCCATGGTATCTTTACCTCTGTTGTATACATGCATTGTTAGCTGGTAAAAATATTCTTTCAGGGCAATAAGAAAGCTCTGCACCACAGCTCATCTCCCACTGGCTCTTGCCATTCACAGATTCAGAAGACCTTATTGCTTCTTGGCCGTCTTCAACCTCGCCATGGAGTCGCTCATCCGAGCCGTCGCCCAGGACCCGAGGGGCTTCCAGCTCCACGGGGAGAAGGTCAACATCCTGGCCTACGCGGACGACCTGGTCCTGATCGCGGAAGACCCCCTGCACCTCCAGGACATGCTAGACGCCACCAGCCGGGCGGCCGACTGGATAGGGCTGCGCTTCAATGCCAAAAAGTGCGCGTCCCTTCACATCGATGGCCGCAGAAAGGACCCGGTCCAGCCAAGCCCCTTCCTTATCCAGGGCGAGACCATGACCCCCCTCGAGGAGGGCCAGGCGTACCAGCACCTGGGAACGCCGACGGGCTTCCGCGTATGCCAGACTCCTGAGGACACCATTCACAAGATCTTGCAAGACGCCGCCAAGCTCGATGCCTCCCTGCTGGCACCCTGGCAAAAAATCGCCGCCCTCAACACCTTTCTCATCCCCCGCATCGCGTTTGTCCTGCGGGGCTCGGCCGTGGCCAAGGTCCCCCTCAACAAGGCCGACGGGGCCATTCGACGGCTCGTGAAGCACTGGCTGTTCCTCCCGCAGAGGGCCAGCAACGAGCTGACCTACATCAGCCACCGGCAGGGGGGTGCCAATGTGCCGCGCATGGGCGACCTGCGCGACGTCGCGGTGATCACCCAGGCCTTCCGCCTGCTGACATGCCCGGACGCCCAGGTAAAGACCGTTGCGGCCAGAGCGCTACACGAGGCCGTCCAAAAGCGGATCGGCAGGCCCCCCTCCGGACAAGACATCGCCACCTACCTCAGCGGCTCCCTAGACGGAGAGTTCCACCGGGATGGAGGCGACATCTCCTCCCTCTGGTCCCGTGCCCGCGTCACCACCCGGCGCCTGGGCAAGCGCCTGGGCTGCCGCTGGACGTGGTGCGAGGAGCGCCAGGAACTGTCGGTGCTGGTTCCGTGGCTCAACGCCCCCGACAACACCATCGTCCCCCCCCCCATGCCCGGGGCACGCTGGAAAGGACCCTGAAGGACGCCGTCCACGCCCTCTACGTAGAGACCCTGAAAAAGAAACCCGACCAAGGGAAGGTCTTCGAGCTCACCAGTAAATGGGATGCCAGCAACCACTTCCTGGCCGAGGGCAGCTACACCCGCTTCGCAGACTGGCGCTTCATCCACAGGGCCCGGCTGAACTGCCTGCCGCTCAACAGAGCCATCCACTATGGGAACCGGGACAAGCGCTGCCGGAAGTGCGGGTACGTCAACGAAACCCTGCCCCACGTCCTCTGCAGTTGCAAGCCCCACTCCAGGGCCTGGCAGCTCCACCACAACGCGGTCCAAGACCGGCTGGCGAAAGCCATCCCGGCCCGGCTAGGCACGGTCGCTACCAACTCCTCCATCCCCGGCACCGACAGCCAACTGAGGCCCGACCTCGTCATCACCGACGAGGAGCGCAAGAGGGTCATCATGGTGGACATCACGATCCCCTTTGAGAACCGGTCCCCGGCCTTCCACGCGGCACGGATACGGAAGGAGGAGAAGTACGCCCCCCTAGCCGACGCCCTGAGAGCCAAAGGCTACGAGGTCCAGGTCCATGCCCTGATCATAGGGGCCCTGGGCGCCTGGGACCCTCGCAACGAAACTGTGCTACGGGCCTGCGGCGTCGGCTGGCGCTACGCCCGCCTCATGCGACGCCTCATGGTGTCAGACTGCAACCGGTGGTCCCGAGACATCTACGTGGAGCACATCACCGGCCACCGACAGTACCACGTAGAGGGAGCACCAAGACGTGACACCCCGTAACTCTCACCACCCCACGGATCCCATGGGGGATCCCGCACTGTCACAACTTTTGTACTCGCCTCCTCCTATACCCCCCTGCGATCACTGTGACGCGTAACCTCCCCCCCATTACTGTGTTGTCTCCTACATCCTAAACCCCCGCTTCCACACCCCATCCGGGACCCCTCGGGCTATGTTCTTATTCCGCTCCCCGACCTCAATGGCCCTGTACCCACCGATAGCCCGTACCCCCGTCTGGATACCTCCTACTGCTATACTGTAAACCTCTATTGTCCACGAAATATTAACTTTAAATCTGTTCTTATCAGCATAATGTCTTATCACTTGATGCATACAAGTGCACAGGCGGGGCTTTCCCCTAACCCACTCCCTGCCCCTAGCAAGGTCAGACATAAGGCTTTGCCTGCAACGTAGAGCATGTGCATCAGTGGCAGGGTGGCTCAGAAACTAGATTTGGGGGTTTGTCTCCTTTAGCTCCAGTCACCTACTGCCTATAAATGCATACTATTTCACTGTAACTGTAGTACTTTGCAAATTGTTACTGGCATCAGCTACCTCAAAGATGTGACCTATCTTGTTCTTCTTCTAGTTATTTCAATTGCCTTTAATACTGTTAACCCTGACATAATGTCAAATATCTTACAAGTGTGGTTTTGACCCAAAGATCATTCAGTGGTTATGGGTCTGATCTCACAGGAATAGCCACATGGTTTCCTCAAGAAGAATAATCCTGAAAATGATTTTAAAAAAAATGTGCTACAACAGTCCCTGATTTTTGCTTTCTATCTTTCCTTGGGGTAATGTTACTGAAAGCTTTGGGATGAATTTCTGTATTTGTGCAAATGACTCCCATAGTTCTAGGCTGAGTAAAAAGGCTATCTCATTGGTTGCTATTCTTCAGAATTGCTTTCCAGCCATACAGAATTAGACTGGTAATATTATTCTACATAATGACTTAATTTACTATATAACTTCCTCCCGCCTATAAAATAATCTCAATTTAAGCTGAAACATTTTTTCATTCATGTGAAGTCACTCAGATGATGTTTTATATTTTTTAAAACTGATTCTTCTGACACATTAATGGCTTTCCATTAGCATTTTTGCAATATTGCGAAGGCTTGGTTCTCTCGACTAAGGTTATGCAGAATTAGAAACACTTATTCATTCTTGCGAGTCGCCATTTTAAAGTAATTGCTGGGCTATTAATGTCACTGCTCTTCCACTCTCAGTTCATGCAAAATGCAGATGGCTAGTTGTTAAGAGAGTTGCACAACTTGATCTGCGAACTTCATTAGCTTCTTTTTAGACTTCAGATCTAAGCTTGTATGTTTCCCGTATTTCATATAATTAAACTACCACTCTTGTGGATGTATCATTTAGACAAGTAACATGATCATAGATCTCTGATCAGGATTAACACCTCAACATTTCAATTTCACTTTTTTTGAGAGGAAACAAAATGGCTTTATTGAAATCTGATTTTCAATATAGATATATCATAATAGGTAGGAAGACAAGCACAAGAACATGAGCTATTAATATGATTAGAGCTACTAATTCAAAAAGACTGAGGAGAAAAAAGTATAGGACTATTTGCTGCTTTTACACTCACAAGTCTCATTTTCCTCACACCACTGTTAATTAGTAGTAGCACCACTGAACCCAATGTTCCTACACTGGGTAAGACTGGAGAGAGAAGAGAATAGTCCTACCATTCATTGAACACAGTCCAGATAGTTTTGTACAGCAGAACTGCCAAGGCTTTTTTTTTTTTTTTTTTAAATAAAATCAGGAATTGGTACTAACTCAAATCCATTATGACACAAGAAAGGTGACAGCGGCAGGAGATACTCAAAATAGAATGTGGGCTCCCTCATTGCAAACCAACAGTATTGCAACCTTGTTAAATCTAGTAAAATTGGCAGGGTATTGATTACTTTCCTGAACAGGCTTTTCTCCTGAGTTATCAGATCCAATTAGGCCAACATTTAGAAATGCTGCTCTGAGGACTGCATTATTAGACAGACAGTAGATGGATGCCCCCTTACTTTTCTTTCCATGTTTGATTCAGCAGCTCAGATGATTAAGATTGTAATTAAAGTCCAGTTGGGAAAATGATACAATTTTACATTTCTGTGCCTGATGCACAGACTATGCTTGGTAAAGACTAGACAATCTTCTTCTGAATCCATCTTTCCTATAAGTGAGTTTAGTAAGGAAGCCAGAAGTGATATTACTAATAGCTACTCAAGAAGGTTGCTACAATGGGGGATATTCTGTGTAATATCAGAAACCATGATTTAGCAATTCTACTTTAGGCACATAAGCAGTACCACTGACTACAGTCAAACGCCTCCTGTGCTTAAACCTAAGCACCTGTTTAAGTGGGCTGCTACCAATGGCCAAGAAGTGGAGCTATTGACTGTGTGTGTGTGTGTGTGTGTATATATATATATATATCTGAAAATAAGCTTAAGTGATATGTTCAAATCCTTTAGGAAGAGAGGCTGCCGAAGTAAACTACAGTAAGGACAGTTCTTAAAATGTGAAACTCAGTGTTAATGTCTTCACTCAGGTCAACTCCCAGAGGCTTCAGTAATTTAGTTTAGAGTTAGGGGTTGGAAATGGACTCTAAACACTGAAAGGTTCTTTTTCTTTTCCTCCCAGCGTCCTTGATGCAGACATAGCATCAAATCCATCCACCTGTCTCTTAATTTTAAGTGGCAAACTGTAACTTTTATTAAACTTTAACACAGAAGTGCTACATGTCCATCACACATTCTCGCTCATAACAGGCACATGATGGGTCCCAGGGCTCTTAACGTGCAACCCATAATGCAGGATAAATACCCTTCAGCCTACCTCACATGACTCAGCTAATGAAAGAGGCCTTATGTGGCTCCTGTCCAAGGTTAAATTCTTAGAACTGGAGAATGCTGACTAATCAGCACCTTTCCCCTGAGCTGGCCAACAGGAGCCAGTTCCTCCCCATGCCCCCACTTCTGTCTTGGAAATTTCCATCTGGTATCCCTCAACAAGTGTCTCCTTCCTTGCTTATGGGACTATCCCCTTTCGCTGCAGGCCCCATCAAGTCTCCCACCTGTTGAGACAGGGGTGAGGCACTTCCTTTAATAGTGAGAGCTCCCCCAACAATATTCTACTTTGGCCTTCTCAGCTCATGCCACTTGCTAAAGCAGGTTTTCTTAGCTGTTGTTGTTAAGGGAGTGAGCTGCTACTACTTCTGTTTCTGACTTCTGAGGGAGACTTCCCATTACCTCAAGAGGTAGAGTTGCTGTTTTGGATCCAACTAGTTCAAGTTCTAAGAGTGAGTGATTCCTTGTACATTCTAACAGCTTATTATAAATTTAATGAGTTTGTTTAAAAAGCAATCTATGGGGAATTAGCACATAATCACTATTAATTTCAATGGAGTCCTTATGGCTCAATTCCTGCTTCCACATCCCACCTTGTTTGAAAATGCATATAGAAATGCTTTTTTTAGTTTTCTGCATTCTTATTTTATAGCTTGTTGTTACCACATTATAGATGCCTTAAATAAAACTGGAAGGGGAATTTAAAATGAAAAATCATAATTTCATACTCCCCCAGTCCATGCTGGAGATACTCCCTGTTCAGTTACCTTTGCTTAATAATGCACTTCATTATCACTTTTAGGAGACATTTTAACTAATCAGGCCTGAGGCATTTGTAAATTACAGCTATCTAAAATGGAAACAATGTATGTTTTAAATGTAATCTTCCTCCGGGGGGGGGGGGTGTGAGTCCCTTTTTTTGACTGCAGAAGCTAGAGTGGAGAAATTGATCTTTCAGCAATAGTGAAGGTATTCAAATTCCTTACCAATATTTCATCTGCTTCTAAAAGATGTGTTTATAGGAAGTGAAAAATGTTACTTATTAATACAGGGGGCCATCAGTACTGTCTGCTTCCCATGACCACTCAGGCCTGCCCTATTTATTTACAGTATTGCCTTACATAACTTTTATGTGTTAGGCACCTAGGGAATGGGGGAAGGGAGGTAAAGATCCCTCTGGTGGGAGAATTCTCTCTGTCTTTGCTACCTCCCCTCTCTTGCAGTTATTTAACAAAACTGGTGCATAATTTTACATGATGCACCTGTTCTGATGCTTTTTTAAGGTCATGAATGGTGTCCACTGAAGACTTGGGTGTACCAGTTTTAGGGGTTTCATTAGATTACATCTCTGAACAGCCAGTTTGTAAATGTAGCATTATGTCTCTGTAGCTCCATATCATACTTACTCACTGCATAAATTTAAAAAAAAAAAGAGAATTTTCTAATTGCAAGCTTGCTGGAACTAGAATTTGAAGGTGAAACTGTGGGTTCTTTTTGTCTTATGCATCAGCCTCAAAAATATTTTGCATTCAGAACTAAGACACTGCTACAAATGCTGAGGAAAAAGGATTGTAGGTACTTGAATTTAAGCATGTGAGAGGAGAATCTCAACCAGATTAAAGCTGAGGTTCTTGATTCAGTAAAGAATTTAAGCATGTATTTAGGTCCCACTGATTTCAAAAAGGACTTAAGTACACACAATTAGGCACATTCTTAAATGCTTTGCTCAGTTAGGACCTATTTAACAACTGTGGTTTTTAACATGTGCCTGGAGAATTTAGTTCATGGTATTGGCTGCAGTGCTAACAAGAAAGTAGTAATGTTTCAACTTGACAACTAAAATAGGAAGAAATATAGATGTTTCAGAGTAGGACCACGTTTTAGAGATCAATGTGGTTTCTCCAGGGCTGTTGATACATTTCAGTTAGCTGGTTTGGATAAAGTTAACTCTTTTTTCAAAATCTCATCCAAACTGAACTTTTTTGACCTCTGAAAGGTTGGTCACCCTTTTTTAAAATGTGTTTACAAAATTGCTTTTATTGAGTTGTATAACAAACCAAAGTCAAAACAAACAAAACCAGCCCTTAAAGGGCTGCAGACACAGGAAGGTGAGGCCAATGTAATTCCTTCCACAAACTCTCTTGATTATATTACTGCAGGTTTTCATGGACCTCACTACTAAGCTCTCATTCTTTCTCACTGGATTTTTTGTCAAATGTTATTTTTCTGCCTTTTCCCATGAACTAATTTGTATCATACTGTAATACATAACCTGTACTTTCTTCTATTTTGCCCCTTGTGACACTTTCCCTAAACTGATGCAGAAGGCCACTTTTTTAAATCCTTCCTTTAGATACATTTTCTGTGGGGATGCCTACAAGAAATCAACCAACAGTGGGTTGGCTAAATGACATTCAGGGATATGTGGTACCTATGATTTTGTTTTAAAACAAGTTTCAAGCAATTCAGAACCATTCCCTTGTGCATATAGCTGACTTCCATAACTGGATGATCTTACCGTTATCCTCATGTGAACTTCCCTGAACTTTACTGCTACTATTTGCTTACAATTATTTTTTGTTTTGTTTCAAATTAGACAATCTTTTTAATAGCACCTTAGACACTGGGACGCTGATCCTCTGTATTTCTGAAGGGGCAGCCATGTTAGCCTCCTTCAATAAAACAAACAAGTAGTCCTGTGGCACTTAAAGACTAGCAAATATATTTATTGCATGAGCTTTTCTGGGGGGGGAAAAAATCCCAGTTTGTCAGATGCTTTGAAGATGGAGGAACTTACAGAATAGGAGAAAATAAAAGCAGTGACGGGCACAAATCTGACATCAGAAATCACAATATTCTAAAACCAGTGGGTCAGCATTTCAGCTTTCCTGATCATCCATTGATGATTTACTAATTGTGATGCTGAGGCAGATGAATACTAGATCAAAGCTTCAAAGAAGCTACTGAGATCA
This sequence comes from Podocnemis expansa, assembly GCA_007922195.1. Classification (NCBI taxonomy): domain Eukaryota; kingdom Metazoa; phylum Chordata; order Testudines; family Podocnemididae; genus Podocnemis; species Podocnemis expansa. The sequence goes on along the minus strand of ML681964.1, from coordinate 5,615,991 downwards.
AATTTGATTGCATTGCTTCAGAGCTTAATAGGGACTTTGTATTTTTCTTTCATTACAACAAGTGATTTGACCTCATCTTCCTCTATATGCTGTTCCCCTGTGTTTGAATCTTTTACAACTGCTTTGATTTGCTGTTAATTTGACCTGATCCCATGTCTTACACTTCCTTGCATTTATTTTTCTCCCCTTCTGTGAGTTTCCCCCATTTTCAAAGCATTTGAAGTGGGATTTTTCTCCCATGAAAGCTCATGCAGTAAATCAATTTGTTAATCTTTAAGTACCACTGGACTCCTCTGATCCCCCCCTAGTGTGAGAGAAATAGCCTGAGACTACAAAACCCTATATAAACTTGAAAAAATATCATTTTAAATGAGGCTTTTATAGTAATTTTCTCTATTGAAGCGAAACTTCAGATTATAAAACATTTGATCTATGGCCTAATTTCAAATGTTAGTGTATATTTGTCCTAATCAGGAAGATTATTGTATTTGCCATGTTTTCACACTTATTTTAAATTAGCCAGGTGACTGACTGACTGGTTGCCAAGGCGCTGTGTGTGTGTGTGTGTGTAATTACATTTTTCTGTAAATTGGTGACATGCTGTCACCTCATCTGCTTTGTCAAAGGTAGTTTCATGTCTGGATTATTGATATGCTTGTGGGGTTATGGATGTTCTACCTCTAGGATGTAAACCCCCAATGATATTAAAATCAGGCTTCCCCCCCATCTCAAGATGACTTAATTAGCAAAGCTCTTCAGTAAACTTTGCACTTAATTTGTGTGAAGACGTTTGAAGAGTCACAGCAGGGCTGGGTAAGCAAAGTTTGCTGCAAACTATAACAACCAAGGGTGGAACTGAGAATTTAGGTCTCTTGGGTCAACATGCTACTTACAAGAAGAGTGACATTCTTGTAATCCTGCACATAACCATTTGGGGAGAATTTGTCAAGACATTGACAAACAAGCTACATTAGCCTTTGACTAGTGTCCCTGCATCCAAAGAGGTTCTGCTAGCAGGAAGCCCTGTGACTGCAAGATCTGGCTTCTTGACTGCAGTTCCAGCTCCAGGGCCCCCATATGAGGGGAGGGAAGAGTACACTTTGCCAGGTCCTAGAGGGTCAGTGGGGCCTAAATGCCCAGGTTGAGGGATTGTGGTATGTGCATGGGAGGTGTCCTGTATTACAAGTTCGTAGTGAGCTTGAAAAAAATCATGCTTGGGCCCTGTGCCAGCTCCTGTGCTGCAAGAGTCCAGAAGACTGCTAGAGCTGAAGGGTTTGTGAACTACTTGTCATCTTAAGTATTTTATGTTTTGTTTTCTGTTTTTTGGCCATGTCTGCTCTGGGGGGGGGGAACCACCTCTCTGACCAATGTAGCCATGCCTGTTCCTTCTCTCCCTTCCCAATGTAGATAAAGCTATGTTCACAGAAGAGTACTTCTATTGACATAATTTCATCTGGGAGGTGGTTTTCCTACACTGACTGAAAAACCCTTTGTTCAGTGTGGGCTGAGTCTGCACTATGGGGTATGCTGACAGCTATGCCAACCATAGCTATGCCAATATAGTTTGCATTGTGTAGATATGCCCTCTGTTAAGGCACCTTTCATGTAGGGTGTGAAGATGTGATTTGTACATGAGCACCCAAAAAGTCCATACAGGGAAGGTACAAGAGAGAAAGTTCCAAGTTTAAGTAGCCCTAAAGCATAATCCTAGGAAACTGGCCACCCCTGGTTTAGTAAACTTATGGCGCTCAAGAGCCACACAAGTTGATTATTAAACCTTCAAGAGCCGCACTGAGGCATATAGTCGTATACTTTTATCTACTAAATTGATTTGCTGATGTTCTTCTGTGAGCCACAATTTTTCATTCAAGAGCCACGTGCAGCTCCTGAGCTGCAGTTTGGCCATGTCTGTACTAAAATATGAAAGTGTTCTGTGTAAAAAGACCTAAGATTAAAGCTGTCTATTAAGACAGAGTTATCAAATGTCTGCTTATCAAAAGTGTTAAAGTTTAAGATTACAACATCTGTTTGTGGATGAGGAGAGGGTTACCTACCACAAATAAATAGAATTTTTTAATTGGATATAAGGTTGTGTTCAGAAATTAGATATTTAGAGGTTTCAGCATTGTGTTAATAGCCAGCTCCAAATACAGTTTTTTTTACTTGGGAATTCCCAACTAAATGAACAACCACCTTCTTGGAATGCTCTTTAGAACTGACAAGGATTAATTATTTCTAGAACTAATTTGATTTAATTCATTGTGATTTAATTCCAATCCAGTTCTGAAACTAATTTTTCTTGATTTTTTTCATTAAACAGTCTTAATATAATTTATTAAAAGATTGTGAATTAGGTTTCTTTCAATAAGCAACATGGGTCTTGAATTCTTGAGGACTTGGATGTATATTAACTAGTCAACCTAAAAAACACCTCCATTAACTTGGTCTTAGCATTTCAAGGCTTAGGGTGAGAAGCAATCACTTTAATAGTTTTATTGGTTTAAAATGTGACATTTGAGCCTATTAATAAAGATTAGGGCATATATTCTGTGATTTGCTAATGGATTGTTTCAGCAGAGCTACAGTATATGAAAGAGAATATAAACATCACACTGCTGGTCTGACTGTATAACAGACTTATTTGGCAACTGGTGAAAGCATTCGTTCTGCCTGAATTATCTGATTGCCTCTATTTTAAGATGGCTTTGAACTTGATTTTTTTTTCCCCTTTGGTTGCCACACATCTTTTATGTATTATAGAATAAGAAAATGTAATAGCAGCTCCTCTCCAGCACTGGATTTTTTTTATTAATTTCTTAAAGCTGTTGTTTCATTTTTGGAGAGCAAGGGACTAAATGTTGGCTTCTGACTTTTAAGAAAAAGGAAGGAAAAAGTTCTTGTATACACATACATTTTAGCTTGTGGCAAGCTGGGGTGTAAATGCTGCCATGCTGCGCCTGGTCAGTGGGAGATGCACATTCTACAGTACTAACCTTACATACCTCCCATCCACTTACTTATGCTGCCTTTCTGTGGTGTCTTCACTGGGCTGCACTACCAGGAAATGCCCACTGTTCAATTCAACATTATCCTTTTTTGGGGGGTTAGAATTGTATTGAATGGAGATCACTCCCAGGATTGATTTTTGAGTGGTCTCCTCTGGCTGCTCAGCTGATCCTGATGCATTGATCCATGGAGCCTGACATGGTGGATTTATTCTGGACGTGCATTAAATATCTGTGTTGACACTGTTGTGCCACACTAGCCATTCCTTAGTGCACTTTGATTTTTTTTTTCCCCCCCTTTGAAAAGGGGCTAAATCACAGGCTGCTAAGGAACTGTTATTGCACATCAGCAGGGTCCACATTAGTGCATGGCAAGCTCGTTCCTGGAGGGTGAAGTTACACCTCATTGTTCTGTGAAGCAGGCATTTGTGTAGACAAGCCCTAAAATGAGCTGCTCAGTGGTGGTGGTGTTTGCAGGAGACTAAATAAAGTAGAGTTATTCCTTGCCTAACTTCCCTTCAAAATGTGTTGGTTAGAATAAAAGACCGGAGAAGACTTCAGGTGGGAAAGGACTTTGTACTGTTTGAACCAGGGGCATTGAACTCCACATGGGGAAGCTGCACAGTTAAGGAAGGGCATATATGGGCAGAAGTGATGCTGCCTAAAATACTTTTAATTTGGTTTGGGGGTCAGAGGCAGATAAGGAGCTGTGGGACCCCTGGGCCTCCCCCACTGGTGGGGCCCCCCCAGCCTGGAGTCATGGTCCCCCCCACCCTACAGCACTGCCCCTTACAAGTTGGCCAGTGCTGTGGGGGGCTCTGGGGCCAGAGGACAGCCCCAGTACAGCTGGTCAGCCCCTGGGGGTGGTGGGACTGGCTGACACACACAGTACAGCTTGGCCATACCAGAGGCCCTGAAGTAGAGCAACTGATCACACTGGCCTGCTCCTCTCCACCTCTGGAGTGGACCAGCCAGCCAGGAGGGTGGGGGCAGGAATGTGGAGCCTGGTCCTTGGGCTACCCAGCCCTACCCCAAGCACTGGCAGGGCGGAGGGCCCCAATTTGGGGACAGGAGGCTGTAGGCACAGGCCCCATAGGGCTGTGTGGTAATCCACCCCTGCTGGGGGTGGAGCTATGAGCTTCTCTCTTTGGAGTGGGGTGGTTCTATCTGGAGATGCTGGAGGCCAGGGCCTTTAGCAGAGGTCAACCTGTGACTATGCTCTGACTTGTTTATCCTGTGAGTCTCAGGCAGGATGATCCAATAAAGCCACACCTCAGTGCATTCCTCGGCTGGCAGATCACCCCTTGCAAAGGGGGTCTCAGTCAGCATTGTTTGCAAACTTTTCTTCAGGAGAACCTTTAAAGAGGGTGATATTTATTTGTTGATGTGTCATCCCCCTGCCCATGCTTGGCTCCCTGTAGAACTCTGTGTGAGGTTTAGAATAGGTCAAGAAAAGAATGGCTATGGAGACATCTGCTCCTTAAAGGCCTTATGGGCCCCAGGATCCTATCAAATATGGTGTGTCCTTTAATACAAATTTTAAAAAAAGGCGATTGTAGGGAGAACTCTTCTTTCTTTGGATTTTTTCAGGAAGTATGACAATGCAAGGCTGAGGCAAAGGTGTCCCCACCCAACATTAAAACAGGCACGCACCCCTGCAACAAACCAAGCTGCCAAGTCTGCCCACATATCTGCACAATAGATACCATAATAGGTCCTAATCAACCCAGCTACTCCATCAAAGGCTCATTTACCTGCTCATCTGCTAATGTGATCGATGCCATCATGTACCAGAAATGCCCCAACACCTTATACATTGGACAAACAGGAAAATCCCTGTGCAAAAGAATAAATGAACACAAAACTGACATCAGAAACCACAAAAACAAAAAAAAAATCCAGTTGCTGAGCACTTCCATCTTTCTAATCACTCTATAAATGATTTGGTAATGACTGTACTTAGAGACATCAAGACTTCAAAGAGAAACAGCTGAATTGGAATTAATATGCAACTTAGATTGCATGAAAGCAGGATTAAATCAAAACTATGGGTTCTTTTCCCATTACAAAAGGTAATTTGACTTCAGCCTTCACAGGGTTTGAACCTAAACAACTGTTCTGATTTGCTGTTACTGTATGACTTGATCCTATGTTTTACACTCCCTTGAATTTATTTTCATTCCATTCCATAAATTCCCCCATTTTGGAAGCATCAGACAAAGTGGGATTTTTCTCCCATGAAAGCTCATGTGAAAAATAAATCTGTTGGTCTTTAAATGCCACATGACTCCAAGTTGTTTAGCCATGTAGCTTTATAGCTGAGCCATGCACTGTGATAGTTCAGGTTTTCTTCTCTGTTTAAATGGTTTCTTAAAAAAACTCTTTCCAAACATGTAACAGAACCAATAATTTTCCTAATTATAAATACACTAATAGCCTTTTAAAAATTAGATTTTGTTTTAATTTATTTTGAGTTTCTATTAGTGGTTTCCTTTTATAAGTCTCTTGGTCAATAGCTTCCATGGCTAGGATACTCCCTAGTCAAAATCAAATAATAACTTACGCATCCCATTGAACTGATCTAATCAACAACTACTTATTCTATTTGGGACTACCAGATGGCCTTATTTTCCTGAAGAACAGTCTCGCTCTTTCATTATCCTGTAGGAGCTCTTCTGATTGAATAAAATAAGAACTCTTGGCAGTCTTGTTAGAAAAGTATCTCTGACTTATCCAAGATGAATTTTGCTTAATTTTGCTGAATATTTAAAATGCCTTATCCCAGAACTGGCAAGGGAATTTTTTACCTGATTTATTAAAAAAAAAAAAAAAAAAAAAAAGACATCTTCTAAAGACCCCCAATCCCCCAATGTCATTTAAAAACTGACCTGTGAAATTTTAACAATTTTTAAAGAATACTCAGCAGGGTAAGGCAAGTCAACTGAGCTCTTTCTAAAACTAGCAAGTTAGGGGAAAAAAGATTTCCCCTCACCCTGGATAGATTTATAGTGCAGTGTATTATTCAGCCATGAGCTGCCTCTGTGACGTGTGGAGAGACAAGGTGAGTGAAGTAATATCTTTTACTGGACCAACTTCTGTTGGTGAGAGATGCAAGGTTTTGAGCTTCATGCTGCTCTTCAGGTCTGGGAAACTTATTTACTGTCACAGTTAAAAACAGGGTGGAACAGATGACTTAGCATCAGTGTTTAACACATATTTGAAGGGACCATTTAAAGTGAAGTGACCTCTTATATGGTTACAGATAAGGTGTGGTTCATGATAAATAAGGGATTCTACTGGTTTGGAAACCTGTGTGTGTGTGTGTGTGTGTGTGTGTGTGTGTGCATGGTTTGCAGTCTTCTTTGAGGAATGCCACCTGTTTAAAAGTGATTGGAATTCCATATGTCATGACCCCTCCAGTATGTAATTTTTTGTGTAATATGTGTATATAAAAATGCCAATTTCTACACTCGTACAGAATTCCTACAGTCTTTATTATTCTTCTGTGGTAGTTTTCTCATTTAGTTTTGCCTACTGGTAGTATTAATTTTTTTATCTTGCATTTCTTTATCTTCTTGGAAGCTTGCAGTGACACCTGCAGCATTACTGATTCTGTTGTCTTTTGCTCTAGTGTTGGCATTTTAAGTCAGCAAGTTTTCTTTTACTGCTCCAATACTAAACAAATTTTCAGACATTAACTTACTGTTCTTGTTTCCTTCAAGATTACTATTGAGAAATCAATTTCTTCATCTTCAACTCTTTCCAGCTCAATTATCTGAGGATTTGTGGGACTGAGGAAGTATGAAGGGTGCTTTCTGTGTGACCTTTGTCATCTTGCTTTGCCTTATCGTGTTGCTGGCTATTTCCAAGACCAGGCAAAATGCCCACTTAAATGTTTGATCTAAGTGTCAGTGAGTATTTCTTTAACATTTATAAATGGGCCATAAACTGCTGATAAAACTTGCTGAAAGGAATCAGAGCATGTGAGCCCACAACAACAAAAAAAAGTGATATTTTTCCCATTTGTTTAAAGCAGGAGTTAAGTCTCTACTTTAACTTTGAGCAATTCCAAATGATCTGTTGAAGACTCACCTTTCCTTCTTTCTGTCTACTGGTGGATTTTTTTTTTTTAATTCCATAGCATCAAACTTTGTGCAAAACTTAAAGAACAAAAAGATCCTCTGTGCAGAGAATCATGAGTCCGAGGTTTTTTCAAACCCAGCTAAGAGGGGAGCAGTTGCTGCAGACATACAGGCAAGATCACTCATCATCTGCTATGTGAAGAATGGATCCTGGAGTGAGTGCTGAGCATCTGCTATTTTTTCTTTTTCTGTGTATGCCTCAGCACTCATGAAGTTAGCAACTATGCCCTTACATATTTCCACAGAGAACTTAAGACTCCTGTGACTGGTTACAGCTGAAAAGCATCCTACATGTTAACTACACAAAGCAACCAAAGCAACACAATGCCCACTGTCAACTGAATTCATCATGCCAACATGTAGCACTTGTTTCATTCTTGTGTATTTCATAGTAGTGAACTTTTATAATGCCAATAGTGTGAAATGTCAGTGTAAAGTCCTGATTCTACAAATAAACAGGTACTTGACTAATCAATTGAATTCTTTGGGACTGTTCATGTTTTTAAAGTTAAACACATGCACAGATGTCTGCAGGATCAGGTTGTAAGATGGCATACAGTAGGTTTCTTCCTTTTTTACTACAACTTGAATAATCAGAAATATGTTAGTATTTGCCATTCCAAGTTATTTTAATGAGTCAAACATACTTGCATGGGATACTGACATTTGGGAATCTGTTTTAATGGCCAAATTCACAAGAAATAGGTAATTTCTCCCTCTTCATTAAATGGAACAAGCTTTCAGTTACTTAAAACAAATTACCAAAATATTCAAGCTGCTTTCTTGGGACAATTACAGGTGCTGGTGAAGTGCTTTAAAGTGGTCAGAAATGCAGCAATGGAATACAGTGGATTACGTAGATCCTGTGCATATAGAGTACATGACACCCACTCAGATGGAAGACTGCGGTTTAATCAGAATGATTCCACTTGTGTTGCCTGACTGAGCATCCTGTGGAACTCTTCTTAATGATATCACACCTGTGCAAAACAAATGTCACTAGTTACAACTAAATTTTTCTCCCCATGTGGAAATTCCGTCTCTTAGCAAAGTGGGTGCAGGCTGAACTTAAGGCTGAGACTCCTTAATTTTTGATAAGTATAGTTGATTCCTTTTTGAGCCAATGAAGTCTCTCTTTTTCTATCGTATGATTTCTCCAGCTCTCACTGCAGGTGTCTGCCTCTTTCTCCTGTACAGGAGTATACATATATTTTTATTCACAAGACTAGAATGGCTTTTTCTGTGGTATAAATAAGTCATAAAGCAGCTCTGTAAAACCAGATATTTCAGTAGTTATAAGGGAGTAACAAAATGTATGACTTGAGGCTATTCTAATATATCATGTGTTGCATATCCAGACTCTGTTTTAGGTGTAGAATTAGGAGTAAGAATCTATGAACAGAATTTTAATTTGCATTTGTAGCTGCCTGTCATAAATTTTAGGAATGTGTTTTATTGAATTCGATATAGATAGAATGCTATTATTAGTTTTTGTACATGAAATCACACAAGTTGAAATATTTTCTCTGCCTCAGGGCTAGAGACAATATGCAGTGATCATGAACTGGCAAACCAGACAAATAAAATGAGCTGGTATTTCCCCCCCCCCCCAATGTTTCCTTGGCTCCCAACCTTTGGATTTCACAATAGCTGGATTTGGAAGCATCACTAATGGGGCACAGGATGTATACTAACAATGGACCCAGTCCTGTCACACTTATTCATGCAAATAATCATTACTCTTGCAAGGAGTGTAGTTGATATCAAATGGTGGTCTGGCTTCATGGGACTATTCACATGTGGAAAAATCTGGTCAAAAGGCCCATTCCACATTGTTTGGATCTCTTGCTTTAAATGGTTGGTTGATAGCCTAATACATATGGGGACTGTGGGACAAATCCATTTCCTTTGAAGGTCCCTGAAGCCAAAGAATTTACACAAGGGGTGAATTTGGCCCTGTATGTTAAATCTGTGTTCTCTGGAGGATGGGTGTTAACTCTGGAGTAGGTTCTGAAGTACCTGGAGCTTGGTTAATCAGATTGTGAATTCTGGCAGTGTATTTAGAACTTTTTTTTTTCTTTTTCTATGAGCTTGTTTTTATTTTTAAACACATGCATGAGCCTCTGAAGTTCTAGGGGAAGGTACAAGAATTAAACACCTATTGGAACCTCTAAATTCCATGCTTTCAGGTAAAGAGGTAAAATGCAATTTCTGCTAATGTAGATGTTTGTATTAATGGTTGAGTTAATTGACTGACTGACCATTTGCTACTTTTATAATTTGACTGTGGCATTGCAGTGGCTTAAAATCAGGAGGTATCTGACCTCTGCTGAATTTCAGTGGGAATTGGGCACAAAATTCTTGGATGGCACCTTTCCAAACCCTAGCTTTTAAGCATCTTAAATGTTTGTATTGTTTTAAAAACAACTATTTTTAGCTATACTGTATAAGCACAAAAAATATGGCATGAGTTATGCAGCCTTTTCTCTGTTTTGTACTTCTCTGACACGGGACTATAAAGCAGCAGGGGGAAAAGGTGCGTGAGCACTGAAAGATTTGGGCTTTCAGTTTAGATCCTTATTTACATCATTTGAACTTCCTAAATCTACTAATTCAGACTGATAATCTGATGAGAAAAGGCTGTTGGAGGTTTTCCAGGGCTGTTCATTTCTATTTGGGCACTCAGGGCGTTTCTTTGCTTCTCAGTAGGAACAGGAAGCAGGAAAGTAAAGAATAAAAAATACTAATGAAAATGTTTTAATCAAATATCTTTGAATCTCAGGGTACATCTTGCATTTTGGGTGAAGGTTCAGGTGTGTTTTTACTGAAGCTTTATTGGTGCATTTATGTCTAGAAAAATCACTGAGCTGAAATCTAGTGTACTAAACTTCAGCTGAAGCAAATTGGTAAACTTGATTTATAAACCTCCAAGAGTAGAGTATTTATTATATTGGAAATGCTGACAGACCTTTAACTTTAACTCTAACTCTAGCAGTAGGATTGGCGCAGATGCGATAAAACAAAATGATGAGCTAGACTGTAAATTGTTTGAGGGTTCCTGGGAGGATGCATTGTAGTCAATTTGGCAGAATATAAACAGGCTTAATTAGTCAGGATGGGCAAGAGCCCTTATCATTTCCCAACATGAGCTTGGTTTGTGAGCAGGCACTTAAAGAACATTTTCAAAAACTATTTATCAATAGGAAAACTTGGAGAGAATACAAAAGTTATCTGAAAACTGCATTGCCCTTTTTCCTCTACATTTTTCTTTAGGATTAGCTTTGCTGTTTTACTTTCATAGTGAGCAGGTACCTTTCCCAATCTGTTCTCCGATCTAGTCCGTGTACAGCACAGAATCCAAGATAATAAATTTCCTCAAGTTTTGCTTTATAAATATGGCAACTAACAATAAGATAACAAACTTCAACTCAGACCTTCTCCCTAGCCTGTGCTGCTGCTTTTCCTCTTGCAAGTGAAAAGTAATGCAGACTGGAGAGAGAACAAATGTAAATTACCCATACATCTTACAGGATTCTGACTAAACTAACTCCATCAGCTCTGGAAAGTGACCTGGACATCACTATGCATAGCTCAGTTAAGACTTCGGGTCAAGGTTGCCAACCTTGCATTTTAGTTTTCACTGACATGAAGATCTGAAGTGGTCTTTTTTTTTTTTACTGACATCACTAAAACTACCACGTACAATACAGTAATATTACAATATTATAATCATATCATATGTCAGCAGCAGAGGAAAGATAGGGTTTCTGGGCTGGAGAGATGGGAAAGGCAGGAGGAGGATGGCAGGGCATGATGGGGAATGCTCTGGGGAGGTGTGGCAGAGATCCCACCAGAGGCAGGATTGGGAGCTACAGGTGGAATGTTGCATGCATTCCCCACCCCAGCAGCACAGAGGGGGCCCCTGCACACGTCTCTTGCATGCACGCTGCTGGTGCTGTCAGATTCTCTGGGTGCAGAAGCAGCCTCCACTGGAGGCTCCAAGACTTGTCCCATGGAAATGGACTCAATGGGATGAATCTGACTGCACAAGGCACTCCCTGACCCCCACTCCCCCAATCCTACCATGGAGAAAAGTTAAAGCAATTGCTGAGTACTGGTGACTTAAGGGTAAGGCCAGAGTGTGTCTGACCCCAGCCCCATGGCCCTATCAACACTGGATCCTGCCCCCTTCCCATCTCTCTGGGTAAGACTCATGCATGGTGTTGGACTGCTGCCCTGCAATGGGTGCTACTGGGCAGCCCAGCATACACAGAAGTGGAAGCCTTCCAGCACTAGGACCAAGAGGCAGCATCCAACTGCTTAGCTCTGCTCTTTCTCCATGCTGACTGAGGGAGAGACTTTTACAGGTGTTTTCCTTTAATTAGGGACTTACAGACAGCAGTAAATTTGCATGCTTTTTAGATACTGTCCGTAAACTTAGACAGTTGGTGACCCTACTGCTGATTAAGGTGTAGTTGTGGCTACTTGCTGCCCCCAGGCCCAACTAATGTTCAGATGCTTAAGGAATGGGATGGTAGATAATATGAGGTTCAGAAAAGGGTGATGAGATGAATCAAGGGTATGGAAACTCTTATGAAAAGAGATTAAACAGATAGGGGTTGTTTACATTAGAGATGAGGAGAATAAGAGGGGACATGACACAAATGTAAAATAATGCATTGTATAGAGAAAGTTTGGAAACTGTGTCCCATTAACACAAGCACAAGGGGGATTTCCAATGAAATCACAAGATGGGAAAGAAAGTGGAAAAGATTCTTTTTTTCAATTGTCAGTGTGATTTGCACTGTAAAAATCACTACCATAAGGGGCCCTAGGCTGCCTACCATTGTGTGGCCCCCTCCCCTGTCTGGGGCCTGGCCTTCTTCCCCATTGGCCCTTGCTCCCCATCATGGCAGCCTGGGGGCAGTCTGGCATGGGTGGGGGGGCTGTGGCCAGATGCCCTATTCTGTAGTGCTCACACCCCATCCTGGGTGGGCTGGTTCAGCCCTGCAGTGCAGTGGACTAATGTCAGGAGTGGGGGCAGACCAGCTGACCTGGGAGTGGGGTGGAAGCACTGTGGAACATAGCCTCTGGCCCCAGGGCCCGTCCTGCCCCACCCCAGGCCAGCTGGTCTGTCCCCGGGGGCAGCATGGGGCATCACACATCTGCTGCATTCCAGAGGTGGACCAGTGCCCCCCAGACTCAGCCAGTTGTGTGCCAGCCTGAGCACAGTGGTGTGTCCATATCAGTGCAGGAGTCTTAGGGGCTACAGCCTGGGGCCCCCCTTTAGGCCAGGGCCTGGGGCTGCAGCCCTCAAAGTCCCTATATTGATTCGGCCCTGACTGCCACAGGAAGTCAGGAGGCCAAGAACTTAAATGTCTAGTCGCTGGTTGAATCTTGTGTAGGTGCAAAATTATAAAGAACTGTGGTAAATAATAAATTTGGCAGGGATATTAAACCTCATGCTTTAGAATTTAAGCCAATCTCTAAATATTGGAGATCAGGATCAGACCAAATGTGAAGGGTGGATTATTCTTCATCCACCTACTGTAGGTTTCTTGCCCCTGCCCCTGAAGCACTTGACATGGGCCATTATTAGACAGAATACTTAGCTAGATAGAACTCAGGCCTGATGCAGGATGGCAATATGTCTTCTAAATGCTCAACATGTATCTTGGACCAGTTTTCTAACTGGATGGGGCAATTAACCAACTGCATTAATAATTCAGCTGAGCCTTCTTAAGGTTCTGTAGTAGGAAAGCCACCCGTTAGTGGGAGGGAGGAGGCGTTGGGAGCAGCCACTAGAAGCACATTAGAGACACATTGTAGAATTTCTGGGCAAAAACTTGGGGGGATGAAAAAGCACTTAAGCAAACTGTGCTGAATTTTGAGGTATTTTCTCTTTAATGCTCCCGTCCATGGAACGAGGACTACTGTCCTGCACAGATGGCAGGAGGCTTAGTTCTTGCCTTCTGCTGGTTTAAAGGACTGTGATGAAATGTGCTTGTGGATGGATCTATGGGGCCAGACACTCTTTACTGCTGTCTTGGCCTTCTGTCCTGATTGCATGGCTCTCAGCAACAATTGGCTCTCTCTGGTACCTCTATGTCCTGGTCCCCTCTGACAGGAAGGGAAGAATGCAGATCAAAGCTAATGTTGCTTACAGAAGCTGTGGTTTCATCTCAGAAATCCAGAGGAAATACTGCCAATGAAGTAGGGGAAAATATATTATAAAACAGTTGCTCCCAGACTCAGTCTTGTTCCTCATCCAAAATTACAGATCCTGACTGCATGAAATTGGAGTGGAGGAAGTAAGAGATTTCTGCAATGAGTCAGAGTGTGTTGCTGACCATCATAGAATCATAGAATCATAGGGTTGGAAGGGACCCCACAAGGTCATCTAGTCCAACCCCCTGCCAAAAAAAGCAGGACCACTCCCATTAGATCATCCCAGTCAGTGTTTTGTCCAGCTGGGACTTGAACACCTCCAGAGATGGAGATTCCACCACCTCCCTAGGCAACTTATTCCAATGCTTCACCACTCGCCTAGTAAGGAAGTTTTTCCTAATATCCAGCCTGGACCGCCCCAGCTGTAACTTGAAGCCATTGCTTCTCGTTCTGCCCTCTGTTACTACCGAGAACAGTCGAGCTCCCTCCTCCTTGGAGCAACCCTTCAAGTAGTTGAAGGTTGCTATCAAATCCCCCCTCAGTCTTCTCTTCTGCAGGCTAAATAAGCCTAGTTCCTTCAGTCTTTCTTCATAGGGCTTGTGCTCCAGCCCTTTGATCATTTTGGTTGCCCTCCTCTGGACTCTCTCTAATTTGTCCATGTCCTTTTTGTAGTGGGGAGCCCAAAACTGGACACAGTATTCCAGATGTGGCCTCACTAGTGCAGAATAGAGGGGAATGATCACATCCCTCGATCTGCTGGTAACACTTCTTCTGATGCAGCCCAGTATGCCATTGGCCTTTTTGGCAGCAAGAGCACACTGCTGACTCATATCCAGCTTCCCATCCACCATGACTCCCAGGTCCTTTTCTCCAGTGCTGCTATTTAGCTGATCACTCCCCAGCCTGTAGCAGTACATGGGGTTTTTTCGTCCCAAGTGCAGGATTTTACACTTATCCTTGTTGAACCTCATGAGATTCCTCTTGGTCCACTGCTCCAGTTTGTCTAGGTCTCCCTGAATCCTGTCTCTGCCCTCTAGGGTGTCTACCGTTCCCCCCAGTTTGGTATCATCTGCAAACTTACTAAGTGTGCAATCTATCCCATCATCCAGATCATTAATGAAAACATTGAACAGAACTGGCCCCAGGACCGACCCCTGGGGCACACCACTTGTTACTGCCTGCCAACTTGACATGGAGCCATTGATTCCTACACGCTGAAACCGTTGTTCTAGCCAGTTTTCTATCCACCTTACAGTCCACGCATCTAACCCATACTTCCTTAATTTGCCAATGAGAATGCTGTGGGAAACCGTATCAAAAGCCTTGCTAAAGTCAAGGTATATCACATCAACGGCTCTTCCCGCATCCACAAATCCAGTCATCTCATCATAGAAGGCGATGAGGTTGGTCAGGCATGATTTACCCTTGGTAAATCCATGCTGACTGTTCCTGATTACTCTACGTTCCTCCAAGTGTTTCAGGATGGATTCTTTGAGAAGCTGCTCCATGATTTTTCCAGGGATTGAGGTGAGGCTGACAGGTCTGTAATTCCCTGGATCCTCCTTTTTTGCCTTTCTTGAAGATAGGTACTATTTGCTTTTTTCCAGTCCTCTGGCACCTCCCCCGTTCGCCACGAGTTTTCAAAGATAATGGCCAACGGTACTGCTATCTCATCAGCCAGCTCCCTCAGCACCCTCGGATGCAGTTCATCCGGCCCCATGGACTTGCTTAGGGTGCTGTGCTGGTCTCTCCATGCCATACAGTAGGGAGAGGCAGACAGCTCTTAGTTCCTGGAAAGAGAGGGTTAAGAGGAAGAGAAAAGAAGGAAATAACCTCCAGAGCCTATGTTGCGTGGGAAACACATAGCAAGAAAAATCCATCTGAAATAATAGGCGGTATGAGAGCTAGAGATTTAGGCATCCAAGTTAGAGAATGAGGTTTTGGTTCTTTGATCCTTGGCAGACAGCAGGTGCATTTAGCTCCCAGAATAGCGATATTTAATCTCAGTGTGCAGATTTCCATTTTGATGTAGTGGGTAGAGTAGATGGGAGATATGAAACAAAATGCCTTCCTGAAAATAACTAATAACTGACCCAATTACTACTACAGGTTTCTGCATTTGACACCAGGTGAGGCCTATCCTGTTATAAAATCTGAAGCAAGACCAAGAACAAAGTTTGTGCTTTAAGGTTATGCTGTGGTGGTCTTGTTCCTTCCCCCCTCCCATACTTATCTACATACCTACCATCTCTTTACCATTGATATATATAAAATACAGGTGTTAAGGCAGGAATTTTAACTATTTGGCCCTATGCAACAATGCTTTTTTTGATTGTATGAAAAAATTACAACATGCATTGACTTAAATACTGTCTATTCCACTGGATGCCAGAAACAGAATGAAAAGATAGTGGAACACAAACAAGTAGTGTAAAACCTTTTTGTTCAAAAGGGCAAATAAATAAAATCCTCTAGATATCCACGTAAATGTACCTATGTAAGTCCAGAGATCAAATGTTCTTGGCATTAGTGTACCTTAGTTTTATGAATACAGATCAGTAAACCTTAAATTTTTACTTTTTTGTCACATCTAGTTTTGATTTTGATGCACAGGGTCCATTTGCTTTAATTTATTTTTCACTCTTGTGAAAAGTTGAAGGTACAAAAATTTTAAATTCCAGTGATGTAGGTTAGGCCAAATATTTGACCTGTACATGTGTTGTAATAACTGAATGAAAAGTTAAAATTAGCAATACCGGTATTGCTAGCATTTCCAATAGGGCCTATAAAAACCAACAGGTACTGTCTTTTGCTAGCTCAGGGGCAGATAAAGAGGTATGTCCGCAAATGTGCACACTTCTGCTGATACTTGTGCAAGAAGTGGGAAGTTGAGCAAAAAGGAACCATAATGGCTTTATCTCTACTTTGAAACACAGCTGTGTTTTTTGTCTGTATTTGCATGCAGAGATGAAGAAATCAATCTAAGCTTATAAAGCCTAAAAGATTTAAAGGAAATGGATTACGTTCAGAATTCAAAGAACATGCCATTCTGTGCAATGAGGAATAAAATGTTTTAAGATGCACAGTAATGGAGTTACCATCAATGGTGACAGTGTCTAACCATACTTAACAGATAGGCAGTACACAGAGGCTATATCCGTCAGTGAGAATTCGGCTCTAGTGCAAGATTCGTGTGTGAGGATGAAAGATTGATCCAGAGATGAGTTTGGCAGTTAAGTGGATACCTTGAGCATATCCCAAATGCTTTACTTTCTGGTGTGAATTTAGCAGTTACATTATATGAGCTACAGGGCTGGGGTGTGTTTAAAGCTATAAATATGTATGTGAGAATTTGAGAGCCAGTAGAGTTTAGCCGGAAATTGGATGCGTAAATGCCTGCATTGTGGCATAAGTAATTAGTTTTTTCTCTCTCTTGTGAGTTTCTGAAGAATGCCTACTGTTTTGAAGAAACACTGTGCTTCATGAAATAATAAAGAATTTGACTACTTACACAGAATAATCTGCTTTAATGAAAAACACTTTTTAAAAAATGAGTCTGAACTATGGGGAAACAAATGCAGTTCAGTATGAAGTCTGTTCACGAGGAATCAGTTGGAATGCATTATGTTCTGTTAAAATGATTAGCACAGCAGTTTTAGGATAGCAACAATCATGAATTGCAGGACAAATACGCTGAACTTCAACAGGAATTTATTATGTAGTTTTACAGAAGAGTCACTTGTGTCTTTACTCTGCAATTTGAAACTATCTTTTCTTTACAACAGCTTGTACTGATTAATTATATGGCTAGTTATTTAAATAGTAGAGCAGGAATCAAATAAAACCAGATGCTTTCAACGTTCATGTCAAGCTATAAAGAAAACTGAATTAACCCTAGAAATATGTAATGAGCACTCTCATTAACTGGGTTACTAGAAGCATTCATCAAATAAAAGTTTTAACATCTTTCCTTGCCGCATGAAATCCTTTAGCACGATCTGGTTTTCTCATATGGTTTGACCACTGTGTTGTGGCTGCATTACAAGAAGCTTCAGACCTGGGAGGATTTCTTCAGTTCATGGGCATTCCACTGGCACTATGGAGCCAGTATGAGAAGCTCCTAAACCTTCACGCTCTCTGTTTCTGGCACAGGAGCCACAGCCATGTGTCATGTTACAAGACAAACTGTGCTTTGGACCTTTTGTAGTCCTGTTGAGTGCATCTCTTTGCTTTTTGCAGGTTTTGCCACTTTATCCCCTCCAGGTTGAACCAAGCATTTCTATCACTTTTTTGGACAGGTGCTCTGGACTGCAGCTCCCTGTTTACCAGCTGTGTTAACCTGACAGGCCTCAGTGTTTTTTGGCACCTGCAAAATGTCTCACTCCAGGAACTTGTGACTGCAGCTGCTTAAAGGGACTTACAAACAGCTTATTCCAAAGAAAACATTTTATTTATTTATTTATTCACAGCAATCAGGGAGTAAGACTAAACCAATAAAGGCCTACAAGTAAGGCCTTATTTAACTTGTGATGGATTCCACAATATTAGGCTTTCACTGCAATTTAGACAGCAGAAGCATAGCTGTGTGCAGGGCTGATGGTGAACCCCATGTTCCTGGCATTAGCCCTGGGCTCCCTCTCTTACCCTCAGGTGGCTGACCATGGAAAAATTGCGCTAAAGTAATAGGTGGTGGTATTGCAAATAATATGCTATATTATTTTTCCGCAATTTTCCATGACTCGTCAGCAACTGAGACACAAGTTCTTGATACTCCTCCTACAACTCAAGTAGGGCCTTTCTTGCACTCCAACTTTTCCTTACCTAAACCTTAATTTTTCCTTGTAAGCTTTTGAGAAGTCCCATTTAACTCTGTTACCTTCTCCATCTTTGGAAGGAGGGATAGTCTGCTTGCCACAGTTTCTCCTTTTTCTCTTTGTGTCCGTTTTTCCTTCTCTTGGGTGAACTAAGGATAATTCTTCCTCCTTCCTTGTTCTAGGAGATTTTTTTTTTTTTTAACTTGTAAGCTCTAGACTTTGTGTCTGCAACCCTGTGTTCTAACTTTGCCTTGTAGTTTTAAAACGAGTTGTTATTATTGCAGTAATGCCTAGGAGCTCAAGTCACGAGCTAGGCCCCTATTGCCCTAGGTGACATAAAATGAAAAAGATGATCCCCAATGAGCCTACACTCTGAGATGATAGATGTACTTTCTATCTTTCTGGTGCAGTTATGTTAACTCTCTCATAAGTTTGTTTTCTCCAGAGGTATTGTCTTTACCATTTCTGAAGAGGTAGCTGTGTTAGTCTAATTGGGTGTGTCTACACTAGGGCTTTAAGTTGACTTAAGAGCCCTTAAGTCAACTTAAAGCTCTGTCTATATTTAGACATTATTAAGTCGACTTAAGGAAGTGCTTAAGTTGACTTAATAACACCTGCTCTTTAAGTCGCCTTAAGCTCTTAAGGCGACTTAACAGGGCAGGCCCTGTCCCCTCCCCGCCCCTGGGTGGATTGGGTTAGGGCCTGTTCCGGCCAGGGGGCCCGATCCTGCGCCAGCCCTACAGTGAGGAGCTGGGGCTGGATTGGCTGCCAGCCCTTCACTGCAGGAAGGCAGGAGCGGGTCGGACAGCGCTCCTGCTTATCTGTAGGCAAGCAGGAGTGTTGTTGGGATAGGAGTGCATTGCTGCTTCCCTACAGAGAAGCAGGAACTCTGTTTCTGAGAGCACTCCTGCTTCTCTGTAGACAAGCAGGAGCTGCTGCTCTTTGCCTACAGACAAGGAGGAGCGCTGGTTCCAAGAGCGCTCCTGCTTCTCTGTAGACAAGCAGTAGCGCTGTCAGATTTTGGGCTCAGGGTGCCCAATCCTGACCAGGGGCCGGGGTAGGAGGAGGGGCACACTGGTGTATTTCTGTGTTCTGTCTACACAGACATACCCTGAGGTTGACTTAAGGTCGACCTTGTTAAGTCGACTTCCAGGGCCCCCTGCAGTATAGACATAGCAATTCAACAAAA
This sequence comes from Podocnemis expansa, assembly GCA_007922195.1. Classification (NCBI taxonomy): domain Eukaryota; kingdom Metazoa; phylum Chordata; order Testudines; family Podocnemididae; genus Podocnemis; species Podocnemis expansa. Next base: position 5,596,673 of record ML681964.1, on the reverse strand, counting down.
CAAACAAGGAGTCTGGTGGCACTTTTAAAGGCTAACACACTTATTTGTCTCATGAGCTTTTGTGGAAGTAGGATTTTCCTTTGACTTGTCTCTATGGAGACAGGCAGTCTAAAATCAAGCAGGCAAACTGAGGTAGATAGGATATTCATAAAATATAACTATTCTTATTTTTCATGTGTTATAATAGTACAATGTTCCAGTCACTATTTTTGCAGTTTGCCTTTATGCTAGCTGATATTTTACTGTTAGAATACAGACTTGCCAACAGTGGTAAGAATGTGAACTCTGTGCCAACTTTGTATCCTCCTAATGACCTTGCACTGAGGTCAACTGGCTATAAGGATCAGATTCTTTGAAGACAAAGAATGCCTTTAGGAAACCATACAATGTTACAGTTGAAAATATTTTTTTTAACTATAATGAACTTATTTCTGTGCTGAACATTTTTTTTCCAAGGGCTATTTAATGGGAGTATTCACTGTGCATATCTGATTTTCATTGTGGGTTGGCAGGTCACTTTTAAAGAAGCCAAACTATTAACTCTCCAAATAAAAAACAATTTGACTTTGAATAGCAAATAGAATGAAAAAATGTTATTGCATCAGCAAAATATTCATATATTTGGACTCCTCATGAAATTACTGTTCTGTTTTAGTATCCCAGAATTTAGGCCCTCTGCCCCATTACCTGAAACCAAAGTATGTAGTAATTAATCAATTTTCTTTTTTTCTTTTTTTTTCTTAAAAAACCTCTCCTAAAACAACAGTCAGCAGGAATAATAGTCTCCCACTCCCTTGTATTTCCACCCTACCCCCCAAATGTCCATTGAAAAGAATGGGCTTTGCAACATTTTTGAAATCAACAAATTTGGGTATTTCAGACTAAGAAGGGGGAAAAGGAATGGAATTCTGAAGTTTAGGCAACTCAGAGACTGCTCTCCTGGCAGTTTCCTTTCTACCAAGGGAGTTACAAATGAAAGGCACCCTCTGGTCTCAGCTTTCCTAGTATTGCACTGGAAGAGCCAATCCCGAACCTAATAGGGCTTTGTAGGTGAACACACACCTTAAACTTCACCTACAAGCGGGTCAACAGTCAGTGCAGGCACCAGAATACAGGTGTCATGTGCACACAAGGTAAGTCTATGCTGTGATTAAAAACCCTTGGCTGGCCCATGCCAGTTGACTCAGGCTACAGTGTTTGGGCTAAAAGGCTGTTTAAAGCTCTGGGAACCTCTCACTTCACAGAGTCCTAGAACCTGGGCTCCCTGCCCCAACATCCGCTGCAGTTAAATATCTCCTTAGCTTGTCCTAATGAGCCCAAGACAGCTGGCCCTCTGTGTCTAATTGGAGTGTAGACATGCTGAACAGAGATATGTCTCTTCACAAGTGAGCTGCAGTGTTTTGCACTAGGTTCAGCTTCTGAATGGATTAAAGGTCTTGGCCCATGCTTCTTGGGACAAGACCATCTTTTTGTTCTATTTATACAACACTGAACACAGTCCGTACTGGTTCTAGAGGTGCAGCCATGTTAGCCTAGTGCAGCAAAACAAACGAGGAATCTGGTGGCACTTTTGAAGACTAACTTATTTATTGCATGAGCTTTTGTGGGAGAAATCCATAGTCCATACCGGGACACCTAGGTATGACGACAATGCAAATTAAAAACAAAAGCACAAAATGTGTTTCTTTTATGTGTGCTTTTGATATAACAAGTAACACTAACTGATCTGAGGAAGAGCTCAGTGAAGCTTGAAATCTTGTCTCTTTCAGCAGTAAAGAGGTCCAATAAAAGCATTACCTCACCCACCTGTCTGTGTAACAACAGACAGTTAAGCTAACTTGGTACCTAGCTGATTCTGTAGAACTTCCCATTTAGCTTTGTTTTAGGAGTTTTTTGGATTAAATATTCTTCCTTTGGAAAGTGCCTCACAGTTTGGATGATACTGCAATCTAGATAACAAATAATAAACTCTCCTAACTTAGGAACACCTGTCCCGTTTACTTTTAAAAGGACAGGTGCTCCTAAGTCACTTATGCTTTTGAAAATCCAGTCACCACTTATACTGCTTGTATTTCTACTTGTGTACTGTGGTGGGGTCTACAAAACACAGGAAGGAAGGGGTTAAGAACACTTTCTGCCCACACACAGCAAAACTAGCCCCACCCTAGTTTAGGGGTGCTGTCTGGGGTTCTCTACTTGGTGTTGCCCTTGTTCCCTAATTTTCAACCTTTGATCTCACTCCTGTTCCTCTTCTCCTTTGTCCTTAGTAAATTCAGTTGTAGCCTGGGATTAGTGGTGCCTCTCTGTCAGTTAAGAGGGCAGCCTTAACCAAAGGGCAGCCTGGGACCTGCCTGTCAAAGTACTTGAAAGGGCAACCTGGCTCAGTTGTGAGAAATCTCAGTTTGGGAGAGATCTGTCTCTAGCTGCTTAGTTAACAGGAGGAGAACCAAGCAGAGAAAAGACAGAAGATCCTGCACTTTCAAAGAGCAATAACTGTGTGCTAGAGAATTTGATACCAGATTGCCTCTGAGAGATTAATTAGCTCCTGGAAGTAGAAGTAAGGTAGCTAGAGATGGAAGCCTTGGGGCTATGGAGTATGTAGTTATGGACTGGGCCTTTTCTTGTTGATTTATTGTAAGTTACTGCTTTGCAGGTAGCTTGAGTTAGGACTTTGCAGGCTCTATCACTGCTAGATATCTAATTGTATATGTACCTGCAAACTATTCCTTTAAATCCCGCATATGTGGTTAAATAAAAACACTGCTTTTATCAAAACTAATCACTTTGTAGTTTGATTAATAACCCTAACCCATGGCATGTGACAGAGACCAGAATATGAAGGTCAGTCTCTTATAAGCACTTACATGGATGACACCTTTATTACATTAACATGAAACCATTTTTTGACCTTGGATCTGAGGTAGCATGTAAATGGTAACAACAGTGGGGAATTAAGCATGGGAGAAAAACAGATATGGAGGTAGAGATCCTCAACTGGTGAGAATTGTTGTTGCTTCACTGTAGTTAATGAGCAATTTACACTAACAGGGCTATAGCATTTTTGAGTAGAGCCTCCATGGCTGTAATCTGATGAACTAATGGGATTGTCACCAGGACTCAGATAAGATTTGCAACTGCACAGATGGATGTGGACAAAAATTTCATTTATGCATGAGTGCAAGAAAATTCTGAGACTCAGTGCTGAAGGATGATTGAATCAATTACTTAGAATTGTTTTCTTGATAGACAACATGGAACTCGTGTTTTGGAATCGTTGTGGTGGTGAACTCTAGTGACAAGGGAGAAGTATGGATTATTTCTAATGCTCTACCACCTTTCTTATTGGGGTCTAAACCATGCCATTTATAGGTGTCTTTAATTTCAACATAGTGGCAGTGTTTTGCCACCCCTGAATGTTAAAAAATCACGAGTTAGGCCCCCACATTCATGAATTGGTTTAAAGTCTATACTTGGGGTTCTTTTTCTTTGCCTCCATATTTCTGAGCTTTAGTGTGCACTTGCTTCACATTTCTAAGGCTTTTTATGTGATCACCACCATGTAGAACTTGTTTTGGCTTTTAATACAAGCTGAGATTCACATGCATTCTCTGTATTCCAGCATTTGGGCTGCTAGGACAAACACCAGATACCCTGAACCCTCTTATAAAAATAAGTGAGAGTGGGCTGTAACTGTGTAAAATTCACCATGTACTTTTATAAAGCACTATAATTTTGCATGACACTCCACAGAGATTTTAAGTTTTAATGATACCTGCCTCAAATAGCTTACAACCTACAGTTAATAGTAATAGATCATTATGATAGAAAAAGGAAAGGGTAAAACAAATTCATATTCTGAAGTGAATCAGGAATATCTGAAAATGTAAGATGAAGAAAGAATAGACAGCAGAAATCAGGCAAAAGAATGGGTATTGAGAGATTTACAGGAAGAGGGCACTGTTCAAGGCATAGGAAGCAGCAAGAAGGTAAAAGTGTGAAGAAGAGATCAAATGTGATGCTCTGAACTGGAAACGGTACTCAAACTGAGGCCTTTCCAGTGCTGAGCAGAGGACTACATTTGCCTCCTGTGTCTTGCATATAACACTTCTGTTTAACATATCCCAGAATATTAACCCTTTTTGCAGCTGCATCATTTTGACTCTTATTCAATTTGTGAATCACTATAACCCTCAAATCTTTTTCAGCAGTACTGCCACCTAGCCATACTTATTCCCCATTTTGTGCTTGTGCATTTGATTTTTTTTCCCCTCCTCCCACCTTCCTTTGGTGTAGTACTTTACGTTTGCCTTCATTGAATTTATTTTGTTAATTTCAGAGCAATTCTTCAGTTTGTCAAGGCCACTTTGAATTCTAATCCTATCCTCCAAAGCACTTGTGGCCCCTCCCAGCTAGGTTTCAACTGCAAAGATTATGATCATTCCAGCCACTTCATTATATAAGTCATTTAAGAAAATACTGAATAGAACCAGACTCAGGACAGGCTTCTGCAAGGTCCCATTAGCTACGTCCTACCAATCTGACAGTAAAGCATAATTTTTTTTGTTGTTTTTTAAAGGTAAGTATGGGCTTCCAACAAGTTGTGCACCCACCTAGTAGTAATTTTCATCTCATACTTATCTAGTTTGCTGATGAGAATGTCACGTGTGACTATGTCAAAAGCCTTACTAAAATCAAGATACATCATGTTCGCAGCTTCCTCCCCATCTAATAAGTCAGTAATGCCATCAAAGACTCAGAGAATTAGTATTTACTTGGAGTGAAGTGATATGGTTTGAGGAAGTGGAAAGGAATATTGTTTTAGCTGTCGTAGCTCAATATTCATGAAGGATAATTGTCCATGATCAGCTACAGCCTCTCTGATCCCAAGGTAAGGTACTACTACTGGTCCTATTCAGTTGCCTCTTTATGTAATATCCTGTTCCTCCTGATAGAAAGAAAAGGGACATCAGCCAAATATCTGACCCTACTCCTTGCTAAATTGTAAAGGGGTAGCCTTGTTAGCCAAGTTAATCAAAACAAACAGGAAAACTGGTGGCACTATTAAAGACTAACAGATCTATTTATTGAGTGAGCTTTCGTGGGAGAAAATCCTACGTCATCCAACACTTGAAGATGGTGAACTTACAGAAAGGGAGGAAAATAAATGCAAGGAAGTGTAAGTCATAGGATCAGGTCAAATTATTACAGCAGATGAAAGCGGTTCTTCAGACTCAAGCAATGGAGAACAGCATATAGAAGGAGGTGAGGTCAAAATATCTGTTGTAATAAGAAAAAACAAAGCAAACCCCTGAGGTTGCTGTTTAACCCTAAGGCAATGGTGTCAAATCTGGATATGAATTTCAGTGCTGCAGTTTCTCTTTGAAGCTTTGATTTGTAATCCATTTGTTTATGACCAGCTATTAACAAATCATCAATGGAGCAAGCAGGGGGATTGAAGTGTAAATTTCCCCATCTTCGAGCAGCTGATGCAATTTTTCTCCCATGAAAGCTGACGCAATAAATTTGTCAGTTTTTAAAAGTGCTACAGGATTCCTTGTTTGTTTTACTCCTTTCTAGGATCACTAAAGACTTTTTGCCTTGGACCTAGTAAAACACAGTAAAAAGCTGAGTATATTTACTGGGAAAGCAAGAGATCATTGCGGAAACTTGGAAAGAATAGTGACATCAATTGCAGTGAAGTTTTATATTATAATATTTGCAGCATATACTCACAAAATATGCTTGATTCAGAATGGTGATGCCTGTTCCAGATAACTTCCTTGCCTTTCACACAGGAACCATGTACTGGGATTCTTCCACAAATACTTATTTCAAGGTATCTTTACAATATTTTTTCCACAGACTGAATCAGTCTAAATTAGCATATCAAAAACTAAGTCTTCATGTTTCTGAAGCAGCAGGGCTCTCATCTGTTAGTGGCTTCAAAGTAGTCAAATAATCTTTCATGCAGTTCCTAGGGAATAAAGAGAGACTACTGAAAGGTAACTGAGTTTCCAGCAACTATGCTGAATGAAGAGGTAAAGTTGACAAACTACATTTAAAATAGTGTTAAAATTAGAAATGAAGTAAGTTGCTTTGCTCTGCCTTGTATTTTCAGATGAGAAGGAGAAGCAACTTTTATCCCAGGTTGTGTTGGTTGGTTGGTTTTGCTGGCTGTCTATAAACTGAAGTTGGGGTTCATTACAGCAGTATTTTTTTCAAACTTTTTTCCTCAGGATCCAGCTGAAAAAAATATTTTATGCCTGTGACCCAACACTTTTGAGCAATGCATTCCTGTCTCTTGGCAGCAACAGCAGGGGGCACACCACAGCTCAGTACCTGAGGGTCTGCGACCCAGTACTGGGTCCTGCCCTAACTTTGAAAACCATTGTGTTACAGGAATGGGTGGGTGAGATCTTGTGGCCTGCAATGTGCAGGTCAGACGGGATGATGATGCTTCCTTCTGGCCTTAAAATCTGTTAAGGTTGTGAAGCATTACTTGAAATGAGATCTATGCTATGCTATTTGTGACAGACATACTAAGTCGCAAGCCTGTTGAGACACTCAAATGATATTCTCTTTTCCTGAAAAGAATAGCATGAAGCAAACAATGTGCATTCACAAGTCAAATTAGTTCATGTCTTGTAGCACTGTTTATTCATGGATATAATCTGGTTCCCATGTCAGCTGAATACTGCAGTCATAAACTGTGACTTCATTACAGTTTAGGAAAAAAAAAAGGTGACATATATGTTTCTACACTATGAAGTATCATAATTGTCTGTCTGCTGAAAAAACAAAAATAACTCAGTCAAAAACCAAAATGACAAGTGTCAGCTGCATTAGCTGTTTACTGAAGTGCATGGACTAAAATAAGGCACAAATATTGGCAAGACAGAAGTGGTTTTATGCATTCCGGAACACAAATTATGTTTGCTTCTAATAGACATCACAGACAGCCGTTCTTAGTCTTCATTTCAGCATAATGCTGATGCCACTTGCCTGCAAAGCAGCAATTCTGTAATCATGATGTGGCTTAAGGTTTTTGGTGAATAATTCTAATAACCTATGATCCAGGTTTTTCTGAACTCTTTTTTTAAAAAATATGAATGAATTCATAGCAGTACCTGATAGCAGCAGCCGGTCTATCTGCCACTTGCTTAATTTTGTTTATTTAAAATAAAATGTGGGTGAAAAAAAGTTCAGCCTACTCTGTGAAATAGACTGCTATCATCAAACAGTGACCTGGGTTACTATCACCTGAGCTGGATTTTAATCAGCAATGATCTAAGGAAGAGGCAGCTTATTACATAGCGTGTTTTCTGAGCTATCCAGCTGCTGCCTTGCTGCTAAATCATTTTTTGATAGGCCAGAACAACTGTACTATGCTCTATTACAGTGCACAGCATGGAATGGATATTTTCTAGATGTAAAAATTTTGTTTTTTAGTGTTATGCTTCAAGACTAGCTTAATACAGATCATACACATAGATGTGAAAATTAGATTGCCAAAAGTACCGTTACAAAATTTTTTATAACTACAGATGTAGAATTTGATACATGTTAATAACTTAAAATATTGGGCTGGTAAACACTAGTCACAGTTCAGGACTATTGTGCTAGGTGTTGTATGAACTCAGAAGAAAGAGGCCAGTCCTATCCCAAAAAGTTTATAATTGCAATATAAGAGGTTTCAGATAGGGAGTAAAGTGAGACAATATTGGTCAGCATGATAAAGATACTCACAGTCATCAGTGGTCATTTGTCATAAGCAAAGGCAATAGGATCAAACTTAACATGGTTGTATGGGTGTTTTGTTTCACATATTCATCTTACTTTTAATGCAGTTTTAGCAGGTATTTTAAATATCTGAATTCTTAAAATTGGAACTCAAGACAATATTTAAATAGCCACTAATAACTATTCATTATGGGTACTCAGCACTCAGTCTTTGAAATTCAAGATATGCTGGCTAACATGCTGCTGTTTGTGTTCTCAGATTCAGATAAGTAGTTGTCCCATGACTGGGTGACAGAAACACTTTTAAAATCTTATCTATCTATCTAAAGAAACTTCTCCAGGAAAAACTGAATCATCTTTTGTTTGATAAAGAATGTTATTGGTTCTACTGAAAATAACTATAATTTTGATTAAAAGATGATTGATGTTACTCTGTAATTAGATGCGTGTGACTGTCTTAATCATGTAAGTTACCATATGTCTTTGCTATCAAGCAAATTTTTTTATGTACATAAATTATATAACCTGGTTAAACATGATTTAACCTACCAATAATAAAAGCAAAAGCTCACTATGTAAGTTTGTATATAAGCAAAATTCCCTTTAATACCAATCTGCACCCCAAAATAAAATATATAAGATGAATGTAAGTTTTCTTAAATTCCCATATTAAGTAAGTTTGTATGAGCCAATTGGTGGCCAGAAACATTGGTAAAGGAAGTGCACACACTGCAGTGATGGCAACCATGTCTAAATCTAGACAGGCTGTTTACCTAGCCATGGTATTTTTTTAAGAGCACCCACACTACAATACTTCAAGTACATTTTATAATGCAATCACTTCTAAGCTGCATACGAAAAACTTGTGTCAAAGACAGGCTCACATGGAGAATGGAAATACAAATGTGAACATAGCCAGAGAACACAGTTTGTGGGTCATCTATCATATAATTACAAGCATTCGATGGGCTGCCAGCCATATTTAGTTAAAATGTGCAAACACTCACAAAGGGTAGCATTCACAGGCAAATTGTAACATGCTGTAGCTAATTGTTAGTGGTACTTAACATCAGTGTGTGTTTACTTTGGAAAGTGAATTCATCAGAAAAGTCAGAGGAACTTCAAGGGATCTCCAAATTGCTTGTCATGTGTAAAAGAAAGAAACCAGCTCAAGGCTATAAAACACTTTCTTTGAGTTTGTATCTTATACTTTGTTTGGTATTCCAGGTTACCTACATTCTTTCTATACTTTGGTGACTGTGATGGGGTAGCTGCTCTGCACTAGCCAAAAATGGTTAGAGGGTCAAAGGAGATCAGCCAATCAGGGCCCAGGTCCGACTAGAAAAGCTGGCTGCAGAGTCAGACAAGGGGGCAATTTATTTGGTGCTGGAGGCAGCAAGTCCTTGTAGCTCAGGAGCTGTGGGATCAGCACCTGGGGCAGCTCCCTGTGGCTAGCAGGGCTCTGAGGAGGGCCTAGGCTCTGAGGAGGAGGCCTACAGAGCGCCCTGAGGAGGAAGGAGTGAGATGGCCAAGGCTCTGGAGGAACCAGTGTGAAGCTGGAGCAGAGGCTGATGAAAGTATGGGGGCTGCAGGGAAGTGGCCCTGAGGATATTCTAGGACTGGAGCTGGAGGCAATGCCTGGTGAAATGCTTATGGGATCCCTGGGCTGGGGCCTGGAGAAGTGGGTGAACCCAGCTCGCTTTCTTCCTGTCCCTGTGTTGCTGGTGTTTGGTGGATGAACTGGGGCAGCCACTGCTACCAAGTGGGCTGCTGGGACTGTACTTTCCCAGTTGAGGTACCTGAATTGAGACACGGCCAGAGGGCTGGTTGCCTTCCAAAAGGGCTAAAAGACACAGTACCAGACATTGGGTGATGGAGGGGTCTGCAGCTTGAACTAATTCCCCAATAACATCACCAGGAACATCTGCCAAGGGGCTGGAATGAGGGGTCCATGCCAGTGACCAAAACTGTACACAGTACTCCATCTGAGCCTTGACCACTCTTGACTAGTGGCATACCATCACTTCCCGTGGCTTTCATGCTATGCCACTGTTAACAAAACTCAAAATGTCATTTGCACATTTCCCCCTCATCAGCATCACATTCATTGATGCTGACGTTATGATCTATCACAACTCTCATAAACTTTTTGGCATTGCTGCTGCCAAGCCACTTACCCTCCATTCTGTATCTACACATTTGATTTTTCTTCCCTAAGTTTAGCACTTCACATTTGTCTTTTCTGAATTTCATTTTGTTGTCTGTGGCCTGGTTCTCCAATTTATCAAGCTCCCTTTGAATTTTGGCTCTGTTCTCTGAAGTGCTTGAAATACTCCCTATCCGTGTCATCTGTGAGTTTGCGTATGTTCCGACCAAGAACAGATCTCTGTGGAGCCCTACTTGAAACCTCTCTCCAATGTGACATAATTCCATTAATAGTTATTCTTTATGTTTGTCTAACCAACCATGTACCCATTTAATGGTAGTTCATTTCTCCAATTTACTTGTAAAAACATCATGCTGGACTGTGTCAAAATCCTTGTTAAGGTCCAGACATATTATGTCCATCATATAATACTAGAGCTGGGAGGGACCTCAGAGGTCATCTAGTCCAACCCCCTAAAAGCAGGACTACTCCCACTAAATCATCCTAGCCAGAGTTTTATCCAACTGGGTCTTAAAATTTTCCAAAGACGGAGATTCCACCACCTCCCTAGGCAACCAGTGCCTCACCACCCTCCTAGTGAGAGAGTTTTTTCCTAATATCTAACCTTGATCTCCCCAACTGCTGCTTGAAGCCATGTTCCTTGTTCCATCCTCTGTTACTGCTGAGAACAGCCTAGCTCCCTCCTCTTTGGATCACCCCTTCCAGTAGTTAAAGATAGTTATCAGATCACCTCTGTCTTCTCATTTGCAGACTAAAAAAGCCAAATTCCTTCTCTCTCCTAATGAGTCATGTGCCACAACCTCTTATCATTTTCATTGCTCTCTGCTGGACTCTCTGATTTTGTCCACATCCTTTCTGTAATGGGGAGCCTGAAACTGGACACAATATTCCAAGTGCAGCCTCATCAGTGTCAAATAGAGGGGAATAATCATATCCCTCGATCTACTGGCAAATGGTTTTACTGATGTAGCCCAATATGCCATTGGCCTTTTTGGCAACTGTTGATTCATATCCAGCTTCCCATTCACCATAACCCCATGGTCCTTTTCTACAGAGCTGCTATGTACCTGGTCCCTAGCCTGTAGCAGTACATGGGAATTTTTTATCCTAAGTGCAGGACTTTGTACTTGTCCTTGTTGAATCTCATGAGATTTTGTTTGGCCAAATGCTCCAATCTATCTAGGTGTCCTTGAATCCTATCCCTGCCCTCAAGCATATCTAGTTTTGTGTCATCTGCAAACTTATTGAGCATGCAATCTATCTCATCATTCAGATCGTTGATGAAGATTTTGAACCAAATCAGCCCAGGACCGACCCCTGGGGCACTCTGCTTGTTACTGGTTGCCAGCTAGACACTGAGCCATTGATTCCTACCCACTGAACCAGACAATCTAGCCAGCTTTCTATCAGCCTTACAGTTCATTCATCCAAACCATACTTCCTTAACTTGCTGACAAGAGTGCTGTGGGAAACCGTATTAAAATCTTTGCTAAAATTGAGGTGTATCACATCGATGGCTATTCCTGCATCCACATATCCAGTCATCTCATCACAGAAGACAATCAGGTTGGTCAGGCACAATTTGCCCTTGGTGAATCCATGCTGACTGTTCTTGATCGGTCTATTTTCCTTCAAGTGTTTCAGAATGGATTCTTTGAGGACCTGCTCCCTGATTTTTCCAGGGATCGAGATGAGGCTGATTGGCCTGTACTTCCCTGGATCCTCCTTTTTCCTTTTTTGAAGATAGGTACTAGATTTGCCTTTTCCCAGTCATGTGGGATCTCCCCCTGATCACCTCAAGTTTTCAAAGATAATTACAAGTGACTCTGCAATCTCATCAGCCAACTCCCTCAGCACTCTCAGATTCAGTTCATCCGGCCACATAGACTTGTACAAATCCAACTTCTGTAAGTAGTCCCTAACCAGACCTTCCATCACCAAGGGCCGTTCTTCTTCATCCCATTCTGTGTTGCCCAGTGCAATAGCCTGGGAGCGGACCCTGCCTGTGAAGACTGAAGTAAAAAAGGCATTGAGAACTTCAGCCTTTTCCACATCATCCACTGCTGGCTTGCCTGCCGCAATCAGTAAGGGATCTACACCATTCCTGATCCTGTTCTTGTTACTGACATACTTGTAGAACCCCTTCCTGTTATCCTTCATGTTTCTTTGCTAGCTGCAACTCCAATTGCCCTTCAGCCTGTATGATTTTACCTTGCCCACATTTATCTTATACCCTAAACCAGTTTCCTTGTCAAAGAAGGAAATTAAGCTGTTTTGACATGATTTCTTCTTTAGTAAATCTGTGCTAGTTTTTAGTGATCACCCCTTCATCCTCTGCGTATTTGCAAACTGAATGTTTTATACATTGTTCTAGTAGCTTCCCAGGTTACTGAGATCAGGCTGACTGGTTTAGAGTTCCCTAGTTCCTCCTTTCCCATCCCCCACTTTAAAGCTAGGCATTATATTAGCACTTCTCAGTCTTTTGGGATCTCTTCTGTCATCTATACACCCATTATCTACATGCATTTGTAGTGATCTTTTTTTGGTTACCAATACTTCTTATTAAAGTTTGAAAAATTTAAGGTGTGTTTTTTTTATTTTTAATCCAAGCCTCAAAACAGTTCTCTGTGTGTGTATCTGTACCTATATCTATATATGACAATGGTGTACAATTCTGATAACACAGTTATGAGTCTGCCTTTTTTCCCCTTTTGTCCTTGCCTGTGACTAACAGACTGAAGCCACAGGATTTCCAGTTTACTCTGAAGGCATAGAATTGCTATAATTACCTGTTCCAAGTTTGTTCAACTTATCTGAAGTGGTATTCTAAGGCCAAACTGAACCCTGGTGATAATGGATGACACTCTATTAAAGGTACCAGTGTTGCCACCCAGAGCTGAGTTTCACCCACGGGGTTGAATGTGAAGAATAAATTAAACTTTGTCAGGTTGATAATGACATTGCTTCCCTGTCCAAATATATGCAATAAAAAGTAAAATGCAAAATATAAGACTAAAAGAGGGAAAACTGTTTGATTTAATGTCTGGCAATCCCAGTTTAAACTGGCACTTTAAACAAAAAAAAAAAAAAAAGGAGGCGGGAGATGGTAAACTAAAATCTTTGGGTATTCTGGGACATGTTTGAATGGCATTCAGTTTCAATGTGAGGGGCATTATTTACGTAAGGTGGTGTGGCAGGATCCACATTGATATGTTTATATTTGTGTTATAATTGGATATTGGAGGAACCCACTTTTCCTTGCTTCCTAGTGACTAGGAAAGGCACATCATAGGTCAGTCTGCTGAGTGGTAGTGTAGTGCAGTTGACATTTCTGAGAGTTAATTTCTGTCACTGACCTCTAGGACCTTGAACTGGTCACTTCATTTCTCTGGGGCTCTTTCCCCTCCCCATTCTGTATCTCTTGCATATTTTGATTTGAATACTTTATTTGGACCCTGCCTAGAGCATTGGGAGCTGAGACTGTGTAGTGTTAATGTAATACAAATTATTATTGGTGGTAATTGGTGATCACATCAATACTAGTGCTCATAGCCTCCTTGCTCTCATGCACAAGGGCCGTTATTATAATACACTTCAGGCTATCTCTTTTTAAATAAGGACTTTGCTTTTTTCAGTGGAGAGCTGACAAAGCAACACCTGCACATACAGCAGTCATCCTAAGGCAACATGAAATATGCTGTACAGGACAGATGCTGTGTAATGATGGGCACTCAGGCAGCCAAATCAACTGCAGTGAGCAGATGCCATGTTTGCTGTTTGGATGTGCCAGCTACTGTTTGCTGGGATATGTTTTGTGAGGAGGGAGGAAGTGTGTAACATGTTTTACAAAGCTGCTTTTCATTACTCAGCATAGAGAGAATTGTAAAAGATGTTTATTTCTTCATCTGAACTCCCCCTTCTGTCTAACAATGAAAAACATGCTGGACTGAGCTCTTTTTTTTTTTTTTTTTTAAACATGCACAAGGGTTAGATGCATGACACAAGTCAAGAATATTTTACAACTAGTTCATCATCACTCTCAGGGGAAGAAGCCATGGTAATTGCAGCAGAAGCATAATCACTTTAGGAAGACACATTCATTTTTTTAATTCATTAGATACAAATATGAACATCCACTTTAATTTCCTGAGTTTAAGAAACTAATAGACCAAATTCATCATCATAATCAATGCTAAACAACACAAGTTAATGGAAAATAGATCTGTCAGACTAACTTCATATATGTTTAGGATTATAAATTTGGTTGAAGGCAATAGTGTTGATGTGATAGGCTTCAGTGAGTCATTTAACTTGGTACCACATGGCATGTTGATTAAGAAACTAGAAAGATACAAAAATATGGTGCACATTAACTAGATTAAAAACTGTATAGCTGAATCTCAAAACCTCAAAGTAAACAGGGAACCATAACTGAATGGGTGTGTTTCTAGTGGAGTTCCACCATGATTGGATATTTGTCCTATGCTATTTTAACATTTCTTTTTGGTCAGTGGCCTGGATAAGTACACAGATTTATTATTAATAAAGTTTGCAGGTGACCAATAGACTGTAGGAATAGTAAATAATAAAGAGGACTGATTACTGTATTGATTGCTTGTACCAAGCTTACCAAACAGTATGCATTTGAGAATTGGTCAAATACATATTCATCTAGGAAACAAGAATGTAGCCCATATATGCAGAAGATGGACACCATCCTGGTAAGCAGTAAGTCTGGAAAAACTACTTGCTCATCAGGACATGAGCTCCCAGTGTGGCCAAGGACATTAATGTCCTAGGATATATAAATAGGTGAATCTCAAGTATAAATAAGGCAGCTAAATTACCTCCTGTATTTGGCACTGTTGTGACAGCTACTGGCTATTTCGTATGCCCTCAATTTAGGGAAAATATGTATAAATTGGGGAGGATTCAGAGAAAAGCCACAAGGATGTTGAAATAAAGGTTTGGAAAACAAAGTTTACAGTGACAAACTCAAGGAGCGACATCAGTTTAGCTTAACTAAGGAAAGACAAACTTTCAGTGCGTAAGTGTGAATATCTCCATGAAGAGGAAAACCTAGATTATTGGCCCTCAGTCTAGCAGGCATAGGTGTAACAAGAGCTGATGGTTGGACATTAAAGCTAAGTTAATTCATACTAGAAATAAAGTGTAAATTTTTGACAGAGGGGTATTAACTATTGGAATAACTTCTCAAGGACTGTGGTGGATTCTTTATCACTGGCAACTTTTAATATCAAAATTAGATACTTGTCTAAAAACACTAGTTCAACAGGAATTATTTCTGGAAGTTGTGTGGCAAGTGTTATATGGGTCAGAGTAGATGATGATTGCAATAGTCACCTCTGGTTTTATAATTTATAAATCATTGAAATAACCTCACTGAAATCAGTGGCATTACGTCAGGGATGAATTTCTTTCATTTTGTTCTTCAGATGGGTCAGATTTTGAAAGTGCTGAATGTCTTTTGGATTTCATCTTCCCTCTATCATTCAACTGCATTTTTTAGTAGCTGCACTTGTGAGAAGAAAGGATGTGTAAAGAGAGAGAAACAAAGGGAAATGAAAGGATGAATCATTGCGAGTGAACATAGAAGTACCTAGGTTCTCAGAATGTTACTTTTTGATATAGATCTTGTGTTTGTTGATTATTGCTGAGACTTGCCTATTAGCTTATTTGCTTGTTTGCAGCTTTAGAATGGGCATTGCATTGATCTCTCTGAATCAAACCACAGCACCCTGGAATGCCAACACCCCACTCAGGGACGTGGCTATGGGTGAACTTGGATGGGCCATGGTCCACCTTATTTGACAGCAGGCCCATCTGATTCATAAGGTTGTTTTCTGCTGTTGATGCTCCACTTAAATTTTGGGGTGCCAGCCAGCTTTTGGTAGCAGTTTTGGACACCTTTTGCTACCTGAACTTCCTACATTTGGTCATGTTGCTGGAAGCAGGAAGTTCAGGAAAGTGACCAGGTGGCAGTGGTGGAGGATTATTAAGCTGGCAGATGCTCCAGTTGCCAAATTAATGGGAGTGTCCACAGCTTCTGAACTTCCTGCTTTTGAGCATGTGATCAGAAGCAGGAAGTGGTCTGGGTCTGCTTCCGGGACTCACAGGCCCAACCAGAAAAGCAGGTTTGGCTGTGCCTCTGCCCCCGTCATGCTCATGGTACGGATCTTACTCATTGCCTACAGTTCTGCCCTGAATATATAAATAGGGAAGTCCCAAATAGGAATACCATTCTCTGTGTGTATGTGCCCTTTCCTTCAGGCTTGGAAAGCAGGCTGACTCTATCGCTACTGCCAACTGTTTGGCAATAGAGACTACCTCTCTAAGTGTGGGTGCTGAGGTTTGTCATTTGTTTTTTTGGGAAGATGGAAAAACTACTCTGTGCGTGTGCGTGTGCGGGAAAGGATCTCTCTCCTTGTGAATACCTTCAACCAACCTTTCCACATGAGACTCTCTTTGGTCAGTGCAGCACTTGATCTCCCTATATGTAGGGGAGCTCAAATGCCTTTCGTATTCTACCTATCCTTCCTGACTAGGTTGAGGTTGGTGTCAATATAGGTTTCTCATCACAACTGTAATGAGCTGTTTGTAGTTTCTTTCTGCTTCTTCTAAGTTGTTTCTACTGTTATGTTTTTAATAACTGGGATGTTTGTTTGCTAGCATGCGTGTGTGCATGCACACATTAAGCCTGAGTGGAGTATGATGGACCAAGTTGAATTAGCTGGACCATATGTTCAATTGGTCATGATGAACTGGGAGGTGGTATAGGTTATCTCCAGATTCCACTTTCTCGAACCAGCACTTTTCTGACAATGTGGTCCTGCACTGCCTGGATGTATACGGTAGGCACAGAATTATAATCCCAGATCTGTGTGGTTAATGTGCCCTCTTACTATTGTGTCTTCTGTCAGCTTTTGTTATTACATGCTATTTCAAAACATTGTACATTATTTGCTCTCACCTTATGGGTAGCACTTTTTGCCAAAAAGGTATGGCAGGCAGTTGAACCCAATGCCTTTATTGATTATGCCTAATGCCGCACAAGTACATGATCTGAACACAAAGAAAATGTTTGTTTTACGGCCCCATGAACTAGTTTCTTTTACACATGACAAGCAATCTGGAGATCTCTTGAAGTTGCTCTGACTTCCTTGATGAATGGATGAACGCACATTGATGTTAATTAACAATAACATAAGCAGTTACAGCATGTTAAAATTTGTTTGTGAATGCCACCATTTGTGAGAGTTTGCACATTTTAACTAAATATAGCTGGTCCCCATCTCATGCTTCTAATTATATCATAGATGCCCCATGAACTGTGTTCTCTGGCTGCTTCCACATTTGCATTTCCATTCTCAATGTGAGCCTGTCTTTTGGCATAACTTTTTTGTATGTAACTTAGAAATGATTGCATTATAAAATATACTTGTAGTGTGGATGCTCTTAAAAATACCATGGCTAGGTGAACACTCAGTCTGTCTAATCTAGACATGTTTGCCATCACTGTAGTGTATGCACTTCCTATGTGCACAAAACTTCTTCTCAGGTGGGCAAGCATTATTAACCTCATTTTACAGATATGGAACAAACTATGACTTGTTCAAGGTCACACAGATCGTTGGTGGCATAAATGACTCAAACTGAGTCCCAGGTCAGTGACGTTAGTCACAGGGCCATCTCTCTCCATCCTCACCCTCTTTCCCCCTACTAAAAATACCTAGTGGTAATGTTTGGTCCACAGTTCACATATTCTTTGAGCTGGCCTCCTGCAGCAACTCTGGTGTAATAGTATGGCTTCTGCTGAAGGAAGCTGGTTATTTGTGGTATTTTTTTCTGTGTGCTGCTCTAGCTATACCCCTAAGTGGAGCTGAGCCTTCCTCCTCATACTTTTCTCACCCTTTAGCAAATGTCAGTTACTGTATGAGATATTAGGGACTAAGTTCACTGTCAGGTCACTGAGATTCAAAGTGCATGTTGCTAATATGTAGAAATCAGCTCTTCCATGACATGTACTCTCCCTTTCTGTGCACCAGACAGTGCATGTGGGTTCTGATTAGTGTTTGATTCTTGTGTTATACTCCTCATTTGACATGGGTGTGCAGTATCACTGATGCCTTTTGCTCTCTGGAGCTCAGGCACACTACCTTGTGAGTTTATTGCATTTGGCTACTCTGGGGTGGTCCTACCATAGAGGCAACGTAGGTGGTCACCTAGGGTCCCGAACAGTAGGGGGCACCAACAGGGCTGTAGTGGGGGAGGTGAGAGGGATGACCATCCCTGGCCCCATGGTTCTGTGGACCCTGTGCTGTCCTACCATGAGCAGGGCAGTGCAGATCCTGCACCGCTGCTGCCCCATGGCTGTGCTGTCCCTTGCCCCCTCCCTGCTGCCTTCTGAATGGAGCTGAAGGCAGCAGGGAAGGGTAGGGTAGGAGCGCAGAGCTGGCCTCTGCTCTGGGTTGGTTTGTCCAGCCCCTAGGGCAGGGAACAGTAGGCTCAGGGGCAGAACAGGCCAGCCCAGAGACCAGACTCCACTCTCTTGCTCCTCCCCTTAGCCGGCTGTTCCTCCCCAGGGGCAGGGAGGGCCAGCCCACAGGTGGGGTGAGAGAGCAGAGCCTAGCCCCCAGACTGGCTCACTCTGCCCTCCCCCACTGTGGGGGGCACACAGGCTGATTGCTCCAGTACCCAGCCCCCCAAGGGGGCACCATAATCACAGGTGCCTTGGGTGCCAAAAATCTTGGGCTGGCCCTTTGGCTGCTGCAGGATGAGCTACGTTCACCCTAGTTCTGTATTGCTCGGTTTCCTTGGGATTTGGGGAACAGGAAGTGCTGTAGTGAGGTTCTCAAGGTCAAGGATATAATACTCACTCATTGCTTGAAGGACTAGCATCTCAGCTCACTTTATGCATCCAGTGCCTTTATGGCCTTCTTCCTCCCACCGCCATTCTCATTGTATATCTCTGCAACAACCACTAGTGAGACTATGTCAAAACAGTGACGACACCGTTGCTGTGTTTAGAATTGTAGATCTACATAGTTTGAAAAACATTCTTGTGCATGGAGAACCTCATGTGGTATCCATCATGCTGTAGCTATACATGTTAGTGTGGATCCTCTTACGGTTGCTGTCCTGTTTGTCAATAAATGGCATTCTCCCTTTGTCTGTTTTCACCTGGTGACACATGCTACTATCCTTTTTATTTTCCTGAATTATGGTTTAAGTATTAGTCTGGATAATTTCTTGAAGGAGGCACAAGTATGACCTCCCAAGCCACACAATATGTAATCTGAACTGAAAGAAAATCTAGATTTATGGGCCTCTTGAGCTAGCTTTTATACACATACTAAGTGATATTCCAATTACTTGAAGTTTCTCTGACTTTCTTGATTAATGCAGTGCTCCGAAGTAAATTCATGTTTCACGTGATCTATTAAAAACCACGTCAGTGTTGTTCTTGGATAACATTTACCAAGCCTCCTTGCCCACTCTGTTTCTGAAAGTGCTAGTTTTACAGTATATTGCTAACAGGCAAGTGCCACTAATTACATTGTTCGCAAGAAATTAATACCAAAAAATTGCAATTGAAATTAAAGAGGAAGAACCTTTTATGGTATGGCTCACTTCCTTGTTAGGGCAAGCATGAAGAATTATTAATTTCTTGTTATACAATAGGAATTTTTGCTAGAACTTCATTTTTAGGTGTTATTCAAAGTTTAAAAGTCTAAAGTCCATTCAATAAGACTGCTCAGATAAAACAAGCATTTTTAGAAGTATGTAGACACAGTGAATATGTAGTCAGTTTTTGTAACTATCCCTAAATCATTCGTAAGCAAAAGCAGGTGGAAAAAATTATTTATGGGGTGGGAATTGCATTTGACTTCAATGGGAAAACTAAGAATAAAAGCTAGGATGTTACTACTTCCAAAAAGTTATCTTCCTCTCCCCATGTGTGAAGCAAATGAAAAGATTTCATCCAACTCCCACACATCCTAAATTGCTTTTTTAGGCTCATGGTCCATTGTGAAGCAGAATAAGTAGATTCTTGAAAGGCCTGGAATTAGGCTACTTGCCCTCAAGCTACCCTCTAATATTCTCCATAACATACAAGAAAATTGTTACAGATTTCTCAGTTTACAAAGCAATTTACTGTTGAGCCCAGCTATAATTATCAAAACAGTTATCAAACCTAGGCCTTTAAGAAGGATGGTTTTGTGTTTTCTTAGGAATTGTAATGGTGAATCCCTGTGGAAAACAGGGTATTTATTGCATGAGACACACTGTCCTATTCCACCACGATAGGGAGCCTTGTATAAACAAATCTGTAAAATTCCTGGTATGATGAAAAAGATCAAAGCTGGCATAAGGGTCACGTGGAAAGTGCAAGTGGATGATTGCCAGGGATATGAGGGAGGAGATGACAGCAGATCTTCTGTACCAGATACATCTCATGAAGTGGTTGGAGCCCACAAAAACTTGTGCCTGAAGAAATGTTAGTCTTTAACGTGCCCCAGGATTCTGGTTGTGTTTGCTGTACCAAGGAAGAACTCCAAGGTGCTTCCCTACTAAGATTCAGAGGAAGATAGACAAATGTGGGAGACGCAAGAATTCTTTAGAGTTAGCTGTTTTTGATTTTAGTGTAAATTCATAGCTGTATTTATCTTGCTTAGCATTTCACAAGTTTAAGGCTGATATGTTTGCTCCCTATTCTGTTTGTTCTAATTTTCCCTGTCTACTCAGAGTAAGCCTTAATTTTAACAAGAACCAGCATGGATCTTAGATTTTTGAAGCAAATTCACCATGATCCATCTTTGAAATAGAAACCACATGCTAGCCATTTGAAAGGCAGATATAGAGCCATAAATTGAATCTCTTGTTTGTGGCAGCTACTAAAGCAAACCAAACCACAAGGTGGCTGAAGTTTACAGGGACACGGGGAAAGCAGGCTGACCATGAGGCATGGCAACAGGACCCGTGACAAAATTTTTCACTTGTATTCTTGATACATTCTAATATCTCAATAAGATGTCAAATATGAATTAAGAAAACATTTTATTCATGTGAGGCTGGTCCTGGTCTGGTTACTATCACAAAACAAACTTTAATTTAGGCACAGGTCAAAGAAAAGAAACAATGATTTGATCTTTTTTTGTATGTGTGGTACCTGGAGATCTCAGATGAGATCAGGGAGGTTTGAATTATGTGCTGTTCAGAATATTGGTAAGAGACTGCTGCTGCTCCAAAAAGCTCTCTGTCTCAATAGAGAAGTTGGTGCTACACAAAAGTTGGGAAGGGAAACAGAAGCACAAAGAACAAAGGTGCCATTCTTCAGATCAATGGAAAAGCCTGAATTAGAACTGTAGTCTAATAATCCTAATGCAGAGGACTGTCCACTGGACTATGCTGCCTCTCCAGTGGACTGATCAGCACAGCTCTTAAATATTATTGCTACAATCCTAGTCCAGAGGTACATTGACAGACTAAAAGGGTATGCAAAAGGCTTACTGAAATCATTCTTCTAAATAAAAAGCCTTCTCATGGCAAAAATACAGTTCTGTAAATGAAAAGTTGTGGAACTGGAGTCCTGCATTGTAACTCTTACTGGTAACATTGTACAATATTTAGATCAATGCACAAAGGTTTTTCAAGTTTTGCTCACTGGCTCCAGTCCTTGTAACCTCCATATCTGTAAGACTTGCGAGATAATTCAGCAGGATTCTTTCCATACCACTTGATTCAAATTTTAGATGAGACTTCTGAACTCTAGAACTTTGTGACGCACAGTTTCTATACATCTCCTGGCTACAGAACTACTATACGAAGTTGTTCATCAGCCTTGAATTATACCCTTAAGACATTCAAGTTACAAGTGTAAATGCTAACAAATATACAAATGCAAAAAATTAATGGACAAGTTGTCAGACAGATGGGAACAAGTTCTGCATTATAGTCAAACACATAATATGACAATATGATGAATCACGGTGTGATTGCTTTTAGTTCAGTATGCATGCCCAACACCCATCGATGTGACTGGTATGTGGAACCGCCAACAAAGTAATAGTCTCTAGCCATGTACCATTCAAATAATTGATCTTTGTAAGTAATGTACCAGTTGCGTGGCTTGCCATGTGTAATCAATTCAAGAGAGCTGCTTAATATGACAAAAGAACACTTTTGCTCTATTATAGTTGTGGTTCCAATGTTGCTTAGTCAGTTAACATAGAAAGGACGAAATACATGGCCTTGAACAATAACCTTCATTTTTCTTATGAAAAACAGTGCTGTAATGCTATCATCTTAAAAGCCAATTACAACGTCCTTTGTTCTTTTCAGCTGCCAAAAGTTTCTAGAGCATAAAATTATGGAGAATGTTGTTGTCTGATAACAGGATGTTTTAAGGACAAACAGATTTTTGACCATCCCAAAGCATGGTGGACATCTTGCAGTAAACACTTTCAAGCTTTAATCACTCATTTGAATCTGCTTCATCTATTGAACTCTATTGGCAGCTTGCCTTGTGAATAAATATGTCCATAAACATTGGTATGTAGATGAATATGAATGTAAAGCTTTTATATGATGGAAGATGTATTTTGGGGAAAAAAGTGGGTTGTTTTTAAAACATATGCTGATTAGCATTTGGGAGGATAAATAGGAGCATGGGATTGAAAAATACTAGCCTGCTCTCTTTCATTGGCTGAACTTCGTTATGGAGCTTCATTGAGACAGCTCTGTGGGTAACACGGGCATCTCTAAAATGATGCATGTAGGCTTAAAATTGTTGTATCTAATGGGTTCCTACAATGAAAATTTATGAAAGAGGAATAAAAAGCTAAGCAATCCCTGTGAGGTTACAGAGAACAAAATTAACTGCGCTTTGTGGACATCATAAATGAATGAGGGGAAAAAACAGTCTTCAAAATATATTTCTTTTTAGAGTCCAGAACTGTGAATTTATGGCATGGTATTTTCCCTCCTCTTTATTTAGTTGAGGTTATATTTACACACCAGTTAGAAAGCTGCATCATGCTTTTTTTTTTTTAATCAAATAAGCAGTAGATCAAGAAAGGAAGATATTAGAATAATCTTCAAGCCCAATCCCTCTATTCTACAAAAAGTGAATGACTTATCATTTGGATCAAGACATTTAATCTTCTGTTACACAGAGTAAATCTTCATTCAGAAGCAGTGGCTTCTATTAAACTTAATTATTTCTCCCTGCAGTTTTAAATCAAGGCTGGCTTTTTTATAAATCTAATTTTAGTTTGCAGCTTGCTTGGTAAAGATGCTTCTACTAAATGAGATGGATTCAAAAGGAAGAAATGTGTTGTGATGCTTTTCAGAGCACCCAGGGCTGTGTGCAACCTTCATTGCCGTCTACCTCCAGCATGTGGCAGTCTTACCTTTGCCAGCTGGGTGTTAGCTCCCTCTATCATGCTAGGCCTGAGAAGGTCAAGCCATTTTGTAAAATATGTGACCCAAATCTAACCTCTAAAGGACATGTTATAGGAAAATACAATGGTAGGGTTACAAGTAGGCTAGGGCTTTGATATGCATGTATATCATTAGTGGTTTCTTAATGACTTTGACATGTATCCTGTTAGAGGTTAGCAAGGTAAATGAACTGCTTCCCTATCTGTTACTATTGTTCTGTTGGAAGGGATCAAAAGGGAACATTCACATCTAAATGGACCTTTGATATACCAATGTAAACTGTTCGTTAATGGTGCTAATTCAGCTAATTACCTGCGGTGCCCAGAAGGTGAAGGTTTTACTTCAAAGGACATTACTACTTTCCACTTAAAGTACCTGGGAACTGTCATGAAAGCCCACATGAAGAAATGACCTGCAGATGCCCACCTTGACACAACTATAAAAGGAAGTGGGGATCGTAATTCCTTTATCTCACATCTGTCCAAGCTTTTCAGGGAAAGTTTGGGCCCCACGATTGAGATCCAGCCAGCACTGGCCTTGAAACTGCCCTGCTAATTCCCAGGGGAGTCCACACCTGAGACTATTTTAGTCTATATTCCTTTAAACTGGATTTCTAACAACTGAAGCTGTAAAACAAGGACTTAAACCCATCTAGGCATGGGTTGTATGTCTAAGACCTGCAAGCTCCAATTTCTTCAAGGACTTGATTTCTATGGACTAAATCATTTGCATGTATGTGATTCACTTTGACCCATTGAAACATCTCATATTTTGTTTTCCTTCTTTGCTATTAAACTTAGTTGTGGTTACTAAAGGATTGGCTGGCAGCATGGTATTTTGGGTAGGATCCAAGTCTATATTATTCTGGGTGATGTGGCTGACCCTTTGGGGTCAGGAGAAACCTTTTCAGGTAAAGAACTTTGAAGTTTTAAGCAACTTTTCTCTTTACCAGACCTAGTAACTCTACTGGGGACCAGTGACTGGAAAGCAGTAAAGGGGGGCTGAGTATATTTTATGGTGGCTTCTTGATATCCAGTGTGGGGGATCAGAAGCATTGTTTGTGACTGGTTGGGGAGTTTATCTTCAGGTAACCCACCAGTGGTGGGAGAATCTGCTTTCCTTTTTGCAGCTTGCCCTGATCTTTACATATTCAGGTGGCTACCGCAGGAGGCCCAGGTCACATCCTCAATAACCAGGCTATCACCCGTACAAAACTCTCTTTTCTGGGCTACAACAGTCTTGCCTTTTCCCTGCAGGGGTGACCCCCAGGTTGATACCCCCAGATCTGTTCCAAGGGAGCTGTGTGGTATCCAGTTGCTGATCAGGGGACACCACAGGAAACTTAATAATAAGTTTAATATAAATGAAAGGAAACAGAATCTTATGTTAAAAAATGAACAGCATATCCCCCATTTTACTTTGGACTACAGCTCCTGTACCAGACGCAGTACTTGAGCTCAGTTATAAGACCCAAAAGAGATTTAGTTAAGTGAGAACAGAGATTTAAAGAGAAACAAGTATAGTGATGGAAACAAATGCTATATATATATAAAACATGAATTAGGACCTACTCTTACTAATAATCTTTCCCATGTAGTAGAGTAGGTTCTTACCCAAAGTTCAGGTTTTTGTTGTACTTGCTAGCATTTTTTATGAAATACCCCCGCTCATCAAGGTACCGTCTCAGTGACTGGCTCCGTTCTTCTCCACCTTGTACTATACTATGTCCTTTTTCCCAGACAGAGTGCTCCCCTTGCTGTTATGCCATTCATTTTCACGTCTGTTTAATTTGTCTTTTGACTTTTCTGGGTGGTGACTGTGGTGGATAACTCAGTAGTATGTTACATAATCAGCTAGCCAGGGCAGGCTGGCAACTCTCTACCTTTTGAATGGACCATCACTGAGACCTAGGATTCCCTGATGACTCATTTCCACTTCAAAACCATAAGGACATAACTTGTAGGGCACTTACATTATTCCTTAAATATTATCTATATACACAGCCCACAATAATTATTGATGTTACACAGTTTCAGCAGAGACCTCATTTACTCCCTTCATGGATGAACATGCTGAAAGCAGTGTGTTAGACACAGTGAATTTGTCAGGTCTGAGGTAGTCGGTCCTAGTAAAGAACAGTGAAGCCCTTTGGCAGTTAGCAACAAAGGGCTTCTGTACCACATATGGTATTTCGTGTCTAATACATTGTGAGAGGTTTAGTCTTTTTTGCATTATCTTGATCATCCATTAGTGAAGTGGAAAGGTGCCACAAACAGCCAAGGGGGAACACTCCAGTCAGGATGCTAAAGACCCAAGATGATCACACCCTTCTGCAAAAATGAGGGTTGTGTCACTAATGGTTCCAGAATAACATCATTTTACTTTGATTATACAGCACACATACTATAGCTCCAAAAGTGAGGCTGAGGGATAAATCATGATCTCACTGAAGTTAAAAGGCATTATACAATTCATGTTGGTGGGGCCAAGATTTGATCTTTTGGTCTCAGACAGGTTATAGGTTGCACTGAGTCTGCCACATGCAGTATTTCTATACTGCAGCCATGGGGTGTAATTGTGGCTTGTGCAGGTAAGTCTGCCCTGAACTAGCTGGATCATAAGAGCTGCAGCAGCACAGACATCAGCATATGTTGTACAATCCCCTCTGGAACTCTGGGCACTTGCTCAGGTGTTGAGTGCAGGCTGCAGTCTCTTCTGTTGAGGTGTCACTGCTTTGGTACCCAAGCTAGATTGGCTATGCCTTTATGAGCTTCAATTACACCCCATCATTGGCATGTAAATGTGCCCCCCAAAAGCATTTTATCTATGATCCTTTTTTGCTCAGGGCTTTAGCTGCAGACTTGTTGATTCCTGTGTTCATATGTGGTCAAGCTGCGGCATATATAAAATACAACTGGTTCAGAATTATCCCTTTCTCCTACATGATGCATGAAAATATATTTTCCCCTCCCTCACTCCATGAAATTGCTCACTTGCTTAACATTAAGTTTAGTGCTTTGCTGGACTGGGGTCTGAGTAAAGCTCAGTAGGAAAATATTAGTTTAGCAGGCTTATGGAAGACAAATAGTAAAGGCCTCTTTTAATCCTTCCATCTGTCACTATGTCACTGCAGGATTTCTCTCCAGGATATGTTCTAGACCAGTTTTTAAATGTTGCTGGCAGTAGAACACTCCCTACTTCTTGGGATACAGTCTGCAATCTAACAGATCTCACATAGGGAAGGGTTTTCTGATATTTTGTCCTCATTTATCTTTTCTAATTTCAACTTATTTTTTTTCTTATGATTTACATACTTTGGGCATATCCTGAGTTTACCAGTTTTCCTCACTGCTTATTCAGGCAAAAATCTTATATGGAGTATCAGTAGCACTGTTAACTGAACAAGCACTAAATGATCTTACAATCTCGCAGTTTATTTCTGAGGAAATGTGAAGGTGTTCTGGTTTTAACAACCCCAAATACACTGCTTACTGTGTGTTATAGAAGGTGCAATATGGAAGTTTAGTTAACTTCTGAAATTAATAAGACTTAAAGTGAATAGTTTTAAGTCCCATTCTTGGTTTTTCTTACCTCCCCCCAATATTTCTGTGGTGATGGGTTCAGGTTTGTTTTCCCTCTGGCTACCCAAATAATTGGACATACAGATTTCAGTGTCAATTGGAGAGAAGAGTCCCTCTCCCTCTTGTAAATATTTGAGTGTCAGCATCAGTTTGTTTTGATGAAATGCTTTTCAATTATAACTATGCTCTTGATGACAGGGTGTGTGTTCAGGAAGAAGAAAACTGTTTTTTGTTTTTTGTTGTTTTTTTTTTTAAATATTTGAGTGAATTTAATTTTGTTGGAGTCATATTTCAAGCACTGGGGTGAAAGTATATTTTATCAAGACATTCTCAAGCAATGGTCTGTGAATCAATAGTGATCCCTAGAGGCTACTGTGATGACTCAGGGGAATCTTTTCTTTACTGATCTAGGTCATACACAATGGTCTGGAGAAAGGAAAAATTAACCCATTCAGTAGGGGTAGTATTAGCTACCACATCATCCCTCCCTGCACAGGGGAAAGAACACTGTCGTAAAGGGGAAGCAGAAAGTTTGTGCTTGTAGGGAACAGAGATCTGTCTCTTGGGCCAATCATATGGCATGCACCAGGGTTCCAAAAGTTTACACATCTATCACATGGTCAGGATCAGTTTCCATTGATGGCAGTGGCTGCTGATACATTCATATGCTTAGTTAAGCTAGCAGTTCAGGCAGGGCTGGCCCAAGGTTTTGTGGTGCCCTAGGTGTCTATAATTGATTGATTTTGGTGCCCCCCTGGGGGGGGGTACGGGCCCTGGGGCAATCAGCCTGTGCGGGGCTACCCCAGTGTTGGGGGGGGGGCGGTCATTGGCCTGCTGTGCACTCCTGCCTCTCCCCTGAGCCGGGGGTAGAGCGGGTCAGTCCAGGGGCTGGGCTCTGCTCTCACACCCCACCCCCATGGTGGAACAGCCAGGCCAGGGAAGGGGCAGGAGAGTGGAGCCCTGCCTCTGGGCTGACCCTCTCTTCCCCTGGGCTGGCTGTTCCCTGCCCTACAGGCAGGGCGAGCCGGCCCAGCAAAGAAGTCAGAGGCACTCTCCTGCCCCCCCCCCCCGCTGCCTTTGGCTCCATGCCAAAAGCAGCGGGGAGGGGGTCAGGGGACAGCATGGCCATGGGGGAGCAGCAGTGCAGACTGTGCCCTGCCCTGCTCATGGCAGGACAGCGTGGGACCAGAGGTAATTGCCCCTTGCTCCCTGCAAGGAGGGCCTTGGGAAAGCCCCTTTGGTGCTCCCTATTGCTTGGCGCCCTAGGCAACCTCCTAGGTTGCCTCTATGGACTGACAGGCCCTGAGTTCAGCAGACAAGTGTGAGACTGCCAGTTATTGCCAATGTTGTTTTGCAGTGTGACAGCTCTCGATCAGCTAGACTAAATGGAGAGGAATTAACTTGAGCACAGATCACTCAGGCACTTAAAAGGACAGCTGCTGAGGAAGTGGCTAAACTTTAAAATTGTATGTGTATGTTCTGATCACTATGGCTGTGTTCACACGAGGCTTTTATTTCGAAACAACCACTGTTGTTTCGAAATAAAAGTTTTTATGTCCAAACGATGTTCCTTTATTTTGAAATGATGGGACCCAGTCATATCAAAATAAGGTATGTCATTTTGGAAGAATAAAACCTGGGCTATAATTGAAATAGCCCTTGTTTTGAAACGATTGTTTCAAAACAGCACTTTTAGGGTGTGTTGTTTTGAAACAATGGCTGTTTCAAATAAGGGATTTGACCTTCCTCCCAGAGTGCATGACACCCTGGGCGGAAGTCCCACTGCCTCTCAGCACCCTGGCCACGGTGCTGAGCCAAGGTGCAAGGGGGGGGCAGCCCATGCAGGAGCTGGCTTGCCCACTACCCCCACTTGCCGGCAGCAATGGGGTGGCAGGTGCGGAGCCAGCTGTACCCACTGCCCCCCTCGGCGGCTGCCCCTGGGTGGTGGGGGCAGAGCTAGCTGGGCACCCTGGTCCCCCAGCCCCTGGCCACCTGCAAGTGTCAAATTGACCAGAGGTTGCAGAGCCTGCCAGGGCCTGGGGGAGCCAGCAGCCCCCTGGCCGCTTGCCGGCAGCCAAGGGCGGGGGTACAGGGTGCCCAGCTAGCTCTGCCCCAGCTGCCCGCTCGGCCATCAGCCCAGGCTCTGGCAGCAGCTGGAGGGGTGGCAGGTGTGGGTGCTGGCTCTGCCCGCTGCCCGGGCTTGGCAGCTGCTGCCCAGGCAGAGGCAGTGGGAGGCAGCTCTGCCTGTCACCTGAGCTGGATGGCAGCCGCTTGGGCAGGGGCTGTGGGTGCCAGCTCTGCCCACTGCCTGAGAGCCTGCACTCACTGCCCCTTCCCGGGTGGCAGCTGCCCTGCCCAGCCCGGGTGGCAGGCAGAGCCAACTCCAGCCCCAGCCACCCCACCAGGAGCCTGGGCTGTGGGGTGTGTGGGATCGGGGCGCCCTGCACCCCTGCCCTTGAGCTGGGGGCAGAGGCTGAGCTGTAGGGACGCCCCAGTCTCCAGCCCCTGGCTGCCTGAAATTGACCAGGTTGGGGATCCTGTCAGGGGTGCGGGACCCCATATCTGCCCTGGTGGCTTGCAGGTAGCCATGGGCTGCCAGAGCCAGCATCTGTCCTGGCTGCTTGCAGGCAGCCAGGGGCTGGGGGACCGGACGCCCGGAGAGCTCAGCCCCTGCTGCCTGGCTAGTGGCAGGGGGACCGGGTGCCTTGACTTTTGACCCCCCCATCTCTGACCCCCCCCCCCACCAAGGGCTTTTTTCCTCTGCCATGGGCTCTGCAGGGCACTGCCAGGGGGCCATGTTGCCACACCTCCGATGCTGCCCCTCTCCTGAAGTGAAATAGCATGACCACACACAGGGCATGCTATTTTGCTTTCAGGGTTTCCCTTACTCTGAATTAACATTTTCTTAATTTGATTTAAGTTATTTTGAAATAAGGGTTTTATTTCAAAATTATTCATTTTGAAATAATGTTTAATGTGTGAAAACAGCCTATGATTATTTAACACCTCTACAGTAGCAGATAGAGTGGGGGCTCTGTGCCATGTGCTGTGGAAAACAATTGACAATTATAGAATTGTTGAGTTAAGGAGTCCCTGCTGAGTGGCATTCCAAGCCCATCATCATAAATATGTCAGCGCTACAGGTGGAAGGTGTAAATTCCATCTTGAGGAGACAGACCCACTCTAGCTCTGATTGAGCTAATGCATTAAAATTAGAAGCATAGCTGTGGCTACGAAAGTGGCAGGAGGGGATAGCTGTGTTAAATACAATCTAATCTCAGACCATAGCTGTGTAATCAGAATAGTTAGTCTCTCTTGCCATCATGCTATGCTTCAATTTTTGGCATGCTAACTCAGTTAGAACTCATGCAGATGTCTCTCATTTAGGCTTCAGCACAGGCAAGCTCACAGACACCAAGGAAAAAAAAGTACATGGGGAAAAACTTTTAGCTAGCCGTTATAAATTTCACAGGATGGATTCTAATGAAAGGTCAATATACATTTTGGGAATAAATTTCCTGAACTACCATCAAAGAAGATTTGAGACTGTCTCGTATGTGGGGCTAGAGATAAACACATGTCTTATGGAGCATTCCAAATAGAGGAATAAAATCAATTTTAAGAAGTAAGTGCAACTCAGATAACTTAGTGTAATTCAAGTGAAGTTGTCAGGCTTGCACCAAGTTTCACTTTAGTTCTGCTCTGAAAAAGGATCAGCTAAAACCATGATTTCCAGTAGGGTAATTCAAAGTTAGGATTTTTGAATGCTTTAGATCATTATTTTTGCCAATTTATTGGAACACTGCAACTTTTCAATGCAAAATGACTTCTTTATTTGAATTGTTTCTATTTAAATGTACAAATCTAAGATTTTCCTTTTGGTTAAACTAGTTTTTATTTGACATGCACACTTTTTTTTTTTGGCTCACCCAAAAAAAAAAAAAAGTATAATGTTCATTTTGAGTCAGCCTGAAGCAACTTTTTTCAATGCAACCACTGAAAATCAGTTTGAACAGTTTTACTTGTGACTTATGCGAGCATAACTGAGAGAATGAAGTCCTTTATATTCATTCACCACATTTTGTTTGTTCTCTCTTCAGAATGTGAAATTAAGAAGAAAATGGTGGGTTTTTCCTATTTTCTGTTGCTGCAAAGTTTTTTCCTTTAATTTCCCAATCTACACTTCTTCAGTAGAAATTTTCAGTGTAGGACAGCCACATGGCTCTTTTATTTGATTGTTTCTATGAGTGGTTATATAAGTCACTAGGCACGAGGATGCTGCCGAATAATCACGAAAGCTGAATCATATTTTTGGAGACTCTCTAGATAGGCTTGCAGTGCCCCAGTCTCTCACTGACCTGGAGAGTAGAAGACAGAGTCCAGATTTAGATTGTGTCCCATTTTTTTTCCTGCATTGTGTTGCTTCAAAGCATTTTTGCATAAATATTTAGATACACGGTACTACTTGAGTGAGAGCAATGACACTGCAAAACACCACTCAATCAAGGTCGTGGCCAAATATGTTTTTTTCTGGCAGGGCCTGTCCCTGACTCATGTGCAGGGCCATAACTACAGTGGGGCAAACAGGGCTTTGCCCCGGGCACCCTGGAGCAGCTCCACTGAGCCTTGTATCAAAGGGCACGTTCCACGCAGCTTGCTCCAGGTGCCGTTCATTGTAAGGGCGCATTCCAAGTGGAATGTTCTCCGGGCACCAAAGTGCATAGTTACAGTTCTGCTCGGGTGAGTCTGAGCCACTTTCTGCTTCTGATCACATGACCAGATTGGGAGTACCTGTCTGATTTTATCCATACAAATGTTGTTAGATTTGATGCATTGGGGGGCAGGTAGTTCCTAGGGACAGAAGATATTGAAGTTACGGAGTCTTGGGCAGGACGGTGGGAATCCTGGGGACAAAGGCTGAGGAGAGATGGGGCTGGGAGCAGGGCTGGATCTGGGAGCAGGGGACAACTTGGGGGACCAGGCTTCAGGCCATCAGAGTGCTGTTTTTGTTAGTGACACAATAGGATGTTTGAAGTAAAATGTTTCAGGTATTCTATACATGGATTTGTTTACACTAACCTCCTAGAATGTTCTGGACCATCGCAGGCTCTTGTGGAACCTTCAGCGCTTTCTGAGAACTACGTTTTCCTTGCACCTCCTAGAACGTCGGCCATGTTCTCATGCACATATAAAGTGTAGGGTGTTGCCAATCAGTCAATGAGCTATAAGAACAAAGTGAAGTGAAGTGAAAGCCCAGCTGCAATATTATGAACCTTGTTTTCCTGTGTAATTTAAAAAGTATTCTTGTGTTTTTAGACTTACAGATGTCAGGTAGCAACTAATAAGGGTCATGTTTAACAAGACATCAGTTGTATCAAACCCTGTTTTATGCAACAATATAAAAGAAATACTGATACTACTTTTGCCACGCTTAATATGTAATGTTTGATTACTTTCTAAGACTTCAGAATGTGGACTTTTGCTTTCCTAATACTGCTTTTCCCCCATAGAAAATAAAAGATGCCTCTGATGGAGCATTCAGTAACTCAGTATAGGCTGTGAAAAGCTCATTTGCAATCTAGTTTACAGCAAGGGGCACATTTGTTTGGGAAAATATCCAAAACAGAATTATATAGACCAGGCTATGGGTGATCAAAGAATGCGAATAGTGACCATCCCAGTGCAGAAGAAATTGAAGAGTGAAGTGTAAATGATGGAAGACCAATTACTAAGGGGTTAACGTATTTGCCTGAAGATAAGGAATGGAAATGTGAGGAAAGTAATGGAGAAATGGCCAGCTTTCTAGGTGGCATAAAGGAGAGTGCTAAAGAAGAATATGGTTCATATGAAAAGGGAAAGTGGTTATAAAGGAAAATCTAGTTTACATGAAGAGGAGGGAAACAATAAGGAAGAATCCACCTTGCATGGTAACCGAAACAGCAGTGAGAAAATTGCACATCACAAATTGATACATAAAATCCTGCTTTATGACTGGTGGTGATAAACTCTGCTGATATTGATCATAAATGGGCTGCGCAAAACTAAAGATAAAATTGAAGATATAGCATTTCCAGTGAATGAGCAAAAGTGACACATCTGAATCAGTGTTAGCTGGCTTACTCAAAATCACCTGACAGTATTCAGTTTTTTGTTGTAAAATGTTTGAAAAGAATGCCAAATGTTTGCTTGTGCTTTCTAGGTACAATTACTGGCATAATGTAGCTGATGCTTTGTAGTAGCATGAAGTCACTTGGCCACTTTATGGCCTATTCCAAATGGATAAAGTTCTAGTCCACGGTTGAGCTGAATAAATTCAGAGACTCAGACATACCCAGTATTGGAGGAATGTTCTCAAACTCCTTATCTCGATTAACCTCTTTCTTGCAAAGAATAATTTTGGCTCTTTGGGTTTTGTCTAACAAGATGTTTACTGAATATAATGGCAACTTCCTTGGTTTGGTCACACTTTCTGGGAAATACAAAAATGTCATGTGTGTGCACCTACATTAAATAGTTTGTAAAGAAGCTATGGGCTATTACTGCAGCAAAACAATTCAAAACAGTTAAACTGATTGACCTTATGGCAAGGAAGGTGCTTGATAACATGTTGATACAGCCAGGCAAAGCTAAGTACTGTGTTGTAATACTAGACTGAATTCCTAACATTCATCAATGAAAAGGTGTCATTTACAACAAGATTTACTGGCTAAAAGGAAGGCTATCTCCAAGTAAAGGAACACTTTATCTGTTTCTGGTTTGTGGATGACACTAGTGAAAAAGGAGAATAGAACTATTTATGGGCATTTTGAATGAGCATGAAATAAAGCTTCAGAACTGCTTTGGCCACAGGTATGACAACAGCATGAAGGAAAGTAACAGTGGTGTCCAGGCAAGGATCCTTCTGCAGAATCCAATGGCTTTCTTTGTGCCTTGTGGCTGGTATACCTTCAACCTGGTTGTGTCAGATGCAGTATCCTCTTCAGATTCAATATCTTTCTTTTGGATTTCAGCAAAAGACATAAGTGCTGTTTTCAGCATCAACTATCAAGGGAATTATCCTCACAAACAGTTGCAAATTTGATCGTGCAGCTGCTAAGTGATACTTGTTGGGGGAACCACACTGACAGCATAAAACCAATGAGGTACAAAATGACTGAGTTCTGTGGCTGGCAGAGTTGAGTAAAACCAACACTGAAGTGAGGCACAAAGCCTAGCAAACCAGATCACCTGAGGTGTGCTTCTTTCTTTCTTGTTTCGTTTGTGGTTTGGCATGATATTTTGGGCCAAGTAAATGTAAACAAGACATTACAAACTCAGTTCATGCACATTTAAACCACTACTACTTTGAGAAGCTGCTTTGATTTCATTGTGACTTACAAAGACAACGTACTTGAGGGTGCCATCCCTGCTAACAAATAAAATGGGGGGAGATCTGTTTTGAACTTGTCTTCAAGGAAACTTGTCTCTTCTGCCAAAGAATATAGTTTGGCTATGAGGGCAGGGATGAGAAGCTCAGAGAAATATTCAAGAGGGAGTTTTTTGTGTTTTTGTTTCTGTTGATGTTACTTGAGCGTCCATTGATAAAGGGTTTGGGCTAATAAAGCACCACAAAAAGACCTGTTTTGGTGTGGGAGGGGTTTTTGTTTTTTGTATAATCATAGTAAGCTGCCAATGGACAAGAAAATACACTTGAACAATTGTACAGCCCTTCAACAAATGCTGATGTGGGGGGAATGTTTGGACATTAATAATGAAGACTTTTACATTGAATTGGACAGCATTTGTCATATTTTGTCTTATGGGAAGCACTCTTCACTCCAAGTTCTCCAATTCATTTACGATGCCAAATTGAAAGACACTTTTTGTCTCTAATGTGTTTGAGAGCTTGGAGGATTCTGCACGTGCTGTCTGTTACAGTCACAAGTGGTGAGCACAAATTTTAAAGCTCAGGCTCCTCAACAATGAAAATGGCCACATAGAGACTGACATCACTTGCCACTTTATCACTTGAAAATGCTATTGGCCGTCTTTTGATTTCTCTGAAGCTGTGCTTCAGCTCATGAAGGCACAGATGAGAAAAGCGACCTTTTGAACTAAAGGCCTAGTTACCAGTTACCAACTGTAACCAAGGCTGTCCTGGGGGGGCAGGGTCCAGGGCCATTTGGCCTGTGGGGGCCCCTGCCTCTTTCACTCTGGGGAAAAGGAAGGGTGGGCTAGCCCAGAGGCGGGCCTCCGTGTTCCCACCCTGGGCTGGCTGCTCAATCCATAAGGGCAAGGCTAGCCAGCCCATGGGCAGGGTTCTGCTTCCAGGCCCTGCTGCTGGGCCTGCCACTTCACCCTGGGGGTGCGGAAAGCCAGCCAAAAGGCTGGGCTCTGCACTAACACCCCACCCCTCACCTTCAGCTTGCCACTGAAGGCAGCAGGGTGGAAGTGTAGGGTTCAGCATGACAGTGGTGTGGGCCCCATGCTGCCCTGCTCACAGTGGGGTGGTGCGGGGCTTGCAGAGCCATGGGGCCTGGGTTGGTCACCCCTCTCATGCCCGCAAAGACAGATGTAGCCATGCTTAGTAGTTGTCCACCTACCATTGGTGCACAGTTCAAATTCTTGATGTTAAGACAATTGTAAATTCTGAGCTTACAAAACCTTTTGTTTTCAAAAGAAATAAATTATTTTTATTTGCTTATATATGGCTTAAATACAGATTTACAGATCCTAGTGTACAAATTTATTGTCCTATCTGATGGGGATAAATCATGTCAGTTGTGAATTTGGCTACAAATGGTATAAAAATCAGACATACAAAAGTTTAACAAATGGAGGGGGGTGTGGTGCTGAAGACATTTTGCCCCAGGCTAGCCCTGGGTAAGATTCTTTTTTAAAAAATCTGCTGCAATTGGCCTCGGGAGAGGACGGAAGAGAGACAGGGGAGGGGCAGTATGGGACCCCTTCCCCTTCTGCTGTTGCCCCTACTGCCACTTGGCTGCTTGTTAATAGAGAAATGGTTGGGTGACCAGGGTCCGTAAGGCCTGCGTGTGCCTACAGTGTACAGAAGGAAGCCAAGAATTGCAGGGGAGTTAGTTTCCAGTTCCTCATGCCCTTAAGTATGAAAATGGCTCATTCATTTGTTATGAAAATGGCTCCT
Organism: Podocnemis expansa; assembly: GCA_007922195.1. Lineage (NCBI taxonomy): Eukaryota > Metazoa > Chordata > Testudines > Podocnemididae > Podocnemis > Podocnemis expansa. The sequence goes on along the minus strand of ML681964.1, from coordinate 5,560,579 downwards.
AGTAATAAATCTAGACAAAATTGTATTGAATCTGCTGCTTTTTACTGTATTTAGTGCCTGGCACAGAGGATTAACTGAATTTTCTTACTAAATTAGCCTTCCCAAAAAACCAAAATCACATATAATCTTCAAGTCTCTTTAATAGCTCTTTGCTTGATCAATGAAACCATCCTTTGATTAAAAAGTCTAGCTGCTAACAACCCTAACTAACTATTGCTCTTTCAAGATCAGTTCAGATGAATTCCTATATTTTATGTCATAACACCCAGTTAACAATTCAGGAATGAGCTCTTTCATTGGATTACTCAGGTCTTTATCAAACTATTCAATGAATAGTATTAATACTAATATTAGAGATGCAAAAATAAAAGCTATAGCTAGGATTCTCAAATAGGAGTAGTGAATATGGGTGCCTGAATTTTCTGAGCACCCAGTGTGAGATGCCTTAAAGGGGTCTTGCTTTTCAGAAAGTGCTCTGCAATCACCTGCTGCAAAGCCGATCTCTCTCTTTTTAAATTATTTGAAGATGGACATAAAAGTTTTAGAGACCCAAATTCCATTTATTTATTTCTGTCATGGCTACAGGGGAAAGAAGTAGGTCAGAACTGAAATCTAAGAGGGAAACTTTCACCACACTGCACATACTGTGTCTGCTCCATGGATGAACATAGGACTGTGGTTGGAGCATTACCATGCCAGGTTTTTCACAAGTACTAAATTGACCCCCACATTTTTTTTACTTTCCTTTGCACCGTTGCAGTAGAAATCAAAAGAAATATCTGCTTTCCATTTTCATGGGGGTGGGAATGTGTGCATTTGTGGCTGAATATGATTGAAAATAGGTTTACCACAGTGACCATCAGATCCTCTCTCCCAAAGTTGACATTAAATACTCTCTTCAGAAATATCTCTGCTATGCCACACGTCCAGCTGTTCCAAATGTTGTTCCGTAATAAAACCATGAGATGATGATGTATTCTTTTCCAAACAGTCATTAGAATAGATTCCTTTCATTCTTCATTCTGTTTTCTAGAAGCTGGTCAATCAAAAAGCCAAGAGTCATTAGGCTCTGCCACTGCCTAGAGGGAAGGAATAGACAAGACTACCACTGTTTAGCTGTTCAATGATTCCTTATTTCACGATGGTGAATTTAGAAACGTCATTACCTATTCCTGTGGATGAAGAGCACAATCCTCACAACAGAAATTTCCACAGACACCCTATATTCTATGTGGAAGTGAGCCAAATAATTTACTATGGAGCTAGACACAAGGGAGAGACCATAACAGATGAAGTAACATGATCTTGGAGCCAGACTGAAAAGAACAGGCAGCAGCTGAGTCCACAAAAGTTACTCTTGCTTCTGATTGCTTAAGGAGGCCAGAAGGTCTGAAAAGCTTTAACAGAGTTCAAGCGTGGATATTATCTTTTATTTTGGTGTCAGGGGGAGAATATGAAAGATGATTACTGATTTTTAAAAAAGCCAGCAAAACTGGTGGCCTTCAGGCCAGGTTCCTTAAGGCAAGCCTTACTGTCAGTTATGAAAACTGCATCTGAAAATCTAATGGACAACTGTGGTAACTGATAAAATATTTAGAGAATGCTGCCGACTGTTACCACAAAGCCATATACCCACTTCCGAGGAGGAAGAAGTTTTGCAGTTAGCCTCTTTCCACTTATTTAATGGCAAAAGTCATTAAAAGGCTCCATTAGAACTATGAAGACTGTAAATACCAACAATGATGTATTCTGTAGTAAGGTGTTTAAGTCTGATAGATTTATAGAATATTATCTGTTTTCTCTATAAATGTGAAGTAGCCTGCCATTTTGTTTTCCATGATTCCTTTACTTAGCCCACAAAATCCTCTTATCCAAGTCATAGAGAGGAGGAGTGGTTGCAGAGGTTGTTAGTCTGTCACACAAACTCTGACAAACATAGAAGATAGCCTGGAGTGAGGTGAGCCCCTTTTTTTCCTTCCACAGTGAATTATTGTCTCTACCACTACCATCACTTGTACCACTTGGCCGTCAAATGAAGCAAAACCAGCAAAGTTTCTTTGACTTACTTGCAGTGCTGTATTTGTAACTTGCAAATATGGCCTCACCTTCATTCCTAACTGGTGCTATCTCCTGGGTCTCCATGCTCAGTGAAGATAGAATGTCAAGAATATTAAGAAGCATGCCTCTAGGATATTCTACTGTGCATGTATGAATGGCAACATAGTGGCCTATAATTTAGACAAATCTGGATGGATTTTCACAGGGACTTCCAAAGCATCTCTCTACACATAGGAACACTTATTTATTTATACTCAGTTTTCTAAAAGTACTACAGTAGGGCACCCATCCAGTGTTCTGAGTGCCCCTTCTGTGAATTGAAAATCACAATATAAACAAGAATGATTGATTAATAAATATGTCGATTTCAGTCATCCTTTCTCTAACAGCCTTACATGAGAGATTCTCCTGCCAAATTTCTGTTATAGCCCCACAAAGTGCTAGAGCTCTTTTAAAACAGAAACAACCCCTCCTCCACCAACCCTTTAAATATAGGCTAAGTTTGGTAAAACTATCTCTTTGTTCTCCTAATATTGGTGTTTTGAAATAGCTTTTTTGATTTTTTTAATGGTAACATAAGCAAAGGAAAACAAAACAAAAAACTCTAATACCAGCCTGAGTCAGAGAGCAAAGGTGGAAAATTTGAGCCTAAACAGTTAACGTTTGGCAAAGTGATAAGCAACCAAAAGCAGGGTATTCATGCTATGTGTGTTTAAGCAACTTTGGTTATAAGTTACCACCTGTGCCACCTGTAATTGTGGGTGGAGAATAAATAATTAGATGTTGAGATCACCCAACCCAGTTATTTCTAGTTCTAATGCACACACAAAGGTACAGGTGAATGTAAGTATTTGAATGAAAAAGAGATGGTGAGAAATGGTTTAAACAAGGTGACTGATATTAATGAGTGGCTATCTCTTCTGCTGTTTGCCTGCTGCAAACTCCTTCAGCTAGTGATCTGAGTCTCATGGTTTCTCCTTTTTTCCCCTACACTAACTAAGTCACTAAAGTGAAATGGGTTTTGGGAAAGTTGTGTGCACTGAGTCAATAAGCCAACCACTGGCATCTATTCATCACGAACATGGGCGGATTAACCCATGGACCTATGGGGCCCAGGCCCAGGCCCAGGGGCTTTCCATTCCTCTTCCACCCCAGCCCTGGGGCAGCCAGTTCACCACTAGGGTTGGGGAGGGCCAGCCAAGATGTCAGGCTTTGCTCTCCTGCTCTGCTCCTGGGCTAGCTGGTCCGTCCCCAGGTGCAGTGCCAGCTGTACAGCACAGCTTCTGGTCCCATGTGGGCTGGCTGTGCGATGGGGCCAATCAGCCTGGCTTGGGCCAGTCTGGCCCCAGCGCCCCTCTGCCCCACCTCAGTGCCTTCTGCAGAGGGTAGGGCTGTAGAGTACAGGAGGGCTGCAGCTCCAGGTGGGGCACTGCGGGAGGCCCAGAGGCCCCTAATCCACCACAGATCATGAAGAAGGGGAAGGTTGGTTGTCACAGGGAAAGTCATACTTTTGTCACAGCAAAAAGTGGTTATGCTAGAGACTTCTAATTAAAAAGCCCTGCCACGGAAAACAGGAAAAGTCCCAGTATGTGAAATGTAATTCATATTAATTTGTTTCCACAGCGGATATTTATACCAAAATAAATAAATAAAAAAGAGCTGTGGCACAGCAATTTGCATAGGCATTGCATATGCATTTTCAAATACAGGTTGTATTTGAAAAACTTTGGGTCACTCATGACTGATTGGAGACTGCTCCCTTCTCTTTTTTCTTTTCAGTCTAAAGTTTACTCAGTCCCCTTTGGCCAAAACTTGAAAATAGAATCAGGTACATTATAGAATGTCATAGAAGATAGAATTAGATAGAACATCTTTATTCCTCTAGTTTGATGTCCAGGTTCAAGTCAGAAGATCCATTTTTATAACAGTTACCATTACGTATGTGATGCCTGCTAGTAAATGTTGACTTCTTGGTTGTGCCCACTGTAATATTATTCATGCATACTCATTTAATCCATCCTTGAAAACTTTTAGCATTTATACTTGGATCTATATAGCACTAGGCATACTAGTCCACTATTATCTTACTCTTCAAAATAGTTTTCTTATATTTGTATCCATTCTAAATTTTTTCTTTTTGAACCTTAGCTTATTTTCCAGCTCATATTTAATGTGAATAGTCCTATTGTGTTGCTGGTCATCAAATGTGTTAGGGTTATCATGTCCCCACACATCTGGCTTTTTGTTTGTTGTGCTTTTTTATTTTTTAGCTAGCATTCCTTCATTCTTTCCACATGCACTGTAAAATCATGTATTGCATTTGTTAGTCTTCTTTATTCAGAATAATACTTTATCATTTCTATAGTGCTTCTAATTTTCAATGGACTTGAGAAACAATTACTTAATCCTCACAAAAGCCATACAAATCAGGCATTATCACTGTTCCGCAGACTTCGGAAACTGAGTCACAGGTTAAATTATTTATCTTCAACCCTCAGGGGGAGGCAGAAGTAAAACCAGTAGTCACTGGCTCCTCACTGTTTATGCTCAGACTGCTAGACCACACCTTTGTCTAGCCTTTCTACTCGTTATAGCAAAAAGATGCTTTAAATTGTGATGACCACGAATATGTAGAATAGCTCAGTTGTGGTAGTGGTAGCAAACTGCCTAATCCCAAACAGCATACTTGTGGATTGCTTCACATATAAGAGGAAAGTGAGGACCAGAACAAAACAAAACAAAACAAAAAAAATTCAGGGAATTCTTGACTTAAGTGTTGTGACATGCTGGCCACATTTCTCCTGTTATTGGAAATTCACCTCTGTGCAGAGGGTGAGTGTAAGGCCTGTGTGACACGTGAGTTGAACTGAAAATGACAATTCAGCAGATGGCCTCATAGGGATGATGATTATTTAATATTTGCATTATAGTAGTGGTTACAGAACAGACTAGACACTGTCCAAATGTATAACAAAGATGCTGTCCTTGCCCTTTAGAGCTTGTAGTCTGAGTGGGATAACACCGAGCAAGCTCTTGTCTTCTCAGATATGACAGTTCTCTGTCTGTTTCCTATTCCCCGTTTACTCTCTCTACTGAAAGGGAGCAAGACTTAATGCTATGCAGCAGAGCACACTATACTGTGCATTTACATGCCACTTTGGTATATCCTGCTGTACAGTGCAGAAGGACTTGTGAGATCTAAACTGCAGTGTCAAGTGGCAATAGCTCCTGTATATAGCTGTGTACCAGAATAGAATTGGTTGGTGGTTTTTTTTTTTTTTTTTTTTTTTTTCCCCTCCCAAGGTTAGTACACTGTGATCTCTCATTCATTTTACTATGGATAATTACTCCTAAATTGCTGCTGCCTTAGGGAAGAAGAAGGCCCGGTAGGATTTTCCATAAGAGTGAACACACCTTGCTTTGCCTGCCTCAATAATCTGAATAATTAGGTCATGGCTTTACTCTGTCCTCTGCTGTACAATCAAGAGGATACAGCAGGATGTCCAGTTTTCTTCTTTTTTAAAAGATGCCTTCAATGATCTGCAGCATATAGCAGCTCATATGTTTTGGTGATTTATCGTGCATGCAATCCATTGGTGATTTCAGTATCTGAATGTTCTGGTTTATCACTGAAAGATTTTTAACAGGTCCTTGTTAGCTGTTTATATGTAGAGGAAATAGAGGAAAAGAGGTAAAACTTCTAGGCTATGTCTACACCATCGAATTAGTTCGGACTAAGCGAGCTTAGTCCAGAGTCATTTTAGTCCTGGTCTACATTAGGCTTTGCCTAGGTTGAACTCAGAAATTTCTTAGTTCAAACTAAGCAAAGCTTAGTCCAAACTAATAAGTTTGATTGCTTAGTCTGGACTAATGGCTAGTTTGAACTAGTGCGATACAGACCTGGACTAATGGCTTAGCTCTAACTAGCCACGATAACTAGTTCAAACTAGTCAGCACGGCTAGTTCGAATTAAAAAGCCGCTGTTAGTTTGAACTAACTGGGAACTGCTTAGTTTGGGCTAAGGAAGTCTGACCTAAGCTTTGTGATGTGGGCATAGGCTTAGAGGACAAAAGTTTCAAAAGAGACTAATGGTCTGGGGCATTTCAATTTTTGGGTGCTCAATTTGATATGCCTTAAATAGTCTTGACTTTCTGTGAGTGGGTCCTTCGTATTTTCTGATGATCAGATCTGGTTTATTTTAAGTAGGTAACCGAAACTGAGGCACCAAAAATCACTAATCACTTGGCTGCTTTTCATATATATTTGTAAAAATTTGGGACTTGGTTCAAATGCTTTAATTTCTTTTTTCTTTCTTAGGTAGAGATTAATACTATTATCTTTTGTATTCTTTGCCTCTATCACTGGCTTTGGAATTGGATAGTCTGCACAACCAGTTAGACCTGTCATTTGGAAACCACCACTGAGAACCAAAAAGTAATTTTCATGATGATTTTGTTGGTTTTTGAAGATATGGCCACATTTCATCTAGTCTTGGCAGATGTCCTTCCTAAACTAATTGCAAATCACTTGGATGCACTTAATCCCTTTCTATGCAACAGGTCTACAGGTTAACTTTTATTGAGTAATATTTTACAGATGCCATTGGTGTGCCATATGACACTGAGCTATATTGTATTTTGTTATGCTATGTCATTATTTGCAGAATGATGTGTACTCCATGTCTGCCAGTTTATTCAGGTAGTGCTGCACAATAAATTCAACCAATGCCATGCACATTTGATTAATGTAAGGCTCCTGGAGATATTCAGCTGTATGGTAAACTCTTGGCTTTCTGTCAGTCCTTATTTACTTGCATCATTATGTCATAGCAAGTTGTCTCTTAGAAATGATAAAAGACACACACACAAAAAAAAGGGAGAAAATTTTGTATTAAATGTGATGTAACAATAGCACCAGTCTTGTAGATATTCACTCACTCACTGATGTCTGAAGAAACCATATCTGATTGAACAGAAAGTGTGCTTTAAAATAATTATAAGGTGGAGATCTGAGAAGTCACAGGAACTCACAGACCCTGATTCTGGAAGGATTCACCAATCAGAAATTGGGTGATGCATTTTTGCAGCCATCCAATTGTTTTTATTTTGGATTATGATCATTGTTGTACCACCTGTGATGTCTGAAATGACTAGCTCCTTGGATATTCTTTTCCCTGAAAGTGGGCATCCCAGTTAAGAAGAGCAATTCTATAACACCATTGAAATGGGATTGTGGAAGTGCATGCCCATTACCATTTCAATTCTTTATGGGTTTATCCATTCATGAAAAGGCTAATGCAAGTTTGGTCTACAGAGATAACATATCATGAGGCAGGGAGGTAAAAGTCTGTAAATCAAATGCTATGTTAATTTCTGGCCCCTCATTACCTGAAAGAACAAATGAGTTCAGAAAAATGCAAGAAAACTAGGAGGGGGCTGAGAGAGGGGTTTTTCTTGTTGTTTTTTTTATTTGTAATGTTTCCTTCAAAATCTGAACTTGGCTAAATGATGACTAAGTGGAGAACATGCACTCAGCCTACCAATTTTTAATGGGTGAAAACAGAGAGGTAGAGAAGTTATTTAACATGGTAAAATAGAGAGAGAGAAGTGGGAGTAATAATTGTCCAATTCCTCTTTCATCTTTGCTTCCTGAAAATAATAATTCACCATTGGCCTACTACATGAATGTAGGTATAGGACAAAGATAAATTGCTGCCTCCTTCACAATGGCTCAGTTATTCTGGCCAGTGAACGAAAGGGGTGAAGTTATGATTCATGCTGTTCCTTGCCCCTCTCAACTCACCTGCTCTAGGATGGGGGTATGTGCAGGGGTTAAAGTATAATTTGGTGGATCCTGGCACCCTCCTAATCGGGTGGGCCCCCACACACACTCCAGCTACTGTCCCCCAAATGCCAGGCTCCACCCACCTACCCTGTACCCTATCTCCTGCCCCCCAAACAGCAGCCCCCTCCTGCACCCCAAACACCAGCCCTGCACCTGCCTACCCCACACTGTAGCTTCTGCCCCCTACGTGCCAGCCCCCACCCTAGCTACTGCCTTCAGCCCTTGTCTGGCCACTGCCTCCCCCCAACACCTGCCATGCCGCTTCCTCTTCCCCTGCTGCCCAAGCTGACCTCCGCCCCCATGCCCTTTCCCTACTGGGCTGGCTTGCCTGCCCCCAACCCCCCCCCTTGGGCCCCCTTACCTGCTGCAGTGCAGGGCAGAGCGGCCCCGGCCCCGAGCCTGGCCTGAGGCTCCAACTGTGAGCCGGCTCTCAGTGAGCATGCTTTAGATGTTCTGAGCATGCCCCGTGAGAGTCGGCCCAGGGAGGGAGGTTTAAAATCTCCCCCTCCCTGCTGGCTGGAATGCAATGAAATGCAGTTCCAGGACCTGCTGTTTTTTAGGGGCACCACATTTGGGGAGGCCCCTAAAAATAGAAAATGGAACCAGAATGCTGCATTCTGGGGCCTGCTATTTTTAAATGGTGAACCTTGGAATGCACCGTTCCGGCTCCATTTTCTATTTTTAGGGGCCACAGAATGCGGAGTCCCTAAAAATACTAGGCCCCCAAATGGTGTTCCACTGCGTTCCAGCCCACTTTAACCCCTGGGTATATGGGTCATTTGACTGAATTACTCATATGTTCCTGTTCTCAAGAATAAGGTAACCCTCTTGTCTACTTAAGGGGGGTGGGTTGTCTTTCCCCCATTTGTTCCCTTCTCTGTCTAATATGAGTTGGGATCCTCACCCTAAATAATTGTCATTTACTGCAAGAAGAGTGGTATTTCATCTGATTTCCCCTACTTCAAGCTTTTGATTTGTTTTGATCTTGTCTAGCAGCATCATTCTGTTTCTCTGATGTGATTTATTTTGAGATAATTGTGTTGGTGTATCTATTCACTGTCTTTATTTTACTCTTCACCTTATCAGCTCATGGTCTCACCTCAGATTTGAAGTGGGATCAGCAAAAAATTTGGTGATATTGCCAAGATGTCTTAAAATAATAACAGGTGGTGGATTTGTACTGGGGAAAAATTTGGCCCACTGCCTTTCAAAAGGAAGGTGGTGTATTAGTATTTTTTTGGTTTTTTTCTTTTTTAAAAAACTACTATATAGTATCTGTAATTATTGATTTTAAAATTTAAAACCAAGAGGCTTTAAGGCATAAAATCCTTTAGAAAATATCAGGGATGAGGGCTCATATAACTGCATTTATTTTCTGGTGGGGGGGGGGGGATAAGGCTATAGTAGTGTTCAACCCTACCTGGCATGTTTCAGTTCTAGCTGTGAATTTCCATTGCATCTATAATTTGATTTCACAATTCTGTAATGCCTTTCATGCTAGCTTTGTGGTGTGAAAATCATGGCACTCAAAAACCACAGTTATGCACAAAATTTCATAGCAGTGTCACTCGGTCACTTCCACTATTGCAGGCTAAATGTCTTAATGAAAGTTAGCTAAATTACAAGTATGGAACTGACAAAACCATTCTCCAAGTAGGACTGTAAAAATGAAGACTTTATTTATTGTAGTACATTGAATCAATATCTTTTTGAGTGAACTAAGAGAAAAAGTAATTAATTATTCTTGTGCTGCTAAAACACATTGCATAGAACTTTTAAGCAAGGTTGTGCATATGTAAAATGTATGCATCAATTAAATAAGTCTAGTAAAATCAGTCTAATGTAATGCACTGTGTACCTGGGAGTCAGCAGTATTTTCTTATACTAGGAATATCGAATAAATGTAGCTGTTAAAAGCTGACTAACAAACTCTAAACATACAAGGTAGAGAAGAATTGTATGAAGAAACTATATGAAAAATGTTAATTACTTCACAGATTTCATGAAATTGCAAATTTTGTATTCAGTTTAATTAAAATAAATGGTTGCATGAAACTGGTCACAATTGCCATTTTCATTAAACCAGTTTATTATTGGTGTTTTTTTCCACATAGCTTAAAGTTTTCCTCAAACTTTGCTTAATTAGGATAGTTGCTATTGAAAAATCAGTGTTTACCAACTGTAATCATATTTATTCTGTATTCTAATTATAGGGAAATAATCATCTATGTCAATTACTATGATGCAGTAGTTGCTGTTACAGGCTGTTTTTTAATTTCAGTGGCATCCACTGTACAAGAAATCCCAAGTTTCTCATCAGATTTAAGAAAAGGAAAAAAGGAAAAAAATTCATATAACTTATGAAGGCAGATCTAAATGGAACAATGGTGTTTGTTACAGATATTATGAAAGATTTTATACAATGTTTATGATTCTCAAAAATTGAGTGATATATATGTTCAGTAGAAACAAATAGAACCCTAACTTACCAGCCGTTAACATGCAGTTACTTCAGACATGTCCTGTCCTAAGTTTAGGGGACAAATTTGATAAATGGTAAGTTTTAACATTGACCAACATAATATGTCATAGATTGTTTGTTTGTTATTTCATTTCAACCTTTTAAAATCAATTTATTTTACATTTTAATGTAAATTAATTAAAACTACAAAGTATTCTGATTAAGCCAATCTCAGTTTTATTATATTTGCTTGTTTATTTTACAAGTTTTGGTTCAATTTTTTTGAGATTTTGATTTTGGCCTACTTCAAGATGGGGATTGTGTTTTTTGGATCTTGTATTTTCCATTCTGTTTTTATTTTAAGTTCCTATATTGTGCTCATCCCTGTAGTATCTGGTTACATCAGACATCAGTCATTGTAAGACTGAAATTGAAAAGACTTTGACTTAAACTTTCTGGAAGAACTTTCTTTTTGCATAAAAATTTTCATAGTCCCTTCTCAAAGCTTAAACTTTCTTGAACATTTGAGCTGAATCAGATCAGCTGGGATATACGTGTGACATTTTAAAGAATCTTGGTTTTTCACAACATGAAATTTGTTAAATTTTGTAAACAACTCAGAATTTTAAAGTGGTTTGATATAATAATTTTCAGCCATAAATATGAACTCCAGTGGGGCTCCAGACTAGTGCAAGTTTCATCAGTTTGGATTGAATTGGAGGATCTGGGACTTGGATTCCATATGATGTTATAGGTAATTTTCATGTTATAATTTCAGTTTAAGGTCTGGTAAATAATACAAGCTCCACTCTTCCTAAATTCTGCTTTCATTTGTGTTTTTTTTTAAAATAGATATTTCTAGCATTTGATTCAAAGATAGCTGTGAGTGAGTGTGTATATAAATCTAGACATATATTTTAATGTTTGAGTCTGATCTAGTTCCCACTGAAATCAATTGAATTATTCCCTCTGACTTGGCTTGGGCTTGATCAAGCAAAGCACTTAAGTGAGTGTTCAGGCACATGCTTTGCCAGATTGCAGTCTCAATCCTGCTTTCACTGAAATTAATGGGATTTTGCAGTTGACTTCAATAAGGATGAGATGAGCCCTAGGTTATAAAATTGTCACAGTGAATTTTTCCTCTAATAAATAATACAGAAATAACACTTATTTTAATTATTGAAAGTCTCACTGGTGTTCCCAGCTGTGCTTCTGTCAAACTCTCTCTCTGCCTCCATCAGCCTTGGAACTCTGCTCTCAAACTATGCTTCTGGCATCTTTACATACATACTCACCCTGTTATGAAGAAGATAGACAATGGTGAAATCTTCATATTTTTTGCTTACAATTCCCCCTGAACCTCTGCTCTTGGGTACAGCTCCTCTTCTTACACAGCAACACTATGGGACAAATGCTGGCAGTGCTCCAACTGAGCTCTCTGGGCATGTCTACAACCATCAGCTAGCCACCTGCAGTTGGACTGTGCCAGCCAGTTCAGGCTGTAGTACTGTTTCACTGCTGTATAGACTTCTAGGCCTGGCTAGAAAAAGCTGATCTCTGGGATCTTTCTACCTTGCAGGTTCCTAGAGCCTTGAAAGGGCCAGATTAATGCAGGGGCTTTAGGGGTGCTGCCCTGGGCTAAGGAGGGGTGTGTGTGCGCACATAAATTGAGTCCTGGCCTGCTGTTTCCTGCATCTGGGGAGGCACATCTTGGAGGGAGTGTAGGAGGGACCTTCCTACTCCCCTGCTCTGGGTTGCATAGCCTTCTGATCACACATTCCCACGGTAGGGGGAGGTTTTGGCTCCAGTTGAGTTGACTGTGATTTCCCCTGCTCCAGGAAGCTGCCACCAGCTGTCTTCATTTGCAGTGTGGGGGAAACACCAGCTCCTGGCTCGACTACTGGGAACAAGAGGTACAAAGGGGCTGGAGAGGGGTTGGTGGGGCAAGGGTGGGGAATGGGACTGGGCCAGAGGGGGGGGAACAGGGATATGAGGAACCAGAGGAGTGAACTGGGATGAAGGGGGCAGGACAGGATGGAGTGGGGGGGCTGGGGGCAGCGGGTGACTGCTGTGGATACGAGATGATGCAAGGGAATCAGGATAGACAGGTTAGGGGCTGGGGTTAGGAGGCTGGAGCAGAGAGGGATGTGATGGGGGGGATGCTGTGAGGGAAGGGGAGATGTAGGGAATGAAGGCCTGATGGAGACTGAGAGAGCAGGAGCCCCCTGCCTAGGTTGTCGTAATTCACAGGCAGCCAACCCTTACCTAGGCATGAGGAGGGACCCACAAAGGGGCTGTCACAGCCACCTTGCTGCCCCCACAATAGGGGGAGAGTGGGACATGGGTCCACAGCCTCTCCCTGTCTCTGTGGAGGACTGCTGCTGATGGGGAGGGGAGAGTGGGACATGGGCCCATAGACCTCTCCCACAGGGTGCTGCCACAGATGGATAGCAACAATATAAATATGGCTCCCCCAGGGTGCCAGAGACCACGCTCTCCTGTCCGCAGGATGACTGGTGGTCAGCCAGAGGCCCCACAAAACCTTATAGCCCTGTGCCCACAAGTGCATTAATCTGGCCCCGAGCCTAGGCTCCAGCATGAGCCTGGAATTCAGTGCAGCAAAGAAACAGCCCCCCAAACTGAGCAATGTGAACCTGAATCAGCTGGCACAGGTCAGCTGCAAATATCTAGCTGCTGTGTAGACACAGCTGAAGAGATGGAAAGCTTGTGAATAAGACAAGTGGAAAATATGGGGTGACTTTGCTTTCTCTCCCCAGTAGGTGATGTCTCTAAGGCATAGTTTTATCTGGTAGCTCTCAGCAACAGCAGATATTTGGACTCCTGCTCATAAGGCAAAATGTCAAACAACTAAGGATATTTTTCTTACACAAAGTGCTAAGACATAAATCCCAGTTAGTAATGGTATTTGTTTTGCTTAAGGAATTAAATCTCATTTTAATCCAGGGGATGGAAGGGAGAAGACCGTGGCATTTATTTTGAAATGTTCTAGAGCTCTGTGTATCACTTGGAAGAAACTGGAAGCTTTAATTCTTCAAGATAGTTTGCTCACTACATGAGACATTATCAATATGAATTAAATTTGCAGAATAGCTATAGTCAAGCACACCGCAACCTACAAAATAACAGCCTTTTCCTTTACCCTTGCCAGTCTTCACTTTGTCTTATGCTCAAGGATCAGAATGCAAGATGTTGTTCCCTCATAAGATATATTAATGCTGCCTCTCTGCTTTCTGCATTATATGTCTGAGTTTGATGGGCCTGTTTGTGGGGAGAGATGTGAATACAAGTTAGTATTCTGAAACTCCTTGTTTGTTCATGGTGTATATTGAAGCACTCTGAGCCCATTGGCTATGTCTCAGAAGGTGCCCTTCGTGCTAATGAGAAGGGCTCTTGCTGCCCCCAAAATAGGTTTGGGTGCCCCCCCCCAGGGGCCGATCTGGGCCCTGATCCATCTGTAGGGGCCTGAGCTGTACCCTGGGCTATTGCATGGGCCCTGCGGTTCCATTGGACCCATGCTGCCCTACCATGAGCGGGGCAGCAGAGGGCCACATCACTGCCCTCCTCACCCTGGCTGGCTGTTCCCCACCCCACTGCCTTTGGTTCAGAGTGTGGAACCTGAACTTCACTGTGGGTAAGCTTGCCCCACCCCCAGGGTGGGGAACAGCTGGCCCAGGGGCAAAGTGGGCTGGCCCAGGGGCAAAGTGGGCCAGCCCAGAGGCTGGGCTCCAATCACCTGTCCCTCCCATGAGCCAGCTGTTCCACCCTGGGGGTGGGGAGGGCCAGCCTAGAGGTGGGGTGGGAGAGCAAGGGGGCCCCATGGGCCAGCTTGCTCCACCCCCCAGCCCTGGTGGGTGTGCTGGGGGCCCGTGCAAAGGCCAATCAATCCGGCACCCTGCACCCCACATATGGATGACCCTGCACAGTGGGAGGCAACATTAGGCTGACAGCGGCTGGGCTCCGGGTCTCTGCCCAGACCTGGGGCCCTGGTGCTGGGACTTGCGGCATTAGTCCCATGGGCCTGCCCCAGCAATGCCACTGATAATGAGTGGCTCAAACTACTCTCTGTCACCCAGAGAAACCCTTCATCCATATAACTATCAGCAGCAGTGTATGTTATTACGCCCTGCCACCTAACAGAGTTTTTAGAAGTCCTCTTCATTTCTCAGAAATAGGGTAGTAGAGAGACGGTGAAAATTCTGCAGTTGTACGGCTGCTGCCATGTTCAGAGCTGCAGGCTAAAGCATAAAATTATCAGTAAAATAAGCCAAATTCAACCTTGGCTTAAATGGGGGAACTCTCATTCACCCTGCTTGTGCCGGGACTTGATTCAGTCCAGCATCAGTAACAACACTCAGTGAGAGATGCTCTTTTAATGAAATAGTACAACTGCATTAATTTCTTGCTTTATTTCCTCGACAGTGCAGTACAAGTATTTATATTTTAATGGAATATCACTTAGCTGGCTTGCAAGTTGTCAGCCTAGATGCTATTTTGGCCGTAAATTGAATCTAGTTACAGGTGTGTTGTGTTTTTTTTTGGGGGGGGGGGAGGGCTAGGCCTTTATCTGAGTGTCACCATGACTGCCTGATGCTCCAAATCCTTGAGGTTTTAATTCTTTCTCTATTCATAATGACCCTTCATGTGCTATAATTGGTTACCATACTTTATCTGACCAGATGTGATTTACTTTGGACTCTTTTGTTGCCATAGGCCCTCATATTGCAAACTGCTATGCACATGTGTAACTTGATGCATGTGAGCAGGGCCACCAAAATCAATGAATACTACTTGTGTGCAAAGTTATTCATACGCATAACTATTTGCAGTTCGGGCTGCAGTGTGAAGCAAACCAAGGCATTCTTGCAAGTCTGAATGTGACATTGCTTGAATGGTGTAAGATCAGTTTCAAGAATCCAAGCCAATTCTCCCATGGCATAATGTTTGGATAAACAGTGCTACCAAAAGGCATCAGCACTACTGAAGTCCTACACCGTTGTGAGGACCCTGTGCCAGCCCCTTGCATCAAGGTGAATTTCACCCATTGTACACTGATAGTACTGAGTATAGAGACTTGCACAGAACGTGCAGTGCATGGGCAATCCAGGAAATTTTTAGAGAGTGTTGGGGACAACTTTCTAGTACAAATGCTAGAGGAACCAACTAGGGACCTTGCACCGCTCGACCTGCTGCTCACAAACAGGGAAGAATTGATCAGGGAGGTAGAGGTAAATGGCAAGCTAGGCAGTAGTGACCATGACATGGTTGAGTTCAGGATCCTGATTAAAGGAAGGAAGGAAAGAAGCAAAACAAAAACCCTGGACTTCAAAAAAGCAGATTTTTGCTCCCTCAGGGAACTGATGGGTAGGATCCCTTGGGGAGCTAATCTGAAGGGGATAGGAGTCCAAGAGAGTTGGTTACATTTTAAAGAAACCCTGCTAAGGGCACAGGAAGTTGCCATTCCAATTAGGAGAAAGAACAAACATGTGAGGCAGCCAGAATGGCTTAGCAGAGAACTCTGCTCTGAGCTTAAACATAAAAAGGAAGCTTACAGGAAGTGGAAGCTTGGTCAGATGACCAAGGAGGCATATAAAGATATTGCTAGGGACTGCAGGGATAAAATCAGAAAGGACAAATGGAGTTGTGGGTAGCGAGGGATGTAAAGGCTAACAAGAAGGGGTTCTACAAGTATGTTAATAACAAGAAGAGGATCAGGGATGGTGTAGGCCCCTTGCTGAATAGGGCAGGCATCCTTGTGACAGAGGATGAGGGAAAAGCTGAGGTGCTCAATGCATTTTCTGCTTCAGTTTTCACAGGCAGGGTCAGCTCCCAGCCCACTACCATGGGTATGGCAGATTGGAGAGAAGAAGAGAGGCCCTTGGTGACTGAAGGTCAGGTTAGGGACTGCTTAAAGAAGCTGGAGGTACACAAGTCAATGGGGCCGGACGAACTGCATCCAAGAGTGCTAAGGGAATTGGCCGATGAGATAGCAGCACTGCTGGCCGTTATCTTTCAAAACTCATGGAGAACGGGGGAGGTGCCAGAGGATTGGAAAAAAGCAAATGTAGTGCCTATTTTCAAGAAAGGGAAAAAGGAGGATCCGGGAAATTACAGACCCGTCAGCCTCACCTCAATCCCTGGAAAAATTATGGAGCAGGTTCTCAAAGAATCCATCCTCAAACACTTAGAGGAAAATAAAGTGATCAGGAACAGTCAGCATGGATTTACCAAGGGTAAATCATGCCTGACCAATCTCATCTCCTTCTATGATCAGATGACTGATTTTCTGGATGCAGGAAGAACCGTTGATGTGATATATACCTTGATTTTAGCAAGGCTTTTGATACAGTTTCCCACAGCATTCTCATTGGCAAATTAAGGAAGTATGGGTTGTATAGGTGGACTATAAGGTGGATAGAAAACTGGCTAGATCAGCGGTTTCAGCGTGTAGGAATCAATGGTTCCATGTCTAGCTGGCAGCCAGTCACGAGTGGTGTGCCCCAGGGGTCGGTCCTGGGGCCAGTTCTGTTCAACATTTTCATCAATGATCTGGATGATGGAATAGACTGCACTCTCAGTAAGTTTGCGGATGACACCAAGCTGGGGGGACCAGTAGACACGTTAGAGGGCAAGGACAGGATTCAGGGAGACCTAGATAACCTGGAACAGTGGGCCAATAGAAATCTTATGAGCTTCAATAAGGATAAGTGTAAAATCCTGCATGTGGGGCGAAAAAACCCCATGCACTGCTACAGGCTGGGGAACATTCAACTAAGTAGCAGCACTGTCGAAAAGGACCTGGGGGTCATGGTCGATGGGAAGCTAGATATGAGTCAGCAGTGTGCTCTTACTGCCAAACAGGCCAATGGCATACTGGGCTGCATCAAAAGAAGTATTACCAGCAGATCAAGGGATGTGATCATTCCCCTCTATTCTGCACTCGTAAGGCCACATCTAGAATACTGTGTTCAGTTTTGGGCTCCCCACTACAAAAAGGACAGGGACATGCTAGAGAGAGTTCAGAGGAGGGCAACCAAAATGATTAAAGGGCTGGAGCACAAGCCCTATGAGGAAAGACTGAAAGCATTAGGCTTATTTAGTCTGCAGAAGAGAAGATTGAGGGGGGATTTGATAGCAACCTTCAACTTGAAGGGATGCCCTAAGGAAGATGGAGCTCGACTGTTCTCGGTAATAACAGAGGACAGAATGAGGAGCAATGGTCTCAAGTTGTGGTTAGGGAGGTCGAGGCTGGATATTAGAAAAATCTTTTTTACTAAGTGAGTGGTGAAGCCTTGGAATGAGCTGCCAAGGGAGGTGGTGAAATCTCCATCTTTGGAGGTGTTTAAGACCCGGCTGGACAAAACCATGACTGGGATGGTTTAGTGTGAGTGGTCCTGCCTCTGGCAGGGGGTTGGATTAGATGACCTATGAGGTCCTTTCCAACCCTATGATTGTGTGATTCTATGCCAATGTTATGCCTGCCTGTAGCTAATGTTGCTAGTCATTCATTTCATGGGTTTTCAATTAAATGGATGGTCAGATACTACTCCAATGGGCACAGTACAAGAACTAAAATAGAGTAGATTCATGTTTGCCTTTTTGTTTGTTTCCTTCTCTGTCTCTGTGTTTTTGTTTCCCATAAATTGATTTGTGAGACTAAGGCCTTCCTAGCTGAGACTGTTTGGCTTCTGTGATCCACAGGGTCAGACTAGATGACCAGAATGGTCCCATCTACCCTTCAGAGATTGTGTTGAGTCCAATATGCTGTATTTCTAGATCTTATGGAGGATTGTGGATACCCCTTAGTTTAACTGCACAGTTTCTCTGGCTCAGATCTTGCTGGAAAATGGGCTTTAAACTTAGTGTACCCATTGAAGTGTACTCCAAGAAATAAACAATTATAATGGTGGATAAAAATAGTCATGTGTGCAGTACATTATTTCTACTTGAAGCTATACTGCAAATAGTGAGACTAGGCTACCTAAGGCTAAATGGGAATGTTTTATAGAGCAGCTGAGTGATAGCTGCTGACATCTCATCAGCAGAGATGAGCATAAATCTAACCCAACTCCATAGTACAGAAGAGATCAGGGCAAGATGGAACCCATGGGTCCCTTTGAGCCAGAGGTTTGAATGATTTGACCAGTCCAATCAGAGCTTTGGAGTTGGTAAGATGTAGGATGGTTCATATTGTTCTTTTTTGTATATTGCCTTTTGAGGGTCTGCATTTTAAAACAGGAATTGTTTATCTTGCTTGGATAAGCTAGAGACAAGTGTAGCGTATATGATTGCCAATATTTTCTCTATTGTGAGCTTAATTATTTTCCCTATTCTGTTTATTTGTATGGGTTAAAGGAGTTCAAACTGATCTTTTACTCTGACTACAATCTTTGTCCCAGAATAAAAAAGAAGAGTAAAAAAAATCAGAACCTGGTTTAATAGAGAAAAATGAGAATTCTATAATAATTTAGTCTTGTACTAGAGGTGTAGGAAGTGTCAGCAGGCAGTGTCACAAAGTATGACATTGGAAGAACGGTCACCTGGCATTAAAACTGTCATCCTTGCCTTTATTCAGTGACTGAGTTTGAGAAACAAAAATGGCATAAGGTAAACCTGTTCTTCTGATTGCACATTATTAGCTCAGTTGTAGAATCAATGACTGGGAAAAAAAAGTCTAAAAATAATATAACATGACAGACTACACTTTGGAAATGCTGCCAATTTGGAGTTGCTGAAAATGGTAGAAAACATAACCCAGCAGAAATGGGGTCATGTTGTACAAAAATATTCAGTGAAGGTACAATTCAGCTTTTTTTAGGTTAATTGAATCTTTAGGTCAAATTGTAACATCCTTACTTTTTATTCCAACAAAACTCCAGCCTGGCAATGTCTTGCTGGTGAGTTAGCACACAAGAAATGGCTTTTAGGCCTTTGCGGTTCCTGGAAGTTTTAGAGTGGGATTGAGAGTTCTTATTGTAGGCTCCTTCTTGTCCCTCTGCTAAGGGAGGTGATGGGGTTTCTTTTGGAGGTTGTCACAGACACCAGGATTAAACAGAAAAAGTGTTCAAAGGATTGCAGCCATGTCTTAGGGTTTCAGAGTCTCTAAAAGCCCCATCAGGATCTCCCGTTGCAACCTACCATCCTGGTGCAACATATCCTGCTGCAACCAGTGCAATTTCTGGCTCTCAGGTATCTTGTCACACCGCAAATGTGTGGGGAAGGTTAGGGAAGATAGGAATGAAGGAATAAGTGATAGACATACTAACTCTTTCATGTTTTTTTTAAAATATATTTGTAATAGGTAGTAGACACTGGATGAGCATGGAGATCACTTTTATTTGATGGCTGCTGGTTTTGAAAAAAATTGGCTGCTCATGGTCATCCTTATAGGATATGGTGATCGTGATTGGAGTCTATAATAATAGTATTATAGAAAAACAGTAAAACACTGTATGTTATGGACAAAAGTTTTTGTTGGTTTTTTTTTTTTTGTTTAACCCCTTAAAAACTGAATTCTAATATTGTTTTGACACTTAAGCCTTGATTTCAAAATATATGAGCACCCACAGTTGCTTGCCTGGCCTGCCTGTTGCTATTGAGTTAATTATGCACAATTATCATTTTGGCAGAAAATCATTTTTGTTTGAAGAATGAAGCCATAAGACTGAGATTTTTGTGATGGGATTCAAGTGTCCAGTGGGAATGTGCTTTTGCTGTTTTTCTGGAGCCAAATGCATTGAGGAGATTATACTAACAAGGGTAATGAATGTGATTGCTGGGAACCAAATCACTGTGACAGCTAATGCGCATTCATGGAAGAGGCTATGTAAATAATACAGTCCTTGTGAACATATGAAGCTTGTTTTCCATAGGTTGCTCCACAAGAATACAGAGGAGTACAGAAGGGAAACAAATTGTACTGTTATGTCAAATTCTGAGACCCTATTTGAACCAGTCCTCCCATAAACTTTGGACTCTTTCTCTTATTCAGTGAGGACTTGCGTATGTTTTGAAAACCTTACCTGCGTTAATGCCTTTCTGTTCTTCCACACTCTTTTAGCACAATGTGGTAGGGTTCAATATCTGGATGTCAGGTGCTGCAGAAGAGAGCAAAGTTGAAGACAGCCAGATTTCACATTTGCGTAATTTCAAAAACAAAGTTATAACCCATATTCAATTTAGTCTTTTATATTAGGTCATCCTTTTCTTACAACCTCTTTATATCTTTTTATTATTGTACAGTGCCTTCGTTATACAAAACTGAGAAGGTGTCTTGCTCTAGATGCTGTGTGAAAGGGATGGCAGAAACTCTGCTAATGATGTATGTGAGAAGAGTTGACAGTCTAACCTCAAACACCACAGTGATGCTGATACTGCAGTCTGTTCCAAAGTAATAATGAATGAAACAGCACCAAAGTATTAGCATAACCACAGGTACCAAACACTACATCATTTTAAAAAATTCAATCACTGGACAAGCATTGTTCTTATTTATGTAGCCAGCCTAAAATAGAGGGATGAGAAAGGCAAGGGACCAACTCTCACTTTGACTAAAGTCAATAGCAAAATTCCCATGGTTTTCACTGAGACCAGGATTTGTCCCAAATCTTGTAAGTAACAAGCAATAGAAATACCAGTAATGTTAATATAATTTTTAAAAAGTGATTTTAAAATAAGAATACAAATGGAGGGCTTGATTCACTCCTGCATTTTTCCCATTTTATGTTAGTGGAAATCCAGTGAAATCAATGGACTTTCACCAGTCTAAAACTGAAGTAACATTCTGGTGCAGCAGACCCAGAATTTATTTGCTCCGTTCACATGTTCTAGGGGAAGAAATAAAACAACCAACCCAAGTACAGAAGTCTACAGTGTATTTCCCTCTTAAACATAGTAGACAATTTTGCTTTAGTGTCTCTCTTCAAAGTTATAAAGCTATTTCAGTTGTTGTTCTTGTAAGCCAAATCCTGGTTGCTAATGAATAGATATTTGAATCACAGAAGTAATATTCTGAGCTGAGGACTGAAAAATACTTAAATCCTACAATATCTCTGTGAGGCAGAGGGAGAGCTGGGAACAGAAACATGGAGGCCTGTCTTCCAGTCATTCCTACTAATCACTGTTGTACAAAACTTCTTTCTTCATAACCACTGCCATCATCTAAATTAGGATCTTTGTTGGCAGTCTCAACAAAGCAAGCTTTGAAAGGGTCACAGAGAGCAAACTATCCTCTCATCCTTGGAAGTGGTTCCTCCAGAGGGGGATAAAGCTGATTAGCAGGTAAAATGTAGGGAGGCTTGCAGTGCCTTTTGGTCTTTGTCACATCTGTTCTGTGTATAAAGAGAGAATGCCTTCTCCAGGGCTTCAGTCTGGCACCTTCACCAGCCTTTGATAGAAATGTAATACTATTTGCATATAGAGTAAGGGGTTAATCTGACATTAGCTTGCAACCGTCTGCCCTCTCAGAATTAAAGCAGGTCATGATCCAACTTCAGTGAAACCTTACTATTTGCTCAGTGTTGCTTGGATACTGAAGCTTTGTATTTTATCCAATTAAAACAGGACCAGTGAAGTAAATCTATAATTGTCCTTTAATTCTTCTTTTCCATTTCACTAACTCTATATGCATTGATGCATATGTGTGGAGACTGTAAGTGGCTTCCAACTTCTTTTCCTATTGTTTTGTTAACTGATGCAGGATGACTTCATGTGAGGGGTAACATGGTATATCTATCACCAGCTAGAGACTGAGCCATATTCTCTATTACTCGGGATAAAATTAATGGAATTTTAACCTCAAGGTTTTGTGTATGGTTTGTGAGATGGTGTTTGTATTGCAAGAAAGGAGTCCAGCTTTGTAAACCAGTTCATGTACTGTGATGTGTATATATCTTGGGACAACCACAAAACCCCAGTGCCTCTGCATAGCTGCCCTGTTGATTTCCCCTGCTGTTAGTTGCTTGACCACCTTTAGTTATGGCACAGAAGTAAAAGTCTGGAAGTGGCGCAGCAGAAATAATTACTGGTTGCAGGAAGACTAACTTCTTATCATGTTTTCTATTGAAATCCATGCTGAATACAGCTTGCCAGTTGGCTCTTGTTTGTGTTCATAGAGGGCTTACCACAGGATGAAAGATGTGGAAAAGGCTAGTGTGTCATGGACCTAGCTTATCCTGTATGCCAACACCTGTGGTTTTGATAAGTCTGGCACACTTTTGCCCATGGAAGTTGCAAGGGAAATGTGATCCACAACAAGGCATTAATTCAAGGAGGTATTCTCTTTTAAACCATCACAGCTAACTTTAGATCTCCCCCCCCCCACCATGTTATGAGAGCCTCAGTATAGTAAGACAGCAGCACTATGAGAAAGCCAAGGGCTTTGATTGCTGCTTTAATGTGAGCAGGCCTCTGTCCTAGCGCTGCCTGGGAAAAGAGGCCCAGAGTGAGCATTGAAGAGCTTGCCCATCTCCAGTTCAGAACAGCCACATTGTGAGGGAGTCAAGAGCTGCAACCTGGACAAGATCTACCTCAAGCCTGGCCTGGTATCTCTCTAGGGAGAGAGCTGTGGGCACTGACATGGCTGCTGTGGACAAGGTAGGCAGGGAGGGGGTAGTTTAGGAGGAGGAAGATGAATATACTCAGGAATTAATAGTGTTTAAAGCAGCTAGAGAGCATGTACAATCTTGGGTTGTGTGGGTGAAATGAGACAACGATTTATGGATAGGAGCCATTTTGCCAGCCAGAGTCAAAAACTAGTGGCTGAGCAAAAAAAAAAGTTGATTAAAAATGGGGTAGAAAAGCTGGCCAATAAGAGAAGAGGAAAAAATTAAAAAGCCCATGTGGCACAATGGTCCAGCACCCCCTGGAAACTGGCACCAAGAGCAACCACTCTGCTCGGTCATCCCTTGAGCCAGCAATGTTTATGATTTGAGGGACTGATACTTATGGTAGTTGTCTGCCCTGCTGGTAAGAAAGAGCACCTTTTTGGGCCATCCTAGGTCCTATCAGCAGTTAGATCTTAATCCATGGCAGCAGGGTTAACTTTGCTCAACAGGAGTGAGGCCATGCTGCTTAGTACAAAAAAGCCCCAGACACCAGCCAGTGGTTGCATTTTTTTTAAAGATGGGGACTACAGTTTTGTGTTTCTTCAGTTGAAGAAGAAATATATGATTCAGAAAGGAAAGCAGCTTATTAGTTGCTTTTGTAACCTTTTGTTAAATATAATTCATAATTAGTGCTATAGATATGCATAAATACAATTTACAGTTAATATTCCAAATCTTTATGCTAATAGAGAACCTTTCAGAAAATGTTACAGAATTTTTCAGACTTGTGCTTTGTAACTCTAGGAAAAAACAATATTTAGACACAAAAATTAACTTCTAATGATCCCAATTAGAAGTGAATTCTAAGACTGAGGGGGAAAATAGCTATTCTAGACAGCATGGATCTGTCTCCAGTCAGACTTCTAAAATGGGGAATAATAGCCCATTTCCCTTGTAATTTTAAAATTGTATTCTAGTGCAATTCTTGTGATACTTTGTGATAGGTGCCAAGACTGAAGGCGGCTACGGGTGTGAGTCAGATGATAAAGCAATTTCTGAACTGCAGCAGCACTCAGCTGTCCCTTTTGTTACCTTCAGCAGATATTATAAAGTTGCATTAACAAGACTCACCCCCTGCCCCTAGCTTATTTTTAAAAATATCTCCTCTAAAAAGAATTTGTAAGTCTTTAAGGGGCATTTTATTTCCCATCACTGGAAAGCTCTTAGGACTCTTGAGCAGTGAAAAAGCTTCCTGCTTAAAATGTTAGACTAAAGCAACAAACAAAGGAAATACATTGAGAGGATTTCCTGACCTCTTAATCTTCTAGTTTAGAAATCATTCTGAACATAAATGAACATCAAATTGTTATTGCTCTGATGGTGTGTTACACTTGAGATAGTAATAGCTACAGGATCTATAGGGTCAGGTAAACTAACACAGGTTCCTTCAGTGTTTATTTTAAAGTTAAAACTTGAACACTTGAAAAATGAAGCATTTTATTTCTGAGGTTGTAGATCTGGAAAAGTTCATAGAGGAGCCTCAGTGGTGCATGAAATATTCAGAAACTTTCCAATTTCATTTTAACCTCAGGATTACCTAGTCAGTCACCATGCTGCAAAGAGTAGCATGATTTGCAGCAGGCTTCACTGCTAGGTTTGTGGAACAGGGGAAAACAAGAAGCATTATGTAAGTGCAGCTGCCAGTAGGGATACAGTTTAAAAACAAACAACCAAACAGAGAGAACCAAACAAAAAAGGAGGAAACTGAAATGAAAGCAGGTAGAAAACAATAATAAAATACATCTATAGTGTTTTAAAGAGAAAATCTTTATGCATCCTATTGAATCATAATAAATAAAATAACTTGCTAGCTCACCACAGTGTTGGGGAGAGTATGAATCAAATAGTGTTGCTTCTTATTACCATAACTGATAAGACTGTATCCTCTTGCATATACACAAGAGGCCAAGTTAAGGTTGCATAGGCAGCCTTAACTCTGGCATTTCCTAACTTTTCAGTGTTTGAGTTTCAATCCTAATGTTCTTTTCATGTAACTTTTTGGGATGTGTGATATATATAAACATGCACAAATGTTTAAGAGTAGCTCAGATTTTTCAGTGCTGCTAAGCATGAAACAGATACATATGCTGTCAGCATGGTAACAAGTTCTTTTTTTTTATCATTGAAAAAGTAAGGCATCTTTCCTAGATTTCACTTGCCTCACTTTGGTGTTCAGTTTGCTTTTGTCTTTGCTCTGATCTAGCTTAGTTCTTGGTTCAACTCTTTCAATAGGCAATCCATTGCTGTGCTTGCTTGCCTTCCTATTTCAAAGTCAGTATTGCAAACTTCAAGGTTTGGATGCCCTCCCAAAAATTATGATTGGCCCCAAAATAATGGAATTATAAAAAAAAAAGTCCTCCTGTGTTTTTAGATCAGTCTCTCTTGATTAATTTTTGAACCCAACCCACATAGCCCCAGGGTGTACATGTGTGACAGTTAGTGTTAACTGCTCTCCCACGTGCTGGATAAGGTGATTTTTTTTTTTTTGACTCCTGATGCAGAGGCTCTCACCCCCAACATCTGCCCATCTCCTACACAACAATTTTTAATCTCACTCTGATCAGTTCTGTCCACACCCAACACCCTTTAATTTAACCTCGCCTCAGTTCAGTGTCCCAGGTCCCATCATCACCATCTCATCACTTCAGTCCCCTATTTCATCAACGCCAACTGCCCTCAGTTCACCTTCCCAGCACTCACCCAATCTGTTCAGAACCACCATCAATATACCTCATCAACCCTTCTTCCTCACTTCAACTCCTCCCCCCTTCTACTCCCCAGCAAACACCAGACATAGGTCAGCCCCTGCAGCCTCACCAGGCCCAGGGATGCTGCAGTGTGGTCCCCTCTTCCATTTCCCAGGCTCACATGTGAGGGTCCTGCCACATGTGCTGGAAAAAAATCTGGAGCTTTGAGAGCTCTGTCATGAGATCCTGCATGAGGCTTAATTTTAGTTAGAAATTGTGTGTCTCGTGATAAATTCAAGAGAGTTGGCATGTCTGCAGAGATGACGATGATCTTCTGTGTACTTGTGCCATTAGCGTATTCTGTTGGAAAGAATAATTTGGAGGATAAATGTATGGACAGATTGAGAAAGTAAGCAGAAAAGCAGGTAGGCTCTGATTAAAGTGCTTATTTCAATTCTAGTCCATATCTAGGTTACAAAAAAATAAGCTGTCCTTTTCTTATATGTATTATTTAGGATCACTGGCAGTGTAGAAGTGGCAGCCTAGCATAACTACAATATTGAATGCTGTGCAATATGCCTAGATACAAAGATTTTTGCTTTTTGGAATGAGTAATAGCTTGCCCCCAATGGTGTTTCTGTATATAAGAAGTCACAGACTGTTCTTGTTCTGTTCTTCCAGATTTTTGTTAATAAATTTAGCTCAAAACTAGCTCTGTGTGTGCCTGCTTTACCCTGCAGCTTTTTCCTAGGAAAGTCTGTTGTATAGATGCTATAAGCTTGTGGATAGGATTGTATTTAACAGTATGATTCCACATAACTTCATGAATTCCTGGAATTTTGATTAAGTAAACTATGGCCAGCATTATCACTGTTATTTTGCTTTGGTGTATCCATCTTGCAAAAAGCCAAGAATTTCAAATGTGACTGCTTAATATTAGGCCTTATATTTGCCAAGTTTAGTGCTTAATATTTAGTGCTTAATATTAGTTTATATTATTAGTCAATATTAATAGGGAAATGCCTTTGGAAAGGGCATTATGTACTTAATATTAGTTAATATTAATATTAGGCCTCATATTTAAGTACCTAATTAAGGCTACATCTACAGTGATGGTGATGAAGTCAGTACCATCAGATTGATCTTTTTCCAGTTGACTTAACAGTCAGTTAAGACATGCTAAGTTGATCCAGAAATCAAATTAATAAAGTACACCCTCAAGTGGTGCAGCGTAGTGAATACGCTGCACTGAAGAGGAGTTAGGTAGTCAACAGTAGGTACACAAACTACTCTACATAGCTTATGTAACCCCTGCTGACTGCTGCTTAATTTTCCCAGTGCTATAGATTTGGCCTAAGATTTTCAAAAATAAGCAGCCTGCAGCTGCCATCAAAGCATTAGTTTTCTGTGTGACATGAATATTTAAACAGCACAGATTTCCAGGGATTCCTAGCAATGTTTGTTCTTTGGCTTTTTGCCGTCTTGCGGGAGCTGATGCTATCCCAAAGGGCAGTTATTAAACTGAAAGAGTCCCTTATCAATATTTAGTGTGGGTGGTGTACAAAATTCAGAGCTCATTTCCATCTGTGAATAAACATAAGCTAAATTCAGTTTTGTGAGTGTCTATCCATCTGCTTTTTAGCAAAATATGCATGGTAAAGGGCCTTTCTCTATTATAAAAATGAGATCAAATCTTTAATTTAAAATCACCACAAAGCTTTACAATCCTCACGTAACCTTGCTTTCTTCAATTGGTTGAATTAACTGCAAACTGCATTTATTATTGCATGTATGTTGTATATGTCCTTCTTTATGGTAATTTCAATACAATTCCCCTTTAGAAGCACAATGTTCTGATTTGTAATCTGTTTGACCAAAAGTTTTAAAATTAAGTTGCTCAATCCAATATTGAGCTAGATTAAAATTAATATGGTCTGTGTGACCCTGATTTTTTTTGTTGTATCTGCTTTTTTGCCATAATCTTCACTGCTAGAGTGAGTTCCAAAGGTTAGGAATAAGAAAGGTATTAGCATACAATTCTTTGTGGCTTAGTGTCTCAAACTCTTCACTAATGGAGCTTTTAAGGGATCTTCCAGATTTGCACCAGATTCATACTACTAATATAATATCTTCAGGGATGCCTTTTTTTATGAACTCTGCAGACTGCTGAGTCTATATCTTGAGGCAGGAGTCAAATATCTTTCTAAAATAGCTCAGATGTCTTATTTTTGGCTTCATTGTAATGAATGATCTTTCAGACCTGAACAAAATAACACAATTTCAATTAAAGTATGAGTTAACATTGTTTTCTTCACTGATTGGTTAGAGAATTATTCTAAAGAGGCTTAAAGTCCTGTCGTCTTTGCTGACTGTAGCATCAATAGATTTTATTTGGGTAAAACCACCTATATTCTAATCTTGATTCTGACAGTGAGCCTTTGAATTTAGTCAGGCATTTAAGACTGTATTTCAGAATGACTCTCTCATTTTGAGTACCTCGCCTTTTGTTGCTCAGCTTTAAATATATGGGGTCTGAGCACCTGTAACCTCAATCAAAGCTGTGAGCTGTGGTAGTACAACTGGTCTGACAATTAGCTTCTGGATGTCTATCATATGAATGAATAACACATAAAGTGGACATTCAAAATGAAGGCACCCAAAACTAAAATTTGAGCCATAATGTTTGTGCCTTGATTTCCCTGCCAAATTCAATATGTGGATAATATGGCTTGCTTACATCACAGGTGTATTGAGCATTAATTATTTAATATTTTTAACAAGTGCTGTTGAAGAAATGAATGATGTAGGCACCATGAATGACAGTATTATGCTCAACAGGTTTGAGATATTTTAACATTCATAGACATGCCACCCTTGTGTAGTGTAACAGTGTAGTTGGGTTATTCAGCGAAACTGGCCTCAGCTCACTTGTTATAGTCCAGGGGCACGCACATGAGCCAATTAAGGGAATGTGGCAGCACCTGAAGGCGCTAAAAGGCCAGTCGGGAGTAACAGCAGACAGCTGAGAAGGAGTATGATTAACTGTATTGTAAAGATAGAAAAGGAATAACAAAAAAGTATGAAAATTAAAGAATTAATGACAGTAACTTTTCTGAAGCTTTGCTGAAAAAGTTAGATGTGATGTGGACAGAGGGTTTCTTTATAAAGTGGTTGCTGTAGGCGTAAAAGGAAGAATGTATGGTTAAATAAGGAATTTCTTGAGTAAAAAACTATGCAGGTCAGAATAGTGAAAGCCAATTTCAGTATATATACACTTACAAATGGTGCTGCACAAGGGAATGTCATCAGTCTTACTTTATTCAACATCATTGTAAATGATCTTCCAAAAGAGATGAGTGCAGGAATAGGCATCACTTTATTTGTTATGACTGTGCCAGATGGGGCAAAAACAGAAATCCTGAAACAGTTGCTGAAAGTATATATGAAGCCCTAAAGGAAAGTGCAGACTGGGGAGACATCCAGGGCTTTAATTTTTTTTAAACTAATGATACCAAGGGAATGATATTCACCAAAAAGAAAACTGAAAAATTATAAAATGTATCTATACAGACAACAAATAAGGTATTGTTAAAAGTTTTCCATTTTTAGGTGTGATATTTAATAGCAAGTTCATGGAAAATAATAGATAAATGTAAAGGTAGAGTCAACTTACTGAAGTATTTCTGGAACTGCCTAGGTGCGTATAAGAAAGCAGTGGTAATGCTAAATAAAATGCTAATAAGTTACTGAGTATGGGTGCCAGGCTTTCGGTTCAGCATCAAAAACAAATTTTGAGATAACTTGACTCAATTCAAGTTCAGGTATTGTGAATTGTATGTGGTACCCTTATCACAAAGATGCTGAGTGAGCTGCAGATAGTTGTGGATGAAATGTTGATTACTTTAAGAATGGTGCTTTCAGACTTAATATTTTGAGCTAAAGGCCTTAGAAACAGTGAAGATGGAAACTTCAAGCTAGTATGTGAGGAATGCTAGGAATTAAGTGGTTGCCATGAAGGCCGTAAACTCAACATGACTAATGTAAATCAGGTTAAAACATGGATAAAGATCTTTGTGAAAAGAGACTTAAAAGAGATTAAAATATATAGCTTTAGGAAAAGGCATTATAATATAAAAATATATAGCTTCTGAGGTAGATATAAAATAGAAAGATGAAGAGGAGTGTTTGTGTTGCAAGATGTAGTTAATACATATATTTTTGAAAAATAGGGATGCTACTGCCCATTGTGTATCAACAATTTCCAAGATACAAGAACAGGAAGACTGGGAACAGCATTCTGTATTTCTTTGCTTTAAATCAAGAAATCTGTAAAGTATTTGATGTTTTATATTGCCATTGCTGTGCAATTACAACAAATTGCAATTGCAACAAATTGTTACAACTGCTGTGCAATTGCAACAAATCTTGCATAAAGTTTGTTATGGAAAGTGTCAAATAGGATTATCTTGGGAAATCCATGTATCACCTCTGTCTCTAGAGTTATGAATATTGGCAATGGACTTGTACTTTACCCAGGAATCCAATACATACATAACATCTGCCAGATAGAATTTCGAATTAGAGACAGACAGATGTGTGTTATCATAGTGGCCATAGAACAAACTCATGCCACCCAGATAGGTCTCCGTAGAGTGTCTCAGCAAGATTATGAACAATGGTTGCCTCTGTGAGTTATCAAAGCACATAAGGACATGTGATATGCTCACATGACCCTCAACTCTATTTTGGGACAGGAACTTTCCAAAAAATGGAGGCTGTGAGCTTTGATTGACACAGTAAATTTCCATGAAGATGGCCAAGGATATAAAAGACCACTGAGATCTCCATTTTGCCTCTTTTCTGTCCTATTTCTCTGGATTGTGGATTTACAACTAAAAGAAGCATTTTGAACTATGGGCTGAGGACCTTCCAATCTTTTGGAAGTCATCAGAGAGATATTACAAGGAATTTATTCCATCACTGCTACAAACTTGATATAAGAAGTTTGCAATTATTTGCATGCATATGATCTATTCACCATTATTAACTCTCTTGCATTTTATTATTAAACATTTAGATTTTAGTTACTAAAGGGTTGGCATCAGTATGATTAACAGGTAAGATCTGAATTGTATTTTGACCTAGCTAAGTGGCTGATTGCTTAGGATTAGATGGATCCTATATTTGGCTAAATTTTTTTTCAGTAACCACTCATCATAAAATCCAGTATCTGGACAGTCAGGGAGTTGAGGGCTGCCATGTCTAAAGAGACTGCATTTTTTTACATTTTGGGAACCAGTGCAGGGCTGAATCGTGACTATAATTCTTTTCACATTATAACAGGTAATTTGACTTCACTCTCTCTCTGTATGCTGTTTCCTAAAGTTTGAATCCTTACCAATGCTCTGATTTGCTGTTGCAGTATGACCTGATCCCATGTCTTACACTTCCCTGCATTTATTTTCATCCAATTCTGTTAGTTCTCCCTCTTCAAAGCATCTGACAAAGTGGGATATTCTCCCACGAAAGCTCATGTGATAAAGAAATCTGTTAGTTTTTAAGTGCCACAAGACTCCTTGCTTTTTTTAAGTTCACATTTGTTACTGGTGTGATATTATCTAATGATATAATAACCACCAATTTGGGAGTGAGTCTGCCCTATTTCTCAGAAGTTTGTTCTAAATGTGGTGTTCTCAGTAGTGACCCACTGAGGTACAGTGATAGTCTAAGAAATTTTGTAGCCATTTTGACAGTTGAACAGGCAGCGATAATGCTAATATTAAACTGGGGCAAATGTTGCTCAGCTGCCATGGTCATTCTGTTTGATTCATTATCAGGATGACTAGTTTATCAAAAACAGCATTTCATACAGCAGAAATTATATACTTGGTGTGAAATAGTATGGTTAACAACAAAACTGATGCAGTTGAGTGTAATCATGGTAAAAGCATGGAATCCAGGGGAGGAGGAGGAAATAGGTAATGACATGGCAGACAAAGTAGTAAAAAAAATGCTGTCAAACTATGAGCAAATTGATTTACAGATCCCTTTAAGTAAACTGGATTTTAAAAATCTCATTAAAATTAGTTGTAAGGAATGGCAGGAAACAATGGGCAAAAGAAACAAAAGGGAAGAGATTTTATGACCTATGGCCAAGAGGCAAAAATGCCGATGCAATCCAAGACCCTGAGAGAATGAATGATGTGGCCTTAGAGTTTTAACTGGCCATTGTGGCTTAAATATCATTTGTTTCTAATAAACAAACATACAGATGGATTATGTGGGATGCGCAGGGTCCGGGAAACTTAGGATCATCTCCTGAGGGAGTGCAAAGAGTGCACCATTGAGAGGGTGTATTTATATGACACACTTAGAGGCATTAAAGTATCAACTTTTTCACTGCAAACCTAGGAAAAGCATCAGGCAAATGGAGCCCTGTAAGAATGAACAAAATATTTACAATTCAGTAAGAATATTGGGAAAGGTGAAAGAATTGATGTATGTATGGTGTACAGTGCTTTCAAGTCCTAGATTCAAGAAACGAGTCCTCTTCATCATAAAACACAAGGAGAAAAAAAAAGAACAGATTGAGTTAGTCAGGAGCTGAGTAGGAGACAGGAGCTGCTAGAGTCAGAAGGAGGTTCCTAGGAGTAGCTTAGAAGTGGGGAGCAAAAAGAGGGATTTGCTGCCATATGTCCCTGAACCTGGGCTGGAGAGGGCTGAAAGCAGAAGGAGGAGGAGCAGCAGCAGAGGGAGTTATCTGCTGGCTGTAAGCTGAAGAGCCAGGGACCAAAAAGAACTGAAGGAAAGGGGAGCAGAGAAGGACCTACTGACTGATGTCTTTTTATGGGAGAGTGGGAGTCCAAGGAACAGTGAGAGCAAGGGAAATAGGAGCTGCTCCCCCGGAAGGTTGCTCACTGGAGAGAAGATGTGGGGATTCTTGCTGAGAAGAGGATTATTGTATCCCAGAAGGAAAGACTGGAGTTGCCATCTTAGAGGAAGGATGGGAGAGAACTGGTGAGTCTCGTTGTAATGGAAGAATCTGGGATTTGGTGACAAATCAGTGTGCATAGTTCTTAGTGGAGTGAGGTAAGTTTTGGGACTTTTGTTATAGACTATTTGCACCAGGTTTGTGCAATTCAATGGCCTGTAGAGGGAGTGTTTTAAGTAAGAGATGGAAGTGGAGTCCTTTGTGTTAGCCAAGAGGGAAAATGAGGCAAGGGGCCATTAGCAGGGCTGCTCCAGAGCCATAATGGGGTGCCTTGTAGGAGGTCACTAGTTTACAAATGGTCGTGATGGGCCCAGGCTGTTTAAGGGAATTAAATGAAAATGACAAATTCACTCTCTTCTGCTTTCTAGAGGTTAAAATGGTCAGTGAAGAGCCGAATATCTATTTGTGCACAGATCCATGCACTCCAGGCCCTTGCTAGATATTAATAATTAAATATAGTTCTGCTAGCATGCCTGGCATTCTACAAGATGCGTAAGAGCAAATGGTATCTGCTTGTAGCAGGGTGTCTGCACCCACAGTGGCTAGGTCCGGGGAGTGGCAGCCAAAGGGAAGTGGCTGCAAGAGTGTCAGTCGGAGTTTGGGAGCCCAGGATAAAAGGGAGCTGCCAAGCAGCATAAATTGTCATACCTAGAAGCTCAGAGGGGGAAATCGGGCGGCCCTGTGAGCTAAAATGAGGTAGAATCTTGGACAGAGCAGTGACTGACTACTGGATCTCTGCATGAGCTGGAGGTTTTAATACAAGGGCAGAAGAGTTACTGGGGCTGCAGGCATTGGCCCAGGGAATAAGGTGAAGATGTTGGGAAAGAGGCGGTGAAAGTTGGCTGCACACAGGGTCCCTGAGCTGGGGCCTGGAGAAGTGGGTGGGCCTTGGTCCCTCTCTGCCTCCCCCAGACCTTTGGGGAGTAATAGCCACTGGAGCAGGTGGCAGAGCTGGGATTGTCAAATCCCCTGAAAGAATGGAGACACAGAGTGTCATTTGGTTGGTGGGCCAACTCTGGAAGAAGACATGGTGGGTCTTGACAGTGTTGAGAGGAGGGATTAACCCATGGACCCCGGGGAACAGGGGTGAGAACAGGTAGTGGATGGAGCTGCTGCCTTGAGCTATTCCCTGGCAGACCATTATGAGGTGCCCACTGGGTGGTGACTGCTGTCCGTCTGTTACATTGCCTTAAAGACCTAATCCCACTGTGGTGTGCTGACTGTATTTTGATTTATGCTCAGATGACCCATCCTGTTCAGGGGCAATTTGGTTCTTTTTGCTTTATGCTAGATAAGGAATGAAACCAGGCAAATCATTTTTGTGCTTCTGAGTGTTTTTGATGCATTCCCCTGTAATGCTGTTTTAATTATATGTCTGATGGATCGTGGGGATTGTTTTATGTAAAAGGCATTCCTACCGTGGTGGCTACACGCTTTTAGAATAATTTAACAATTTATCCTACTTAATACAAAATTGTCCTTTTTTTTTTTTGTTTAGGCTTTCTTTTCGCATTTTAAATCTGAAACCAAAGATAAAATGGAATCAGGCTGTATATGTGTAACTCTATATACAAGCTCGTGTTACGGATTGCACAGGCTGACAAATAATTCATAACAATGGACCAGATTTTATGCCATAACATGAATAGAAAGATTGCTAGATTGTCAGGCTCAAAGGGTAGTGATCAATGGCTTGCTGTCTACTGGGCAGCTGATATCAAGCGGAGTGCCCAGTTCCTGCGGCTAACTTTGTTCAGCATGTTCATTAATGATTTGGATGATGAGGTGGATTGCTACCCTTAGCAAGCTGGCAAATGACACTAAGATGAGAGAGTGGTAGACTCATTGGAAAGTAAATATAGGCCACAGAGTGACCGAGGCAAATTGGAGGATTGACCCAAAAGAAATCAAATGAAGTTCAGCAAGGACAAGGGCAGAATTGTGTTCTTAGGGTGGAAGAATCCCATGTACTGCTACAGACTGTGAACCAATTGGCTACGCAGCAGTTCTGCAGAAAGACCTAGGGGTTACAGTGCACAAGCAATGGAGTATGAGTCAACAGTGTGCTCTTAGTGCCAAGAAGGCTAATGGGATATTGGGCTACATTAGTAGGAGCATTATCATCAGATCAAGGGAAGTGATTATTCTCCTCTATTCAGCACTGGTGAGGTTGCATTTAGAGTATTGTGTCCAGTTTTGGGCCCCCTTTCCAGAAAGGATGTGGACAAATAGGAGAGAGTTCAGTAAAGGGTAACAAAATTATTAGTGGATTGGGGCACATGGCCTGTGAGGAGAGGCTGAGGGAAATGGGGTTATTAAGTTTGCTGAAAAGTGAGTGGATATTTGATAGCAGTCTTCACCTATCTGAAGGGGAATTCCACAGAGGATGGAACTTGGCAGCTCTTCTTAAATGCTGGCAGATGACAGAACAATGAGCAATGGTCTCAAGTTACAGTGGGTGAGCTCTAGGTTGGATATTGGAAAAAAATGTGTCACTAGGAGGATGGTGAAGCACTGGAATGGGTTAGCTAGAAAGGTGGTGTAATCTCTATCCTTAGAGATTTTGGAGGTATGGCTTGACAAAGCCCTGGGTGGGATGATTTAGTTGGGGTTGTTTTTGCTTAGAGTAGGGGGTCGGACTAGATGACTCCCTGAAGTTCCTTCCAAATTTAATATTCTAGGATTCTATGCTGTACAAGGAAGCATAACTAAAGTTGGTTTTTTTTCTTTATTGCCCTATTTCTTGATTGAAGTGGTTGATTTGTCAACCTTAATCTTGTATTGATGATATTTTCATGGGTATTTTTTACATGAAATATGGACTGTTTAGTGGAATTTATCAACTCATTTTCAAAACTAATAGCTATTGACACCAATCCTCTATTCTCATGGAGAATGACCAACCCTGATACCGCTGGGAGGTGATCCAAGGAGGTCAGGATTGAGGAACACAGATGAAACACCTAGAGTAGTAGTGTTGCAAACTGAGCTCTGCTCCTTTTGCTCACAAAACAATTCCACTAACAAAACCAGATTCCTTCCACTGTTTCATCTGTGTTCCTCAATCCTGACCTCCTTGGATCATCTCCCAGGGGTATCAGGGTAGGTCATTCTCCATGATTAATTAGTCCGTGTTTATAAAAACACTTTGATAACAGGTTCTGTATAATTATATAAGACGTGTCAAATACTATTATGCCTGTACAACTAGTCCAGGACTGCCAGTCAGAGGCTTATTAGTAGCAGAAGTGGCTGGTTTGCACAATGCAAATCTGGATTGAGGCCACCAAATCGTGTCACAAAGGCCACTGAAAAACCCACAATAATCAGTTCTTGTTATTACCGCTTATGGCCAGATTCATTGGCGTGATCAGGAGATTTTTATCATCAATCCAGGGAGCCATCTACTCCCAGGACTTGATCACGAGTGGGACTGAGCTCCTGCAGTTCTCAAGAACTGGAAACAGGGAGCTGCCGTTTCCCAGCAACTCCCTAGGTTCAGTTTCACAGCAAATGGAAGTCATATATCAAAGTCTTGTTAAAGTAACACTAAAGCAGTGTGAAGATCATGAGGTCTGGGGTTTTAAAAACAAACAATATTAGTTAGCTAGTGGTAACCAGAGTGCTGCTCATTCTCTCTTCTTGGAACACCACCAAGAACCAGAGATGGATTTATGAAAAATTCATAAAGGCAGTCTAATAGCCATCACTCATAATACAGTCATTAATTCAGGCTGGATTGTATTAAACATTAGCCTGCCAAGTAAAATCCATACACAGGTTCAGATTAACCCCTTGTACAATAAAATCTGTGAGTGTGTTCAGGGATTTAATTTCTATGAGGTCCCATCCCAGAGGTTCCCCATATCATTCCACCAGGGAAAGTTTGCTCTCTTGCAGGAAGGCCATAGGGCCTGCCTTAAATGGGGTGAGTCTTCATGGCCATTTGTCTAGAGGTGTCGAATCTGCACACTGGCTCTGATACTTGGTAAAACCCTCTAAATTCCTTGGCAACGTGGTTCCATCTGCTTTTTCCTAGCTAGAGTTGTCCATTGAGCTCTGGAAGGGTGTTGCATGAAGTTTGTTACACCCAGTCACACTCTTGATCACTAATGTCTTTTGCTTTGCCTCTGAAAGTGGCAAATGTTTGATAAATCAAAAAGTGCAGAAATGACTCCCATAGTATATCTAGGTAACAGTGGAATATTCTATATGGGGGGAGGAAGGGAGGGATATCTTCCGAGGATTAAGAACAGAAAATAGTGCGTCTCCTTTCATTAAAAATTAAATTCAGAAAAACAACAGGTTGGTTGTGTTATGGTGGGAAATTAGCTTACTTTTGCACTCTTCATGCTTCAGAGTATAAGACTGGCTGATCACTAGGAACATGTTCCCTTTGTATAACAACACATAGCTAGAAATAGTTTTTGTTCCCACAAAAATGCAATTAATAACAAAGTTTTGACTTTTCTTGAAAGATTTTCTTCAAAGGTTTCCATACAAAAATCGCAAACAGGAACACTTTTGCTGAAAACTAAATGTTTTGTTTTGGCCAAATATTTTCAGCAACCCCCCCCCCCCAAATGGTTAAGTTTTTTTTTTTTTTTTTTTTAATATTTCTTTAAACCAGGACACTATTGGTGGACTTCCATGTTGATGGAAAAGCCATTTTTTCACTGACATTTTTCCTTTAAAATGTTTTTAACCAGCTCTAGCAAGTGAGGTTTGTTTTGAAATTAGTGTTACTCCTTCTTGGGAGACTCTAGTATTGGCCATTGATGGAAGCAGGATATGAGAGCTAGATTGCAACTGTGTATTCTGCTAAGCAATTCCTACAGTGATTGTGCTCACAGACCCTTACCTATGGATCACTTCCCTTTTGGAAATGATTTCACCATACTTAACTCTCAGATGAATGTTACAAACTCACAGTAAGGGTACAGCTGGGCACGTCTACACTGCAAAGGTTTTTTGGGACAAGGAGGCTTATCCCAAAAAAACCTCTTCTGTGTCTGGGGAGCTCTTTTTTGCTTTTTTGAGAAAAAGTGCTCCAGTGTCTCAAAACATCAGAGTGCTTTTTCAAATAAGTGAAAGCTGGCTTTTGTTGAAATAGTGCTTTTTTTGAAAAAGCCTTTTGGAAACAAAAAGCACCCTGGTATTTTGAAATACCGGAGTGTTTTTTTGGCGTGGTTAAACCTGGTCACCTGTTGGAAAGAAGGCTTTTTTGAAATAGGTTTTTTGAAAAAAAGTCTGCCTATCTTTTACCTTGGCTTTTTTTTGGGGGGTGGTGGTGGAAGAGTCCAACCAATATGGACTCTCTTTTGGGGGGGGGGGAGCACAACACACAACTGCTTCATTTTGAGACAGAGAATGCAGGAGGACGCCTCTCTTGAAATAGCATTTTTTGAAATAAGCTTATTTTGAAATACTTATTTTGATTTTTTTTGTGAATAAGTTTTTCAAAAAACTTTTTTTGTAAAATGGCTTGCAGTGTAGACATAGCCCTGGTGTTGTCTGACCATATGACATACTGTTGGTACAATCCTGTTTAGTGAAGGGGTATCTGCTTTGGAGAGGCTTCTTGCATGCCTATCTCTGCACTGGAGGCTCAATCAGCACCTAACAATAATACTGTGTATACTAAGTCTGCTAGTAAGAAAATCCCTATTCCAGCTGACTCAAAGCAAGATGATGATTAGGCAGGACATTTGTGTGCAGAAGATATAAGAAGGAGGAGGTTAATGAATCCCCATAGTAAAATGTCTCAGACATGCCTAAAAATGCAAATTAAATGAAAAATTCTGAAGGGTGCTGGGTACAGCTGCTGTCAAAATGAAGTACAAATGTCAAATCCCTAGAAAGGGCCCCGAGGGCATTACATAAGCCTAAAGCTGTTATAAACCCAAGTACCTGTACCAACATCAGTGATGGTTCAGGTCTTCCTACATTGATTTAGAAATCACAGCCTTTCACTGACTGAGTAACTTTGAGTGCTGCAATCTTCCCAAGAAATCTAATCATGGAAAATCCTTCTCAGTCTCATTTTTACTTTTTTTTTAAATCCTCCTCAAAAGCATCATTTCATCAGGACAGCCCAAGACAAGTGTAACTTGTTCCTGGCTGTTGGCAGTGCTACTAATATTGCAAAATCAAGCATAGTCAAGAAACATGTCCTTGATACAGTGCAGCCTGCATGAATACATGATTTTCTTCGCCAAGACATTTAATGCCATCATGGCCCTATAGGTCACAAAGAAATCATAGAATCATAGGGTTGGAAGGGACCTCATGAGATCATCTGGTCCAACCCCCTGCCAAACAAACCAGGACCACTCCCACTAATTTATTCTAGCTAGAGTTTTATCCAGCTGGGCCTTAAACATGCCCAAAGATGGAGGTTCCACCACCTCCCTAGGTTGCCCATTCCCATGCTTTACCACCCTCCTAGTAAGAAAGTTTTTCCTAATATCCAGCCTTGACCTCCCCAGCTGCAACCAGAAACCATTGCTCCTTGTTCTATCTTCTGTTACCACTGAGAACAGCTGAGCTCCATCCTCCTTGGAGCATCCCTTCAGGTAGCTGAAGGTTGCTATCAAATCCCCCCTCAGTCTTCTCTTCTGCAGGCTAAATAAGCCTAGTTCCTTCAGTCTTTCTTCATAGAGCTTGTGCTCCAGCCCCTTGATCATTTTTGTTGCCCTCCGCTGGACTGTAATTTGTCCACGTCCTTTTTGTAGTGGGGAGCCCAAAACTGGACACAGTATTCCAGATGTGGCCTCACCAGTGCTGAATAAAGGGGAATGATCATATCCCTCGATCTTCTGGGAGTGCTTCTTCTGATGCAGCCCAGTATGCGATTGGCCTTTTTGACAGCAAGAGCACACCGCTGACTCATATCCAGCTTCCCATCCACCAGGACCCCCAGATCCTTTTCTATGGTGCTGCTACTTAGCTGATCGCTCCCCAGCCTGTAGCAGTGCATGGGGTTTTTCCATCCCAAGTGTAGGACTTTGCACTTGTCCTTGTTGAACCTCATGAGATTTCTATTGGCCCACTGCTGCAATTTGTCAAGGTCTTCCTGAATCTTCTCCCTGCCCTCCAGCTTGTCTACCGTTCCCCCCAGCTTGGTTTCATCCACAAACTTACTGAGTGTGCAGTCTATCCCGTCATCCAGATCATTAATGAAAATGCTGAACAGAACTGGCCCCAGGACCGACCCCTGGGGCATACCACTCATTACTGGTTGCCAACTAGACACGGAGCCATTGATTCCTACATGCTGAAACCGTTGATCTAGCCAGTTCTCTATCTACCTTACAGTCCACACATCCAACCCAAGCTGCCTCAACTTGCTGATGAGAATGCTTTGGGAAACTGTATCAAAAGCCTTACTAAATTTGAGGTATATCACATCAACAGCTCTTCCCGCACCCACAAATCCAGTCATCTCATCATAGAAGGTGATGAAGTTGGCCAGGCACGATTTATTCTTGGTGACTCCACGCTGACTGTTGCTGATCACTCTATTTTCCTCCAAGTGTTTCAGGATGGATTCTTTGAGAATCTGTTCCATGATTTTTCCAGGGATTGAGGTGAGACTGACAGGCCTGTAATTCCCTGGATCTTCCTTTTTGCCTTTCTTGAAGATAGGCACTATATTTGCTTTTTTCCAGTCCTCCGGCACCTCCCCCGTTTGTCACGAGTTTTCAAAGATAACCACCAGTGGTACTGCTACCTCATCGGCCAAGTCCCTCAGCACCCTCGGATGAAGGTTGTCTGGCCCCATGGACTTGTGCCCATCTAGCTTCTTTAAGTAGTCCCTAACCTGACCTTCTGTCACCAAGGGCCTCTCTTCTTCTCTCCAATCTTCCATGCCTAGTGTAGTGGGCTGGGAGCTGGCCCTCCCTGCGAAAACTGA
The DNA here is from genome assembly GCA_007922195.1 of Podocnemis expansa. Classification (NCBI taxonomy): domain Eukaryota; kingdom Metazoa; phylum Chordata; order Testudines; family Podocnemididae; genus Podocnemis; species Podocnemis expansa. The sequence continues at coordinate 5,520,000 of ML681964.1, read as the reverse complement.
AGTAAAAAAAACATTGAGCACTTGAACCTTTTCCCCATCCTCCATCACGAGGATACCTGCGCTATTCAGTAAGGGACCTACACCATCCTTGATCCTCTTCTTGTTATTGACATACTTGTAGAACCCCTTCCTGTTATCCTTCACATCCCTTGCTAGCTGCAACTCCAATTGTCCTTTGGCCTTTCTGATTTTATCCCAGCAGTCCTGAGCAGTATCTTTATATGCTTCCTTAGTCATCTGTCCAAGCTTCCATTTCCCATAAGCTTCCTTTTTATGCTTTAGCTCAGTGCAGAGTTCTCTGTTAAGCCACTCTGGGCGCCTTCCAGATTTGCTGTTCTTCCTGCTCATTGGAATGGTATCTTCCTGTGCCCTTGGCAGGGTTTCTTTAAAATGCAACCAGCTCTCTTGGACACCTTTCCCCTTCAGATCAGCCTCCCAAGGGATCCTGCCCATCAGTTCCCTGAGGGAGCCAAAATCTGCTTTTCTGAAGTCCAGCGTCTGCGTTTTGCTTCTTTCCTTTTTTCCATTAATCAGCATCTTGAACTCTTATCATCTCATGGCCACTGCTGCCCAGGTTGCCATTAACGTCTACGTCCCCAGTCAATTCTTCTCTGTTTTGTGAGCAGCAGGTCAAGAGGTGCATTTGTACCAGGAAGTTGTCCTCAACACTCTCCAAAAACTCCCTGGATTGCCTGTGCACTGCTGTATTGGCCTCCCAGCACATGTCAGGGTAATTGAAGTCCCCCATGAGACCCAGGGCCTGTGATCTGGAAACTTCTCCCAGTTGTCCATAGAATGCCTCATCCACCTCCTCCTTCTGGTCTGGAGGTCTATAGCAGACATCCACCACGACACCCCCTTGTTGCCCTCTCCTCTAAGCTTAACCCACAGATTTTCAACTGGCTCGGTTCCACTTCCATAATGGAGCTCTGAGCAGTCATACAGCTTTTACATATACTCGTCCCCCTCTTCTTCCTGAACAACTTATACCCATCCATGGCAGAGCTCCAGTCAAGCAAGCTATCCCACCATGTCTCTGTTATTCCAATTATATCATAGTTCCTTGTCTGCGCCAGTACTATCAATTCTTCCTGCTTGTTTCCCAGGCTCCTCGCATTCGTTTACAGGCACCTAAGATACCAGGCTGATTGCCCTACTTTCCCAAGTCGATTTTCAGTTCTTTTGCATCTACCTTCTTGCATTTTCTCCTGGGATTGTCCTCCTGCACCTGCCTCAGGTATTAAAGCTTCATTAGAACATGTAACATAATTATTTGATTCTCCTCCCCCCATGTTCCAACTACCTTCTCTTTTATCCCTGGTGTTACAGTCCCTGTTCCCCTCAAGTTCCATCCCTTCCCGCAGGTCCCCCACATTGTCCCTTACCTGTGGGCTTTGGTCTCCTTCCCCCTTCAAACCTAGTTTAAAGCCCTCCTCACTAGGTCAGCCAGTCAATGTCCGAATATGGTCTTCCCCTTCTTCAACAGATGGAGTCCATCTCTGCCTAGCAGTCCTTCTTCCTGGAACAGTACTCCATGGTCATGGAAGCCAAAGCCCTCCTGACGACACCATCTTTGCAGCCAGGCATTCATCTCTAGGATGCATCTGTCTCTGCTCATGCCGCTATCTTTGACTGGAAGGATTGAGAACACCACCACCTGTGCTCCAAACTTTCACCTGCACTCCCAGAGCCCTGTAGTTACCTTTGATCTGCCGAGGATCACCTCTCGCAGTATCATTGTTTCCCACATGGATGAGAAGCATGGGGTAGTAGTCAGAGGGGCAGATGATTCTCAACAATCCCTCCATAATGTCTCGCATGCAGGCACCTGGCAGGCAGCATACCTCCCACGAGGCCTTGTCAGGGCGACAGATGGGTGCCTCCGTCCCCCTCAGAAGTGAGTCCCCAACTACCACAACCCTGTGTTTCCTCCTAGCTGTGGTGGCTGTGATCCTCCCAGCCTCGGGGGTGCATGGCGTTTCCTGTTCTACCTCATCCATCATCTTTATCTCTGTGTAACGGTTCTTCATGACAATGGAGGGAGGGATGGGAGTAGGGGTGGAGCACTGTCTGCTGCCAGAGGTAACCAGCTGCCAGTGTCCTCCCTCTGCCATAGGCATCCCATCTTTCTCCAGTGGTGCGGCAGTCTTCGGCACCTGGAGAGTGTCCTCCTCCTTGTATGTCTCCTCATGGATGCTACTGAGGAACTTCTCCACGGCATGGATACTCCTTAGCCTAGACACCTCTTCCTGTAACTCTCCTACCTGCCTCCTGAGAGATTCCACCAGAAGACACCTGTCACACTGATTCATCTCCCCAGCCTGATTGTCGAAGACAGGGAACTGCAGGCTGCAGTCCCTGCAAGTCCACACCAGGATCTGGGTAGAAATATCCATGGTCAGGATGTCTGTCTGGCTACAGGCACAGGTGGAGGAGACAGAAGGGGCGCTGGCACAAGCAGTGCGGCTCCTCTTCACCATTGTGGCCTTACCAAACTCCTCCCCAAACTCCATCTCAAACTCCCCAGTTTGCAGTCCCCCTGTTCACAAGCTCCCTCTGATCGCTCAGCCATTGGCTTTTAAGGCCTTCTCTGCCTAGGTCAGCCCTTGCCCCTCGTTAAACACACTGGGGAAGAGTGATCACAAGGCTGATTGAAGCTAGTGATCAAAGGTGAGCAGGGAACAATGATCCAAATAACCCCCAATCACACAAACACACTCACAGTCCCAATTCCCATAGTAGCTAACAACTAACAGAAATCTCCTGTAGGGGAAGAAATGAGTATTTAATAAACATGAGTATTTAACTACAGAGAAGATTTTGCTTCTGACCTTCCCTCATCTTCCCATGGTGAATAGCATTGGCTGAAAAATTTCTATCGAAACTTTTTCAATGAAAATTTGAGCTATTGATTAAATGAAAAAAATTATAAATATGTTTTCCATACATTTTTGTTTGGTCCAGTTCTCCCCATCCCCTAACTGAAATTCTTTGGCAAAAACTGAATCTGTTTTGAGTAGGAAATTTTTTTTGACAGTGTTGAGTTCAAAATGTTTTGTTTTTTGGAATTGTTTTGAAATTTGTTGTGTGTGTGTGTGTGTGTGTGTGTGTGTGTGTGTGTGTGTGTGTGTGTGTGTGTGTGT
>ML681964.1:5488376-5516847 GCA_007922195.1 Podocnemis expansa | reverse complement strand
TGTGTGTGTGTGTGTGTGTGTGTGTGTGTGTGTGTGTGTGTGTGTGTAAAAACATCAGTTTTTCAGGTTTCCAGTTTTTCCAACAAAAAGCAAAACTTTCACTGAGAACCTCCCCCCCCCCCTTTTCTGACCAGCTCTAATGGTGAGGCACTCATGGAAAGGAAGACCATAGGTAATATGATCTGAAATGTGGGCCATGGTAGATTGGGATGGGGTGAGGGGTAGTAGGCATCACTATGTGTTTTAAAAAAAAAAAAAAAAGGGCAGCCCCAAATTTGAGTCCTATCCCTATAAAATCAGGACACCCTACAGAGGCTTGAAGATGAAAAGAAGTTTAAAGTTGATGTGGAAGTCAAGGGAAAGCTAGGGTAGAGATTTAAAGTAGAGACAGAAGTTCAGATCAACAGATGAGAGAAATAATTCTAGCAGCTGTGTTTTGACTGATGTGGTGGGAGCAATGTGAGCATTAGTGAAGTCAGAGATGGAGAGATTGCAGATAGCCAGGGCAAATATTAGAACTGAGAACAAATATGGATGACCTTAGAACAAGCAGAGCTTTATTAATATGCTGGTCTCTTATGCATACTGTTAAAGTAAATGTCAAGGGAACAGTTTCATGCTTCAGTGTGTGAGTTCAGCTGACAGTGGAGATATCATTCCTTGGTATAGTAATATGTGGCTAGATATGTTATTGTCCACTGTTGGAGATTAAACAAATGAGGAGTCCTGTAGCACGTTAAAGACTAAGAAATTTATTTTGGCATAAGCTGTCATGGGCTAGAACCCTCTTTGTCAGATACATTGTGTCACCATGCTGGAGGTGAGATATCTGACTGGACACAGCACAGGCCCTGCTACCATATTCTCCCTCCAGGGACCGTATAGAAGAGACGGGGTGGGGTTAGCTGCAGGTGAAAACAGGGCTGCATTCTTTCCTTCTGCCTGCAGCAAGAAGCAATGCTGGCTCACCACAGTGAGGGGGAGTAGGCTGCACTCCTTCAAGAGCTGAAGTCAAGTACTTCTTTCCCCTTCTTCCTGCTTCTTTGCAAACAATGAGCCTTGAGAGACACTGTGTCTTGGAGGCACTGCACCCTGCTACTATGGACTGCGCATACCTGCCACAAATTGGTCCACAGTAAACAAAAGATTTGGGGTCCAATTTTGTCACCCTTACCACACTGCCCCTAAAATAGTCCCACCGAAATCAGTGGGATTTCTCCTAGAGTAAGAATCTATAGGGTTTTGGAGGGAGTAGCCAAGGAAATCATGTCTCATGTTGCTAACACTAAGTTTTAACTGACCTCTGGCAGGAGTCAAGAAGGCACTCCTCCCCTTGTCCCCCCCAGTGCATTCTGGGATGGTGTTTTTTAAAAATACTCGTTTGAGTATCAGAGGTGGCTGTGGCTGGAGATGGAGCACTGGATGGGGCTGGCCAGGGCTCTGAGGTAGCACCAAGCATATTCTCTCTCTCAGGTGCTTGTCTGGCCGATTCTTGCTCAGAGGCTCATGGTCTGTCTGGTTGGGAAGGCGTTCTCCCTCAGATTAGATTTGCGGTGACCTGGAGTTGTTACGCCTTTGTTTCCAGCATGTGGGCCTAGTTGCCAGGATTAACTGTGTATCCCCCACTTAAGCATTTCCATACAATTGCATAGTCCTTGAATTCTGGTGCGCCTTGATCTCACCTGTTCTGTGCCTGTGGCATGTAATAGTTTATTCTCCTGGAGGCATGTAATACTTTGGTCTTCTTTTAGTTGTTAGGTTTAGTGTGCATCTGGTGGGTGGAATTGGTGGCCTGGGAGCTACAGGAAGTTGAACTAAATGATATGTTGGTTACTCCTTGCCTTAAACTCTGTTTGTGTAACTGGCATGAATCATGATGACAGGATCCTGCCTTTGCACTTGACCTTACACACAGCAACAGCTACCTGTTATGTTTGGAATGTTGCCTACCAAAGGGTGTTATCGAAATCTCAAATTTTACATTTTTATGGCAGACTCCAGTTTAGAAAGAGCTGTCCAACAGGGGAAATTACGAAGTTTCTTATAGGCTAAACTAAAATGTCTTGTCCTTGGCAGCATTTATGGTTAAATGACTCTGCTGGTTCTATGCTGAGCCCTCAGAGTGGTTTTGGCAAGGTTTGATATGCATTCTAATGCTGGGGATCCAATGAGCAATCAGCAGTGAGTTCGTTACGGAGTATGTTGCAGCTCTGCTTTAGGAATCCATAGTCTATAGTTAATACTCCATATCCTGAAACCTTATTACAGACTGGTATCTACAGTATTAGTAGCACTTCTAGGAGATGTAGTATAAATAAGGTGCCACTTTACTTACTGGTATGTTGCCTAACTGTGCTTAGCACAAATCTAGGTAATAAACATACTGCTGACCACAAGCAACTTGTTTACAGTGGAACTCCTAACATTGATAGTGGAACTGTGGGGAAACTGAACAAGATGCTCATTCCATGGGAGAACACTTCTTGCTCATTTCACATACTCGGACACTAAAAACTCAGGGCCTGGCCCAATCCTCAAATACAATATTGCACCGCAGCATTACTCGGGTGGCACAAAGGGACCAGATTCTGGTTATACATAACTTTCCTTCTCAAGAGAGTTGTCTACTGCCCTAGATCCCCTGGAAGTGGCTTCAATATAGGGGGCATCCCAGGAAAGGATCTGTCAGGGAGGAATTGGATCTCCAGTATGCCAGACCTCCACTGATGTGATAAGCATTAGAGCAACACCTGAGACTGCTCTAATTGATGCCGTGGCTGGACCAGTGAGGAATCAGGGAGCTGTAGCTAGCTTTCCAATGGCCCCACTGCACACTGGAGAACTGAGACCCAATTATATAGTGATTCCCCTGGACTGTACCCATATGTGCAACCACAGTCAGGTAAACATGCAAAATCCATACTTGCATGCAGTAATCTTGCACCTTTAAATTGTTTTGGTATATTCATTACTACAGACTTGTATGTACACATGCAGTCAGATATGGCTGTGATTGTTATGGGTGGATTTAGAGGCCTGTTGAAAATTTGGCCTTAGGAATTCTGTTGTAAAAATAACTACTGGCCGGTAATGGGCCAATTTGCTATTACTTTGTCACTTTGTGCACCTCTTTCCCATGTTTTGCTATCTTCTTTTTACTTATTAATCTTTCAAGTTGACACAGGGGTTAACAGTGCTACACTAAAGGTTGTTATAGATGATAAAATCCAGCATCGCTTTTGTCTTTATCCTGCGCCAGCTGCCTGAGCAGAAACACAGATTAAAACTATTGGAGTGCTACCCATTACATTCCCAAGAGAACCAGTTAATAGGTAAAAGCATTTTGTGGTGAGAATGAGTGTGCCAGAGGCCAGCAGGATTTTGTGAGAGGCAGGGAGAAATCCAAGATAAAAATGAAGAAAAAAGTAAAATTAAAACAAACACAGAAATGATAGTTTCACTGGTTTGGTCTGAGTAATTTTATTTATAATTTAAATAGAGCTGGAGGATTTACCCCTTTGGATCATCCCAATAAATAGTTGATATTTTATTTTCTATTATTTATTGCCCATTAAATAACACTTCAGTGACTCTTAGTGACAGCACCTGGGCATAAACCAGCATTACACAGTTGGTTCTTTGATGGGAGTGAAAGGCAGTGTCCTTTGCCAGGAATATAAGCTTGGTCCTGCTTGTTTTATTCTTTTTATTAAATGTTTAAACATATGTTTTGACTTAGTTTTGTTTCTAACACCAACATGGATTTCTTGAAACAGAGAATTTCTGAAATCTAATTAATTTTGTAGCATGCATATTGTTTGCTTTTACATTTCTCTCATTGTGGACTGAGAGACCAAGTTAATGTGTGGTTAGGCCCTGATTCAGTAAGGTAAAGCACTTGATTTAAGCACTTGCTGAAGCCCAGATGCTGTCATGTAGACTCACTGAAGTGTTATTTAATGGACAATATATAATAGAAAGTAAAACATCAGCTATTTGTTGGGATGATCCATAGGGATGAATTCTCTAGCCATATTTCATTATAAACTACTTAAACCAAACCAGTGAGACTATCTTTTCTGTGTTTGTTTTAATTTTACTTCATTCTTTGTTTTTATCTTTACTTTGCCCTGCTCCTCACAAAAGCCTGCTGGCCTTTGCTTAAGTTGACTTAAATACTTCCTATTTGGCAAAAATACGTAAGCACCTGTTAAAGTATTCTCCACTGATCATTTATCATCTACCACCATACTTATGCTCTGGTGACAGAATTGTATGCCTGACCAAGATGACAGAGTGGTAAGGATGTATTTAAGTCAAAGTGAAGTCAGTGAAATTCAGCCATAGGTTTAATGCTAAGCTTGTGCTTAAATGGTTTTCTGAACTGACCTCTGAATCAGTTTCACTTATTCTAAGATCCAGTACAATGTGGCAAACTTCAGGCTGCAAACATCTGAGTAAAGTCTGTTGTAGGACTAAATCCTGCAGCTTGCTAGGAATCCTCACCTCCCATTAATTTGAGCAATAAAAGCTGAGGATGCTCTGTACTTCACAGGAGATGCTCAGCACCTTGAAAGGTTAGGTCCATTATTATTATTTTATTTTAAAAGTCCAACAACAATTTTAACCATGTTTGAAAAGCTGCATATTAGCATGCTTAAAAGTAATAAAAAGTAATGTTATTTTAACCATAGGTAACTCACTAAATTGACAGGTGGGAGCAGGCTTTTTCCTAAATGCCAGATTTGGAAGTGCTTTGCCTGGCATTTCACAAGTGGTATCTGACCTCAGTGTAGAATGTTTTTATGTACGTAAGGCAGGCTTAGAAGCTGTGCCTTAACAGCTTCGGGGGGGGGGGGGGCACTTAATCTGCATGGGTCCTATATTAGCATGAACACAAAGAACACAATTAGGTATTAGCATAGTGGGTGCCGGGCATAGTGGGTAATGGCATCTAAGTTTAATCTGATCACAATTCTGTCAATATCTGTAATTCTACTGAAGGGAAATATAAAATACTGTCTTTTTGTGAATCACTAGTCTCTGTTTATTTCAAATCAGTCTGGGTTAGTTAAAGGGTAAAAGCTAACCTTAGTTAAAAAGATACCTGTAAGAGAGGCCATTGGCTATTTCAGCCTGGAAAAGTTTTAAGACGGGTGGGAATTGGCATGTCGTCTTCTGGAGTGATGCCTGAGGAGATTTGCCTCACCTATCTAGCCCCCTATCAAATTATAGATCTGGCTGGGCTTCTTTGAGGCCTCCTTTGTCGTGTTAAAGAAAGTAGCTGCTTACAGCTGCTTAAGGTTTAAGAGCTGGAATCACTAGGGAGAGAGGCAAACTCTCTCTGAGCTGGAGTAACTGAAGAGGAGCCAGCAGACAGTGAGATCAGTGAGCTGGGTGGCGTGAGCGACCAGTGGGCAGAGCCAGCAGAAAGCGGGTGGAACCAGTGGACACTGAGAGTGGCCAGTGGCTCGCTGGGTGGCGTGAGTGACTGGTGGGCGTAGCCAGTGCACAGCGGGTGGAGCCAAGGGACAGTGCTATTGGATGGAGTGAGTGACAGTAGTTGGCGCTGCAGACAGCTGGCATGAGAGACACTCCCTACATACTCTATGGTTAGTTGGGAGTCTAGTTAGCACTGATTACCCAGATCAGTACCAGTTTTGCCATTAAGTCTTGTATGCTCTGCGATGCAGTGTGGGTTGTTGGGAACTTTTGCTTTGTACTGATTTGCTAGATCAGCGCTGATTTCTGTTATCTGGCCTTTTATACTCTGTTTTATTACTATTAAAAGTTCTGTTTACTACGCTCAAACTCATGCTTGCAAGTGGGGAAGCCTTACCCCTTTGGGGTGCCCAGGGAACAGTGCAGGATATCCCTGAAGGCTGGGTGGGGGCTAGAGCCGGTTGATGGTGCTACATTATTGGGAAACCCCTAGGTATAGAACCTGGCCCTTGTTCTGCCAGCCTGCTCTGGCAGAAAAGTTACATGTACATTAGATGCAATTGGCACCTTGGGTTTGAAATCAAAATCAGCAGGAGTCAAATCTAATGAGTAGTAAGAAACTAAAGTGAATTTAACTTGAGTCATTTTTCTAACATGCTTTTGGTTCACTCATCTTTCCAAAACTGCTTGAACTAGAAGCTCTACATTTAATTTAAGGTGTTGGTGTTTGAGACTGATGCATTTGACTGGCTTTGATGGCTTGTATTTGAATTTGTGTTTACGAATATAATATAGTTGTTATATGTAGTTTCTGTTATATAAAGTCCTTGTGTCCTAAAGTCACACCTTTTTCTGAGCATCTTTGTGCAAAGTTGGATCTGGGTAAGGGCTGGAGGAGATGTCAGTGTCTTCATCCACACAAATTTTGTTTTGAAAACATTTTTTGAAGGTAACTAGAAGGTGGCAGTTTGTCCTGGAGAAAGATTCCCCTCCCCCATAGAAATGTTCAGCAATAAACACAACAGTCACTTTTAACACATCATCTTTTGTTCAGATTCTCAAATAAAGTGCCACGAAGCCTTAGGTATGCCTCTTTTAGGAATGATCTACAGATTTTATTGGGAGGGTTGTAAATTTTCAGGTCTCTTTTTCTTTTCACTTTCTTTAGAAAAATCAAGATCAGATTTTTACTATATTACTTTTGTCCATATGTCCCTTCACCTTGAGACAGTGAGAATTCCATTGCTCTACATTTAAGCACATCTCACAGTCTTTAGGTCCCACAAGTACAGATGACATCGGCTAAACTTCTAGGGCTCACCTTCTTAGTTCATTATGCTGCACTTGCAAAACTTTCTAGTTGGGACCACTTGGGGCTTTTGTTCCCCTGTACAGTATGTTAATCGTCATAGCACCCCGGTTTGCACAGTAGTCTCATTTCTTCTCACCTTACTAGCAAGCTGCACAGATTGTGATGGAAACTATCTCAAGCTGATTTTTCTGGCCCATCCCAATACATAGTGGACTGCTGCGATAATCCTTTTTAATTCCCGTTGACATATATTAGCTGAGGCTAGCAAGAAATAGATTAACATGTGTTGATGTATATCTCCTCTATACAACCCTGCAGGATTTCCCTTCCCTTCAGCATTTCAGATGGAATGTACTCTTTTGGCAGTCAGCGTGTGACAATTCCACAACATGTTGATATTACGTCAGTCAGTTGAATCTTCTCTCCTTTACAGTTTTCAAAACAGAATATTTTTCAGTTCTTCGTTCCTGCATTCCTATCTATGTCCCTTCTGTGAAAAGGCTACTGCATTAAACAACTTGATCTAATACAAAACACAGCCGATGTTTCTTACTTAGTATGTTTTTAGATGTTGCAAGAGATATCACAGAGAGTGGGAAGTACCTTTTAAGTGGGCTAAAGGATGAAGAAATTAAAGAGGATAGCAGATCTCTTTATGGAAATCAGTGGATTAATTTTAATAGAAATTTATTAGAGTGAAAAGAAGATCTCAAATTTGTGTGATTTTTGACTGACTGTTTAGAGACTAAAAGTGATATTTTTGCTGAGAGAAACTGTAATGAAGAGAATGATACTCAATTGTCTCTACTGCCCTTCACAACCCCTCAAACACCCCTTTCCCACGCACAATTTAAATTGCCCCACTTAAATTCAAGCAACATAAATTTTAAGCCAATTTTGGCAAAAAGAATGTTGCCTGAAATAGCTTCTTAACTGAGACTTGATGCAGCAGAGGATGTAGACACACAGAATGATATTTAGCTAGAGGGCAACAAAGGACTTTTTTTTTTTTTTTTATTTTGCTAGCTTTTCCCTGAAAGGTGAGAGATTGAGAAAGTCTGAATGAGCAAAGCAAGATTAAAACAAAAAAATAACATATTTGCTTGCAAAGTAAGTAGCAAAAGATTGCGGGATTTTAATAGGCAACATTTAAAAACATTATGCTTTTATTACTGCTATTGTTGTGCATATTTTCCTAGCTTGACAGTTTTCATTGTTATCCTTCCAGTGCATTAATCTGTAATTTCAAATATCATTAAGATTTTCATGGCAAATTAACTTCTGATTATATTTAGTTCATTCAGGGCAATAAAGGATAGTAGTCACATCATACATGGTAGAACAGAGCACTGGTAGCGCACTCCCTGTTGACAATAAAATGCAAGTTGCAAAAGACATACAGGTAGTCCTCACTTAGTGACCGGGTTCCGTTCCTGAAACCTGGTTGATAAACGAATTGGTCACTAAACGAGGAGCAGCCCTTACCGGTATTTCAGGCATAATGTACTTTACTGGTAGTGGGTTTTTCAACCATCGGTAGATAGTTTTAATGTCACCTTTGCATCATTTATAACATTTTTAATATATATTTTAAATGTTTTAAGCTCTAATGTACTGAACTTAGTTTGCATAGTGTACTGTAAATATAGGTAATCTGAGAGAGTTGATGCGAGTTCTCGTACATTGCCATAATACCAACTCATCAGAGAGCCGGTCATAACTCTGAGGGGTCACTAAACGAGTAGGTCACTAAGTGAGGACTAGCTGTATTAGTTATTAGCATTTGTAGAGTTCACTAGCCCACTCTAATAAGAGTAACTTTGCTTTCTCCAGTAGGGTAATTATCAACAGCAAGTTAGATGTGTCCATCCCACATAGTGTTCTAAGAGGCTGAGCACACTGAAGTACCCCTAACAGATACAACAATGCATTTCCCTACAAAACATAATTTGAGCACATATTCCCCCTTCATCCTTCCTGTAGTAACAGCAGTAATTCTTTTAATGCCCAAATGAAAGGACTAGACACCATTGACACTTCAGTGTCCTGATCTGCCTTAGAGAATCTTGTTCATTGTAGCACTGCGTGGCACTAAATTTAAGAAGCGCTTGCCCTTACCAGCTGCATATCAGAATGTGCCTATTTGTAGAACTACCATGAGAACTAACTACACATTTAAAATAGGTCTGCCTGTACTTAGCAGGTCTGAACACTTGTCACCATAGAAAACAGTGGTGGAGCTGTCATGATTATGTCCTACATTCCACTTGGATATGGCTATACACCTTGAGATGGGAACATCAGGTCAATAGAAACAAAAATATTTCACTATGGGGTGCTACTGAATTAGACGGTGGTGTTCTGATACTTAGCATATATAGGAAGCCTGTGATTTTGTGTATGTTGGCCCACAAACAGGCAGTTAGGGCTTGTTGCTGCAAGGTGCTTGGTGCTTTTCCCCCTGCTGATTGAGTGGGAACAGAATCTGACCCAGAGGCAATGGGAATCGATGGAGTTGGCTGAATCCCTTGAGGAATTGGGGCCCCTGATAAGATACTGTGACGGGGACTCACCTCTCATGAGTGACTTTATTGGCTGCGTGTGGTGGTGCAATATTTTTTCTCTCCTCGAACCTGCTGCAGGTTGTCAACCTGGTAAGGCAGGTTTTCAGTGGCTCAGCCCTCTTGCTAAATCACACAGCCAGAATTCAGTGAGTCTTTCCAGGGATTGCAAAGAGTTCAGCAAAACTGTTTCCCTTTACTAGGGTTTTCAGTCCTTTCGCTGGGCCCTTTGAGTCTAAGATCTTTTTCTTGGGCTTTCTAAACTAGTCATGTTCCCTTTCCAGGGCTTAAGACACTTCAGTACTGTCTGGTGAGGGAATCCCGTACACAGCAACCATATACTGCTCCCTCCAATTCACTGCTGCTATTCCCTGGACCTTTTCCCATGTAGCTCCTTTCTCTCAAGCCTTATCCTAAGGCTGAAGTTTGTAGATCCTCTCTTTCCTCATGTAATGCAAAAAATCACCGGAACCCATCTTCTGGTACTTCCTTGAGCTCCTGTCACAGGCAAAGAGCATGCTTTCCTGCTCTTCTGGTCCCAGCCAGGCACTGACCTGCTCAGACCCTGCAGCTACTTTTATCTGGACCTATCAGGCTCTAACTGACTGATTCCATGCAACCTTCCTGGGCAGGTCTGGATGATCCACCTTTTCTGTGTCTTATAAATTTGGGTTCTTCTTATTAGGTTATTCCCCAGAGCAGAGTACGGACATGGAAAGGAACCCAACAAGATTCAGATAACTAGCTGAATTCACGGGGAATGGCAAATTTTCAAAAAGCCTTCATATTCCTTCTAATTTCGAATCCTTAGTTTTTCATGTCTTTTATCTGACAGACACCAAACCCCTTCTTTGTTATGGTTAGGGATGTGCAGCTGTTGAACTAACAAGCATGAAAGCTGTACAAATGCACACAGATGCTGATACTTGGTGGTGCAGCCTTATTGACTGTATTCAGTAAGTCGCACTTAGGAATTTGTATGTGAACAGGCCCTTGATTCACATTTTTTGTTATACTTGCCTGAAACTAGTGAGGGAGGGAAATTAAAAATCTATTTTTGGTGGGCTATGTGGTTGAGATGAAAATAATTCTGTGAATTATTTTTGAAAGGTTGTACAGATAGCAACAAACAGAACAGAACTTGGTCATTCTTATATTTAATACTTATTTAGAGCCAAAGTTTGCTAAACATATTCATGGGAGGGTACCACCTTATTACACAAAATAGGCTCTGTGACTTCATTGAGACTATTTGTGGAATAAGATACTATGAACATGAATAAAGTACAAGGATCTGTCCTATTTTAGTAACTATGGTAGGAAAGTCAACTTCATCAATGTGCAGAAGATTAAATGGTGCTTTCTAAAATTCAATGTGACATCCAGATGAGATGAACAAGTTACTTTAAAAAAAGATCAGGAGACTAAATATAAGTCATGTATTACTCTTCATCTGCACATTCTAGATTTATTGCCATTAACAACTGGTGCTTTACATTTTTTTTGATTAGTTGACTCAATGTGATAGGAGAATATTTTTTTCCTGCTTGTTTGTCTTTTTTGTTAAATTATATGTTCAGTTTCCCATCACAGTTGGGCTGATAGTGATAGCACCTCTGTATTTTGCAAGTACTGAATGTATATATTTGAAACAGTGGGCTTGACCTGACCTAGGTTTCTCATGGTAACTTGAGATAAACAAAGTCAACATCAGAAGACGATGAAGAGAGAGCTGTGCTGATCTCATAATGTGTATTTTTTAAAAGGATACTGTCTTTAAAATTAAAGTATGTATATATTATAATAATTAAAAATCCATATCTTTGCTACAAATATCTTATGTTTTAGTCTATGTTGATTCATCAGCTCTCCCGACAGTATCATATAGCTATTGATTAGCATGGGGAGGTAGCTGAATCTTGTAGAACTCAAGGGAGAGGATTGCAGGCAGAGGAATAGTTTATCCCAGCATAAACTCCTGTTGCAGATCATTTGAGAGCCATACAATCTATGTGGATAGTAAGCAGGAACAAGGGACTTAATCAGAGGCTGGTCATAGTGATTCACTTATGTCTACTTTTTTCCCTTTCTACTTTTTCCCTTACTGTAGAGTTTACCATAAGTCAATCAGGTAGTCTGTCTCTCTCTCTCTCCCCTTTTTCTTTTCTTTTCTTTTCCCCCTCTTCAGTGGGGGGGGATTTTGGACTGTGGAGCAGGAAGTGATCTGACCAGGGCAGGGGTATCTTCTTGCATTTGTGTCCACAGCCAATTAGAAGATGTAGTCCAGGGGATGGCTAACTGTGCGTATGGTTCTGGAGGTTGCCTGTAAGGAAACATAATGAAGAAAGTTTATATAGGAGATTCTGCACTATTGTATCAGTATCTCAGCTACGTGATCCCAGGCTGGTGAGTCATGTGAACTCCATTACCCTCTTAGATAATATCTGTATTACTTCATCTTATGTGTCTGGAGGTTTAGAGATTTGAAGAATGCTGTGTTCATGCTTATCCCTAGACTCAAATTAAATTGGTGCACACAAAGTATCTTGTTTTTTACTTGAGTTAGTTCTTTTGAGTCTATAAGGGAATAAAATGGCTATGCCATACATAAAAACCAAAAAAAAAAAAAAAAAAGCCTGGCAATTTTTTTTAAGTAATAAAAATATTTTAGGGCTCAGTCCTGCAGCTAATTCCCATGACAATGAGTATTTAAGATAGTGGGGACTGTTTGTATGAGTAAGAATTACTTGATTAAGGTTTTGTGGCATTGGCTCCTTCATCCTCTCATAATCTATGATCACCTTAAGGGCCTTCTATAAATACAAGTTGTACCCTTATTAATAGACAAAAAGGGTGTCTGGCTAGGTTATTATCTTGGAACAACAAATTTTTATGTGAATCATAATTCAGTCAGGTAAACTCAAACATCCCATAAATCAGAAAGAGCTGAAAACACTATTCATTAGTGGGACGATGGAGAGCAGAGAATATGCTACTGTTGTGACAGGTCCAGAAACTCTCAATGTGTAACAGTAATATTTTAGTAAAACAAACAAGGAGTCCTGTGGCACTTAAAGACTAACAATTTATTGCATGAGCTGTTGTGGGAGAAAATCCCACTTCGTCAGACATTTTGAAGATGGGGGAATTTACAGAATGGGAGGAAATAAATGCAGGGGAGTGTAAGTCGTGGGAACAGGTCACACTATAACAGCAAATCAAAACAGCTGTAAAGATTTAAACACTGGGGAACAGCGTATAGAGGAAGATGACGTCAAATCACCTGTTGTAATGAGAGAAAGATCCAAAGTCCTTGTTAAGTCCTGAGGCAATGCAACTAAATCTGCAAATTCCAAAGGGGCAGTTGTGTTAGTCTAGTAAAGCAAAAAAAGCAAGGAGTCTTGTGGCACTTAAAGACTAACAGATTTATTTATTTAGTTGGAGAAAATCCCACTTTGTCAGATGCTTTGAAGAGCTTTGAAGTGGGATTTTCTCCCACAAAAGCTCATGCAATAAAGAACTCTGTTAGTCTTTAAGTGCCAGAAGACTCCTTGCTTTTTTTTGAATTTGCAAATAAATTCAGTTTTAGCAGCTTCTCTTTGAAGCCTTGATATAGTATTTGTCTGTCTAAGCACAACAATTAGCAAATTTGTGCCCTTTGCAAAAAAAATAGATGGGCACAATCTGACATCAGAAATCACAACATGTTAAAACCAGTGCATCAGCATTTCAATCTTTGTGCTCATTCACTTAATAATATGCTAATTGCTGTGCTCAAAAAGATGAATACTAGATCAAGGTTTCAAAGAGAAGCCACTGAGTTTGAATTTATTTGCAAATTTGGTTGCATTGCCTCAGGACTTAATAAGGACATTGGATTTTTCTCTCTTTACAACAGGTTGTTTGACCTCATCTTCCTCTGTATGCTGTTCCCCAGTGTTTAAATCTTTACAGCTGTTTTGATTTGCTGTTACAGTGTGACTTGTTCCCATGAATTACATCCCTCTGCATTTATTTCCTCCCATTCTGTAAGTTTCCCCATCTTCAAAGTGTCTGACGAAGTGGAATTTTCTTCCACGAAAGCTCACGCAATAAATTAATTTGTTAGTCATTATGTGCCACAGAACTCCTTGTTTGTTTTACTCAACTAGATGAACACAGCTGCCCCTTTGAAACTTAGTAGTATTTTAATGTCATTATTATAAACAGCTCCCCTAGGATACTGTGTGGTTTTCGTTCTGATATTTTGGGCAAGCTACAGTTGCATATGGAGTGTTCTGACTGATATCTGGGAAAATTAAAGTCTGCCACCATATTTCATGTTCTTTCCTTTGGAGTGCTAATGTGAGGGAATGAGGCAAGTCGAGAGAATAATTTACTACAGAGCTGGCTAGAAACTTTCAAAATTTTGGCCAAATAAACATAACTTATTGTGAAAACTTTTTGGGGGGAGGGGAAAGGAATCATGGTGATTTAGAAAGCTTAGCTTTGTTAAAGTAAACTGAATTATGCTGAATTAGCTAAGGATCAACCTCAATGTTTTATAAGATGTCTTCACTGCAAAATTGCTTCTAATGTGAGTCTTTTGTGTCTGACAGAGACTATGGACACATGGAATATTTGAAGACTATCATGTCAGCTTTAAGAATGTTGCGTGTATCTTTATGAGCAAGGGATTGTATTTTGGTTCTAGTGGGGATTACAGAATTTCTTGTAGGGACTAAAATCACTGGGGAGTAAAGAATTCAAATCCCTAGGTTGGTGACAAGTCTGGAGATACCTCACATCTGCGTGAAATTGCATAGAGTGATCTGACAATGTTAAGGATGCTGGACAAACAAAACCATATAAAATGACCAGCCTGATATAAAGAAGAAGGTTATCCACTCTTTTTACAAGAAGGACTGATACGAAACTGTGATCTAGACAGGAGTAAGTCCTGGGAGAGGACCTGAAGAAGTATTTTGAAACCTGTCAGGGCCTCTGTATGAAAGATGGGTGGCACCTGGTAAGCTAGGCATGCACATAAACTCTTCATTGTTTTCAGATTGTTTTCTCTGCAGTGCTTTTGTTCTGAATAAACAGTACTTTACCTTGGAGGCTGGTTGGTAGCTGATTAACCCTGTCATTAAGCCTGAGAAAATAGCACTACAGGTGCAGCTGCAGAAGGGAAAAAAATCCCAGTACTCCACTCTGAGAAAGGTGAGGCCTAAGGGTCTGAGACCTATGTGGTGTGCTGGCTGTAAAGAAGGCCACAAATAGGCCAGAAGTGCAGTAGCCTTGGGAACTGTGACACATGAAGATTATAAACTCAAGTGCATTGGTGCTTTAATTTGGGTTGGCTTGTGTGTCAAGGGCTATAGCAGGCGTGGCCAAATGGCAGCTTGGGAGCTGCATGTGGCTCTTGCATGAAAAAGTGTGGCTCGTGGAAGAACATCAGCAAATCAATTTAGTAGGTAAAAGTATATGGCTATATGTCTCAGTTGCAGCTCTTGAAGGTTTAATAATCAACTTGTGTGGCTCTTGAAGTCCATAAGTTTGGCCACCCCTGGGCTATAGGTTAAAGTTTGAATTAGCATAACTCATCAGCTGCAAACGTGATTGTTGTGTAGTGTGGATATGGGCTACTGCCTCTTCAATACAGTCTGTTTGGCTGGCACCCAGTAAGCATGATGGGATGTGACTCCTCCACAAGTCTTAGTGCCAAACAAGTGAATGAAGCACCAGTGAAACTTGAGTGTTGTTTTGCTGTTTTGCCACTGTCGCTTAAGCTAGGCAAACTCAAGAGAAGTAACTTGAGTGTAGATAAGTCTGCAGTGAAGACACTTATCTTAAATAAGAATGAAATAAGAACTGATTCCCCATTGTCTGGCATCTTGTAGAGACATTTAGGCTGTGCCTTTACTGGGGGGGAGAAAAAAGTTCTCAACTCAAGGTAAAATTTTAGTGAAAGACAAGGCAGTTGGTAGTTCTCACATGAGTTAATTCCATTTGCTAATTCCTATGAAGACTATCAGGTCCCTAGGCTTCACTAGGGCTTTACCTTGGGTAACTTTTTTTTTTTCTTGGTGAAAACAAAGCATTGCTGTAATGCAAAGTGGCAAAAACTATCTGATTTAGTAGGCTTTTAAATTTGCTTTACACTTGGGTAAATGACAAAACAAGGTGCAGGGCTGCAGAGAATCTGACTCATGGTGTTTTAACTCCTATCTGATGTTCCACATCAATAAGATTCTTGGCAGCTGGGTGGTTATAATGATACGTGAGTGACAAATCCCTGTTCCAGAATTTGGTTGAGGATTTTATGGGGTGACACTTAAAACTTTTATACTAGTAAATTTAAGCTGGTCATGGGTGTGACAAAACCACACTCCTGATCACACAGTTAGGCCAACAAAACTCCTCGTGCAGATGCAGCTATGCTGATAGAGTGCTTCTGTTGGCATAGCTATTGTCATTTGCAGATGTGGCATTCCTGCAAAGGCAAAAACACTCTTTTCTCTCAGGTACACTGTATCTACTCTAGGGGTGTATGCTGACAAAGACTTTATAGTTTAGACCTATCTTTCAAACTTTTCTCATAAGACTGTACATGTCTACTTTAAGTCTTTGTAAAAGGAGTTCTCATGATCATACTTAAAATTCCCATTTTTATATGTCTCTTATTATCTCACCTCATATCATTCAGGTCTTTGTATTTCAAATATTTGGAGCATAATACTAATGAACCATGAAATCCAAGTACAGTAAAAGATCTGCTTAGAAGTGGAGCATAGGAGAATATAAATAAATCAGATTAGACAAGAGCCCTGAATCTGGTCTTCAAAGAAAGTTCAAAGGAAATAAGAGCTATGGAAATAATAGGAATAATTAAACTATTAATGTCACTGAGAAAATGAGCAATCTTCTAGGATGTTACCATAAATTAACCTTCCTAGCCTCCATTGTACTTTAAATTTATAAATTTAATTTAAATCTCTTGCATCATAAAACATCACTGTAGCAAAAGAGATCAATACATCTGTTATATATGCAAATCTACAGTAATGCATCACTAAGACTGCACAGACAAAATAGAAAGTTGGGAAATGCAAAAAGTCAAGTTCCCACAGCAACACTAACCCAGCAATGTTGCAGAAGGAGATTACTTTACAATTTCTTATTAATTGAGTGTAATTTTCTTACTTTAAATTTTTATTTAATGTATTCCAATATATGTTATAAACCTTAAAATATTCTGGCTATGCAAGTTGGGTAGTGTAATAATGTCGCTGGAGTCCTGACCTTTTACATTTCCAGCCTTTCTCTCTTAACAAACACAACCTTATATTTGCATTAATATGATTGGAAGATTTTGGTAATAGATTCAGAGAGAAAAGAAATTTAAGTCCACCATTTCAGTATTTGAAAGTCATTTTATGGATTAAAATATAGCTCATTCTTTTGGAATATTTATAGACCCTCATGCTTCATGACCTACACCAACTTTTGACTCATGGGAGCTGAGAGGAAACATTCCCTGTGGGTAGATCATTCTGAAACTGCCTTCCGAAGGATTTCTTGTTCCTTCTCCTGAAGCTGCAGGTATTGGCTACTGACAGAAGTAAGCTATTTGACAAGATGGATTACTCTGCTCTAGTGTGACAATTCCTGTGTTTCAAGCAGTGCTACAATATCCCCTGTGCCATAGGAATTGGGGAGCTTTTCTACAGAATTTAGGATTGGTGTGCTGAAGAATGCATGGATTGTCTCACTACCTTACTCATAACCTCTCCATGGCTTTTCTTTCCCTTTCTTGTTGGACTGGAAATGTAAATTTCCTTAACTCCTTGTTTGTGGGTTTTTCCTCCCCAGTTGTGAACAGTTTCTTACTGTGATTTATAAAGACTGAAACTGCAGGGCAACATGACATTTGCAGCAGAGCATGCTTAACCTTGGCTATTATAAATACAGGTAAGTGGGTAACAACTGGTGGTTACTAGAGAATAAGCTCAGGAAATGTCTGCCATTTTGACCTAATGGCTATGTTTATGAAAGCCACCTTCTGTTTGAACTATTGCAATACATTTCCTATAAGATGCAAAATCTGTCAACACTATTGTCACGGGGGAAAAAAAGAGAATTTTTAAGCCAGCTGCAGAAAGATGACAACTTCTCAAATTGAGCTTTTGTGAGAGAAGATGCCCCTTCATCAGACACGTTGGGATTTTCTCCCACAATAGCTCATGCAATAAATAATGTTAGTCTTTAAGTGCTGCAGAACTCCTTGTTTGTTTCACTGAACCATACAAACGTGGCTGCTCCTTTGGAACTTCTCAAATAACAGTCCAGGCATTAGGGGTGTTTTTGTTTTTTGGTTGGTCCCTTCCAATCTAGTGGCACTCTTTAATGTTAATATTTGAGAGGAACAAACTCCTTTTTTCTTCTTTTAATGTAGAAGAAAGAGTTGTCTTTAGAATTCATTTTTGACTCTTTATTCGCTTATCCCCAAGACTGCACGTAATGGTATTTTCCCATCCAGCCAAGATAGGCTGCTCTATTGGAGTCCATTGAATGTTGCTTCTAAAGACGATTGAGGGGTTGCTGTACGTCCCCAAGAGGGATCTGAGTGTACTGTTTCTATAGAGATCTCCATCTCTGTCAGACCGTGAGAACACAAGATGGACAGACGGACAGAAATATGCAATATAAGCTCCAGACGTTTCTCAGGCACTGTACTTATAAATGCTGCTTAATAGCCTAGAGTCTTGACATGCCAGACAGCAAAATAGCAGTGTTCAGCTTCCAGACCTTTGGGCAGAAAGGAAAATAATTTCTACTCAGTGTCACTGCGGATGACACAGTATCTACTGCCAAAGAGAAAAGCTAAAATGATTTCAGATGGCAAATTTCTTTTTACCACACTAAATTCTTATTGCTGTCTTTTGTGGCTGAATAAGCATTGATTGGACTGAAAAAGTTCAATAAGAATATTTGTCCTTCTTGTGGCAAGCCTTCCATTTCAATGCAGTTTGACTCAGAAATTAAACTAAATATACATCGAGTTAACAAGATTGAACACATTGAAAGACTATTGGGATTGTTCTTGATGGAAATTATTGCTGTCATATTTTGGTTCAAAAATCCCAGAGATGTGAGATATTAACTCCCTTTTGAAAAAGTGACTCAGCTAGAGAACCAGGGCTACTGGTGAAGAGTCTCCAGGAACAAAGTCCTGGGGAAACTGAATTGCTTCATACAAATGTAGGGGGAATTTGAGAAAGAGCCCAAAAGTGTCTAAGAGAGACTGCAGCAGGAGTTAAAGTAAGCTGGAACAGCCCAGAATGCCATTCCAGGGCCCACTATTTTTAGGGGCTCAGCATTCCAGGCCCCCTAAAAATAGGAAATAGTGCTGGAACTCTGCATTCTGAGGCCAACCATTGAAAAACAGCAGGCCCCAGAAAGCAATGTTATGGTTCCATTTTCTATTTCTAGGGGCCTGGGTGCCGGGCCCCTACAAATAGCAGGCCCCGGAAGGTGTTCTGCTGTGTGGTTCAGCTGGTGGGGGGGGAGGCTCCCCTGTGCATGTGCAGGCTGCAGAGTTTCCTGGGCCAACATGCTGCCCATGAGTACAGGGGCAGCCTGGCTCATGCTGAGGGGGAGTATTGGGGGTGCCTGAGCTGGGAGTGGGTATTTGGGGCAGGCGGTGGATTTTGGGGGTGGGTATTGGGGGCAGGGGTTGGATTTTGGGGACAAGGGAATGGATATTGGGGGTAGTAGCTGGGGTGCTTGAAGGGGGCCCTGGATGTGTGGGAGGGGGGCCTGCCCAGGTGAGAAGGGGGCTCGCCTGATTAGGAGGGTTCCAGGGCCTGCTGGTTATACTTTAACCCCTCGACTGCATAAAGAGACCAACCATGTGTACGTGATAAACACTGCTAGATTTGTACCCTGGAAAGGTTTGTTTTGTTCACATATGGACTGTGTATGTAGACTTGGCTGGAGGACTTAGCCATTAAAGATCTGGTGGGAGGCACTATAAGCAGTACAAAGCAGAAAGAATGCGGGCATGGACTAACCAGTGGAGTGCTTGCGAGAGGTGAGGTAGACCCTGTCACAGAGTGACTTGCCCCAGTAAGCAAAATAGGGTGTTAGCTTTACAATTCAATTAAATGCCAGTACTGTTTATTATTTCATTAGTGATTATTACATGCTTTTAAAATGTACTTAATTTCATATGCCTCCCACACCAAAGTTTGAAATTTCCAGCTCTCTCCTACTCGGTTTTCAAAACATCCAGCATTGCCTCTTATAAATTCCATAATGCAGTATAAAATTCTGCAGCACGCAGTGAGCATTTAAAATGTAGGAGCAGTGTAAAATAAATTAAATAATATATTAAATAACACAAGGATACTGTACTGATCATGGTATTCATTTTCAGATTCAATTCAGTCAAAGCTTCCTTTTTAAAACTTATCTGATGCTGTCTCAGTCTCTAGTCTGCTAAGTTGGAGTGCTATACTCAGTGGATTTAGGTCAATCTTGCCACTGAGAACATGGTGCTTCAGCTATAGGAAAGTTGTTGTTTTTTTTTTTTTCTCCTGTGAAGTAGCATTTAATTTTTTCTGCTGACATTTTTGTAATTCACTAAATGAAACCAAACTCTGAGGCATTTGATCATTTTGTTTTAGCAGATGTAATTTCAGGACTGAATAGAAACAGCAATGAAAACTGTTATTCTTCTTTGACTGCTTGCTCCTGGCCATTCCATTGTAGGTGTACGTGCACGCGTGTACAGATAGGTGGAGATTTTTCCTCTAGAGCACCCATAGGGTTGGCTGTGGTGCCCCCTGGAGTGGCTCCATTGCAGCTCTCTATATGAGGCACAGCTGACTCACCCCTCCTCAGTTCCTTCATGCTGCTGTGGCAGTAGCTGAAGTAAAACTTGGTTGCCTTTGCGCAGTCCTTCAGGGCTATTATTTGTGAGTACCCGTTCCCGGTGTTAGGTTTGCTGCTGGCCTCCAGGTTGGGGCATGCCGGGCTTCAAAACTTGTGAAGCATGTTGCAAGCCAATGCCACTTGATGACCCGCACTGCTCCTGCCTGAGGTGTTTGGGAGAGGCACGCCTCAAAGATAAGTGTAAGATCTGTAAAAGCTTCAAGCCATGCACTCAGAAGGATAGGGAACAAAGGCTGAAGCTTCTTTTGATGGAGGAAGCCCTTAGACCAGCTTCCAGACTGAGTTCCAGCACAGCACTGTCAGTCAGTAGTCCTCTGGCTGCACTGGGGCACTGAGGACAGCTGAGCGACCTTTGGCACTGGCTCTCGGCACTGGTGCCGGCAGGGTCGGCGGCATCGTCCGCAGCTCCTTCTTGCTCCAAGTCTTTGGATCATCAGTGGCACTGCTCCCTCACCCCAGTGCCGCAGAAGAGGAGGAGGTCAGACATAGGGAGCTCGCCAGTGAGGTCGAGTACTCTAAAGAAGCTGCAGACTGAAATGCAGCAGCTAATGGCACAGCCACTATGTATTACATCAACAAGCAGGGAGGGAGCCGCTCTGGCCCGCTTTGCAGTGAGCCCTCCGCCTATGGGGCTTCTGCATTCGCCACTTGATTCACCTGGTGGCTTCATATCTTGTCGGCCAACGCAGTCTCCTAGCAGATTCTCTGAGCAGGAAATTCGCATCTCACGAATGGTCCTTCAAATGGGAAATGTGGAGGCCCATTTTCCATCTGTGGGGCTATCCCCAAGTGGACCTTTTTGCATCCGATCAGAACAATAAATGCGCAGTGTTTTGTTCATTCAGGGGGCAGAGCCTGGGGCCAATTGCAGGTGCTCTTGAGATATTCTGGGTGGGGGAGGGTCTGCTACACATTTCCCCCTGACCCCACTGATTCTGAGAGTCCTCTTGAAAATAAAACAGGAACAGGCCTCAATCATCTTGGTAACCCCAGCATGGCTTAGGCAACATTGGTTTATGACTGCTGCGTCTCTCAGTCAGGGAACCGATAGAGTTGCCAACGCCGCCAGACCTGCTCTCCCAGGACCCAGGGTGGTTGCGCCACCCGGACCTGAGGTTGCTGCACCTCTGCACATGAAACCTCCATGGTTGAGGGGCAGGGAGCTGCAGTGTTCGACACAGGTCCAGAGGGCCTTGTTCAAGAGTAGGAAGCTCTCGAGGAGAGCATCATATAAAGGCAAATGGGGCAAGTTTGTGGCTTGGTCACTTAGCAAGAATCTTGTGCCACATTGGGCTCCAATTCAGACCATCTTAGAGTTTCTCTGGGGTCTAAAAGCCCAAGGCCTGTCCTTGTCCTCGATCAAAGTCTACCTGGAGGCTATTGCGGCATTACACGAGATGGCAAACAAAACTTCCCTCTTCACTGACCCACTAGTGAAGTGCTTTCTTAAAGGCTTAGAGAAGCTCTTACCCATGGTGCGTTCCCCAATTGCGCAGTGGGACCTCAATCTGGTCCTCTCTAGACTCACAGGGCCCCCGTTCAAGCCACTCACCTCTTGCTTGCTCCTCTTCCTCTCGTGGAAGATAGCCTTCCTAGTGGCAATAACATCGGCCAGAAGAGTGTCAGAGATTCGGGCGTTGTCAGCCTCTCCACCCTATATTGTCTTCTTCAAAGACAAAGTTCTACTGTGTCCTTGCCTAACATTCCATCCTGAGGTAGTTTCGCAGTTTCACTGCAATCAAGAAATTGTCTTGCCTGTGTTTTGCCCAAAGCCTCATGCCTCCCACAAAGAAAGAAGGCTCCACACTCTGGATGTTTGCCGCGCCTTGGCCTTTTACAGAGAAAGGACGAAACCCTTCTGAAAGATGTCCCAGCTGTTTATAGCAGTGGAGGATAGGATGAAAGGGGAGCCAGTCTTGGCTCAGCATCTCTCCTCCTGGATAGTTTCTTGTATACATGAATGCTGTGTATTGGCTAAGATTGACCCACTGGCAATCAAGGCTCACTCTACAAGAGCTTAAGCCTCCTCCACCACTTTCTTGAGTGGAGTGCTGATTGTGGACATTTGTAAGGCGGCTAGGTGGCTGTCTGTGCACACGTTTACAGAGCATTATGTGATTGATCGGCAAGCTTGAGGTGACACTGCAGTGGGTAGAGCAGTTCTGCAGTTGGTACACCTGTGATTCCAACCCACCACCATAGATAAGACTAGCGAATCACCTACAATGGAATGGCCAGGAGCAGGCACTCAAAAAAGAAGAGGAGGTTACCTATCTGTAACTGGTGTTCTTTAAGACACGTTGCTCCTGGACATTACACATCCCTCCCCTCTCCCCTCTGCAGAATAGGTGCTAAGTAGGAACTGAGGAGGGGTGGGTCGGCTGTGCTGCATATAGACAGCCATGATGGAGCCACTCCAGGGGGCGCCACAGCTGACCCTACAGGTGCTCTAGAGGAAAAATCTCCGGCTCTCCGTGCATGCATGCGCATAAACCTACAGTGGAATGTCCAGGAGCAAACATCTCAAAGAACACCAGTCACAGGTAGGAACACCAGTCACAGGTAGGTAACCTCTTTTTCTAGATTGCTTACGTGTAAAGGGCATGAGGGACTGAATCCTGCTGCTTGAGTAGTTGCATTGATTTCAAAGGGATTTTGCCTTATGTATTGTCACCTTCAAGAAGGGGTGTCACTGGCACCAGGCTTATGGGGCTTGAACCCCAGGTCCATCACTGGGCTGCCCGCGGCAATGGCTGCAGCAGTGGCATGCAAGCCCCAAGTCCCAGCACGCTGAGCCCTGTGTCTTTTCCAGGGCCAGTGGTTCTCCTGCCTTCAAGCACATATGGGGATGCAAGATGTCATTCAACAAGACACACACACAAAAAAAGGCAAAGAATATAAATATCTTGAACTTTATTAGTTTCTAATGCAATAGGTTCTGACTTTCCTCCACCATTAATTTTGTTTTCAGCTTAGTAGTTGTTACTAAGTTATATCTACGTCAGAATTGTACTTGGAGTAAGTTTACTTCAGCAACATTTAAAGATCAGATCTGAATTTGTCTCTTTGTTTTTCGGGAAGTCCAGTTCTTTTTGTACTCTGTGCATGTAACCCTATGGCCTGAACTTTCAAAATGTACGGAATGCTCTGTTCCCATCTGTTGGTGAATAGGAGGAAGAACAGTCAGAGAGCTGCTGTATATTTTTCCAATTATTTATCTAGAACTCCAGATGAAGAGATCTGGAAATGGACACTACCTATTGGTGATCAGGATCCATATGGCTACAGAAAGCTTCATTTGCATATTTTTTCTCCCCAGAGTTCGCTAGTGATGCCTTGGACTATGCACAGACTTAGATTGTTGGGCAGTGGAAATGAAAGGAGAGCGAAGAGGATAACAGCTCTTTTATATTATGGGAGAGAGACTGTTCAAGTTTCCACTGCTCCACTGAAGGCCTTTTTAACAGGAGAGACTATAGAAATGGTAGCCCTTTGCTGAAGTCACAAACCACAGCAGCACAGCTGAGTCAACAGACATGGGGTTAAGTGTCGGAGCTGCAGGATAGGAACAGGCGGCACTTCCTAAGCATGTTGCTCAGGAACTCTGTAACTATGATACCTGAGGCACCAAACTTGGGTGTGGTTTAGTGGAGAGGAAAGGGATGTGGCAGAAGACATTTGCCTGTTGTAACTTGGTTCCTCACCATCATAAGCATCCTAGACTACTGCCGAAATTGCCATGTGAGCGTGTTTTACTTAACATTCACTGAGAGAGATTGTTGCTGTGGTTTTTCAAGCACATAGAATCATTAGAGTTGGAAGGGACCTCAGGGGTCATCTAGTCCAACCCCCTGACAGAGGCAGGACCACTCCCACTAAAACATCCCAGTCGTGGTTTTGTCCAGCCGGGCCTTAAACACCTCCAAAGATGGAGACTCCACTACCTCCCTTGGCAGCTCATTCCAAGGCTTCACCACCCTCCTAGTAAAAAAGTTTTTTCTAATATCCAGCCTCGACCTCCCTAACCGCAACTTGAGACCATTGCTCCTCATTCTGTCCTCTGTTATTACCGAGAACAGTCGAGCTCCATCTTCCTTAGAGCATCCCTTCAAGAAGTTGAAGGTTGCTATCAAATCCCCCCTCAATCTTCTCTTCTGCAGACTAAGTAAGCCTAATGCTTTCAGTCTTTCCTCATAGGGCTTGTGCTCCAGCCCTTTAATCATTTTGGTTGCTCTCTGCTGGACTCTCTCTAGCATGTCCCTGTCCTTTTTGTAGTGGGGAGCCCAAAACTGAACACAGTATTCTAGATGTGGCCTCACCAGTGCAGACTAGAGGGGAATGATCACATCCCTTGATCTGCTGGTAATACTTCTTTTGATGCAGCCCAGTATGCCATTGGCCTGTTTGGCAGCAAGAGCACACTGCTGACTCGTATCTAGCTTCCCATCCACCATGACCGCCAGGTCCTTTTCTACACTGCTGCTACTTAGCTGAATGTTTCCCAGCCTGTAGCGGTGCATGGGGTTTTTCCGTCCCACATGCAGGATTTTACACTTGTCCTTATTGAAGTTCATAAGATTTCTATTGGCCCACTGTTCCAATTTATCTAGGTCTCCCTGAATCCTGTCCTTGCCCTCCAACGTGTCTACTGGTCCCCCCAGCTTGGTGTCATCCGCAGACTTACTGAGAATGCAGTCTATTCCATCATCCAGATCATTGATGAAAATGTTGAACAGAACTGGCCCCAGGACCGACCCCTGGGGCACACCACTTGTGACTGGCTGCCAGCTGGACATGGAACCATTGATTCCTACATGCTGAAACCGTTGATCCAGCCAGTTTTCTATCCACCTTTATAGTCCACCTATCCAACCCATACTTCCTTAATTTGCCAATGAGAATGCTGTGGGAAACTGTATCAAAAGCCTTGCTAAAATCAAGGTATATATCACATCAATGGTTCTTCCTGCATCCAGAAAATCAGTCATTTGATCATAGAAGGAGATGAGATTGGTCATGCATGATTTACCCTTGGTAAATCCATGCTGACTGTTCCTGATCACTTTATTTTCCTCTAAGTATTTGAGGATGGATTCTTTGAGAATCTGCTCCATAATTTTTCCAGGGATTGAGGTGAGGCTGACTGGTCTATAATTCCCCAGATCCTCCTTTTTCCTGTTCTTGAAAATAGGCACTACATTTGCTTTTTTCCAATCCTCTGGCACCTCCCCCATTCTACATGAGTTTTCAAAGATAATGGCCAGCGGTGCTGCTATCTCATCAGCCAGTTCCCTCAGCACTCTTGGATGCAGTTCGTCCGGCCCCGTGGACTTGTGCACATCCAGCTTCTTTAAGCAGTCCCTAACCTGACCTTCCGTCACCAAGGGCCTGTCTTCTTCTCTCCCATCTGCCACACCCATGGTAGTGGGCTGGGAGCTGACCCTGCCCATGAAAACTGAAGCAGAAAATGCATTGAGCACCTCTGCTTTTTCCTCATCCTCTGTCACAAGGATGCCTGCCCTATTCAGCAAGGGGCCTACACCATCCCTGATCCTCTTCTTGTTATTAACATACTTGTAGAACCCCTTCTTGTTAGCCTTTACATCCCTCACTAGCCGCAACTCCATTTGTACTTTGGCCTTTCTGATTTTATCCCTGCAGTCCTTAGCAATATCTTTATATGCCTCCTTGGTCATCTGACCAAGCTTCCACTTCCTGTAAGCTTCCTTTTTATGTTTAAGCTCAGAGCAGAGTTCTCTGCTAAGCCATTCTGGCTGCCTCACATGTTTGTTCTTTCTCCTAATTGGAATGGCAACTTCCTGTGCCCTTAGGAGGGTTTCTTTAAAATATAACCAATGCTCTTGGACTCCTTTCCCCTTCAGATTAGTGTCCTAAGGGATCCTGCCCATCAGTTCCCTGAGGGAGCCAAAATCTGCTTTTTTGAAGTCCAGGGTTTTTGTTTTGCTTCTTTCCTTTCTTCCTTTAATCAGCATCCTGAACTCAACCATGTCATGGTCACTACTGCCTAGCTTGCCATTTACCTCTATGTCCCTGATCAATTCTTCACTGTTTGTGAGCAGCAGGTCGAGCAGTGCAAGATCCCTAGTTGGTTCCTCTAGCATTTGTACTAGAAAGTTGTCCCCAACATTCTCTAAAAACTTCCTGGATTGCCCATGCACTGCTGTATTGGCCTCCCAGCAAATGTCAGGGTAATTGAAGTCCCCCATCAGCACCAGGGCCTGTGATCTAGAAGCTTCTGCTAGTTGTCCATAGAATACCTCATCTACCTCCTGCTTCTGGTCTGGTGGTCTATAGCAGACACCCACCGCAACATCCCCCTTGTTGCCTTCCCCTCTCAGTGTAGCCCACAGACTTTCAACTGGCTTGTTTCCACTTTCATAATGGAGCTCTGAGCAGTCATAGAGCTCTTTTACATATAATGCTACTCCTCCCCCTCTTCTTCCCTGCCTGTCTTTCCTGAACAGTTTATACCCAACCATGGCAGAGCTCCAGTTGTGCAGACTATCCCACCACGTCTCCGTTATTCCTATAATATCATAGTTCCTTGTCTGTGCTAGTATTACCAATTCTTCTTGCTTATTTCCCAGGCTCCTCGCATTAGTGTATAGGCACCTAAGATACCCGGTATATTGCCCTACTTTGTCATGTTGATTTCCAATTCTGTTACGTAAACCTCCTTGCATTTTTTCTTGGAGTTCTTCTCCCCCACTCTCCTCACATATTGGGGCTTCAGTAGAGCACTTAAGACATTTATTTGATTCCCCCACCCCCATGTTCCAACTACCTTCTCTTTTATTGCTGTTGATACAGTCCCAGCACCCCCCAAGTTCCATCCCTTCCCCCAGATAACCCACATTGTTACTTACCTGTGGGTTTGGTCTCCCTCCCCCTTCAAACCTAGTTGACAGCCCTCCTCACTAGGTCAGCCAGTCTGTGCCCAAACACGCTCTTCCCCTTCCTGGACAGGTGAAGGCCATCTCTGCCTATCAATCCTCTGTCCTGAAACAGTACTCCATGGTCAAGGAAGCCAAATCCCTCCTGACCACACCATCTTCGCAGCCAGGCATTCACCTCTAGGATGCATCTGTCTCTCCTCAGGCCTCTAGCCTTGACTGGAAGGATCGAGGAGAATACCGCCTGTGCTCCAAACTCCTTCACCCTCGCTCCCAGAGCCCTGAAGTCACCTTTGATCTGCTGAGGATCACCTCTCGCAGTATCATTGGTACCCACATGGATAAGAAGCATGGGGTAGTAGTCTGAGGGGTGGATGATTTTAGACAATCCCTCCGTTACATCATGGATACAGGCACCTGGCAGGCAGCATACCTCTCTAGAGGCCTTGTCAGGGTGACAGATGGGTGCCTCCGTTCCTCTCAGGAGTGAATCCCCAATCACCACAACCCTACGTTTTCTCTTAGGTGAGGTGGCTGTGATCTGCCCAGCCTTTCGGGTGGATGGCATCTCCTCTACCTCCTTTAGTGTGTCCAGCGCCGCATAATGGTTCCTCACCACAATGGATGGTGGGATGTGAGTAGGCGTGAAACATTGTCTACTGCCAGAGGTGACCAGCTGCCAGTGTCCTTCCTCTGCCATAGACATCCCATCCATTTCCAGAGCTGTGGCAGTAGCCCTTGGCATTGGGATAGGGACCTCCTCCTTGCAGGTCTCATCGTGGACGCTGTCAAGGAACTTTTCCAGGGCATAGATACTCCTGAGCCATGACACCTCCTCCTGTAACTCTCCTACCTGTTTGCGAAGAGATGCCACCAGAAGGCACCTATCACATAGGCTCATCTCCCTAGCCTGATCATCAGTGGCAGGAAACTGAAGGCCACACTCCCTGCAATTCCACACCAGCGTCTGGGTGGAGATATCCATGGACAGACAGCCTGTCTGGCTACAAACAGAGGCAAAGGAAACAGCAGGGGTGCTGGCTCCAGCAGTACGGCTCCTCTTCACCATCTTGGCCTCACCAAACTCCTTCGCAAACTCCCCTGGTTCCAAGCTCCCTCTGGTCACTCAAGCAGTGGCTTTTAAAGGCCTTCTCTGCCTAGGTCAGCCCTTGCCCCTTGTTAGTCATACAGGGGCAGGCCAATCACAAGGCTGCTAGAAGTTGCTAGAAGCTGGTGATTAAAGGTGATCAGGGAACAATGGTGGAAACAGCCCCCACCCTATCACGCAAGCACAGTCCCACAAC
>ML681964.1:5321469-5488366 GCA_007922195.1 Podocnemis expansa | reverse complement strand
ATGGTGGAAACAGCCCCCACCCTATCACGCAAGCACAGTCCCACAACTAACAGCAAGCACCTTGGACGCACCTGGCACCAACTCCTTCCCTCGCAAACTCCCCTGTTTGCAGTCCCCTGTTTGCAAAGCACATACTCAATTCTCTTTTTCTCTGATGTTTTCCTTGTTTCATTCAGGACTCAGTGCTTGCCAGTGGGGATGTACTGTGTAAGTGCACCCAGGAGAGATGCTTTGTGGTATCAGAAATTCTGGGAATGGGCTTGAGCTAAAGGTGTTTGTTAACCTTTAAGATGGCCTCCTAACTACTTGAATCCAGCCCTTGTTGGTGCTAACAACACTTAGCCAAAGGGTTACATACGCACATTAAATGAAATCACACACAATCGCACATGATGTTGAATAAGGTTTATAGATGTATCAATGAGGAGTTCATTTGACACTGGTTTTGTTTTTAACTGTGTCCCATTTTGACATTCAAACTTTTGTGTATGTCTGTCTCTGCCCCCAGCTAGCTGAAATGAAATCTGTTGATGACTCTCATCTATCTGTAAGTGGATGACATACAGCAAGGCAGGTGACATACCAATCCTAATTTTAATTAAGGCTAATAAACATTTCTTTTTTTAGGGCAAGTGGTAATGGTCTGAAGTTTTGGAAAAGAAGGTCAAGTTCTACTTACACTGTATGTGAGATTAAGCTAGTTCACTGATTGTTATTTTAATGAATAATTATTCTTCACAATGGAAAGAGATTAATAAATCAGTGGCTGGCATGAGCACTGTGATGTTTTATAAATTAATTAATGATTTAGAGAAAATGAATGTGCTAATAAGCAGTTTTGATTCCAGCTGACTGCCAACCTTATAACCTTAGAAAAAATATCTGTTGGGGAAGTTTGTAATAGTTATTTCAGGCACTAAAACATCTGGGTTGTGACTATTTCTAAGTGGATTTAAGCACATTGAGTAGTATAATGGCAGATGATATTTAGCATGTATTAAATATAAAAATACTGTAGTTATTGCACATAGACAAAAAATTAAAACTTTACATGTAATTTAGTGTGCTGAACTTGTTGGATTATCTAAGGAAAAGATTCTGCAATAAAAAGTCTGCTACTGTGTGGCAGAAAGAAATAGAATACAAAAAGGTATTAAAAAAGGAACAAAGCAGTTAATCTTAATGAGCAATAGTCTACTTATTTCACTATAAAGTACTGTAAGTGGTTGTGGTCTCCAGTGGGCTGGTAGGGCACCTGCTCCTGGCACTCGGGGAATTAGCCTCAGTTGGTGCCCTTTCTGGCACCTGGGCACCTCTTAGAACCCCGGTCCCAGATGGGTGTGCAGTCCCAAAGTCTGTAGCCCCGGCCCCCAGGCAGGGCGGGCAGTCCCAACATCTGTAGCCCTGGCTCCCAGGTGAGGGGGGCAGTCCC
This sequence comes from Podocnemis expansa, assembly GCA_007922195.1. Classification (NCBI taxonomy): domain Eukaryota; kingdom Metazoa; phylum Chordata; order Testudines; family Podocnemididae; genus Podocnemis; species Podocnemis expansa. The sequence continues at coordinate 5,486,934 of ML681964.1, read as the reverse complement.
AAAGTCTATAGAGAGCTCAGGTGGTTAGGGATCACTTGGGGTCTTTAGCAAAGGAAAGGGGTTGAGGAGGGTGATGCAGGCCCACCCACTCCCACTGCATCCCAGCCCAGGACCCTGTCTAGTGGCACAGTGGTCTGCCACTGGGTCAGCAGGGCTCCAACCAAAACATGCTGACACCAGCCAGTGCTTGGCACTTTGCTTTCCCTGGGCTACTTCCTCCCACCACAGCCCAAGTTCCTATGTCCACTGAGGATAGCTGTCCTTAGGGCCACCTTCATAGGTGGCTCAGGGAATCCCTGTGAAACCCTCGGCATCTATAGGCGGTAGCTCAGAGAACTCCTCTGACCCATCAGCAAGGGGTAGCTCCTCTAGGTTGTAAGGTCCATACACCACCGGCAGCTCCTTCTTGGCTAGCAGGAGCTCCTTTAGGTCACAGGGAGTGTTGCAGTCTACCTCCATCTCTTTCTCAAGGCGGGAGCTGGCTTCCTCGCTGGGCAGCTGGTTTGGGCCCCAATGGGTCCTGGGGTGTCCTCCCCAGTCGGCAGTCTCGGGGTTCCCCTCCCAGTTACTAGGACCAGGGAGATTGGGTGGGCCATAGGGTGGTTCTGCCGGGGTGGCCCGGGTTTGCTGCCTGAGCTGGGCCAGCCCTTTTCCCAATGGCAGCCCCCCTGGAGACACATCCTTCTCCCTCAGCAGCTCAGCTCCTATGAGCTGCTAGCAGGGGCTTTTATACTTCTTGGCTTGGTCCTGCCGTTCCACTTCTGGGCTCTGGGGCCTGCAGTTCCCCAGTTCGACGGGTGGTGGTGGTGTTCGGGCCTTTCCTCCAGCCCTGGATCTGAGGGAGGCCATAATGCCCAATCACAAGTACTGTTTCCTAAGACCAAGATGTCATTAGGCTAAGCTGTTGAAAGTATTTACAAACAGACACAGAACAATGGTTACCAGAAGAAAGTCCAACTTCTATCAACAGTTTCAAGATCACATTGTCAGTTGTGGCAGTTATTCTAAGTAGAGGAATGTCCTGTTTGGTATGTGAAGCATTGTATCACAGTGTCACCAATGCTAAATGTTAGTTTTTCATGTTACCTTTGACTGATTTCATTGTGTTAATAATGGTGTGATACAATTTATAGTTCATTACTGCCCCAACTGAACTCTCCCGAGTGAACTCCACTAGTGGAGGGGAATACCAGTGAATTAGACATCCTAGTTGAATGTACAGATCAGGGTGGGATGAGTCTCATCTAACAGTATACTCTGCTTGAATCTCTTCTGGTGGTAAGAGCGTGATGTAGGCCTTGTCTATGCTAGAACTATTTTTTGTTGGCAAAAGGTGATGTTTGTCAGCAAAACAATCCTAGTGAACACACCAAATTAATCTTTTTGTTGGCAAAAATTTCTAGTGTAGATATAGCCATAGACTTGAGAGAGGTCAAACAGTACCTTCTTAGCAGCAGGGGAGAAGGAGAGGAGAAAAAAAACCCAAAAAAACAGGTTGGTAGCCTGGGAATAATCAAAGGGAGAAAACTCCAGCAGGGAGGCCAAGTTATAGATATAAAACTGTGAAGCAAAAAACAGAAATTACACCTGCAGCTTGGGTGACCAGACAGCAAGTCTGAAAAAATTGAGATGGGGTGGAGAGTGATAGATGTCTATAAAAACAAAGCTCTGAATATTGGGACATCTGGTCACCCTAGTCCCGGTTCTTGCAACTGTTTTCTTCATTCATGAATTGATCCTTGTGTCTCCAGCAATCTCTCCAATACAGTAAAATATTCCTAATTTACCTCTGATAACTATAACCAACTCGGGACAATAGTGAACATATAATTATGACTCTGAGTAACAACTCTTGGTTTATGAATGGAGATAAACATTTGTACTTAACCTTTTCTATGTAGAGCTTCCTAGCACTGATGTATGGAAACTGCTTTACTCTTCATTAAACAAAGTCTCATGGGCTTGAGGTATGTGGAAGCTGAAGGTTATCTGAAGTATCTTTTTTTTCTTAGCCTTTTAACTTAATGATAATCATTTTAGGTAAAACAAAAGTATCCTAAGATAAATTCACCTCAGGAATGGCATGATGCAGGATGTTTCCTCTACAAGGCTAATGCATGATTAAGCCCAAGCATGTCATGGATCTGACTTAAAAAAATGTGTGCTTGTGTAAAGCTGCCCAGAAATGCTTCTGCATGCAGAAAGGTGAAAAATAGCTGAGATAAGACCCACAGCTACTTAGAATAGAAACTTTCTGCCCTGTCCAGACATGTGACACCCACTGACACAGGCTGGTAGTTTCTCGTCATAGGGACGATAGTCTCAGACATGGAATGTAGAATATAAAACTTTTGATAAAACTGTGAATGTAGGTCACAGGTCTGCCAACCTTGATAACATCCCTTTAAACTTCTAAAATACTCTATTGCTGCAATGTATGTCCACCTTCTATTGTTTCAGAGTGTTTTATGTGAATGAGTCTTGTCTTGGTCATCATGGGCCTCATATTTCACAGTCCCTTCCTTAATTCTGATTATTGTGCTTGTGATCACACGGAGGCCTGGTGCAACATAATAAATTTGTAGGGAAGAGAGTTATGAAGTAGAGACAAGACTTTTTCCCCCTTGCTATTTGAGGAGTTCATTGGAAGCAAGCATCACAGGTGCTGTAAAGTATACTGTCTTTCCTCTGAGAAATAAGGAGTTGCATGGCACTTAAAGACTAACAAATTTATTTATTGCATGAGCTTTTGTGGGAGAAAATTCCACTTAGAAGCTTCTGAGTGTCTGACACAGTGGGATTTTCTCCCACGAAAGGTCATGCAATAAGTAAATGTTACCACAGGACTCCTTGTTTGTTTTGCTGAACTAGACTAACGGCTACCTACCCCTTTGGAACTTTCCTCTGAGAGACTCACTTTTCGTGGTGAATTAAATTACAGTACTAATTAGAAGCAATTAGGGAATTAAATATATGTTGTTTTCATAGGGAAATGATAGTTTTTCTGCTGACTATAAGGACACCCTTGAAATGAAAGAGAATAAAACATTTGGAAGAGATAATGTCACAATTAGTTTTCTTGGAGTTCCACCTTTCTTTAAAAAAAATTATTGTAAGTATGATAGCTAATGAATTCTTTGCCCATTAAACTTTAAAGGCAATGGAAGCTAGGAACTGAACTCCCATTTATGCCCTGGAAAGTGATCCTTAAATAAATATCTTAAATAGAGATTAAAAAAGAGACAAACAGTAGGACATCTAAGATGAGATAGGACTGAACAACATTCTGATTTTTAAAGTCTTTCCAGTTTTCTAATAATCAAGCACACATTTTCCAATGAGATGAGCCCATTACTTCCATCTGATTTCAAAGTGATTTGCCCTTTGACTATGCAGACTTCTTCAAAGTAACCTATTTCTAGTGACGCAGTGAACACCTATGTATGGCAAGCTCTGCTCAGATCAAATATATGGCAATTAATGAAAAGTATTCTATGGATGAAAGCAAAGTATATTGAAGTAAGATGTAGATTATTTCTGAGGAGTTCTTGTCTTTTAAATTGGTATTTTAAGTGAGTATCCAAAAGCCACAAAACTGCTATTTAAAATATATAGAGGTTAAGAAAAACGTGTTTAAGTAGCTGTATTTTTTTTTTTTTTTTTTTTTGCATTCTGAACTGTAAAATATCAAGGGCCCAATACAGCTCTCATTGAAAGACTTTCATTGGCTTCAGTGTTAGCTAGTTCAGACCTCAAGACTATAAAGGAAAAAATACAAAAGCTGAAATATATGGTCCAACAGGCCAAGAATTAATTACAAGTCTGTCTCAGTGTGTAGCAGAGGAAAACAGTTCTCATCCTTTTTGTAATGCCTTTAATTTAAACCGTATGATTTAGTTAAATAAAACACAATCAGAATAATTTCATTGCCCTAACAAAAGGTATTACTGGCCCTAGGAAAAGGTCTTTGAGGTGCTCTGATACCTAAATCATACTGGAACCAAGTATGAGAAAATGGGAATGTTCTGTAATATTTTTTTTATGAATGAGACATGTGACAGTGACTTAATTGACTGGAGATTGCTGGTCAAATGGTTAAAAGATTAAAATGTTCCTGGGACAAATGTTTGGGTTGTGTAACTACCAGGGTCATGTGAATAGATTGTTAAAGATTGGAGAAACTGACCTATATCTTTGGAGGATCCAGAAAGACAGTGGTAACTCCAATGGCCGGGACATTTGTACTGTGGAAAACGTTTATAAAAAATGGTTTTTGATAGGTTGTTGAAGGTATGGAGAAGGTAATGGTAAGCAAAATGGAATCTGAGTGAAAAACAAAATGGAGTCTAGCTTGAGTGATAGAGAAGCTTTTAGCAAGTTATGTAATGTTCTTTTTCTGATTTGATACCAAATGTTTCAATGTTGTTACAATACTGGCAGTTACTGGGCAGAAATGCTAATAAGATCATGCATATGTAAGACCAGTATGTATATAGGCACCACAGAAAGAGCAGGAACCTGAGCTCATTCTCAGGTAAGAGCTCCATGCTGCAGCATCCAGAATAAAGCTGAGTGTTCGTTTCAAATTGATCCTGAGTCTAGTCTGGTGATTTTGATGACCAGAGTACCGAGCAACCAACAGTGGAAAGGAAGGAAAAATCCCCCACCCTACCCTTGCGTCTTTGTAGGAGAGCAGAGTAAAGACTTGAGCAGGAAGAGAAAAGGGAAAGGTGTCAGATGTCTGTTAAGAGCTGGACTTTGGAGTGATACAAGTGCTCAGCTGGGACTGATTATGTGAGGGAGAGAAATCCAGATGAATTCCAGAGTGTCTTAGTTGGTTGAAGCTCTGCTGCTGGCCACTTTGAACTGTCTTAACCTTTTGCTTCTGTACATTAACCTAAAAACTCTCAGGTTGTACATGACTAATCAATTATTACTTGAAAAGGTGCCTGGTGTCATGGCAAGCTTTTACTGAGAGCACTGTGCCCTGAAGATGTAGAGTACAACCCTTTCATGGAAGCCTGGGTCTGCACATGGGAAACTGTGTGGACTCTTTGGGTTTGGCATATTAAAGAGGCCTTTCCCAAAAGAGTGGTTACCACCGGAGCATAGACCAGACCCCCTGAGTCCACAACACCAAGTACCTGAAAAGACAAGAAAAAGAGGAAATGTTATCATTTCACTAGCAAGGACCTCATTTGAAGGATTCTGGATGTATTTTGCTATTCTTCTACTTGTGAAAACTCAAAATGCTTTGGGTGGGCAAACATATTACCTCTAATTATTATAGGACCTGATTACATGGAAAAGAATTCATGTAGAGTACAGGAAACTAGTATGTTGCCTTGTTAGACATGGTGGAAGGGGAAAGTCAGAAATGGGGTTTGTCTTAACAAAAAAGGGTCCCTGTGCCTCTGTTCTCTAACAGTCTCCTGTAGTTTTCCTTAGGCCAGCCAATAAGTATTTGGTAGCCCTCTGACCAAGCTTCCTCTTGTCCTGACACATTCCATGGATGAGAGAAAACTACTTTACTTTTCATTATTTGCAATATTTTTTGATCTAAGCAGAGCTTACCTTACACAGATGTTCATCCTTTCTATAATAATAGATTACTTTGAAGAAATCTGTATAGTCCAAGGGCAAATCTGAGCCAGGCTTTTGTTTGCAATGACATTTCTTCTTCCCTTTCCCTCTCTCTATACAGAGTTTTAGAAGAAACTCCCTTCCCCCTTGTTTGACAGTCCCTTAGGTGGTAATAACTGACCTTTTGGGTAAAAGAGAAGTTGTTTGAGATGTGTTTCAGCAGCAGTTGCTGCTGCTGTTGTTAAGGTCTGATCCCATTTCATCTAAGATGCTGTTTGGAATTCAGCCAGTGCTCGTAAGGATGATGATGTCATCTGTGGATCCCTCTTTCTGGATTCATCTGGTCAGGACTTCTCTCAGAATCAAGATGATTAAACCCTGATGTCTTAGGAGTTGGTGGAGGTGGCAGCCATTACATTGATGCTTACTTTAGTAGTCTTAGTCTGTTCTTCCTCTGTCTAATCTTTGTTTTTGCTCTGCAAGTCTTTGTTTAAGGATCCACGAAGGGACTGTTGAGTGGAATAGCATATCTCTTCATTATTTTGTCCACTAATTATGTCTGATATTTAACAAGCCAATTTTGATTCATTGAGTTCAAACTCCACATCATCTGTTTTTTAACAAGCACAGTTTCACTAGTCTTTGGATTACATCAAAATGTGCTTTTTGGTTTAAAGTAATCTAGTTTCTCTATTGGTTCTCTGATGCCTGTTTTATAACATTCTTTACTGAAAATAACCTGACCTACTTTCATGGTAAATTCCAAAGCAGGCAGAAGCTTTGGATCAATTGTCACAAAAGATGTGCAAGGTACAGTATGGAATATCAAACCTTAGATAAATCTAAAAAATGCCTGACTGGGTTACTGATTTTAAGAATAAGGCTGGGAAGAAAAAAAATCCTATTAGTTGGATTAAAATCAGGCATATCAAGTCAATACTTTTACATTGAGCAGTACCTTTCTCTGCAAAAGAAGCAGGGAGTCCTGTAGCACTTAAAGACTCCTTGCTTCTTTTGCTGAACTAGACTAACATGGCTGTCCCCTGGAACCTGGCAAGATGCAAGGCATTGAATAGAGCTGTTTTTAGTCTTCAAGTGCCAGAAGACTCTTTGCCTCTTTTTTGCTAAACTAAACTAACATGGCCGCCCATTTGGAACTTCCACTGCAAGTAACTTCACTGAAATCAATGGGACTGTATAGATAGTAAGTTGCTACTCGCCATGAGTAGGAGTGTCAGAATCTAAACTGTCTAATGTTCTGTGTGAGAACAGGTTGACAGATGAAATAAAAGAGCCAAACACATTGGTTACAGAGATTGTTAAGATTGATAGTTTTAATAAACGGGGTGAAATGCTCACAGAAAAGAAACGAATAAATACTCCTGAAGGGATAGGTTTATCTCAGTTACAACCACAGTACGATTTGATTAAAAGACCAGCTGGTTTAATTATTCGTTGTGAATTTAGCCCTTTGTTCAGTTCATGAATGAATCCTGAATTTTACAAGTGTATTTTATTATTCATTGTTCTTTGCTAAAGGGCTTATGAGGAGAAAGAAATCAACCCATAAGCTGTTTGGTTTTGTCTACACTAAGGGCTTATGTTGACTTAAAGCCCTTTAAGTCGACCTAAGTTAAGGCCAGTCTATATTTAAGTTGACATAATAACTCCTGCCCTGTGAGTTGACTTAAGCATTTAAGTTGACTTTACGGGGCAGGGCCTGCCACCTTCCCCACCCCTAGGTGTGATGGGCTCCCACCAGATCCAGCCTGCGGGCCCAGTCTGGCTCCTGCCCTCTGGAGGAGTCTGTGAAATTGACCAACTCAGAGGTGCTTGCTCTGCAGAGCAAGCTGCTGGAGCCAGATGGGCTTGGAGCCAGGGCCATCCTTAAGAGGGGGCAGAAGGGGCAGCTGCCCTAGGCTCTGCACTTTTGGGGGCCCCACGTGGCCACCCCCGCCTCCCCCCTCCATCCTGGGGACCAGGCAAGTGGGCAAAAGGCTGGTCTGCTGCTGCAGTGCCACTGCCGGTCCATCACCCTCTCCCTGCCATGCGTGCTGCCCTGAGCTCCGTGCAGGAGCAGTGGGGAGGGGGCAGGAGGCAGTGCGGAGCTGGTATCACTGCTCCCCCGCCTCCTCCCTGCTGCTCTGGCAGGGAGCCCAGAGCAGCGCATGTGGCAGGGGAGGTGGACCGGCAGTGCTGCAGTGGCGGACCACCCTTTTGCCCACTCACCTGGTCCCTGGCATGGGGGGGGCAGTGCAAGGGCTGGCCCCACCCCCAGTGTAGGTGGGTGGAGGGGGCCCTGTGGAGGGTGATTCGCCCTGGGCCCCACACCCCTAAGTTCCCCTCTAGGGACACCTCTGCTTGGATCCAGGTCTGAGCCCCAGCAGTCTGTAGAGAAGGGCTGAGAGCTATGTTGGGCTCTTAGCCACTCTCTGCCATATGCAGGGGCCGGTAGCTCACTCCTGCCATGGGGCGTGGGGAGCTGACTTGTCCCCTGGTCCCTTGCAAGTGGCCAGGAAACCAGGGAGCCGGCATCTCCCTTGGCTACTTGCAAGTGGTCAGGGGTGGGAGGAACCTGCATCACCCCTGGCTAGAAGTGGGGAGCTGGCTTTGCCCCTTGCCGCTTGCAGGTGGACAGGGAAGATGCCCGTTCCAGCCAGGGGAGATGCCAGCTACCTGCTTCCCTGGCTGCTGAGAGGGGCTTGGAGCCGGGTTGGGCTCCTAGTCCCTCTCTGTCCCCACCACCTGTGGAGATGGGCTGGGAAGTGCCATCGCACTCCAGGCCCCTCTCCTCAGGTAGCGGGGCTGGCAAAGAGGGGCTAGGAACCCAATCTTGCTCCCACCCACTTTCCACAGGCAGTAGGGATTTGGAGCCAGCTCCTGCGGGTGGTCACAAGTGGCCTGGGCCAAATTTGGCCCCAAGTCACTTCTCGTCCTGGGCAGGAGGCTTGGCTGCTTGGTCAGTTTCACAGGAGTGAAACTGACCAGGCTGCAGAGCCCCACTCAAGAAGTGAAATTGACCAGGCTTCCGAGCCTCCTGCCCATGGTGACAAGTGACTCGGCAGTCATGTCAGCCTGGAGTCACTTGTGACTGCTGTCAGGAGTGGGCTCCTAGCCCCTGCTGTTGGTGGAAAGGGGGTGGGAGCAAAATCGGGCTCTTAGCACCTCTTTGCCCACCCGGCTCCTCGCCAGAGGCAGAAGCCAGATCGGGGCCCCAGGCCAATCGGCTCCAGGGGCCAATCCGCCTGAGGGTACCCAGTTGGGCCCAGGGGTGGTATAGGAGGAGGGGCACCATGGGCATGTCTGCTTCCTGTCCACGGCAGACATATCCTGCAGTTGACTTAACAAGGTTGACTTAAAGTGGACCTTGTTAAGTCAACTTTCAGGCGCCCCCCCCCCCTCCCCCCGGGTAGACAAAGTCTTTTAGAGTTGATTTTCTTGAGCATTTGCTGGTGGTGTGCAAGTGGCCATCTAATCCAAAATTTATTTTTTCCCTCGGGGGGGGGGGGGGGGGAGGGACACTCTTTTTTTTAAAAAAGGAAAATAACTAAAAATGTGGCAGGAAAGTTCTACAAGCACCCGAGTGGCATCTGAGTACTCATGAACAATGTGAATACTGTGTTAGCGCAAATAAAATTGTTTCTGTCCTTGTTGAAAAAGATGAGCTACTTTTTTTTTGTTTGGGGAATACTAGGGTCAGAGCCTGAATGCAAAAAAGCAGGAAGGACTATAATTTATGGGCATGATTTGGAATTACAAATCCGTAAATATAAATGCTTGCTTATACATCAAAATGATCTCCACTTTATGGCTCTTCTGTAGTTATGTTTTGGCTCGTATTGGTAGCTAATTCAGGTCACGTAACTAAACCTGACTTAATTGGCACTAGAGGTGCCATGAACTGAGTGAGTGTGGAGACTGAACTACCCCTTCCACTTGAGCTGGCCTTTTTAAGTGAAGCCTCAGGCATGTTAGCAATGCAGTGTGGTGAAACTTGTACTGCTGCTTCCCTGCTCCAAAGGGGCAGCTGTGTTAGTCTAGTAAAGCAAAAAAAGTAAGAAGTCTCGTGGCACTTAAAGACTAACATTTATTTATTGCATGAGCTTTCATGGGAGATTTTCTCACATGAAAGCTCATACAATAAATAAATCTGTTAGTCTTTAAATGCCACAAGACTCCTTGCCTTTTTTTCCTCCCCTGCTGTAACTCTTCTCCTGGTAAAGAGAGTATTTCAATCTCCGGTGCAGTTAATCTGGCATCTTTCATAAACACAATGAATTAATTTTTCAAAAGCAACTAGTGATTTTTTGGATGCCTTAATTTTAGGGTCTCTGCCTTGAGATACCTTAGAAGGGCCTGTGGTGTATTTCTCCCCTCTTCCCCCTGCCACTGAAAATTTTCAGCATCAACACCCCCACCCATGAAAATCAGGCCTTTCAAGGTGTCTTGTGTAAAGCTATGTCTACACTTAGGGTGATGTAGAGAACAGACACTACATGTGTAGCTACAAGCCACAGTAAAAGGCATGATGCATCCACATTTGTCACTGTAGTGTGTAGCTACATGTGATGGTGAAAGTTGACAGCAGGGACAGGCACAGGTAGTGGGAAGGCATCAGAGAAAAGCTCTGGCAGCTCCCCAGAGTCAGAGACTTTTACCACTGCTGAAACCTTTTCCTGCAAGCAGAAAAGGTTCCAGTAAATAGCAACGTAGATGTGGGAGGCACTGCATGGGCATGCAGAGACCAGTTTAGGGTATATAACATGGGGGTTCAGGTCTCTAAGGTATTCTCTCTACTTTATTTGGCTTAGCTATGTTTCATTGTCTATATTGCTATATATTCACTTGCAAGATGGGCAGTGTCTATACTCTACATGCCACTGTATATGTAAATATAGCCAAAGGCGCACAAAAATTGAGTCACTGCAAATTAGTAGTCATTTCTGAAAATTTAGGTCTTAATTCTTTTTATAGAGGGGATCTATAGCTATAAAAATGGCTTATGTGAAGAGAAATAGAAACCAAAAATAATCTTTCCCTTCTGAGTGATATGAGTTGCAGTTTTCATCCCAAAAAGCATAGGTTAAAAAAGGGATTATATTCTAATACTTTCATTGTTCTTTGAATAAAATAAAATACAAGTTTCACCTCAAAAATTTGCTTACAGAAACAGCTTTGGGAAGCACATCTATTCAGCTAAAGTAATGGCTGGAACTGGAACAGTCCCAGTTCCACTATCAAATAAATCTTGTGTTGCTATTATGTGTTTTTCAGTACCTAGGTGATGCCTTTGGAAAATCCTATAAAACTAGCACTCTTCTGCCAAAGAATCATCCAGCCATCTGACTGCATAGCACTGGAGAAAAGATTTACCTGTGAAGGGTCAGAAATATTACCACAACCATATACATCATAAAACTTTGGTTTGCCCGTAGGCTTCTGTGAACTTTTACAGCAGCTGCCAAAGGATTAACACAATCGATTTTTTCTTTTTAACATCATCAGGAGTTATTACTTTTGTACTTGATTTGTTTTAAAACTTCCAAAGCACTGATTTAAAAACCAAAATTATGCCCTTCAAAGAGTCTATTGTTGGTGTTACTTATAGGATTTCTGTTTTTCAAGCTTTATTTATTTAATTTTGGGACTGGGTTTAGGGAAATTTGAGTTTAATGTAGCTGTCCAGAAATTGGGATTGGGTTTTTTGTTTTTTGTTTTTTGTTTTTTTGATTTTTCTATCTACCTTCCTACCAACCATCTCTGTGTGTGTGTGTGTGTGTGTACACTCATTCTAATGAATAATGTATATTATATACATTTACTCACCACAGTAGTATATACTGTGGTGAGTAACATCTTTGCACTGTACCCTACCTAGTTTGATTTCACATAGTGCATTTTGAAACTGAACCATGTTAATGTGTATAAGGAAACCTGAAGTGCTCCCTAGAAGAATCTACATGGACCAATTAACAGGAAACACACTTGTGCACTTTAGAAATTACACCTGCCTGCCCCCCAACATCCACATTACTGATTCATGTAGACAAGCAAACATTTCTGGTGTTTTTCCACTACTTTCTCTCTTTCTTTTTTTGTATGAAGAATGTTTTATTGGTGTTTATTAGCTAAAACCTAAAATCAGAAACCCCAATTACTTAGGAATGTCAAACTGATATTCTGCAGCAACTCATTGGTCAAAGCAACTGTCTTGGCTTTTACATCAGTATTGTAACGCTCAGCTTGCTTCAAAGTGATCCTCAACAGGAGGACTTACGTTATGCCAGAGACTTGATGCGGGTTGCCAACACAGGACTGTAAGCCAGAGGGTTCTATCTAAGCCTTTAAATGATCTGAACCTCTTTGATGTATCTGATATCTTAGCCTAATTCTTCCAAGAAGGACAGATGAGGTCAATACCTTACTAGCTTGCCAATTTCCTTTTATGCTTATGTTCTCTTGTTCCAAGGAAATAGGCAGCTGCAAATGCTACCTTTACCACTTTGTTAGCAACTTGGAAATATCCTTTTTTTTTTTTTTAAGTTCCACTATTACATTTTTCATCAGTAAATAGTTTGCATTTTTATGAGTCTTTATCTTATGACATCATACTAAAAATGGGCAGACATTTATGTAGAAAATTCTAATCCACTCACGCATGATTGGCCAGGGATGCATAGAACATCTAGTGGCAGTATTCAACTGAATCATAAATAACTGGAAATTGTACATGGTTTAAATCAAGCTAGAAGCCAAGTAGCAGGCAGATAAATAAATGATAGTCACATGTTTCATTGGCTAGTTTATTTCTGCAGCATATTAATAAACAATCCAATACCAACAGATAACCAACCTCATAACCTTAGGAAACTGAATCTATTAATTAGCAACCACTCGTCCTGGTTTATCATATTGATAATTTCATATAGTATGGAAAAATAATCATATAGTCTATACTTTGACTTATAAACTCTACCCTGTATTAAAAATAGGGATAGGCTAGTGTGAGGAGTTCCCAGAGATATTCTGGCTGACTCAGTCAGAATTTTTGGGGGTCGTCTAGTGAGCTTCACTGTTTTTTTAAGCATGTCTTGCATGTTATCCATTCCACCCCAAAACGAGGTCAGCTTTGCTGGGCTTTATGTAAGTAGCAGAAGCCCATGACCTTCTTCAGAGATTTAAAGCCAGAAGGACTGTTTTGAACATCTAGCCTAAAGTTCTGCATAACACAGGCCATGGGACTTCCCAGAATTAATTCCTGTATCCGGTCTAATGGTGGTTGAACTAAGGCATTTCTTTCAGAATGACATCCAGTGCTGATTTTAAAATCACCAGTGATGGAGAATCTACCACAACCATTACCAAACTGCTGCAGTGTTTATGTATCATTTGTTATAATGAGAGCTATCAATTATACTTAATGCATGCTATTAACTGAAAATAAATTAACTTGATTAAAAAAATTGTGCTTAATCAGAGTTTTAATTGCACTGAACTTGTTAACTCCCATTTCAACTTCCAGCCAGTGGGTCTGGTCATAACTCTGGTCTTTTAGATTTGGGATATCTAGTATCAGTGCCAGTGCTAGACTTGTAGGATAACAACCTTTAATAATGACTAGAGACTTTTTTTTTTTTAATCAATGTACCCTTTTAATAAAAAACAAGCACTGTCTAGATCAGGGTGTGACTGCATCTCTGTGGGTCTACAAGATGTGACAAGGAGCCTTCCTCACTGCTTTGCATTCTGGGAGCATGGCCAGCCAGAAATGTCCACTTTAGATTGGATGAACAGGAATGTCTGTTCCCAGCCATTAGTCATTATAAACATTAATTGTCTGTAATGGTATTTTGTCAATTAAATCTGTTGCAACAAAATTATCCTTTTTTAAAATAAAATGTATAATTTGTGATTTCTGAAAAAGAAAAAAGTAGAATAACTGACACTGGAAAGGTTAATGCATGACCATACGTGCTCTGTTACCTACAGTGTGGTTCAGATGAGGATGTCCCTTATGAAATGAGTCAGATCTGAGACTTTAAAGCAAAGTTTGTTGGCAGGGGCAAAATAATAAATAGAGATGGCAAGAGTGAGAGCAGGAAAAAGTGGTCATGGAGAAGGAAAGAGTCAGTATTTTGGTAGAAAGAGAATGGTGGAAAACTTCATGTGCTTCCTTATTCGCTGAAAAAGTAATAACAGTAGACGAAGAATTCATGTTCTCCAAACCAGGACCTATAATATAATGTAGATAGGAATGGATCAGGAAAAATATGAGGAAACTATTGGCTGTCACCAATATTAACTCTTATTAGCCTTTCGCTAGTCCAAGACAAACACACTATGCTGGAAATATGCTCAGATAAGTGGGATTTCTCCTTAACACAAGACTTGAAGTCCAAGTCTTCGGATGACTGTAACACTTCTGAGGTCTGTGGAAATGGAAGGGAGACATTCCCTACTTGCTTTGCAAAATGTGTCATTAGAAACCAAATCGTGTTGTCAGGAACAGTTTGCAGTCCGAGAGACAGACCAGGTCAGGTGGCGTAAACTGTTGTAGCCTCACTGACTTTTTTGCAAGGTGGTCTGTCTCATGTAATTTGCCTAGAAACAACTTTGCTGCTGTTCTGTATAATCAGGGGCTCACACGGATTCCTTTGCCTTTAACCCTGATAGGACTGCTCCATTCATAGCATAGGCACTAGGAACTGAACACACACAGAGGGAGATCGAAGTCCTCAAGTGCAAAAATAACTTGCACTCTCTGAGCAGGAAGCTAATGAAGTCAAAAGCTTTTGGTATGTAGCACTGTGGGCCCTGTGACCAGGATACTTTCCTGCTGATCCTTAGTACTGCTCAAACCTGCACCACCTGCTGTCAAGTCATAATGAGCTCTACTCTTAGGAGACTGACAATTAGAAAATAAGTAAAGTTCAGACTATTCTCTTTGAATGTCTCTAGATCAATATTATTTTTTTTTTCAGGAATGTGCCAATCAAATGGTTCTATTGTGCATTGGCAGAAGAGTTTCTTATAAAATGTCTGTATAGGACGGTTTGTTTAGTCACATTAGCATATCACCTGTGAAGTCTTGTTCCAATTAATAACTTGATAAGGCCACAAGTGAAATATAGAATTTTCATTTAGGGATGATTTCTTCTTGTTTGCATGGCTAATGAAATGTAGAACAACAACTATAATTTTACATTCAGATGGTTAAACCACATAATTATATCTTAAGTGTCAGAAAGCATTGTTGTGTTGCCTCCTTCATATTTGTGAATCAGGCACTGAATTGTTATATGTTCCATGGCCTATTATAGGTGACCATCGTTACACACAGGAAAGTTTTTTAATGTTTCCATTTGTGCAGCAGGTGTCCACATCTGCCATAATTTGGGTGGATGTGCAGTTCGGGGTTGCCCATAAGATTTGTGGGAGATCAAAGCCAAGAATCTTCTGTGCTGGGTTTTTTACAGGGTGTTTATTTAGAACTTCTCATAAACTCTGTTAGGCTTTCCAAGCTTCATCAGTTTCCCAAATACCCATATTTTGAAAGAATTGCACTGTGATATTTGTGATAAAAATCAGCATCCATCCTTCCACTTCCAGTTCATTATTTACAGTATATAAACTCTTTCTTTCAATAGTAGTTTCTTTTTGACTGTCCAGTCAAGTTACATTGTTAACAAATCAGAGGTGAAAATGTGATTGGCCATGGCGTGTGATGACATTTCTATGTCAATAATGTGTGAGATTTAAGGGAAATTTTACAATTTCTTGCATTTCTATATGTTTGTTTCCAGTGTTGGTTAGAACCACTAGCAAAATACCACAAGAAAATAGGTTACTCCTGACTCATCTGGGACAGGGAAGCAGAGCCGTAACTAAAGAATCTGGTGCCTGGAGTGACTGGCAGGGAATGGGTCCTTTAATGGAGTGGCACTCCTGGAGCAAAGCCCTAATCACCCCACCATAGTTATGACCATAGTTCCTGTCTGCAGGGAAGTGCTTGAAATTGTGTGTTCAAATATCAGTGAGCCTCTTCTCTTTCTAGATTTCACATCGTTCATTTGCAGTATGCCTAGAATACAGTGATGCTACCTCATAATCTTTAAGGGCCTGTCTTGCTCCTGTTGGCAAAACACCCATTCACTTTAACAGTCAAGGTTGAGTCTCTAATTAGAGACTGTTAACAGAGCTTGGTGGTAATTAGTGTTGGTTGACAGAGCAGTTTTTCAACAGAAAATGTTTCTGTAAAAGGAAAATTTTCTGGGGGAAAAACGTGATTTCCTATTCCCCCATGCACATAATATTTTTCTATCAGGAAAACAAATATAAAATGGATGTGGGGTCATTCCAACACTAAATTGATGCATTTTGGCTTGTTAACCTGAATCAGAATAATCATTTCAGGTCAGCTGGATTTTAATTTATGTTTGCCTAAGGTTCTGTGTTGCCTCATGGGAGTTATACTTGAGGTGCTTCATGCTACCATTTTCTTCTGTAGGATGAGCTCCTGTATTGGAATGCATCCCTATGAAGCATAGCATCCTCCTTTCTACTTGAACCACAGTGGTGCACCCCTGACGATGTAGTCTGGCTCAGGATCACAGTCCATAGAACAGAATAGAGCCATGAGAGACTCAAATTACAACTACCATGTGGCATTCTGGCAGCTCAGACTATTGCTGAACCATGCTTATATTTTGACATTTCTCAATCAATTTTTTTCAGAAGTTTACATTCCATGAAAAATATAAAATATTTCACAATTTCTTCCTCAGTTGAGATGACAAGAAATTTTCAGCAAGCTCTCACTGCAACAAATCTGACAGCATCTGATCTATGCAGCTGTCAGACCATGAAAGGCAGATGCACAGCAGCAGTATTGATACGTCCATTATTGTATCATGGTCGAGCCAGATAAGATTCCACCTCTAGACAGGTACCAGCTGATAAAGAAACACCTTTACTTTCCCACAGTCTGCATACCTATCAGGTTCTGTTTTGTTGCTATTTGGGCAAAAATTCTTCCTGTCTCCTGATATCATAAGATGCAGACTTTGGTCTTTTGATTATTATCACCCATATGTTTCTTCATGCTTTATTTTCCGCCTTATCAGTGCCCGTTTGTATTTAAAGTTAAAACCCAGGATGGATTTATTTTTACTATATTGTCTCTTTTACCATCTCATCCCTAATGAAGCTGCATGCACTTGCCAGACATGCTTTTCTTCTTATCATCCTTTCTTTGTATTTATCCATCTGCTTTAAACTCCCAGTCTTTCATGATCCTTCAGCTGATCAGTCTTTTTATGGCTGTCGTCTTCATTTATCCTTACTTACCCATTCTTCTAATATATTATCATTTGTAGTATATATGGCTAGTTCCCCTCCCCTACACCTTTCCTGGTGGTTCCTGTAACTCTGCTTTACTTTTTCTAGGCTAGCATTCCACTCATTTCACGGTTCCCACACCTCACACTTTGTCATTAACCTTGAATGTGGATTTTTGTCAAAAGTGCTTTCTGAAGTGAAAACAACTGTCATGATAAGAATGAACTTGCTAGATGTTTTCTAATAGTGTAGTGGCTAGCACCTCTGCTTAACATGCAGAAGTCCTGGGTTCAATTCCCAGGGGGTTGGACTTGATGATCTCACAAGGTCCCTTCCAGCCCGATTGATTGATTTAAAACATGTCCTTTTTAATCTTCAAGGTTGTCATCTTCGTTAGCTTTTAACTTTTCAGGAAAAAGGTGAAACAGAGAAGTGTGTGTGTGTGTGTGTGTGTGTGTGTGTGTAGCAAGGTGGTATTTAGGAGATGTCTGCCACCATGTTTTTGTGTCTTTTCTCAAGCAACCACTCAATAAAAGTAGTAGTATGAGTGTCTGTATATCCCATCCCTGCAGAAATGAGGAGGACATTAACTTCTTTACCATAAGACTATTGTGCTTACCTGCACTTAGTGTAGATGCTAGACTATTTCAGCTGTGGAGGGAATCACTGACACTCTCTAGAGAGACTGGACAAAATGAAAATGGGAGGTTATTGGGCTGCACTTCCATTACAGATACAAATTTAAAGGAGAATAGGGAATATATAGGAAGAACTAGAAGTGCAGGTTATAAATTGGTTTAACTGGCATCCCTAAGAGTTGATGGGATATATCTCATCATGACTATAACTGGAATGCTGGCATAGAAAGGTGTAGTTTGTTCAGGAAGGGAAAAAAGGGAGAAGGTGTTGAATTATACATCAAGAATACATATATTTGTTTTAAGGTCCAGAAGGAGGTGAGAGGTAGACCAGTTGAAAACCTGTGGGTGAAGATAAAAGCAGGGAAAACGGGGTTGATATTGTGGTAGACATCTATTGTAGACCACCAAATGAGAATTCATTTCTAAAACAAACAACAAATATCAAAAGCACAAGATCTGGTAGTAATAGGGGACTTTCCCCTGATATCGGTTACAAAAGTAATCTGACAAAACACAACATGTCCAATAAATTCTTGAAATAATTTGGGGACAACTTCTTGTTTCAGAAGGAAGAGGCAATAACCAATGAAAAAGCTACCTTTGGCTTATTCTGACTAATAGAGAAGAATTGGTTGCAACTCTAAAGGCTGAAGGCAATTTGGGTGAATTTCAATATGAAACTATAGATTTTATGAAATTCCTTTTAAGGAAATGAAAGGAATGAGAGCAGGATAATAATGACAATGAACTTCAAGAAGCCAGATTTTAACAAACTTGGAGAACTAGCACTTAAATTTCTGTGGGAAGATGATCTGAGGGAAAAAGGACTTCAGAATAGCTGGAAGTTTCTCAAAGAGAGAATATTAAAAATGTTACAAGAAATTGAAAGAAAGATAGGAAAAATAGTAAGTTGTCAATATGGATCCATCAAGAGCTCTTTAATGACCTGAAATCAAACAGAAATCCTATTAAAGGTGGAAATATGCATGAATTACTAAGGATGGGTATAAAAGAATAGCTATAAAGACAATTAGGAAAGCAGACAAAATGAATTACATGTAGCAAGGGACATAAAAGAAATAAGATGAGCTTCCATAACTACATTGGGAGTGAGACAAAGATGAAGGAAATATAGGTCTACTAGTTAGCAGAGAAAGAGTATTAATAATGGGTGACATTAAGAAGTTTGAGGTACTTAATTCCTGTTTTGTTTCAGCCTTTACCAAAAAGATGAACCATGACCAGATACTTAAATACACTTAATATTACTAACTAGCAGTAAAGAATACAGGGCAGAATAAGGGAAGAACAGATTAAAGAAATTTTAGATAAATTCGATGTATTCAAGTTAACAAGGCCTAATGAAATGACCCCTTAACCAGTCTTGGAATTTTTAGAAATTATCATTGAGAACTCATTCAGGACATTGACGTTTCAGTGAAATGGAAAATAGCAAACATAATATTTACTTTTTTAAAAAGGGAACAAAAAAGACTCAGGAAACTATAGATCACTCAGTCTAACTTGAATACCTGGAAGGATACTGGAACAAATTATTAAATGATTGATTTGTGAGCATCTATAGGATAATAGAGTGAGAAAACTAACTAAAGTAGTTTCAAGAACAAGTTGTGCCAACCCAACTTAATTTCATTCTTTGAGAGTGTTCCTGAACTAGTGGATGGTAGGAAACAGTAAATGTGATTTACCTTGATCTTAATAATGTTTTTTGAATCCGTTCTATGTGATATTTTCATAAGCAAACAAGGGAAATGAGGACTAGATAAAATTGCTACCATGAGGATGTGCACAAATGGCTGAAAGACTATACTCAGAGTAGTTATCTGTTTTGTTGTCTAACTGGGAGGCTATATTTAGTGCAGACTGTAAGGGCCTGTCCTTGGTGTGGTACCAGTCAGTATTTTCATTAATAATTCGGTTAATGGAGTAGAGAGTGTGCTTATTAAATTTGCAGATCACCAAGCTAGGAAAGGCTGCAAGTACTTGGAGGACTGGGTTATTGAAAAGGACTTTTAGAACTTGGAGAATTGGGCTCAAATCAGCAAGACGAAATTCAGTAAAAATTAGTGCAAAGTACTGTATCTTGGAAAACATATATAAAATGGGGAATAACTGGCTGGTCAGTAGTGCTGCAAAAAAGGATCTGATTGTAGTAGATCAGAAACTGAACATGAGTCTCCAGTGTGAGGTAATTGCAAAAAAGACTATCATTCTGGGAGTGTATTGACAGGCATGTCATATGCAAGACACAGGGGGTAATTGTCTCACTCTATTTGGCACTCTTGTGGCCTCAGCTGGAGTACTACATTTAATTTTTGATGCCACACTTTCACAAAGACTAGGGGAAATTGGGGAGAGTACTGAGAACAACAAAGATGATACAAGATCATAAAAACCTGACCTATAAGGAAAAGGTTTTAAATGCATCTTGGATATATGTTTAGTCTGGAGAAAAGATGTGGGGGAGAACTGATAAGCCTTCCAAATATGTTAAGGAATGTTATAAAGAGGACATGAGCAATTATTCTCCATGTCCACTGAAAGTACAATAAGAAGTATGGGCTTAACCTGAAGCAAGGGAGATTTCAGTTAGATTTTAGGTAAAACTTTTTTTTTTCCAAGTTAACTGAATAGGAATATTTGTTTTTAGCAGAAGATAATGGAAGAAAACTCTTGTTACTTCAAGATTAGATTACTATAATATATTCTACTTAGTGTTAAACTTTAGGATTTTTTAGGAGCTATAGCTAGTTCAGAATGTAGCAGATGATCAAGTTAAGCAGCCCTTTCCATGCAGAGCACAGACTACTGGAATTCTGCTTGTTGAACTGATTGCTCATGAGTTTCCAGGTGGAACTCAAAGTGAGTGTTTTGACCTGTAAAGCCTGAAATAGTTTGAGTCTAGAGCCACTGCTTTCCATCTTACTTCCAACTACTGGAGTTGTGATCTACTTAGAGCTCTCTGGAAACAGAAGAAAGGGAGTTGCCAATGGGTAATGGGCATTCTCAGTGATGCCTGTCAATTCTCTCTAGTACTTCCTATTATCTAGTTATTACTTTGATTGCAGTTATATCAGGAATATACTTTCTACCTGGGTCTGAAAAATCCTCCATTTAGTGGCTTTCTGGACATGCTGCAAAGTTCCTTCTTTTGCAGATGGTTAGAGAAGGGACAGAATAAAGAATGCAGTGTAAATTGTATTAGAAGGAGTTGTTAATTGTGGTAGTGGGAAGTTCTGAGTTCGGAGCTAATTATGATTGAATGTGTGGTGATTAATAAGTAGACTTTTAGTGATAATTATTGATTTATTGTGTGTTTAAATTCTGGATGGGGTGCCTGGAGCATGGGATGGGCATTCTTAGTATGTATATTTTAAAAAATGCAGATAAATAAAATAGCAGGACTGAGCTATAGATCAGCATTCCAAACAAAGGCTGACTTCCATAATGCTGAAGACTAATGAGAGACAAGGTGGCTAAAGTAATATCTTGTATTAGACCAACTTCTGTTGGTGAAAGAGGCAAACTTATGAGCTTAGATAAAGCTCTTCTTGAGGTCTGGGAAAGATGCCAAGCACTGGTCAACACTGAAAACTTACATTGAAATCTCTTCGCACTGCTCTATGCTACATAATTAGGTTGACACACAAAGCTTACATCAATTTAACTATATAAGTGTCTATACAAAATTTCATTCCTTCTGATATAGTTCGCCCATTGCAGCCTGAGTTAATAACTCCATCTCCATGAGAGGTGTACAATCAATCTTGATGTAGTAAGGTTGATGTTGCATTGCTTACATTTATTGGCTTCCAGAAACCATTCCACAGTGTCCCACACTGACAGTTCAATTGGGCAAGCGCTCCTGGCAAGAATGTGCACTGCTGACACACAGAGCAAACATAGACACCCAAGTGATACAATTACTTCTGTATGCCGACATAGGTTAGGTCAACATAATTTTGTAGTGTAGACATGCTGCATGACTCTCATGGTGTGAAAAATCAACCCCTTTGAGAGATGTGCTCTGCTGATATAACCCCCAGTATAAACAATACTAAACTGATGGAAGAAGTCTTCTATTGACCTCGCTACTGCCTCTTGAGTGTAACTCCAGTGCTGAAGCTGTATTGCTGTTGCAGTTTAAGTTTAGACTAAGGCTTAGCATGTCACAGCTTAATATAAGTGGAACAGATTGTTCAGCATAAAGGAGTTAACTTATGTTACAGGATACAAAGTGGGTAGCCATGTCAGTGTAGTTCAGCAAAACAACTTTTAAAGACTTATGAATTTATTTATCACATGAGTTTTCATGGGAGGAAATCCCACTTTGTCAGGCGCTTGAAGATGGAGAATTTACAGAATGGGAGGAAAATTAATGTGGTGAAGTTAACTCAATAAAAATATATTATTTCTCCCACCTTGTTTCATAGTAGGTATTTGCAACATATTGCAAGAGCCCATTTTATGTGAAGTGGGCAGTTAATACCTTCACAGTCATAGGATTTCTTTGTTAATTACAGTTTCTCAATTAACATAGCCATGCCCATACACATGTGCAGATCTAGATTAGTGTATGCACTTTAGTTAAGTGAAATGGTTAAAACAGCACAGATGCAAAATTTATAACGACTCTGACATACCACATTTTTAATGATGTTTTCCACGTAATTAACTGCAGAGCTATGTGATTAATAGCATTTATGATTCACCTTTTTCTCTGTACTCTGTCCATTAATCCATCTCTGCCAGGACTACTACTAACATTCCAACCCCCTAATTCAAAAACTCATAATTAAAAGAAAAAAAAATCCAAGAAATAGTTCTTTCATTCCTTCCCTCAACCTCTTCTCCTCCCCCAAAATTACACTGGTTTGAAGTATAGGATGAGTAAAATTCACTCTTTAATTTGGGGCAGGCTTAAGGTCTGAGATCTTGTGAAAGCTAGAAATATGAACTTTGTACCACTAAAAAAAAGAACTTGATCATTGGAGCTTAAAGCAGTAGAGGCTTAAATCAGAATAATAATAATCCAGATAACAGAAAGGCAATCATGAAACCCCAGAAGGTCCTTCCCAGTTTAGAAATTAACTAGCAGAAACAGAGGTCATTGAGAAGAGCAACAATCATGATTAGCAGCATGGAAAACTTCCCTAGGAAGAGAGATTGAGAAGATTGGTACTGTTCAGAAAAGACAAAAAAGAAGAAACAGTATTAGGAGGATATAATATATTGAACAATAGAAAAAGGTAAAATAGGTGCTCTCTTTGTAATAGAGAATGACAGGCATCAACCAAAGAAACTGAAAGGATGAAAACTTAAAAATAATCAAAGGATTTTGCGGGGGAGAGGGCTGAATGCAGAGACTCACTGCTGCAAGATATTGGAGAACACAAGCTATCTCTATGTGAAAACTGACTGGATATTTATATGGATAATGAGAAATCTGTATTTTAATTATATAGAGTTTAAAAAACCTTCCAAGATAGGAGAAAAATAGCCTCACATACTTCAGATATTATTCAGAAAAGCATTCCCCATTGAGGACAGAAGATAAGCATGTACTTAAGTGCTGCCTTGAACAGGGGTAGATGGACTTGAGAACATACTTTGATGTTTTCCTGTAGGGTGACCAGATGTCCCAATTTTATAGGGAAAGTCCAAGTATTTGGGGCTTTTCCTCATATAAGCACTTATTAGCATCCCACCCTCTGTCCTACCCTTTTCACATTTGATGTCTGGTCACCCTATCCCCTATGCTTCAAATATATGATAACCTCTTTGTAAGAGAGGGTTTGGAATAAACTTCCCCTGTAGGCAGTCTATCTTACAGTTGCCCGCTGTGGGGTTTCCTGCATTTTTACCCAGAACAGCTGTTGCTGGTCATAGTCACAGACAGGACCCTGTACTAGATCTAAAATGGATTATAGCTGAATCGGATATGCCAATTTTCTACTTCTGTTTGGTAAATATACTGCTGTTCTTTCTTAGGTAAACAAGAGTTTTGATGTCTGTTTTTTATATATCAGTGGAGTAATGTGGGCTCATTCTCTGTGCTATGATGCATAATTGCTAGTTTGCAAAGTAGACAAAGGCTTTATTCTAAATTAGATTTTATTTGCTTTTTTAAAAAAAGTAGACTTTGTTTGAATTAATAGTATCACAATGCAGGATATGTTCTGTGTAAATAGCCTAATCAGCTTCCTTATGCCTGGGTGTCTCTTATCTGATGACTTTAATGAACATCTTAAAAAATGAAGGTGTTAGGTTTGATAAGTTTGCGTGGTTTCCCAAAGGAGGAAAAGTAAGAAAGGGTTGAAGGATTAGAAGCCTGATTAGTGCATAATGAGGAACTTTTCTTTTTAAAATCAAATCAGGGTAATTATAATGTGACATTCATATATCTGTGCAATGACTTCACAGTACTGGAGTTCATAAAAATGTGGAATTACCATAAATTGTGACGTTATAATGAGTCTCAGGGACTGAAATATTCACACTGCAGAGTACCTGAATCTTGTGCTCTGAAGTAATAAGTGAAATCTCTTCCTGACACATTTCATTGAATACAAAGGGGTATGTTCATCTCTGATACAAGAAAGGTCAACTTCATTGTCTTCAGTGCAGTTGTACTCACACCAGCGAAGTGCTCAGCCAAAGATGTTTGCAAAGGGAACATTTCCTTGCTATTAATTTGACTACAAGCACAGCTTGATGAAAGTCCAATAAGCTGTCTCTTCCTTCTGAGTCAGCTGTGCCCCTTCCATGCCATCAGCATACTGAGGGTGTCTGGTGCCTGGGTGCCAAGCCCACATCTGCACCCCCTTTAACATCCCTCTCCTGCCCCCCCCCCCAGGCAGGAGGAGTTCTGCCACCCCAGCTGCCCTGAGAAGGGGGGTTCTGTACCTGTGAGAGGAGTATAAGTCTGTGGGGGCCCACACATGTGCCCACAGTCCTTCTGCAGCAGTCCTGCAGCCCGGCCCTGACTGAGAAAGGGCAACCTCACACAAATACTCCATCTGATGAGGGGCTGGGGAGCCTTCAAAATACTTGGTGAGGGTGTGCTCAGTACCACCTCTGTTCCCTGTTCATCATGAAGGGTCAGTATGGCCCAAAGCCGTCCCTCCAGCACTTACCTGCTGCTGCTCCAGCCTGGTGCTGGCTCTGATGAGGGATGGCCTCTCCACTCACCTTTGGGAGGTGCTTCACCAGCTGTTCGTGACATAGGAGGGGGGCAGAAGGCTCTGTGATCCTCAGAAGCTCCTGTGTCCCCTGCTTCCTGCAGCTTGTGAAGGGCCAGCTTGGTGCCTCCTCACAACCCAGTGCCCACAAGGGTTGCCAACCTTGCACTTTAGTTTTTATTGACAAAGTTGAGTTCTTTTACTGTCACAACTGTTTACTGTTATGGATAGCACGAAAAACAGCTTACCCTGGCACCCAGGCTCCCCCTGCCACTGAGATTTCCCAGGACCACCAGCACTTTCTGGGGGCAGCTTAAATTAAAGTGCCCCCGCCCCCACCAAAATAAAATTCCCATCAGGCAAATTCAGCGTCAGGACTCAGTATTCACAAACAACTGTCGTGCTGCAGAAAGCAGTAGCTAGAACAGTTTAATTTTCAATGTCTGTTAAAGGGGCAGTGCTGGCTGTAGCTCCTTCACCAGGCTAGTCTCCCTGCTGGTGAGTATGGGAGAGATTTTTATGGACGCTTGCCTTTAAATTATGGGTAGCAGTAAATTTGCATACTTTCCCCACCACTGTCTACCACCAGTTTTTCTCTTTCTCTCTCTGTTCCCTAAATTCTCTTGAAGTTGGACCACAAATACCAAATTTATTTTATTTTGGTACACTGCCTAGTGCAATGGTATTTTTCTCTATGTGTGGGGATCCTGGGAATTGTGATAATACAAATGCCAATAATGGGCCAATGTTAATAATGCCCATCCATACTGCAGGTAGGCACTATGCTTCAGACTGCATTCTTAAAAGGCATATATGATTAAACATACTCTGCTATATTGGAAAGAAAACGGAGAGGCAAAAGCTTCTTTAACAAGCAATGTATTCTATTGTAATCCTCATCTTACTTCCAGTACTCTGGTGACCTAGATCAGTAGTTTCCAGTCTTCTCCTTTATGTGGACAGCTACACTGTCCTCTAAAGCTTTTGTGAACCACTGCATAAGCAAGCCATTTTAAACTTTTTTAGTGTAGCCTATCGCTGATAGGAGTCAAACTTGTCTATCAAGGAGTATTAAAAATGCAGCTATTTCTAATAATTTCCTATGCTCACTCACAAACATATTGCACTCATGACAGTATATTTACCTGAAGTCCATTTACCTGCAGCCCCCCCATGGACCACTTGCAGTGCCCTTGTGGACCACCACTGGTCCCAGGGCCACAGGTTGGGAACCACTGGCCTAGATCATATCTCTGACTCCAGAGTGCTTTTTTAGGGCCAGATTCAACAATCATTTAAGTAAATAGATTCCATTGACTTCAGTGGGAGCTTCATTAGGCCTTTGATAGACAAGCAAAATATGAAAGATCAGAAATATGGTCTATAATAATCTCTAAACATAGGAGAGTAAAAGAAAGTTTATTAGCCCTGCTATCTAGATGAATAGTTCTTTTCTCTTAATAAAAACAAGTTTAAATGTTCAGGACTGCCTGTAGCATTTTTGTTGAATGTATTCAACAAAACTACTGCATTTGTTTAAAGCAGTATTTACCTGATTATTTTTAAGCACTTTGAATATAAAAAAGACTGAGTCTAATTCTATTCTGTCCCCTAGGCATTTAGTTCAGATTCTTTATGTGGGTATTTCATTGCTGTTACTAGGTGATTCATTATTTGACATCTAAATTATTTTCAAATCCATTGCATCTTATTCAAAACATGTTTGAGAAGTGTTGCATGCTTTCAGTTTGTATCTGTTAAAAAGAAATTCCTGGAATTTTTTTGTTTACTTTGCAAATATTAAAACATGGATGAAATTGGTCCGAGTAATTTTCTTCAAAGTATCCTCACTCATATAATCATAGAAGCTTAAGGCTGGAGGGGACATCTAGTCTATCTACCTGCTAAAAGCAGGACTACTCCCAATAAATCATTCCCGCTAGGGTTTTGGCTAACTGGGCTTTAAAAGTTTCCAAAGATGGATATTCCACTACCTCCCTAGGTAATCCATTCCAGTGCTTCACCATCCTCCTGGTGAGAGAGTTTTTTCCTAATATCTGATCTAGACCTGCCCAGCTGCAACTTGAAACCATTGCTCCTTGTTCTGTCCTCTGTTACTACTGAGAACAGCCTAGTTCCCTCCTCTTTGGAGCACCCCTTCAAGTAATTGAAGATAGTTATCAAATTTCCCCTGAGTCTTCTCTTCTGCAGACTAAATAAGCCTAGTTCCTTCAGTCTCTCCTTGTAAGTCATGTGCCCCAGCCCTCTAATCATTTTCATTACCTTCTGCTGGACCCTTTCTAATTTGTCCACATCTTTTTTGTAGTGGGGAGCCCAAAACTGGACACAGTATTCCTGGTGCAGCATCACTGGCCTCACTCATGTTGAGCTTCTTGCTGCCTTGGAGATAGTCCAGCTTTGAAAACAACGTGCTCTGCTTCAGCAGAACCACTGGGTACAGGCAAAAAGCTTGCAGTGCCATTTTGCTGAAGCTGGGAGGTGTTTCTTGATGACTGTTCAAGAAGCCAGCCCATAGAGTTTCACATTGTCATGGTTAGGCACGTTCATGCAAGCAGGGGTTAAAGTAAGCTGGAATGCTCTGGAACGGCATTCCGGGCCCTACTATTTTTAGGGGCTCAGTGTTTTGGGGCTCCTAAAAATAGAGAATGGAGCCAGAACACTGCGTTCTGGGGACCACCATTTAAAAACAGTGGGCACTGGAACGCAGCGTTCCAGCTCCATTTTCTGTTTTTAGGGGCCCGCCAAAACCTGGAGAATTCTGGCAGGGAAGAAAGTTTCCTAGGCTGGGCCTGGGAGATTTTAAATCTCTCACTCTGAGCCTACTCTGACTGAGCATGCTAAGAGCCTCTGAGCACGCTCAGTCAGAGCAGGCTCCAAGTGGGAGCCTCAGCCCAGGCCATGGCTACTCCACATGGCAGCCAGATAAGGAGGCCTGGGGAGGAGTTGGGGACAGGCAGGTCAGCCTGGTGGAAAAAGGGTGTTGGGGAGGGGGAAGCTGGTGGCAAGATGGGGGGGGGGATTAGGGAAGGGCTTTGGGGACCGCAGGGGCCAGTGGTGGGACTTGGGGGTTGGAGGGGGGTTGGGGTGTCTGGGGGAACAGCAGAAGCTGGTGGGGGGGACATGGGGTGTCTAGGGGAGCAGGAGAAGCTGATGGGGGGAGCTTGGGGAAGTGGCATGGCAAGCACCCCTGAGCTGCACACAGAGCTGCTGTGCCCGAGAGAGCTCCCCTGGGAATGGGGATGGCCCTCACCACTGGGCTTTTGTGGGGGAGGGGGTTGCTGGCCTCTGGGATCAGAGGGGTGCAGAGCTGCTGGGGGACAAGGAGGAAATGCTGCTGGGGGAGTTGTGTGGGGCACAGTGTGTGTATGTATGGATGTAGCTGAGGGTGTGTGTGTGGAGGGGTGTGGGGGGGTGTAGCTGGGGGGTGGGGGGGGTGTAGTGGAGCGGTAACAAATGCATGTGTTTCTGAAAAGTGGTTGCAAATGGCTACATGGGCTGGGGCCTGCACTTGCATGAAGGGGGCCCAGATGATATGGGAAGGGGGCCCAGACATGGGTGAAGGGGGGCTGTATGTGCATGAAGAGGGCCCAGAAATTTAGGAGGGTTCTGGGGACCAGCAAATTATACTTTAACCTCTGCATGTAAGTACTAAATTCTCTTTTTATGTGTGAAATTTCACCTTTAGAGGTTAATGATTGAAACACTCTGACATTATGGAGGTAGTTTGCTGAAAAATTTACCTTGAGGAAGGGGGTAGAACTTGGATAATGCTTCTCAAAGAATCTTCTGCACCAAACACTCCATGGCTCAGCTTACAAGCCATGGTTGTGTCTCATTTCTTGCCAGGCATTTTGTTGAAAGTTTTGAATCCTTTTTTTCTCTTCATTTTCTAGGGTTGGAAGGATTTCCAGAAACAGCTGGGTTTTCTCATCATATGTTTCTCCTGCAGTTTCTGTGCTCGGTTCAGTTCAGTTTAGCTGAGATTCTGGTTTTCATGATCCAGTAAACCTGTTTATTGGCAAATGTGTTTGCAGTAGTTGGAGAAAACTCCAGTGTTTTCTGTGGGTCACACAGTGATTCCAAGTGGTCAGCAATGGTGATTTACCTTGGTGTGCAGGATGTAGTGGTCATTTTGACTTGCCACTCTTCAGTGGTTCTGCTTTAGAACCAATAATCCCAGGATGATCTAGGACAGTGGTTTTCAAACCATTTTCTTGGGTCCCAGTATTAAAAAAATCATATATGCCTGTGACCCAACAATTACATATTTCAGCAATGGATTCCAGTCTTTTGGTAGTGGTAGCTGGGGCATCGTGACCAGTGCCTGAAGGTCTGTGACACAGTACTAGGTTTCAAGTCATAGCTTGAAAACCACTGATCTAGGAATCTTGTTAGCACAACACACACGTGATTTACATGACAGGTTGTGAAATTCAAGTTCATCCACCAATGTAGCATAGCAAGGGTAGCTGATCAGCAGTTGGTTCTGCACTCCTTTTGTACTAAAAGCCTTCAGTTTGTACACATTTGAAAATGGCCCCAAATCCAGTGATGCAAGATTCCCTGTCCTTCATTTCTTCTGTATCAATAGCTTCTGATAGTGCAATGTTAATCAGATGAGCAGGACACGTAGTACATTGCAGCTCCTGTTTCTGATTGAGTTTAATCTCCAATGCAAACTTAGCTATATAGGAAACAGAATATGTGTTAGTAGTAGCCACATTTTTCCAAGTTAGTTGATGCATTTTAAACATGTCAGTTATTGCTCATTGATAAACAGGTGTCAGGAGGTGGGATGAATGTCACATCAGCACAAAATAATGTGGGTTTATTTGCTTTGAAGTCAAAAGAGGAAAACAAAAGGCTGAGAATAAATGGCCCAAAGCATCAGGAAACTCAGATATGTATGAGTGAGGTTATCTGCATTAGGAAGGGTTTTTTCTTCTAGTCAGTGTTGTCATAAAGTCACCAACAGGTCCCTCTGCAATTAACAGTAGTTGTCTGGCAAAGCAAAGAGCACTCACAAATTCATTGTTCTAATCGTGCTATGTCCCTTCTTTCATTTTAGCCTTGGTGAAAGCTCCTGATATTGACAGTTTATCCTAAAGCTCTCTTTCCTCTTCCAGTTTCTTGTGTCACTTGATTTCAATGTGTTCCTTTATTCTGTCAGTGCATTGACCTTACTGCATTCTCTTCACTACTGTAGCAGGGCTGTTGCTCTGCTACAGCACATGGAGGATTTACTGACCTGGGAACCAGCAGCCAATCGGGGGAGAGGGCTACTGAGCCAACCAGAGTGCAGATTGTCAGTGTATAAGGGAGTGGCAGAGCTAGCCAGAGTGAGTCTGCACTGGGAGCTGCTAGGGGAAGGTACTCTGCCTAGCTGGCTGGCTGAGGGAGTCAGCACCCTGGAGAGCTTTGAGTGGGAGCCGGCCTAGGAGTTGACTGGGGCCGGGGATCCCAAAGGAGCAGACTGCAGCGGTGGCTGGAGCAGCGGTCTGGTGGCAAGAAGCCAGGGAACAGATGGCGGTGAGGCTGCATGTGGCTGGAAGCAGCCAAGGGAAACGATGTGGACCATGATGTAACTGGAGGGTGGTGGAGGCCTCAATGGAGGCATTTAGGGTCCCTGGGGTGGGGCCTGGAGAAGTGGGTGGGCGTAGGCCCCTCTCCACTCTCCCAGTGTTCCAGGAGCAGCACGGGTGCTGGAGGTGGCACAGACTCATAGGCCATTGACTGTCTTAGTGGCTGGAACGAGGGTGAGTTGGCCATAGACTGTTTTAGTGGCCATACCCCGGAAGGGGTGGACTATAGGGCTTAGCTGGAGGGCTAAGATCCCTGAACTGGACTCAGGACAGGAGTCGGCGTGTCAAAAGATGGAGCACAGACCACCTGGAGGGGAACCGCTTGAGCTAAGTTCCCCAAAAACACCACACTGAGGTATCCTCCAGGTGGGTCAAGTGCTGCAACCCCGTCACAACTGCCATCTTTACTTTTCTTGAAAATTTCTAAGACCTGATTTTCTTATTGATAGTCAGGTGCAAATTTGATTTGTTTGCCCCATGGTTACATTTTTAACTTTATCTGTGGAGGATTGTTTAAATTCAACACTGTGCTAAATGGATGCAAAGAAAGAGAGAGGCAGTGTCTCCTTGTGAACCAGTCATAGTGTGCAATTGTCATTATTTAATTTTCTGATATCCACTGTGTGCGTGTTCTATGTTTTGACATTGTGGAACTACTTCAATCTCAGAGTGACAGGACACAACATTGGTATAAAGTGATAGTATTTAATAGAGGTAAGCACCCTGCAAAATATTGAGTGGATTGATGAACTGGTGTAAAAACTTTACAGAAAAAAACATGGAATTTATAAGTGAAAATCAGTAAAACCTGAAAACTCAGAACACTATTTATAACCAGCCCTCTCATCTCTGTTCACTGTCTTTCTCCTCCCACCTTTCCCGCTCTGCCCCTGCAGCAGTTGCTCACTGCCTGGGGGAAGGGGAGGTATGGACTGAGTGATGTGGCGGGATGGACACAGAAGTCAAGGGAGGGAAGAGGAGGGGCTGGGGTGGCTTCAGGGTGGGCCCCAGGGTGGACTATGGGTAGGGCTGCAGGTGGAAAATGTGGTACAGGACTGTTCTGCCCTGGGGTTTGCTGGTTGGGAGGCCTGGCTGTTAGCAGTAGAACGAAAACTGTGCAAAGTGAGCCAGCTTGTGCCTCCCGCTGCATAGCTCACCCAGTCACGACCCCTCACTCCATTGCACTGACTCCCTGCATAGCACATACCTGCACAGAGCTGGAAAAGCCTCCACAGAGCCACCACTAGTCTTCCTATACAGTCGGGTTGGGAGTGGAGCCAGTGCTTTGGCTCTGCCTAGGGACATACCCTGTGCTGGTTTAAGACACCAGTGCACAGATTATAATGCCTGAGTCACAAAATGTTTCCTGTGCTGCTCCCAGGACATCTTAACTATGCACTGCTCCATTATATGGATTTTGTGGCTAAGCCACAGGTTAGCCAAAGATACAATGCCATTCAGTGTGAATAAAGCTGTCACTACCCCTACTTACAAGAGTAGAAATAGTGACTGGCAACTTGAATCCATGCTGTTTTCTGGTTTGCAAACTAAGGGCTAGATTGTAAGTCCCTTACTCACAAAGGTAAACAGTTCTTCACATCACTATTCCCAATGGAAAATGAGACTACATAGGTGAACAATGGCTCAGCATCATGAGTAAGGAATTCACGATCCAAACATAAAGTTTGGTCACAGGAGCTGCTTTTGCAGTGCTGACAGTATAGACCAGTGGCTGTCAAACTTTTTTCCCCAGGAGCCAGTTCCAGGCCCCTCTGCCATGCAGTGCCCTTCAATTTTCTGGCGGCGGCCACTTTTTTTCAGTGAATGGTGACCATGGCTGTGCACTGGAGGGAGGGGGGATGGAATGGGCTGCACCCCTCCTGGGAGCAGCACAGGCCAGCGGGGGAGCGAGGGGCAGCCCCACCCCCACGTGCAGCACTCATTACCTTTATAACTTTGACAACCACTGATCATGGAATATGCAGAGGGAGATCTCAGATGTCATGCTCCTGTCTCAAATCAGGAAGTATGTCAAGTCTCTGAAATTGCATGTAGTAGCCTGGAGTGTATATGTGGGAGCTCCCTGCAAATGGGGACAGTGACTGGGTGGAGAAATGCAATGGAAGTGCGGAGACAGAGGAAGGAGGAGAGAGCCAATGTCAGGCTGGAAAGAAAGGTCCTAGAAGTTCCTATCTGCTGCTGAGCCTGTCCAAGTCCCTCCAGATCCTGCTCTCTTCTCCACTGCCCAATCCCAGGAACTGAAGCAGCTGCTCTGTATCTGCTCCCTGAGTCTGCATGATTTTCCATGAACACACAATTGCCCACGATATTGTGATTGAAGGGGTGCTAGCCCTCCCTGCTTGGTCTGGCAACCTCTGTCGCGGCAGTGTGCATAAGGCAGCAACACAACGGGGCTTTACACTCCCCTTCAGACTGGGATCTTGTTATAACCTGTGTTGCTCCATGGTTTCACTCTCCTGTGGGGCACAGTAGTTTCCCAGGACTCCCAGGACTGCCATGAGATTTGAGGCAATGGTGAGCTTTAGTGCACTACAGACCTCTCTCTACCTTGTTCCCCATTAAAGTTAATTCATCCTCTTGCAAGGCCATGTCTCTGTACAGCTTAAACTTCTTATTCCAGCAGATCCATTTCTGAGTTGGATTTGATTCTGCAAAATCTTGGGCTCAGGCTTCCAGCTGAATTCCATGGCTCACATTGCCGGCTGCTGTGCTGCAGAAAACTCACAGCTCAGACACTACTGCTATGTTTCACCCACAAACAGCAAAGTTGAATGCAGGTTAAGCTGAACAAGTGGAGCTTTATTAAACCCTGTGCAATGCTCTGCCTATGTGGCTCAGTTTCTTCCAGTCTAACTCCCCAAGTTCCTTCAGTGTCCCATCCACAGCAAGTTCCAAAGGGGCGGCTATGTTAGTCTAGTCCAGCAAAAAAACAAGGAGTCCTGTGGCATATAAAGACTAACATTTATTTTTCACATGAGCTTTCATGAGAGAAAATCTCACTTCATCAGATTCTTCAAAGATGGGGAAACTTACAGAATGGAATGAAAATAAATGCAAGGGAGTGTACAACATCGGATCAGTCATACAGTAACAGCAAACTCCCTTGCATTTATTTTCATTCCATTCTGTAAGATCCCCCATCTTCGAAGCATCTGACAAAGTGGGATTTTCTCCCACGAGCGCTCATGTGAAAAATAAATCTGTTAGTCTTTAAGTGCCACAGGACTCCTCGTTTTTTTTTTTTTTTTTATCCATAGCAGTCTCTGTAAGGAACATGGGCCCTCTGACTCCAGCTTACTATGATATACCATCAACAACAGCTCTATAGCACTCAAACTGTTAACCTTTCCACTTCGTTTTGCTCTTTTGCACAGCAGAACCACAATGGCCTCATTACCTTTAGGGCTCTGTTAGACCATGAGTATCAGGGTGGGACCATTAAAACGGGAAGAGAAAAGCAAACTGTTCTAATAGGAGCCTGTGTTAGAAAGTATGGTATTTTTATTAAAATCTACACGTTATAACTTTTTTTTTTTGCAAGCAAGGGACATCAACCCACTGACAGAAAAAGGCAAGTCCTAATTTGTAAAAATAACTGCACCCCCCCGAAATGGTGTTATAAGGGGGTGTCCAAAGGTGTCTTTTTTTTTTTTTTTTTTTCTTTTCCCTTCTTGACTGGGTCCATTGCCAAAAAGCTCAAAGGCTGCTTGCCAGGGGCCTCAGTTCTTTTCATGTGATCAGGGGATGCAAACTGGAAGCTAAAGCGTGCCTTGTGCCTTTCGTTTTGGATCTGTGAATAACCCTCAGTCCCTCAATCACTTGAGAGAAGCCTCCAAAGGGACACAGTGAGTTAGAGGGAAGGAGGCATAGCGATTGCTTGAACGACCATTAGCGCTTCACTGTTAATCGTAATGACACCTTTTCACATCTCTGGCTTTTGTCTTACTGCTCTGCACTGAAGGCTCATACTATGTTAGGATGTCTCTCCTCCCCTCTGCTCTCCAGAGAACAGCGTCTGCTGGCTGGGGAGCCCTCTCCCTTCCCCCTGCGGTACCTGTGCTGCAACCCAGTAACTAGCTGTCTGAAACTCAGTACTGGGTTGCGACCCCAACTTTGATGACCACTGATATAGACCAATCCTAACTTGTGATCCCCCAAATGTGGGAAATTGTGAAGAGTCTTTCCATTTATTGGAAATGTCAGAATTTTCAGACCTAGCTCTGCTTATGTTGCTATATAGCATGAAGGAGCTTTCCCTGATAATATACTCGGTAGATCTATCACAACATCATTACTGAATAACTCAGACTAATGGTACAGAACTGTAGGCAGTAATGCAATTTACAGGCTGCTAAATACTTTACTCACAACTTTTCTTATTAATTCCTTATCGTGTAAAATATGCCAAAATGCATCAAAGCTGGGGCAAAAAAAAAAAAAAACTATTTAGAAGGGAAAAGGCTTGAGGAATTTTGTTTTAAAAATACCTCCAGATTTTAGAACAAATTAGCCCTTTGATTTTATTTGGTCTCCATGTGTGATTCAAGCTAGAGGAATGGTTATCAGGTCCAAAGGTGCCTCTTTGAAAAGGTCTTTTTATGTCCAGCCCACCTACCCTAAAGGCTGAGATGATGGAATCCGGATCATGGAAGTCCATTGACTATCTGTCATGAGACACCTCTTTTGCTTTTTCTGGCCCAATACTGATTAGCCCCAGGCTTCTAGATACAATTGCCCCAGTGATTACAGGGATCAGGGAGAGGCAACCCTTTCTCCTTGCTACCCTGTCTTAAGCTAGTGTTGTGCAGCTATTTTCCATAGGGGAGGGTGTTTTGGGGCTTGTGGGGACTGTTTTCAGCTGGCTTACAATGGTCACATTATCTATCAAGCAACTGGAAAGATTTTCCATAGGGTTCCCTAAGTGGCCAGCTGCCTAGCCAGCTTTCCTGCAACAACACCCACTGCAGTCAAGGGCTGGTGTAGCCTTCTGCTACGTCATGTTTTAAAGCCTGGGCATGACGCAGGCTGTATAGCGATGTCACCCATCATTATATTACCCTGTGATGATTGATTTTTATTTTGTATTTCTATACATGCCATTTCCAAACAGAATATTCCAGGCAACAGCATGATGGTAAGATTGTCAGGGTCACACCTAATGCCGGTAGTGATGGCCCTGGAAGTGGTTGTTTTAATATAAATCTGAACTGGGACTTTCAAATGAAACATCCTAGGTTGCTGCTTTTGGCTTCTGAGGTTGTGGGAGGAATTCCTCCCTGTGGGGGTTTAGAGTTCAAGGATGCCTGGAAAAGGTAGTCACTTGCCCCCTTCCTGCCCAGTGCTGAGGGCAGGTATATGTTGATTTGGCCCCAGTTGCACATTAAAAGAGGCATGTAAGCTGCCTTAACTTGCATTCAGACTAGCACAACCTCTATAGGCCTTGAGGCATTCATAGAATTCCCTCTTTATGCTTATTCCCATCCTGCATAGCCCCATCCAGCTGCCTCATAGTTAGTACAGTGTTTGGGTGCCTCTGTTTGGGGTCAGGCAAGGGTTTAAAGTTGGCAGAACTGGCTCTTCACCTGTAGGAGAGGCCCTTTGTCTTTAGGGGTGCTTTGCTGGGCTTTTCACATAGGCAGGGTACACTGGACCTAGCTTCATGTGCATAGAGCAGCAGATAGTAGGCAAACCCAACTGAAAGTTATGATTTTGCATGCTAAGTATTTTTGTACTCAAATGTGTGTGTACTGGGGTCTGAATTGAGTGGAACTCAGTGTGGCCTAAACAGATTTGTCTGGGTGAGAGTGAATTGCACCCCTTTTAGTGAGGAACAGATCCATATACCAAATCAACTTTCAGTTACTACAGGCCTGCCCTTAGCATTCATTCCCCCTTGTTTGATGCTTCCTGACAGTTGTCTAGCCTCTTATATGTTATACTCTTTGCCAGGTTTGCTTTTCTTTAGATAGAGATTTATTTGCTAACATGTGCATCTGCTAATACACCCATTCATTAATTCAGGAACCTGCTTAATTGGTTTATGGATTTGATTGTGCCTTTCTATTACTCAGCTAGAGTAAATCACATTCCCTTGCTCCACTTACTCAGATCTGGCTCTCGTGCAACAAGGTGCAGCCTCTGCTCTCTGGATACTGTCCACATCTGTGATATGGTGGAGAGAGGTGTGGAATGACTTAGAGCCCTGGCTAAGCTTCTCTTTCCCCCACTTGCAGGTCAGACTATGTGTGGGGAGCAGAGTAGTTAAAATATCTTTCTAGTTGCTCCATTTATATCCTTCCCAGTTTCCCTGAGAGGTGGAAGGGAGCAGAGGAGTTAAAATATCTTTCTGGTTTCTCCATTGCAGGCGAGTCTGTATATGCCACCATCTCTTCAGCGTTTAGCTTAAAAACTGTTTCTTACATGTCATTGTTCAGTAGAGGGTCTGTGTAGCTAAGAATTGTCTATAACCTCTCTGTTCCCACCACCTTTTGAAAATAAAAGTAAAACTATGCAGAGAAGAAATATGGGACTAAGTTGGCTTACTTCTTTCATTATAATGGTTGAACCTATATAATGATGCTCACAAAATGAGAGGCTGTTAGTAGAATCAGTCAATAGCATGAACAAATGACTATCAATGGTAAAGCCTGTCTGTTAATATAATATTGATGGACTTGCTCCCATGTATGTTCCTATATCTACTTCTCACCAGGCTGTACGTATCCGCCCCCTTACAGAGTTAAAAAACAAAACCCAGGGTGCAGTTGTTATGAAGGAGTCAGTGCAATAACATTGAATAGATCTGCCTGGTTAACAAAACCCATGAAGTCCTTGGAGTAAATTAGCATAAACAGTTAATCTGCCATACGTGAAAAGATACATTCCAGTGCTGTAAAGTGGAGACCTTATTTTAATCTTTTACTGCTAAACAGATTTTATGGAACTTGCTGTTTAAATTGCTTTCTCTGGATCCTTCAAAAGCAGAAGGAGCTCTTGCGGTTTTCAAATCTTTGTATATGATGACTGGAATTTAAAGTGCATTTTCAGATATTTTGCTTTAAGGGCTCTGGGCAAGTTCAAGCTTTGCTTAGAGGGCTCAAGGCCATACATTGGTATAAACTGATATATTGATGTATTTCTTTTCCTCATACCTGAGTAATTGATGGAGAAACTGACACATATGACGTGTGTGAACTGATGCCAAGATGGTCTGAACACAACACAAAAGGGAAAAGAATGAAAGTCCTGTGGCACCTTAAGGACTAACAAACTTCTTTGGGCAAAGATCAAGAAATTTGTTAGCCTTTAAGGTGCCACAAGACTTTCATTTTTACTGTAGACAGACCAACATGACTACCTCTCTGATACAAAGGGCTATGCCTAAAAAGATTGCTAATGGAGGCAATAAATCCACAGTTTCCAAAGAATTGGAGTGATGGGGCCCCACCAACCCTATGAGTATATGGTACCTATGGGAAAAATGAACAGTGTACATGTATGTATGCTGAAGGCAATGGTTCTATTTGAGGGGGAACATAACGGATGATAGGAACACAATTTAGTTATTAAAGGAGTTCTCCTTTGGTGTACATGGCGACATGTATGCTAAAGGGGGCATTGAGTGTAGTAACACTCACCTTGGCACTAACACCTGCTACAGCTGTGATGGAGCAGCATAAGCTTCTGTCACGTGAAGAGAAAGCCAATGAGAGGATAGACTGACCTAGGAAAAGGGCTCACAAGCCACCAGGAAGGGGCAGCTACAAAAACCTATCCTAGAGTAAGGAAAGAAGAAGAGGGATTTAGATGTTGAGCCAGCAAATGAACTGAATCTGGCATAGGAGGTGAGGGGATAAAATTTGAAAAACAGGAGAATAAAAGCCTGGGACTAGAGAGAGAGAGGTTCCAGGAAAACAACCAACCAACCAACTCAGACCGAGAAAGGGAAAAACCTGGAAGTAAATGTAACTGGTGAAAAAGAGAATTGATGAAAAAGCTGGGTTAGATGAAAACAGATTCTGAGAATAGTAAATGAGAAGTCCTCCCTGAAAAGGACCAGTTCAAAGGTTCGTAATAGAGAAGTGAGAGCCCAACAGGTGAAAAAACTCCACTTGTGAATAAACTAGGTGGAAAGAGATACAGCCATAGGAACATCGAATGTAAGGAGAATTTAAAGCCCCAGAGAAACAAGGAACAGTGTAATGACAGCAGATCTGGGCTTTCAGCCAAAGAGAGGAGAAGTTGATTTTCCTCTGAAGCGACATGGTATATTGCTGAGTAATCTTTTTTGTTCTTGCTTACAACAATGCACTTGGTATTAATTGCACACAGTGAGGAAGAGTAGCATGTACAAGCTTGTGAAGGTTAATGGGTTGGTAACCTTGTTTATTATAGTAAGTCTTTGGTAAGTTTTTATTTTATTGTTGCTTCTGCTACAATTTGGGGAGGTTTCCCTTTATAAAATCCTAATTGTTTAAAATTATCCCTTTTCTCTTAGTTTGCCTCTGCTTCTCTTCACAGTTATCTTGGCCTCACCTATCCACTGTTGTGTGTGGTTTTGGTTATTTTTTCCCTTCTTTTTTTCCTGAAGGCGTATACAGAAACATGAGTCTTCCAGAGTGTGTGAGGGTTGTGGGAAAGATCACAGTTAACAAATGTGTTTGTTTCTGATGAGGTGAAGCAAAGCTTATATATGAACGTCAAAGTGGGTTTGAGTCGGGTGAAAGTTGCTGGGAGAGGAAAAACCAAACTCAGTTGATTAGTTGGTTGTTTAAATCCACACTTGCAGCTTCCTCCATAGCTGAGACAGTGTTAATGAAAAGATTTATTTTTTTCCTGATGTTGAGGAGCCTTGTATACACAGATTCCATTACCATTACACATTCATTAGTTCATAAATTTGAAAGGCCACACTGAGATTTAATGAATCCACTCTTTTGGTATCATAAACTGTTCTTCCCTCAGGCTTTGTGGTAATTATGAAGGGTAAAGTGTGACAATGCTACAGTGGTGTTTGATAGTATTTAGCTAGCATGAAATTTCAAATAGATCATGAAAACTGGAGACACTTGCAGAACAATGACAAAAGTCTGTTAATCAGATAGACTCTCAGTCAGTCTGAAACCATCTTGGTTCTGAGTTGTCTTTCTTTGCATCCACAATTCAGTAATAGCAAAATATTCAGGAAAGAGGAACTACGTAATTCCACTGCAGTACTAAGTAGAGTTCTCCTGGAATCCAACTTTGTGCCACAGCCTAACCATTTTAAGTAATCACATTTCTGTCCGGAGTAGGCCTGAACTAATCCAGAGAAATAACTTCAATAGTCTGCTTTTTATACAAATTGTAACTACTAAAAAAGTATATATTAAGAAACGTGGGTTGGAATTTTTGTTTTCACAGATCAGTAAGAAATTAAGGCTCTGCTCC
Source organism: Podocnemis expansa (assembly GCA_007922195.1). Lineage (NCBI taxonomy): Eukaryota > Metazoa > Chordata > Testudines > Podocnemididae > Podocnemis > Podocnemis expansa. The sequence goes on along the minus strand of ML681964.1, from coordinate 5,447,118 downwards.
TGCACCGTTAACCTGTCTAAGTCTATTTTTCAGTGGACTAACATGCTTAGGATTCTTTGAAAGATGGATTAATTCATGATGGCTGTATCTGGAAGAACTCTTTTTGTCTTCTGCCCTAATGTAAATATGTCCATAAAGATGCTGGTGTGGATCGCAATGGCCACAATTTGTTCATTTGTAGGTTTGGAACATTTCCTAAGAGTTAATTTGTTGGTCTGAGTAAAGAACTGGGGACAACTTTTTTGGACAGCTCCTATTTACTGTTTAGTTTATGTACCTCTGAGGAAGGGAATAAAGAAAACTCTGTTTCTTCTCATTTGAATATCCCTATGACTTTAGGATCTGGATTCATCACTCACACATTGGGTGGCTAATAATTACACTGTACCACCGGGCATCCATCTAATGTGAGTTTTCAAATGCAGTAGGTACCATAGAAAAGAAATGTGTGTGCCTTGGGTAAGAGTGTGTTCCTTTTTCTTTCTCCATTGATAATGAAACCTGTATAGTGCATTAAAGCTAGTGAATTGTTTGAAAATGTCAAATTGTGCAAATTCTGCTGTGTGGTTCCCTCTGTAACAGAGCTATATTTCAAAACCTAAAAAGTTGGCATTTCATTTCCTTTTTCTCAGGATCAGGAGAACTGTATGCCACAGCATCTCTCTCTCTCTCTCTCTCCATTTCCTGCTTCCCGTTCATCAGTAACCCTACTTGTGATTTTAAGATAAACTTCATGGTTGGGGGTTGTGAGGGGGAAGGCCTGGCAGTGGTGGCTGCAGAAGAGAGGGGCGTCCCCTGTGTTGCACATGGGGCTGCTCCCAGCACTGCCACGACGCTTCATGGATTGGGAACTCCTGAGTTAGAGAATGCTTGATTAACTTGGTTTTTAGGATACTTCATTTTGTGCCACTATGCATTTCTGTGTGTTGGCTGAGAATAAGAGCAGAATTGATGAAATGATGTGAGGGGAACTGCTTTCTGCAGGACACAGAAAATAAGTTTTGGAAATTGGTGTGGTTTGGGCATTTTCCATCTATGTTTTTTTGATGAAAAATTTGTTTTCCACTTTAAAGTTTGCTGAAATTTGACACATTTTGTCAGAACAATTGAAATATTTCATCTGTGGTAGGGTTGTCTGTATTGAAACATTTCAGTTTGTTGAACTGAATTGAAACATTGTGTTTTGAGACACTACAACATTAATGTATCTGAGCTGGATTGAAGCCTCATGTTCCCTTTCTTTTCTGAGTCAGCTGCTTGCTTGAACTACATCTCCCATGATGCATTAGATTTTGCCTCTAGTTGAACTGCTGCAGGGGATAAAAAGAATTCCATGACTTTAGTGCATAGATAATACCCAACTAATAGGTGTATAGTTCAGGCATGAGATACCTGAACTACAATGACCATCAGTCACCATGATGACTTAGGTGGACACAGATCAATGAAAATGAAATGTCTTGATTCAGGTTAACAATTCCCAAGCGAAATATTTTGGCATGCTTTTGGTTAAAAAAAAAATTGAATTTTTGTTTCAGTTTAGGATTAGAACAAATGGCTAATTATTGGACACTTGGGATGGAAAAGCTTTTTTTTTAAAAAAAAATCAGCTCTACTGAAAGACTTCCAAAGAATGCTTGTTTTCATAAAACTTCATGGGTTCTTTACATTACTTGTGATTACCAATGTGTGGCAGAGGGTCTGCTAATGATTGATTATTATTCTTGTTTTTTAAATCTGTTGTGAAGCTCTAGTTTAGAAATGAGAGAGTCTTGTGAGTATGGTAATGAAATTACATGATATACTTACTTGCTGAAGAACAAAAAACTGTTTTTACAATGTAATTTACAGAGCACTGGACAATCTGCTTCCTAAAGAAAAGACCATTTGCAGGATGTAAATGTCATGAGAAATGATTATGGAGAAAACCATTTAAACCATTGTTCTGTTTGAAGAAAGTGAATGAGAGAGAGAAAAATAGAAACATTTTATTGAATATTTCAAATATATTAGCTCCCACAGAAAGCTTCCTGAAAGCATCTTTTCTATCTAATCAGCCACAATCACAGCTTTAATAATCCAAGAGATGAAACTGTACAGTTACTTGTCATTTTTAAGCGTTTTTCACGATGAGGAAATAGCTTTGTATCAGATCAGATTTTCAAGATACTTAGTGTGTGGGAAGGAAAAGGTAACATAATTCCCTGGGAGAACTTCCATCATTTTCCTCATTTGCATTCTGATGAGATCTGATTACTTAATTTATGAAGATATTCAAGTGGATATAAGTACTTTTGTAAGTCCCTGTGCACATTAACGACATAAACAGTTGGGCGGTGAGTAGTGAGAAAGGCTTTCAGGAGCTGTGGGATTCCTCTAGCTGCATCAATTTGTAGCTCTGTTAGTCAAGGGAAGATTTATGTGGTTCTTCAGCATGGATTTCCATTGCTCACAACCCTGTTTCTGGGTTCAAGATTTCAATTTGTTTTGTAGTTGCAGCGGTAGTTTGATTTACTAGCACAGTTTAATGAATTGCCTTAGGAGGGCAGAGAGAGTTTCTGAAAGGTGATTCAGCATCAACAGTTTGGAGCTGAGTTCCCATGGTAGCATAGCTGGCTCTTGTACAAGTTCCTTTGATTCTTCTGGTATAAGGTTTCATTCAGAGGCTTTCTCAGAGCTAGAGAAACATGACTAATTATTTGACTAATTTCAGGTTTTTCAGGTTTCCTTTCAAGTGAACCTGTTTTCCTCTGGTTTTATGATGTCTGTTTCATCTCAAATCTTGGGCTTGGTAGGGTTTCCTAAGTACTTTACTATAGGGTGCTTTTGATGAGCTACTGGAGCATCCATTAAGTTTGTGTGAGTATAATGCTAGTGATTAGGGAGAGATTATGCTGTGAAAGTCAGCCAGCATAATGGTTTCAGGAGATGCCATCATGAAGAAGAACATGGAATGCCAAATAAAATCTGTTTGGGAGCAACTCCTTCGTGACTTCTTCTTACTCCAGATTTGATCTGTGCTTTTAATTGACTGTCTTTGTAGTGGGTTGTCCCAAGTCTTGAGCTTTCCACAGTGCATCTTCTGCATTCCCTACACTCCATAAATTACTTTCTGACAGGCTTTGATTGTTTCAGCCCCTTCATTCTCCTTGTTGTTGTGTCTGATGAAGGAACTCTTTCTCTGAGAGCTCAGTACTAAAAATAAAAGCTTTTGGGGTCCTGTAAGGCAAATTATTGTATTACTATTACTATATCACTTGGTAATTTCTATGAAATAAAGACAAAAGCTGTGGTGTCAGTCACTTCAGTGGATAGAGATCAAAGCGTTGAGGAGAATCTGTGAGGAGAGAACACAGATGCAGCAAATACCCAGGCTAAAATAATAATCCAGATCTCAAAAAGGTATTTATGGGTGCTTGCAAAGGCCCATATCTTCCCATCAAAATGCTAAATGCATCTGTCACCTATTTAGTTACATAAACACTGACTTTGATTTTGAATTTCATTTTTAGTTACTGTGTGTTTTTCATTGCCACAGCTTATTTATAAAATATAAAATACAGGTTGGCTAAGGTTATCCAGTATTGGTATTTAAGAGCTATGACTTCTTTCAGAAACATTAGCAGTCAGGTTGTCTGGGGTAGGAGAAAAGAAGACAAGAATGTGATTACCAGGAAAAAAAAAAAAGGAAAAGACTTGGACTTTGAAATCTATGGGTTCTGAAAACCATTTTATGGGAGCACTTTTCCAAGTTTGCAGCCATTTTCTGAGAGGTATTTCTGACATTCTTGGAAAGATAAATTACAGGCATCTCATTCTGTGCTTTGCCTCTCAGATGAACCCATTACTGTAATATTGCATGTTGTTTTGGCATCTCCACGTCAAAAAGGAATTTGAAAAATGGGGAGGGTCCAGAAGAACTATGTGAGTTGCTAAAAATCTAGAAAATATGACTTGATATTGAAGGGGTTCAATCTCTTTAGCTTATTAGAGAGGTGATTAAGATGCTTAACTGTAAGCTCTTTGGGGGCAGAGATAGAATCAGAGAAACACAGGCCTGGAAGGGACCTTGAGTGATCATCTACTCCAGTGCCTTGACTAAAGGCAGGACTATGCAATAATTAGACCATTCTGTTATATCCTTAGTCTTTTTTAAGTGTTTGTATGGTATGTGATACGATGGGTCCTGGTTCATACATGGAGCTTCTATACGCACACTACAAAAAATAAAAGCAGAGATTGTTCTGATTTTCATCAGATGTCTTTAAATTTTAGATTGGATGTCTTTTAGTAAAATATATTGTCCATTGTAATAAAAAGTTATTTGTCTCTATACATATATTATTGAGTGGAGCTCTATAGAAGAGGTCAGACCAGATGATTAGAAAGGTCCCTTTTTGGCTTTAAAAGTCTGTGGAATATTACATAGATGTAGTATCTGTGGAATCAAGACTTTGAATTGCGCACTGATGTGAACAGAAGGAAGTGCTGAGATTTGAGCACAAGAGTATCATAGGGGTCTGCTCCACTCGGAAGGTAGGCAGATATTTTCTGCATAAGTGGAGGAAGCTATGTATTCCCCAGACACAAAAATACTTTGGAAGTAACAGTTCTAGATGTATTCTGCGAGGTCTGCTGTACAGTGAAGTAGCCATAATTTCTTGGCCAGACAGCATCAAAATCACTGTCATCCACCATTGCTACCCAATAATCCAGGAAGAATAGGAGCCTGTGACTGTAAACCAGTGCCTGGTCTTTGTTTGAATAGCCATACTCATGTGTGAACAAGAGTAGCTGTGTATGAAGAAAGGAAATCTCACTGTTCATGCTATTAAGGCTCACCACTTGTTCATGAAGCTTTAATCATCCCTTACAGAACAGAAGAATATCATGAGACCTGGTTCAGTGGCGTTCACACTTTCCAGAATACTGTTCACCTTTCTGGCGTTTCATTTGTCTTGAATATCCCACGTTTCACCTCACTTACAAACTACTTGCTTGTAAAATAAAATGTGAAAAAAATACAAAAGTGTCACAACACACTATTACTGAAAAATTGCATATTCTCATTTTTATGATAAAATAAATCATTTGGAGTATAAATATTGTACTTGCATTTTAGTTTATAGTGTATAGAATGATATAAACAGGCCATTTTATGAAACTTTAGTTTGCACTGACTTTGCTAGTGCTTTTTATATAGCCTGTTATAAAACTAGCGAATATCTAAATGGGTTGAAGACCACTGTGTATCCCCAGGGATATGTATTACTCTGCATGAGAACCAGTGACTCAGATGACCAATCACATGCTACAAATGCCAGACTGCCAAAGATATAATTAATGCAAACCATGAGTAGATTGAATTGTGGTTGGATCAAGTGCTCATGACACATTTTACAATTAATGAACAGATTAACAAATCAAAGGGACCTGATTCCCTTCTGAAGACAATAGAAAACCAGTGTAATTGAGAAAAGAATGGCACCAAAAGCTAGATGTGGATAACTTATATATAGGGGGGAAAAAGTGCTAAATTTTTAAAAATTGTTTTACTGTGATTAGCTCTCGCAGCTGTAATCTGAAGTAATAACTCCCAAGAGAATGGAAAGGAAAAAGCAAAAGCAAACAATAACTTAGTGATCTTGTCATGCAGCAACTTCTGAAATATATGTGCTAGAGCCCTAGTTCAACAAAGCATGTAAGCATGTGCTTACACCTATCCTTAGTCAGAAAAGTACCAAGCATATGCTTAAAATTTACACATGCTTTATATGCTGTGCTGAATATGGGGCCAACGTTATGAGATCTTTCAATGCTGTATATATGCTATATATAGATTGGCACACTTATGCCTATTGGGGGAACGCACCAGAATGCAGTTCTGGGGCCCCCTATTTTTAGGCTGGCAGCATTCCAGGGCCCCTAAAAATAGAGGAATGCACTGGAATGATGCATTCTGGGGCACTGCTAAAAATAGCATGAGCAGCCGGAATGCAGCATTCTGTTGGCTCCACCTTAAACCCTGCTCCACCATCAGCCCAGCCAGCAGAGAGCCGTGGCAGGCTGGGAGTTTGTGAATCTCCCCCCTGCAGGGTGGACCAGCTTGTGGCTGGAAGCAGCTTCCAGCCGGTCAGCCAGCTTGGCATCAGCAAAGGTAAGGGCTTTGGGGGGCTGCTGGGGGTTTTGTGTGTGTGTCTGCATCTGGGGATGGCTCTGTGTGTGTGTGTGTGTGTGTGTGTGTGTGTGTGTGTGTGTGTGTGTGTGTGGCTATTGGAGCAGGGGATGGGTTCTGAGGACAGATATTGAGGGGCCAACCCATACCAGAGGGCGGCCCACGTGTGTGGCATGGTTCCAGGGCCCACCAAGTTATCCCTGCCTATTGGGACGGGAATATAATAAAAGGAGCCAAAGAAAAGAAGCAGCAAAAACTAGAAAGAGAAAAACCTTTCAAGATGGAGAATGCTGTCCAATTTTTTTAGTTGTATCATTAAAAATATTTGAAGTAACAGACATTAACAGTCTATGGGGCAATTATGGTCCACATGGGGCAGAAGGAGATTTGCATCTCAAGGCTTGTGCCATCTAATGAGAGACAGTAAAAAGATCCAGTATTTTCTATCCTCACCAGCAGCAACAAAGCAAACATAGTTCAAAGGGAACCATATTTGCATGCCGTTTGATTATTCTGTTTCTGAAGCCCAGGGACACTAACAAAAGTGGTTTTAAAGCCTAATGTATGTGCTGATCTGCAGTCTAAATTCCCCATCTCCTCTTTTCAAAGGACACTGTGCAAACAGGTTAGAGGCTGATGAGTTTGGACCCTGATGTGTGTGTACAAGATGTCCCCTGATATGTACCGAGGTCTGTCTTACCGGCTTCAGCTGTATAGACTATTTTGTCATCAAACTGCTGAACAGAAAAATCCAACAGCCATTTTTTTTTTGTAGCTTCTTCACTGAATATTTACAGGTTAAATATTTGTTTACATTCTCCAAAAACTGAATTTAGAATCTGCTTGAGATCATCTTCTGCTATTTTGTGCAGCATACTCTGAACTCTGTTAGCTCTAGCAGGTGACTTTGATATCCTTGACCATGAGGTGTGGTTTGATACATCAGTGCCACCTTGCAGGAGAAGATGGAGATACTTTGGCTCAGGGCTGGCCCAAGATATTTTGGCACCCTAGGTGCCTGAGATTTTGGCACCCCCCCCCCATCATGGGCCGGATTGTGGGCCCTCCCCTATACTCCTGCAAACCTGGCTAGGTGGTCTGAATCATCGTGGCAGTGGCTTTGCTCCCTAGGCCAGGGTTGGCTCTTAGCCTGTGGCGTGATGCCAGCAGAGCAGGTGGGAAGCTTGCTGGCCCCAGTCCAGCACTTGGCACCCCCTAGAGGCTTATGCCCTGGCTGACAGCCTAGGTCACCTCCATGGGTGGACCTGTCCTGCTCTGGCTCTTTATATGTGAGAGAATCCAGGGTGTAATTATGGGAGATTGTTTATCTGAATTGAAGGTACCTTGGAGTTCCAGTCTCTCTCTCCATCTTGTTGTGGTCCATGTGTATGACAGTCACTCAGACTCACACTTTCTATTTCATTGGAAATTTCAACATTCAAAATTTGCTTTTTTTTCAGTTCAGCATAAAATCAAATATTTTTCAAATTTCCCATGACCAAAAATATCAGTTTCTGCAAAAATTTTGTTTTGTAATTTTGCTATGATGATCTATAGTATAGTATGTTGTAGTTGTCAATTTCTCCTGTTTTCTTTCTTCTAACACCTAGTGTCAGTGAATGGAAGTAGCCTTCTAGAAACCAGCACTGATCGACTACATGGCAACTGTTATGTCTCTTCATGTTTGTGATTATTTGTTAATATATTATAACATTTTGAATAGTAAATTATCCCCTGGCTGCCTAGAAGCCCAGTTTATTCTTTTATTACCCCAGAAATATATAAATGAGTCCTCAGCATTATAGCATGTATGTGTATCCATATAGAGGCACCTTTCCTTGTTTAAAGCAGATGTTTTCATATCCATATATTTATTCACTTGCATATTTGTTGTTAAGGCAAAACTTGTTTGTAGTAATCTTTTGTAACTGAAACCCACTCTAACTTTACCATTTACTTGTAGTTTCAGTAATTATGTTTTGATTTTCTGTTCTAATTGGCAGGTGTTTTTAGAGATGTATTGAAAATATACAAAGGTATGTTTCATAGTGTTTTTATTACCTATTCATGATTCAGGTAAAGGAGTTTTGCCATATTATCCAGGATTTGTGACAACCAACGTGACTCATTTTTTTTTTGTTTACTAAACATTTGATCTTTTAATTTGGATGGTAGTGGGGTACTAAATCTTCTTAAGATTCCCTTTATAGAATTGCTTACAACTCAAAAAATGTTACCCAATAATGGATTCAAAATACCGAAAAGTTAAAATACTTTTTTGGAATACTAACAACCCTTTTTAAAGGGTTCAGGGAACATGTGCTTAATGTTTTATTGGAGCCAGGGATATGATAGTACAGTGTGGGTTGAATATGTGAAAATGGTTTTATGGTGCCTTGTAATTTAGCAGTGTATTACACTTGCTCTCAGCAAACCAATTCAAAGCAGTAAAAAATGATGAGATATTAACTAATGGTTAAACAAAGCCCAGCTATCTCATCTGTCATTAATGCCATTCATTATTTTTATAAGGGTTCTAAGCATCCTTATGTAGTGTTTGTTCCAGAATATTAATATTAAGGCCAATGATTACGTGTTTATAATGAATATAGCTACTTTATAGTAGAGTGGAGCCCAATTGAAGCGCAGGTGGATTCAGTAAATGTCCTGAATTGTTTCAATATTTGCAGTATGCAAATTGTAATTTTATTTACAGTAACTCTCTATTTTCAGGTAAAACTCATCCAGCATGAACTCTACGGGTATGTCCATGTCTCTTTTATTTTGAAATAACACTGGTTATTTCAAAATAAAAGAGATTAGGTCTACATGATATATTCTTATTTCGAAATGATGGGCTCCGTCATTTTGAAATAAGAGCCGTCATTTTGAAATAGCTTAAACATACTTTAAATCGAAATGGCTGTTATTTCAAAATGGTTATTTCAAAATAATGTTGTTCGGATGTGTTATTTTGAAATAACCATTATTTCAAAATAACACTTTTGCCCTTTTCCTTCCCAGGATGCCTTCCTTTTAGCCTGTATTGGGTAGGGGCATGGCCCAGGGAGGGGGCCATATTGCCACACCTCCCATGGTGCCCCTCTCCTAAAGCAAAATAGCAAGTCCTGTGTTTGGACACACTATTTTGCTTTGAGCTTTTCCCTTATTTTGAATTAACATTTCTTAATTTGAATTAACTTATTTTGAAATAAGGACTTTATTTCAAAATAATTCATTTTGAAATAACTTATTTTGAAATAATGCTGTACGTGTGGACATAGCCTACCAGATCAACTGAAAGCAACACTATTCAAGCTCATATAATGATAATACAGAGTAGTCAATCAGATGAAATCCACATCCCATGGCATGGCCACATTATAGTGCTACTTACAACTCACTTCCAATTGACATTCTAGTCCATGGGAACACATTTTGGGAAAACATGTACTCATTTCTATATCCAGATTCAAACTTTTTGGCTGGGGTCCATCTCTATGGTGGGCTGCATTTGGAGAATAAACTTCTCTGAAGGATTTCAGGGAAGCTTGGACCCAGATGCAAACTTCTTATTTCAGCCTACCATGGCAGCTATATGCTGCATGAAATAAATATATTTGTAGAAGATAAAAAGAAAAGCATGGCTATCTTTAAAATAAAATCCATCCACATATACAGGAAGGACGGTCTGAAGACCAATTAACTGAGGTCCTGTCTTCATATGCACCCTAGAATACTAAAGCAGCTGACTCAGGAGAGATCTGAGTTATCAATAGCCATTGGCTATTGTGTTTGAAAAATCATAGAAGACTGGATTGATCCCAGAGGACTGGAAAAGAGCAAATATAGTGCCAATCTATAAAAAAGGAAAATAAGGCCAACCCAGGGAATTACAGACTAATCAGCTTAACCTCTGTACCAGGAAAAAGAATGGAGCAAATAATTAAGGAATTAATTAGCAAACATCTAAATAAGAATAAGGTGTTTAAATGATGGTCAGCATGGATTTGTGAAGAACAAATCATGTCGAACCAATCTGATAGCTTTCTATGATGGGGCAGCAAGCTTTGTGGAAAGGGGGGAAGTGGTAGATGTAGTATATCTAGACTTCAGTAGGGCTTTTGATATGGTCTTACATCACCTTCTCATTAACAAACTAGGGAAGTACAATGTAGATTGAGCTATTATAAAATGTAGCTAGTTGGATAACTACTCCCAGAGAGCAACAATCAGCGCTTCATAGTTATGCTAGAAGGAAAGGCATAACAAGTGGGGTACTGCAGGAATCAGTTCTGGATCTGCTTCTGTTCAATATTTTCATCAATGATTTAGATGAAGACATAGACAGTACACTTATAAAGTTTGTGGATGATACCAAAATGGGGGGGGTTGTAAATGTTTTGGAAGGGTAGGATTAAAATTCCATATGATCTGAGCTTGAGAAATAGTTTGAAGTAAATAGGATGAACTTCAATAAGAACAAATGCACTACACCACTCAGGAAGGTACAATTAGTTGCACGCATACAAAATGGACAACAGCTGCCTAGGAAGGTGTACTGCAGAAAGAAATCTGGGTGTCATAGTGAACTACAAGCTAAATGTGAGTTAACACACAGGGTAACACTGTTGCAAAAAAAGAAAACACGATTCTGGGATGTATTAACAGGAGTATTGTAAGTAAGACATAAGAAGTAATTCTTCTACTCTACTTCATGCTGATTAGGCCTCAACTGGAGTATTGTGTCCAGTTCTGGAAACCTCATTTCAGAAAAGATTTGGAGGAAGTCCAGAGAAGAACAGCACAGATGATTAGAGGTCCGGAACACTTTACTTATGAGGGGAGATTGAAAGAATTGGCTTTGTTTAGTCTGGAAAGAGGAGACTGAGAGGGGGCATGATGACAGTTTTCAAGTACCTAAAAGGTTGTTGAGGAGGAGGGAGAAAAATTGCTCTCAACTGTTGATGAAAGGACAAAAAGGAATAGGCTTAAATTACAGCAAGGGAGGTTTAGGTTGGACGTTAGGGGAAAAAAAGATCCAAACTGTTAGGGTGATTAACTACTGGAAGATGTTTCATAAGGTGGTTATGAAATTTCCATCATTGGATGTTTTTAAGAGCAGGTTAGATGGACACCTAATAGGGATGGCTTAAGAGGGTCCTGCCATGACTGCAGGGAACTGGACTTGATGACCTCTCATAGTCCCTTCCAGATTCTCTGGTTCTATTCATTATATAGTGTGGGTTTTTTTGTTTTTTTTTTAATTAGAACATGGCTGTGAAGAGGCAACTTAGTTTATACAATTCGTACAATGCGGGTAGTGTAGACCAGGGGAAGTTGTACTAAGTTTTGTGTCAGCTAAATTGTTACAGTGACGATCAGGCCTCAGATGGGGCATACAGCCAGAAGGGTCCCCTGTGATTATCTAGAACAGTGTTTCCTAACCAGTGTGCCATGGCACACAGGTGTGCTCTCAGTCCTGAGCAGGTGTGCCACAGAATTTTTTGAAAAACTACTTGAGAGTTCTGGATTGACTCATGAATATTCATGAGTTAATTTGACAACTATATGGTGGTGTGCCTCAAAATAATTAAAGGTATCCAGGTGTGACACAGTGGAGAAGAGGTTGAGAACCTCTGATCTAGAAGACTGACTTCCTGTGTAATGTAGGCTATCTATAGAACTTTCTTGAGTTAATTCTTGTTTGAACTACCATATGTGTTTTAGGAAAACATCCAACCTTGATTTAAAAATTTACAGTGATCGAGAATCCAGCACCACACTGAGCAAGTTGTTCCAATGGTTAAATAACCTCACTTTTAAAAATGTATCATCTGTTTGTAGTATGAATATGCCTCACTTCAACTTAAGCCAACTGGATTGCATTATACCTGATTTCTGGGCCTTTTTGGGTCAACATAGAACTCTGTTGTTCCTGGCTCATAAGCCTGAATATCCATTCACTGCTGCTCTTTTTTAAACACTGTTTTTAAAAAAATATATTTACTTGCACAGTATCCTGTATCAATGACTTTGCTTGCTAACTGTGCATTTGATGAAGAAATGCTTGTTTTTAATTCATTTTATGAATTTGGAGTCATGCTGGCCTTGTGTTGCAGTAGGCATTGAGGGAACTTTGCAGAATTTCATGTGGCTGTTTGGAGAAGCATTCGCTTCTGACAGCCATTTATAAGATCTGCCAGGAATGACCCAGAATGCTGAACTACAGCCCCAAATTTCACAGAGTTCCATTGCCATGAAGAAGCTTCTTTGGGGTTGGTGAGGGGGAAGTGTCTTATATTATCATAATGTGGAGGTGCCATGCCTGTCTTTGTCACTTTTCCTCCTGCTCCCAGTTTTATCTTTGTCTCTACAAGTTATCCGGACTGAAGAAGTATCTGCACTATCAATTTATATCTATCTTGTGTGGGAAATTACCAGTTCTGCTGTAGTGGGTTCCATGCTTTTCTCTCTTGTTGTGGGTTAGAGCACCCCCTTACGTCCCTTTTCCTTGTGTTTGCTACTCCAGCAGCACCCAGTGCTTGAGGTAGTGATTCTTTCCCCTGGACTGTCTCCTACCTGCCTCTTCAGCTTCTTGGGCTCCTTGCCCTCCTTCCCCTTGGGGAGGGTCTCTCCCAGGCCTCCTGCCTGAGGAGTCTCACTCTTTTTTCCTTTTTTGTAGCAGGGTTCTTTTTCTCCAAACCTCTGGGTCTCACAAGTACCTCTGTCCTGCCTCAGCATGGTTTCCATGGCCACGTCTGTTTGTCCACTTGGGCCTGATGCTTAGAAGGCAAGACTCCCACCAGTGTTTTTCCATCACCTAGTTTCCTGGTCCTCCAGCCAGTTCCAGCACTCCTTTAGCACTACTGCCAGCTCTCCTCACTCTTTCCTCTGTCTGACTGAGAAGGAGCTTCCTATCAGGTCCCTGGAAGAGCCTTGAGTGGCCTCAGGTGCAATAATCAATCCATACTAACCTCTCTTCAGTCCACAGGTAATAAGACTCTCATCATGACAGGGCTGATAGACTGCCACCAATCATCTTCCTGTTGTCTGGTTCTCCCCGTGGCCTTTACTGCTGCTGGGGGGAGGGCACTGCTAGTTCAACTTTCAGGGACGGAGTAGAAGGCCACTATTGACACCCTCACTGAGGAACCTCTGCTGGCTCCCTGCTGCCCAGAAGTTTGCTGTTGACACTGAGGATGAGGAAGGGAGCTACTGTTGATGCTGCTGCAGCACGCTGTGGAGAGGATATTCCTAGTGGACTGAGTGACTGTCTTCTCTCTGCTGTCTCCTGGGCTTGTGGTGATCACTGCTGTCATCTCAGGAGGCAGCAGGACTGGTGTGAAGCCCCCTTACTGGTCCACCTACCCCACCCCCAGCCACCACTACCCCCTCCACCATTGCTGGTTACTATATGCCCCTGCCTTTGCTTCTCAACCCAGCTGCTCACCTTGAGCCTGTTACATCTGCGGCTTTATGTACAGCAGCAGGCAGTGACTGTGTTTGTGGGTGCATGTGACTTCTTCCACCTCTCAGACTTGCCTTTTCTTCCCCAACTGTGTCTGACTGGAAGACTTCCCCTCACCCGCTTTGCTCACCAGTCTCTCTGCAGCAGCTTGTCCTTTCCCCTTGCTACCTGCCTCATGCCACCCACCTTCATTCCCCACCTTTTTTTCCCCACCTTGACCTGTTAGGAGTTTCAGTTAGGTTTCCTGCACAGTCCTGATGCTTGGATGTTGTTGAGTTGCCTGCTTAGCAGTAGACATTCATAAGGCCACATTGTCTCTCACAAACACAATATCACATATTTTTAAGGAAACATGTCTTCATAGAAACCCACATTATCTTTTACAAGATGTCTTTGTAGTCACTGCCACTCCCAGTTTGGTCCTGCACTCTGACCACAAGGGCTAAATTTCAAATGAGAGATTATTTAAATTGCCAAGTGTACACTAGATCCAGGATTTCAGTTGTAGAAATAGGTAGAACCTCTCCCTTCAGCACCATTCGAACAACTTAGAGTCTTTACTGACAAACTGAAAAAAGGAGAACCAGAAACACAGAGAAGTGATATGACTTGCCTGGGATCATCATTAGAGCTGGGAAGTGAACCTATGTCTCCTGAGTTAACGCTTTGTCCCCTAGTGACAGTCCATGCTGCCTCCCCAGACTAGAATAATAAACTCATTAGAAATATTTGCATTTCTGTATTTTGTAGTTGTTTTTACAAATTCCCTTATATTAAATATACTATTAATTCTATGAACAATAGTGCAGTATATGAAAATGTAGTATGTGTCCTGCAGTGCCTTCTTGCTGGAAAAGGTAAAATTTATAATTATGAATTACACCCAGCAAACTTTCTCTCTAAAAATTTCATGATCTGCAAATAAAATGAAAAAAATCGGCCATATTCTGCTCCATTAAAACAGTGTAAATCAGGAGCAATGCCATCAGAGTAATTATAGTTGCTTCAGATTTACACCAATGTAAAATGAGAGGATAAGGTAGCCTGTCTGTATTTTGTATTGATATTGTGTATAAAAATGAAATGTACATTATCAGATTAAAATAAGTAGGCATTTGCATGCAGAGAAGCTACAGTGACTTGATTTTCTGGATTGCAAGAAAGAAGACCTATTTTATTCAAAATTGCCTTGAAGTAAATGGGGAAAGTTTTCCCTGTTTCTGCATCAGAAGTTACTTTTAGTACAGTTAGTTTGCATTATTTTAAAATTTTGAATTGCCACTCTAATTAATTTGGAAAATAGAGGTGCTTCACTGCTATGATGATGGAGCCTTATAAATGCCTAGAGCGAAAGTTATCTCACTTCATTAGCATAATGTAGGCAGCAATCCTGTAGTACATATTGTCAGACAATGTGCCCGTGTGCTAAACTAACTTGAAAAAATGGAGCTGTGTGGCTTTATTATGTGGCCTGACCTGAGATAAACTGATCATGGGTCCTAGTCTCTCAGGATGAGGCCCAAAGTGATTAACATACTTTTGTTAAAGGCTTCCCAGTAGAAGGGAGGCAGAGCATTCGATGAACCCATCTGGTGGCCAGATTCTCTCTCTCTTTTTATTTTAGTCTGCTGAAAAGTTCAGGGGAGGCTTAATTAATTCCTTGGAGATGTTTCTAAGTAAATGTTTCTTTATGTTGTTCTGGCCTGACAGCTGTTCCCTTTACTCTCCTGGATTACTGACTTTCCAGATACTAAGGGCATGTCTATGCTCAGTAGCTCCATCAGTACCACAGCCATTGATGCAGCAGTATCAGCTGGGCAGGTTGGTGAAGACCCACTAAGTTGATTGCTGCGTATTTTTTTCCATTGATTCCAGTATTCCACAGGAGCAAGAAACATAAGTCATGCTAATGGGAAAGTGTCTCCTGTTGGCATAGCATAGTGAAGAAAGGATGCCTATTCAATGCAAGGTGCATCAGCATCAACTTCAGTTACATTACTTATGTGATGAAACTTGCATTCCTTGTATCAATGGAGCCATGTATATAGACCAGACCTAACAGACTGAGCATGAGCTTTCTCCTCAACAGCAGGGGGAAGAGGGGCCTTCCCACGAATTCTGCATAGTGAATCCCATGAGAACAACTTTCTGCAGCTCTTCCTCCCAGGGACCCACTAGGCCTGAACCTTTCCTTGTCATCCTCTTATTTTAGGTCCTCCATTTTCTCTTCAAGAGCTCAAATGCCCTCCCTTATCCTATGCTAATCTGCAGGATATGAGGGCAAGCTTGTAACCACAAGAAGTGAAAGCTTTTCTTTTAACGAACCAACAATTGTAGTATCTGGGATGATCACTTTCTACCTCTTCTGCATTGTTCAAACCAAAGGCTTGTTTTCACGTCCAGTGCTGCAAAATGAAGACACTACTATGCCTAAGGGAGACTGTCTCCTGTCGGCATAGTTAATTCACCTCTGTGAGCACTGTCTACACCAGGGGTCTCAAACATGTGGCCCGTGGGCAGCATGCGGGCCCTACAGCTATTTCCTGTGGCCCACAATGACACGATCATTACCGATATTTGCAATATCATTGTATGGAAAGGTTTCAGTGGTGCAGCCCTTGGGCTACCATAGTAATCCTCATGCAGCCCTCTACTAGTCCTCATGTGGCCCTCATAGTGATTTGAGTTTGAGACCCCTGGCCTACACTGAGGGTTAGTTCAGTATAACTGTGTCACTCAGGGGTGGAGGGTGAAGAACTGTTGGGAAGAGCAGCAGGACTGACTGACGGAGTTTGGATGTGCTGCGTTTGAGATGAGGTATGGGAATTGCCATCACTCTCAGGAAAGGAGATCACCATCTCAGGCCATCACTTTAGGGACTCACCCCCTGCTGTGCCTCACTGTGTCCTAATTGGGCAGACTCGATGTCAGCTCCTCCCAGCTTGACTTGGTAGGTGAATCCTGGAGGGAGGTGAGCACAGGGAGCAAGAAAACGGGGGTGGAGAGAGAGGGATAGAGGGGGGAGAAGTGGGGCCTCAGAAGAAGACGTAGATGTGGAGAACAGGGATTTGGTTTTCAGCAGTAGAAAGATGGCAATCTTAAATTCTGCTGCAGCTAGGCTGGCCAATTAGCCTACTATCTGTGTACACCATTTCCTTTTTGTTTGTCTGGATAGCATGTCACACCAAGGATCAAAATACATGTTGTTTAGTTACAAAGAAATAATTTTGCTCTTAGAGTTGTTTATTTAGGGTTGGGTTAATGTTTCCCCAGGCTAAAATAAAAACAAAAGTATCCTTTTTTTTTTTACGATTACACAAGTGATGGGTGATATTTTAAAAAGCTCTTCAAAAGCTTTCACTTAAAAAGATGGTAATAATAAATTACAACAATTTACACAAGTCTGAAGTGAATTTTACCTACTTCCCCTCTTGATTTGTTCCCCTTCCTTTCCTCTTCTTGGTTGTTATTGATCATTTTAAAATACCAGATCAGCTGACAAAAGATGGACATCCCCAATCAATAGTCATTACTTACTGTTCTTGCTTTGGGTAGTTTGACCTTCAACTGTAAAGAAACACCTTATTCTACAACAAAAAATGATTAAGAAGAGATTTGTTTTAGCAACATGAGGGAAAATAGCCAAGGTCAGATGCATTTAGAAAAATAAATGCCATTGTGCATTTCTATTGTTTGATGCCTTCTCCATTCTAATGTGATAAAAGAAGTTTTCTACTCAGTGAAAGCACATGATGTTGCCTGGTATTTTTATTCATTTGAAATCATTGCTGTATCCTACTCTCTGCAGAAGTCTTCCTGGTGTCTATGAAATGTCACAGGGTATAATCATGTCCTGGTGAGACTGGAAGTCAGTGCTGATAAAATAGAAAAAGCATTTCTTTATTGTTTGGAGGCAGTGTGGGCTAGTGGGTATGGTGCTCATCTGGCAATCAGGAAGCCTGGCTTCAATTTCCATTAACCTCAATGAAAATTACTGTTACTGGGCACTTCTGAAAGACATGCGAGAGGTGTTGGGCACTGAAATTTAGTAGATGCCTTAATAAATTTAATCATTGACCTTTCTGAGTATCAGTTGCCTGTCTGTAAAATACTGATAATTTAAACTTTCCACCTTTCTAATCTGTGTTGAGATTTATGGATTAAAAGTCATGTTTATGTATTACTTCTTTTTTTTACTATTTTAAGACAATTGAAAGACACATGTCTTGGGGTAATAACATCTTCCAGTCAACAGATATTGTGGAACCATCCCTTTCATCTGACATGAGGCATTTTGGAACCATTTGTATCTCTATCAGTGTTATGGTGGAAGGGGACAAATGGGATATGGTGTTTGCAGTAGAAAGAAGGAGAGTCCCATGGCATTTTATAGACTAACAAATTTCTTCAGGCATAAGCATGGTGTTGGCAGTGGCTTATTGATAAGTCAAAATGGCTCGCCAAGCCCTCCACCTCTCAACATGTTGGCAGACTGTTCTTTTCCAGTTCAATGCATGATTTTGATAATGCACTTCAAACAATATCTATAATCCATAAATAGAATTCTTGTTATGTTACTCCAGCCACTTGGAAGAGAGTTCTCGGAACTGTGGGAACCTCCTTGATGAGCACTAGCACAATCTAAGAAGTATTTCTTTTTCCTTTTCTCTAGTATGGAAAGTGGGTGCCTCATGCTAATGGCTCACACTTCTGACTTGTTTGCTGGCCTCACATTCACACCTGAGGATGGTTTCTCAAGCACAAAATAATCAAGCCAGCTGCTTCAATACAGCCCAAATCTGCAAGCATTTAAGTCAATGAAGCTTTGATGGGAATATTCTTACAGAGACATAAAGGTAACAAGAGCCATAAGCAAAGCTGTAATTTCTTCCTTATGCCTGCTTTCTTCTCTGCAGTACATGAATTTTTACTGTGAATAAGAGATTCCTGTGGAACCCACAACACACCCCTGCACAACATGAGGGTGTGTTATTTGCATACCTAGTCTGGGAATCATCATCAGAGATTGACTAAACAGCTGTGTGTCCTGTGTAAATTCATGGAACTTAAGGCCAGAAATCATTAGGTCATCTGGTCTGAGCTCCTGTATAATAGATTAGACAACAACTAAGAGAATGTCTTGGACTCCTCTAGATTTGTGTAGTATAGAAATTAAAAATCTTAACTCCTCCTGCTAAAAACCCCAAGTTTAAGGCTCTACAATTTACTTTACAACTTGCCTACTAGACCATCCTTCACTGTCTTCACACTTTCTCCTTCTGTCTTCACAATTCCCTTCTTTTCAGCCTCTCTACACCCCCCCAATGGTTTACTAGCATTAACTTTAGTAGTTAATCACAAGTTATTTTAACATCATTTCCCTGAAATCAGAAATACATTAGTTTTTGTAAGTACACACTCAATCCTGCTGTTGAAATGTAGAGTGGATTCTAGCATTAGTATATTTCATATGCTTGACAGAAGTACTTCAAAAAAGAAAAGGATGCTCCTACTCTTTGAACAGTGACTGTAAATATTGTAGTCTCTGTCTCTCCTCCCCCTTTTGTTTATTCTAGGGAGTACCTTGTGGAAAAGGTCCGAACAAGCTTTTTAAGGCAAGGGCTACAATAACACATACTTGCACTTTCTTGGTAGCAACATAACTGCAGTAGCATGGGAGCAGCAATGGAGATATTATGAAAGCTAGCTTGGATGTGTGTAAGCAAGCAAGGTGAATGCCCCTAGGTAGAAACACATGTGTAGCCTGAACCTAGTGGAGTTTAGTGAGAATGGCCTGAAGGTCAAAGAGTTATCTCCATCCACTCGGTGTACAGTTTGCCTTAGTCTGACTGCTGTGGACAGTAGTCTCTCTGGAGTCTAGCAGTGCCACAGAGAGAGATCATTGATATGTGGAATAGGGCATTTGTGTCCTACAGGGTCTGAGTACACTACCTCTGAAGAATTACCAACTCTTGTTAACCTGTAGGGTGGCAGATTGGTTTCCAGTGTCGTCCCAATGGTATGGTGAACCAGGGCAATCGCCTTGAGCTCTGTGCTTTGGGGAGCCCTGTGCTTTGTTCCAGGACTGGCCAGGAGGCAGTAAGTTGCTGCCAGGATCCCAGCTTCATGCTGGGACTGAGAGGGAGGCAGGTGGCTGCAGCCCTCCTCCTGACTGGGAGCAAGGACGAAGTGGAAAGTGGCATTTACAGTCCACCTCCTGGCTATGTGCCAAGACTCAGTGGGAGACAAGGGCTGCTGTCTGGGTCCTGACTTCATGTTGGGACCAGCTGGAGAGGGTGAGTAGCTGCAGCTGTGCCGTGGGACCAGCTGGGAGGTGGGTGGCTGCCACCAGGATCTCAGCTTTATCCTGGGCCTTGCACCCCACTAGGGATGGCCCTGCCAGGTTCAATGAAGGCTAGACCGAGTATTGGATATTAACTGTGTGTTTATAAGCACAAATACTGAACTGCATGTGTAAATCCCTAACATGTTTCAAAGTTTATCTCAAGCTTAACAAAACTTAAGCAAAGGTTTTGAAGTTTCCTCAGCTATTGCCTTCCCCTTGCTGCTAGTATAGCCCACTGGATGGTGTGTGTTACGTGTCCCCCTGTGTGGCTGTTACAGCTCTCAGTTGGAGCACTTACCTTATATTGAAGCAAATCACGCTTTTATGTTCCCCGATTCAATGCTCTGTGTGTCAGCCAATGGGTTGACATCCTGTGATCCCGTTTGAGTGCCAGTAGCAGGAAGCTGACTCATTGTGGAAGGGATAGCTCATTAACAACAGTCTGGATACAAGGGAGTGACCAGCTTTCTGGGCAGACAACCTGGCTTCCAGGTTGGTGATGGCTAACTGTACGAACAGCCAACTTTAGGTCTAAAGCTAGGGCTTTTTGCTGCTTTTGCAGTTACCAAAATGGCGACACACCGGAAACGGTATGACTTGGCACAGTGGGCCTCAGTATAATTTACATGAGGGCCCATTTGCATGGTTCTGACAGCATAAAGTGAGTGGCAGGATACGTTTATGCTGCAGAGAGATGATTTGCAGCTCAGGTAGGCATAGCTGTGTTAGATTCAGTACCCTTAATATAATTTAAAGCCATCTTATTCTGCTAGAATGATGTAAAGGAGCCTAAGGCCTAGTCTAAAACTTAGGTTGACAATTTTTCACAACCCTGAGAGAAGTAGTTAAGTCAATGTACACTGTGATGCAGACACAGCTAGGTCGATGGAAGAATTCTTCTATGGCCTAACTACTCCAGCACATGGATTTACTATGGTAATAAGTGTCCATGCTTTGGTGAGACTGTTGAGGCTAAGAGTTGGTTGAGTCTTTCACTGTCCAGAGATGGCTTTGGTTAATTTATCAGAAATGGTGAACCATGCTTTCCACAGTTACATGTGTCCCAGATATTACTGTCTTATGTGGTGCTCTTGGGAAAATCTTAGAACGTGAAGACCACTGATGGCCTGGTAGTGGCTGTTGTAGTTCAAGGTGGGTTTCAGCAAAGGAGACACTTATCCGAATGTTTTCAAAGCTAATACTTTGAGATTTTGGGCTGAGTTGGAGTGAGTTCTCACTGATCCTGACTCAATTTGTCCTTTCCTGTTTGTTTGGTGAGCCATTGGTTTTGTTTGTATAGGTAATTGGCATGTGGGGTATCAAGTTCTTGCATGGCCATGACATGCTGACTACATATGGCAGGATGGTTCATCTGCTTGTTGTCTCAATTTTTATTTGTCATTTGCAGATGCAATGCCTTACAACATGTCTCTTTTTTTCAATGCAAGAGGGCTTGAAAGGAATTTGAGATGTGGGTGTTACGGCATGACTGTAGCTATGCTTTTATTTTTGGGAATCCAAAAAGAGTGGTTGAGAGGCATGGATTTTATTGGCAGGCCATTTCTCATTTTCAGCAATTCCCTCCCCCCCAGTGATTAATTCTACAATATCATTTATGGTAGTATGAAGCTGCTAAACTCATACATGATGCATGAAAATGAAAAATAATTCCAAAATATCTGTTCATGACATTTTAATCCTAATTAAAATTGAAGGTGGAAGGAGAGGGAATGATATACACCTTATAATTCTGAGTTATTCCCCATCAAGCAAGATTTTGCGTTCCAAATCCTGCTCCCCCCACTTAATTTTGAGCTAACCTTGATTGACAGTGTGGGGAGTAGGATGGCGGCCAGCTTCTTTGGAGAATTTATTTAAGGTTTTTCTGAGCTGTGAAAAGGATTTGTCTTTGTCAGTCCTGACAGCATGCTTGATCAGAGCCATGGTCAGCCTACTCATCAAGAAGGAAACCGTGGGCGGGGGGGGGGGAGGGGGGAGGGAGACGGAGAGCGCCTACGCAACAAACTAATCTTATTCATCCAAACTATTTACACATGTTGACATTCTAGCCATCATTTCACTAATTTCTTGGGAAATCAAATAAGGCAACTGTTCAGTTTACTCTTTAATTTACTTATCAGGTCGCTCAGGAAAGGAGGCTGAGTGGGATCACTGGGGCCTGAGGGAATAGAGAACCATAGCTTACTTACAAAAGCATACTTTACATGTTGTGGAGTTTTGTTAGCCAATTTCAGAACACCCAAAGGAAATCAGTGATGAGCGAATATTGAGGTTTAGATCAGGAAAGCACCCAAAGTTTAGAGGCTTATCCAAAGCAGTTGAAACTCTTTTTGGTCTGGAAATTGATCCAGGAATCATGTGAAAATAGGTGTTCCTGTGAGATTTCCAGTGTGTTATGATTCTAGTCAACTGTGTTCTTTTGTTATTCTTGCTTCTAGTCCTGGCAAAAGCCATGTGGTATGCAAGCACTGGAAAGAGTAAAACAACAAACAATTATTTGAATTTTCTCAGTGCTCAAAATACAGAACAGATCTGCTGCAGAACCTTTTGATGGTGTCTAATTTGCACATCCTTGATATGACTTGTTACCTCTTTTTCCCCATAGTTTGGGAATTTTGCTACTGGAGAATTTTAAAATGTTAAAAATAACAATAATATATAATAAATAATAATATAATTAGCATTCCAAAAAAGCATTTGAAGATTCAACAGAAAAAAACCCCTCAAAATAAATCTACAATATACTTATACTCAAACAAACAAAATAAAACAAAGAGATACTGTGGCACCTTAGAGATCAATACATTTCTTCAGGCATAAGCTTTCTTGGACTCCAACCCACTTTATCAGATGCATGAAGTGGAAACTACAGTTGAGAAGTCTAGATACACGTCAGTATGAAGGAGAAGCATTAGAATTGGGAGGGCAAATGCTGGCAAAGTCAATTCAGTTAGGGTAGATGAGGCTCATTCATACCAGTTGATTAAAAGGTGAAAATGTGTAAACAAGAACAATTACTTTTTGTAATGTGCGAACAAGACCCTATACCAAAAACCAGCTGACCACAATACCTGCCTGTATGTTTCCAGCTTTCCTGTGGACACATTACACAATCCATGTCTATAGCCAGGTCTTAAGATGCAACAAGAGCTGCTCCACTGCTCCGATCCCTCAGACAGAGACAAACACCTACAGAATCTCTACCCAACGTTCCTAAAACTACAATATCCACTTGAGGAAATGAAAAAACGGATCAACAGAGCCTGACAAGTACCTAGGAATCACTTAGACCTGACAAAGAAAACAACAGAACAGCAGGGCCATAACTATGGTGGGGCAAAAGGGCAAGGCCTTGGGTGAAAGATTTCTTAGGGGTGACAGACAAGCCTGCCTAACCTCGAAGAGGAATGTGCCTTGGGAAAGGCACATTTCCTCCGGGAGCCAGACTGTGGCTGGAGGAGGTCATCTCCCGCTGTGCCCCCAGCATGCAAGGTCTGGTCAGGTGCATGCTGGAGGGGTGGAGGGGAGAGAAGTCTGTCCACCAGCCACACGGCCAGCAGCACAGCTGCTTTGGCCTCTGCCGGGCCCACAGCCAGGTAGGAGAAGGTGATGGTGCACTGGGGGCTGGGCATCAGCAGTACCTGGGTGGTTGCGGTGGGGGAGGCACCTTCCTGGCCCTGGGTGACTGGCTGGTTGGTGGAGGAGAGAGCCAGGAAGGCACCCCCTGACCCTGTGCTGCTGAATGGCCAAGCTTTGCTGGCTGTGGGGGCAGGGGAGGCACCTCCCCAGCTAGGCTGGCTGGCTTTTATGGGTGAGGGAGCCAAGGAGGCACCCCCTCTCCCCGATCCAGTGTTGCTGAGTGGCCAGGCTTTGCTGGCCATGGGGGCAGGGGAGGCACCTGCCCAGCTGGGCTGGCTGGCTGGTGGTCAAGGGAGGCATTCCCCCACCCCACCCCACCCCACTGCCAACGGGTTTGCTGGCCAGCGAGAGAGGTACCCCATCAACCCTGGCTGGATGGCCAGCCAGGCTTGGGAGCCAAGGAGGCACTCCACCCTGAGCCTGTGTTGTTGGCTGGTCAGGTTTGCTGGCCAGCTGGTGGGGGGGCACCTGCCCAGCTCAGGGGCTTGGTGCTACCTGAGACTTGGGTGAGCCAACCAGGGGAAACAGTCCTGTGGCAGTTTACTAATGTATTATGCATTGTGTGAGTTTAAGGGAGAAAATCCTACTTAGTCAGGCTCCTTGATTTTCTTTTACAGTCTGACCTGATTCAATGACTTACCCTTCCCTGCATTTATTTTCCTCCCATTCTGTGAGTTCCCCATCTTCAAAGCATATGAGGAAGTTGGATTTTCCTACAAAAGCTCCTGTGATAAATAAATGTTAGTCTTCAAGTGCCACAGGATTCCTTGATTGTTTTACTGAACTAGGCTGAAAATGACTGCCCCTTTGGAACTACACAATATTCCATGTATGTACTTACGTTCTGTTTGCTTGAAAAGGTATTAGAGTCATTTCGTTTGGCTTACTTATGGTGAAAAAGTGTTTTGTTTTTTTTTAATACAAGTTCTAATTGTGTGATTTCCCCTGGATTATGAAGCGTACATGGAATATTGTGAACAATTTGTTCTGTGGCACTTAAAGACTAACAAATTTATTTATTGCATGAACTTTTGTGGGAGAAAATCCCACTTTGTCAGATTCTCCCATGAAAGCTCATGCAATAAATAAATTTGTTAGTCTTTAAGTGCCACAGAACTCCTTGTTTGTTTTTACTGAAGTAGACTTACGCAGCTACCCCTTTGGATCTTGGAATATTGTGAAATTTTGAAGGGGCAGCCATGTTAGTGTGCTGCAGGAAAAAAAAAAAAGGAGGAGTCCTGTGGCACTTTTAAAGAGTGAAAGGAATGATTCTTAGAAGAATAAATGGATATGAATGCATTTAAACTGGCAGAGTGTTCTCCTTGATTCTGCACACAAGACTTTCTCTGCAAGGTGGTCCCCAGCTCTTGCACGAGGGTTGCAAAAAGTTATGTTCACTTGAGCCCCATCAAACATATAGGTAACCTGATGTACTTTTAGCATGCTTATGGGAATGTTTGTAATTTTTATATGTTTTCTCTTTAATGCTGTGTTGTGTTAAAACTCTTAGTTAAGAGGAAGTGAGACACCAATCTCTGCTCAGGGGAGATAATGGCTGCGAGTTGGATCCCCTTCAGTAGATGCCCTTGAGGGATGGGGGGGAGGTGGAATAGAGGTGCAATAAGCCTGAAACTGTGATACCTGTATCAGTGTTTTTTAGAACCACCTCACTCTTACAATCTGGATTTGTGGAAGCTGTATATAGTTAGAATAGAGATTACATTTAACAAATTGTCAAGGAAAGGAAATAGGTTTATCTCTAACTTTCCCTGAAGTCTAAAGTACCTGTCTTCAGGTAAGATCAGTCTGTGATGGAAAACCACTCTAAATTTAACACAGGCAGTTTTTGGAAGCAGATGAAAAATACTAACATTAATGATCTTCAAATTTCAAAAGAGGGGCAGAGGGGGAAAAAACATCCATGAATTGCAAATAGTTAACAATGCCTTTAAACAAGGAACTGAAACATTTCACTCTAAATTACTGCTTCTCTAAAAGTTAAAATTTGCACTCCTTTCCTAGGTTGTGCTTTTTTTCTCTGGGGGATGGGGGTGGTGGGTTATTTTGGTGGTGGTAGTTGTTTTTTTTTTTTTAAACAGATTGCCTTTTGTGTGAAAAACCTGCACAGAAAAAAAATCTAGTTTTACAGTTCAAATTACTGATATCTCCAGATTTAAATCCCAGCAACAGTGGTAGCTGAGTTAGTTACGTTCGTGTACAGAAATTATGGTGAAATGACCTGGTGCGTTTTGCAGTAATTATGCAGTGGGTTTGATTTGCCTGACATATCATGTAATTCTACTGATTGATTGGAGATGATGGTAAATTTCATGTAATTTTAGTTGATTTGAGGGGGCGCATTTCATGCTTCTCGCCCCGGGCACCAAAATTGCTAGTTACGGCCCTGCAGAAGAGCACTGGCCATTGCCTACAGCTGCCAGCTAAAATCCCTCCAACACCATCAAAGATCTACAGCCTATCCTGGAAGGTGATCCCTCACTCTCTCAAGCTGTGGGAGGTAGGTCAGTCCTTGCTTACAGACAGACCCTAAACCTGAAGCAAATACTCACCAGCAACAGAACACAATACAATAAGAATGCTGACTGAGGAACTTGTTCTGCAACTAACCCCATAGCCAGCTCTGCCCACACAACTACTCTAGTAATACCATCCTAAGTCCCAACCACATTTGCCACACCATCAAGAGCTTATTCACCTGCACGTCTGCTAATGTGATATATGCCATCATATGTCAGCAGTGCCCCTCTGCCATGTACATTGGCCAAACCAGATGTCCTTACACAAAAGAATCAATGGACACAAATCAGACGTCAAAAATGGTAACATCCATAAACCAGTAGAAAAACACGTTGATCTCCTGGACATGCAGTAGGAGACTTGAAGGTTGCCATACTTTAACAAAAAACCCTCATAAACAGACTCCAGTGTGAAACTGCGGAGCTGGAACTGATTTGTAAATTTGATACAATTAGATTGGGTCTGAATTGGGACATGGAATAGTTAGCATATTACAAAAAGTAATTGTCCTTGTTCACACATTCTAACCTTCTAATCAGCTAGTATGAATGGGACTCATTTACTCTAAGAATTGACTTGCTAGCACTTCCTTCTCCATTTTAATGCTTCCCCTTCATCCTGGCATGTGTCTATGTACCTGTCAATTGTCATTTCCACTTCATGGATGTGATGAAGTGGGTTGGAGCCCATGAAAGCTTATGCTTGAAGAAATTTGTTAGTCTTTAAGGTGCCATAGAATTCATGTTGTTTTTACTGTACACAGACTAACACAACTACCCCTCTGGAGTTTAATCAATAATGTAATAATAAATAGTATCTTGCTCTTGTATAGTACTTTTCATCACATATTAAAGCACTTTACAAAGAGGATGTTTTATGAATATGAATGTTCAACAAATACTGTTTCAAACAGCCAAGTGCTGCTGCAGTTGCAAATTGGCAAATTAAAAATGAAAGGCCATGATGCTCTTAAAATAGAAAAGTCAAATATTTTTAAATAGATAGTAAATAGGCTATCAATTACAATTAATAATGATCATATAAAAGAGAATGGCCATTTTTATGCAAATGTATCTTTTTCTATTTTTAAAAAGGCTTCATGTCACGGAACAGGAAATGAGCTACCAACAATTGTTAACACAGACTGCAGTGAGTCAGCTGTCTCAAACAGATAAATCAGGAATCAGCAGATTGTTCAGTAGTAATCTACTCAATCAATAGAAAAACGTGAATTTTGGGAGATTTTTGGTTAAAAAAAGTCAAATTTACCAATGGCAATTTTTGTCAAAATTCAGAAAATATTGGCCACTTCTAGATACCTGTTATGAGTTCTTTGCTATTTTTTTTGCAGAACCTAAATGATTTGTTCAAAAGTGGCAGCTGTGTTAGTCTAGTTCAGCAAAACGAACAAGGAGTCTGGCAGCACTTTCAAAGACTAACAGATTTATTTACTGCATGAGCTTTCGTGGGAGAAAATCCCACTTTGTCAGATATAAATAAATTTTTTACTAAATAATTGGGTTATCTTCAGGTTTTGCCACCTCACTGGTGATCCCATTTTCTAAGTGACTAATATTTATCAGAGTTTCCTGAAGAAACGAAATTCCATTCCACAGAGGATTTCAATAGTTCAAAATTCAGTTTCTTCTGATTGAGAATTAAAACCAAAATTTTGAAATTCTTCAAGTAAGGGAGTGAAACTACAGCTCTGAGGAAGTCTACCTAGTGACCTGCCCCAGAGTTGCAAACTGTGGAAACCTGGTTTTCCAGAAGGCTGGAGATCTGGACAGGCAAGCTAGTGGGTAAATCTGCTAATTTCCAGTAACTCAGCCTGGGTTCTGTTGGACCTTCATCAAAATCAAACTATGTCCACAGAACCATTAGATCTTGGCCAATGAAACTTTTCATCGGCATCTTTTTCTGACTCTAACAATTATACAAAATGATATTGGTCCAAGTACAGGTCTTCTGATTACCTACTGTTAACATTTAGCCATGTTGAAAATCGACCCTTCATTACTAAAGTTAGTTTTGTGTCTCAAAGAGTCTCCAGTCTATGACACAAATTTAGCTCTCACTCTGAGTTTTTTAATAACCTCTTCTGATGAACTTTGTCAATTCTGAAATTAAAGAATATTACAACACCTTTTGTTACTGTTTTTCTAAAAAGAGCCATAACATCAGGAAATTCTTGGATGCGCTAAGGTTAGACAGTAAAGTTGATCTGTTGCGAAGGTTGATTTATTGACTGAGGAGTTGCCAGTGATATAAAAAATAATAGTTTATTTGATCAGTTGATTCATTCTGACTTGTATGAATTATCTATAATCAGAAGTCATTTAATCCATCTTTTGGAAGCTCTTCATGTCATGATAATATGGTAAATGTAACAATGGGCTTTGGTATAAGATTTGGTCAAACTCTGTTCTGCATGGGACCAGAGTAGGAGGCATTTATGCATCCCTGATTCTGTGGCCAGCCAGGTGCTGCTTTAACTTGCATCTAGTGCAACAGCATCCAAGGGACCATTCCAACAGTGAGGAATCTCGCAATTCCACACATCTTGTGGTCCTGAATAACCTTTCCATCTTTGGGTCCAGCTACTGCCTTAATTTTCATTTTTCTGTGCCTTGTTTTCCCTCTCTCTGACATGCGATTTTAGTCTTCCAGTCCTATAACCTGCCAGACATATTTGTCTTCTGAGACAGGGAGAAACTAAAAGTTTAACATGCTTACCCTTCAATTTATTAGTTAAACACAATAGTTTGATATCTAATAATGAAAAATTGCAGAGGAAGCACTCAAAAAGTGAGATATACTAATTTAGGCACATCACAGATCTGTTGGTGTTTCATGTGACATTTCAGACTCAAAGAATTTTATTTTTCTGGGGAGCATCAAAAAAGTGTGAAAAATAAGGCCTAATGAAGCATGGCTTCTAAAGCCTTAACTAAAGTCATTATTATGGCACATTATAAATAGTCTTTTTTCTTTTATGTGGATAAACATGTTGTACATATTTCGCAGGAGAGGATTTTTTCCTTTCCAACTGAAGCACGTGTCCCATTTGCCTTTATCCTTGAGCACCTTCAATCACTGCATTAAAATGATGTTTAAGTGTGTTTTGTGTTTTTTTGCCAGAAAATCCATGGAAAACTACCTTATTGAAAAGAAAATGAAAAACATGTACAGCTCAGCCTTTGGACATCATCACGGCTTTCTGTGTCAGCATGGTGATTAAGCTTTCACATGAACAGTTAGTTTGGTTTTTGTCAAAAAAAAAAAGTTATCTCCTAATTACCGTGTTTGCTGAAGGAATGTTACTTGACCCTATTAAACATTTGCAAAATATAAACAAGGTTTAAAAATGGCTAGTGATTTTATTTCATAGAATCATAGGGTTAGAAGGGAATTCATGAGGTCATCTAATCCAACCCCCTGCTATAAGCAGGGCCACTCCTGCTAAATCATTCCAGCCAGGGTATTGTCTAACTGGGCCTTAAATGTTTCCAAAGATCAAGATTCCAGCACCTCCCTAGGTAACCCATTCCAATGCTTCACCCCCCTCCTAGTGAGAGAGTTTTTCTGAATAGCCAACCGTGACTGTCCCAGCTGCTGCTTGAAACCATTGCTCCTTGTTCTGTCCTCTGTTACTACTGAGAACAGCCTAGCTCCCTTCTCTTTGGAGCACCCCTTCAGGTAGTTGAAAGTTGCTGTCAAATCCCCCCTCAGTCTTCTCTTCTGCAAGCTAAATAAGCCTAGTTCTTTCAGTTTCTCCTCGTAAATCATGTGCCCCAGCCCCCTAATCATCTTCATTGCCCTCTGCCGGACTCTTTCTAATTTGTCCCCATTCTTTTTGTAGTGGGGAGCCCAAAACTGGACACAGTATACACAGTATTGCAGATGCAACATCACCAGTGCTGAATAAGAGGAATGATCACATCCCTTGATCTGCTGGCAGTACTCTGCTGCTGCAGCCCAATATGCCATTGGGTTTTTTTGGCAACCAGAGCACACTGTTGACTCATATCCAGCTTTTCATCCACCATAACTCCCAGGTCCTTTTCTACAGAACTGTGACTTAGCTGATCGCTCCCCAGCCTGTAGCAGTACATGGGATTTTTCCATCCTAAGTGCAGGACTTTGTGCTTGTTCTTGTTGAGCCTCATAAGATTTTGTTTGGCCCAATGCTCCAATGTGTCTGGGTCTCCCTGAATCCTATCCCTGCCCTCCAGCATGTTTACCATTCCCCCCAGCTTGTTGTTGTCTGAGAATTTACTAAGCATACAATCTATCCCATCCCTATTTCTTGGCTTCTTCAATTTGTAGGTGCCCAAATTTGAGGAATCTTGAGAGGATTCAGAAGCTTAAACACTTAAAACCTGACCAGTTTCTGATGTCTCATATTGAGCACCAATAAACACTAGTCACTTTTGAAAAATTAGGCCACAATTATTTTTTTTGATTGGTTTCACTTTAATTTTTGTCTCATTAATGATGCATTGGACATTCCTAATTGTAAATGTTGATAATGAACTGCAAACTGTAAAAAGTTATTAGTATTTTGTAGATAGTTTGTAATAAGGGAAAGTGATTTGTATAAATGCATAAATGGAAGCTTCTAGCTATTTGGAATTCAATGTAGTACAGAATGGGGAAAAAAGTTTTATCTTTTGTTTTTTTTTTTAATTTAGAGTGTAAATTAAGTAGCTTAATGCTTAGGGAAATATATGTTTACTGTATGCCGTTAATCAAGCTGTGGCAGGCTTTTAAGTCAAAGTCACTGCAGAAGGTGATAAACAGTCTTTTGCAGAAGAATTTTTCATATGTACGTACGTCTGAATTAATTAAGGAGAACAACTCTTCATGCACGTCCTAGAGTAACAACAGATCTCCCAGAAAACTGAAAGGTCACCATCTTTAAGTTGGAAACAGAAATAACCAGTGAGAGAGTTAGTAATAGATAACATAGTCAAGTCTAAGTTATTTGCTCTTCCTATTTCCTGCGAACAAGACAAAACCTACTGCCCTTTTGTTAATTATAAATGTGAAATTGATTCTTTCAATGGACTGACATAGTAGCTATCTCAAAAAAATCCCATTTCATACCAAAACATTATGGCATTTTATAGCAAACTATTAACTGTATTTTAATGTAAATCTAGGTAATAGATATTCTAGTTTTCTACCAGAGCTAAATAAATAATTTCTTGCAAATATTCTTTTTTGAGTTGAGAATCAAGCTGTTGTCAGAATTTTTTATATGTTTTACTCTCTACAAATATTCCAGAGTTCTAGCTTTACTTGTATTAGTACTCATGGAAAGTTAATTTTTAGCTCAAACATTACCTAACATAATTTGAATTGTTTATTGGCCAGTAGGAGTTACATATTGGAATTCATGCAGTCCTTGGTTACTAACCTGAATTATGTGATGTTGTATGCTTTCCCTGACTGGCTGATACAGGAGACATGCTAAGACATAGCATGAATTACCAATATAAGAATTCAGTATAAAATTCCAAATTATGCAGTGTTGATGGTTACATAAATAAAAAAAAAAGTCTGACAATTGAGCAATTGACAAAGTTTATCAGCAGAGGCTATTAAGAAGACTAAATAGTCATAGAGTAAGATGTGAATTGCTCAATTGGCAGATTAACAGTTTGTAGTTTAAATGAATTGCACACCAAGATTGTTCCCTAATGCTGAAATGCACTGTGTGCTATGGGCCCGCACAAGGCATTGACCTCTAGTCCCACCTGTGACTTGTGCTGGCCTCTGCACAGGTGTAAACTTCACCCAGTAGGAATCTATCAGTAATTCTCAACAAATGTGTGGATTTGATTTATTTGAATGATTCACAAATATGGATGAAAGGCAAAAAGAATCAAAAACTTATTACTTGCAAAGTTACTTATTCACTGCTTGCCTCAGTCTATATCTGTTCAGAAGAATGTGCAGAAAAATCCACTGACAAGAATAATATGGCAAAACTTCAGTGGTACAACCAAATATTTACTGACTTACTCGGCTTGACCCTGACAAGGAATTGATCTCCGTGTCTTAACATGGTTGATTTGATCATTTCTTTTCTGCTTTATGGCTATACATTGGTTTTGCTCTTTCACATTTTCCAGATGATCCAACCTTAGTAGTATAAAATAATAAATCTGAAATAGTGTAACAAAAAATGCTAAGGAAAATTAGGTCAAACATCCCTATCATCTTCTAGCACAGGTTTCTCATTGAATCTTCTGATAGACCATTATTGATGCTGTGAAAAGAAGCAATTATTGAGTACACCTGAGAGCTCAAAAGAAACAATTCCCAGTCAGTGTGCAAGAGTTGCCATTGGATCCTTTTACTGTATCGAAGCCAAAAGGAGAAAAGTGTTTTTCAAAAGTTGGTTGAACAACAGTGTGTACAAATACATAGACTCATCCCTTTCTGAGTCCAGAAGGGAATAATTCACCATAGTGTTATCTTGTAGTGTGACACTACTGCTGTGCCTTCACAGGGAGCTTAGTCTGGAGGTTTGCACTGTAGTCCTTTGAGTTAGACTGAATGCGCTAGCTGAGTCTGCTGATTCACCCACTTTGATCTCTTATTCCACATTACTACATTACTTGTGTATTGAAGTAGGTACTGTATTTCTCCTGAGGGAAAAGATTGAAGGGTGGAAATTGAGTTCACCATTCAGAATATAAAAACAGAGGCCATTATTTAAAAAACTTCTACTTTTCTAAGAAAGAGAAGTACATGTGGCAAATGTAATGCTTCAACCTGTTACTTAAATTGCATTGTCAGTGCTGCTTTTTGGAGTGTCATCAGCTTTCAGGCAGATGGATGTGCGGCTGTTTACATTGGCATGAGAACACTGGCAGCCAGCAAAATATCATTTTGATGAATGAAACAGACTTCTGATTTTAGTATCATTGTCGTCCACTGTCTGGCTGTTGTCATCACTGAAGGCGCGTGTGGTGTATTCTTTGCTTAGTACCACTCAGCATTGGGGTATCTTGTTTTCTATTGCTATGTTTGGTGCTTCACAAATACAGAAAATCACTTTCCTTTCTATTTCTAATAAGCAGCAAAAGTGGACTACAGTCATTGAAGGGAGAACATGGAGATGGTTTTACTTTTTGAATTTTAATGCATTCCTTTTGTGAAGATTAGTGACAGAACTAGAGTATCATACCCTTACACTGAGTGTCACCTTATTTCACAATAGTACAGTTTGTCAATTGGACCACTTGTAGACTAATATTCTTAGCCTGATATTGGAATCTGACTCTTAGAGAAAACTCTCCTATGTAAAACAAACAAGGAGTCCTGTGGCACTTAAAGACTAACAAATTTATTTATCACATGAGCTTTCATGTGAGAAAACCCTACTTTGTCAGATGCTTTGAAAATAGGAGAACTTACAGAATGGGAGGAAGTAAATGCAGAGGAGTGTAAGTCATGGGATCAGGTCACACTGTAACAGCAGATCAAAACAGTTGTAAAGATTCAAACACTGATGAACAGCATATAGAGGAAGATGAGGTCAAATCATCTATTGTAACGAGAGAAAAATCCAATGTCTCTATTACATCCTAAGGCAATGCAATTGAATTTGCAAATAAATTCAATCTCAGCAGCTTCTCTTTGAAGCCTTGAAGTAGTATTCATTGGTCTGAGCACAGCAATTAGCAAATCATTAACAGAGTGATCAGACAGATGAATAAGTGGTGTCCAACCTGTAGTCCACAGACTCATGGGGGGGCTGCAGAGGTGTTACAGGGGGTCCATGAACAAGCAGCCCATCCGAATAGATCCAGGCAGCAGTGTTGCTCCCCAGCTGCGGCTGGAATCTAGTGGGGGCCAGAATCCAGCCATGGTGCCCCTCCATGGCCAGATGCCAGTGGCAGCATCGCTGCTTCCTGTCAAGCTGGATCCTGGTGGCAGCGGCACTGCTCCCCACCAGGCCAGATCTGGGCAGCAGTGCTGCTCCCCACCCAGAGCCGGAACCTGACAGGAGCCAGAACCCAGTGGCAGCACCACTGCGCCCCACTGGGTTGCGTTCTGGCACCCTGTTGCTGCTTCCTAGCCAGGATTGGAAACTGGCAAGGGTGCTGCTGCTCCAAAGCGGGGTCTGGAACCCAGCCACAGTGCTGCTTCATGGCCGGATCCAGACAGTGGCACCACTGCTTCCCTCCAGGCTGGATCTGGCCAGTAGTGCTGCTCTGTGGTAGGGGCTGGATCCCGGCAGAAGTGCCACTACTCCATGATGTGGGCCCAGATCCTGGCAGGGAGCACTGCTCCCCACCTTTGGCCTGTTGCTGATCGTGGGGGTGCCTTTCCCCACCCAGGGGCCACAAAATTTTTTTGTGCTAAAAAGTGGTCCACAACCTTTAAAAGGTTGGGAACTCCTGTACTACACCATGGCTTCAAAGAGAAGCTGCTGAGATTGAATTTATTTGTAAATTCGGTTGCATTGCCTCAGGCCTTAATAGGGACATTGTATTTTTCTGTCATTCCAACAGGTGATTTGAACTCATCTTTCTCTATATGCTGTTCCCCAGTGTTTGAATGTTTGCAGTTGTTTTGATTTGCTGTTACAGGGTGACCTGATCCCATGACTTACACTCCCCTGCATTTATTTCCTCCCATTCTGTAAGTTCCCCATCTTCAAAGCGGCTGACAGAGTGGGATTTTCTGCCATGAAAGCTCATGCAGTAAATAAATTTGTTGGTCTCTAAATGCCACAGGACTCCTTGTTTGTTTTACTTAACTAGACTAATATGGCTGCCCGTTTGGAACTAATTCTCCTATGTAGTTAATGCAGTTAATAGTGATAGTAACAAAGTTATTTTATCCTGAATAGAGGAAGCTGGTATCCAATTATTTGCCTATTGTAAGTCAGTAGCAAAACTTTCTAAGATTTAAACGGTAGCAGAATTATGTCCTTAATATTTATCACTAATTTAAGAAAAAAAAGATTAAAAGTTAAATTCAGATGCCTGTCTTCCCCTCCCCCGCTGTGATAATAGTAGGTTCCTCTTGTGGGCTATGTTCACACACACAAGCCTTGTTTCGAAACAAGACATTTCAAAACAAGCTGTTTCCAAATAAAGGGTTATTTCAAAACACCTTATTTTGAAAGGGAGCGAAATAGCATGTCCACAGTGTGAACATGCTATTTCTCTTGGGGAGGGGACTGCAGGCACCTGTGGGGTGAAGCGCAGCCCAGCGCCTCACCCCGCCGTCTTTAAAGCCCAGGCTGCCCCCAAACCCTGCCGTGGGGTTGGGGGCACCCGGCTCACACCCCCCACCAGAGCTTCCCCCAAACCCCACAGCGGGGTTTGGGGGCAGCCCGGGTGGGAGGGTCAGCTGCCCCGCAACAGCTCACCCCCCCCACTGGGGTCTGCAGCCCCCTTTCTGGGGCTGAGGGACAGCCCTCAGCACCCTGGCCAGGGTGCTGAGCGTTCCCGGGCCAGAGTGCTGAGGGTCAAATGTTGTTTCGGAACACTTTGTTCCGAAACAACATGTCCCAACGGGGTTGTTTCGAAACAACTCCTTTTGAAACAACGTTGTTTCTAAAGGGAATGAGGTTTAAGTTGTTTCGAAACACCGGAACCCGTTGTTTTGAAACAATGGTACGTCATGTGGCCATGGTATTTCTTCTTTCGAAACAACCTCTGTTGTTTCAAAATAAGAATGCTGTGTGCACCCATCCGTGGAGTTCTTCTCATTCTGCCTCCTACTAATTTCCCTCTATGTACATCACTCTCATTGAAGCCTTGAATTTTTGTCTCCATCCTTCTGACCAAGGAGAGACTGGATGAGATTCTCTTTGTATCCATTTCAAATAGTGATCGCTGTTGGGTAATTTACTGAACTCTTCATCCTCAAGGCTCATCACATGCCTTCCACAGAACTTTCAGCTCTAACAGGAGCTGGGATCAAAAGATATGAACTAGGAAATGAACTCAGGCCTTTCAGATGATGCAGAAAATCCGGTCAGTGACTCAAACCTTTTTTGATTTAAAGAGTTATTTTAAACATTTAAAATGCCTACTTATTTTCTTTTTCCATCTGTCTCAGTGTTGCTTCCAGATCACTCATCATTAGTAGTAATCACTAATGTAATACAGCTAGTCCTCACTTAGTGACCTACTCGTTTAGTGACCCCTCAGAGTTATGACCGGCTCTCTGATGAGTTGGTATTATGGCAATGTACGAGAACTCGCATCAACTCTCTCAGATTACCTATATTTACAGTACACTATGCAAACTAAGTTCAGTACATTAGAGCTTAAAACATTTAAAATATATATTAAAAATGTTATAAATGATGCAAAGGTGACAAATAAAACTATCTACCGATGGTTGAAAAACCCACTGCCAGTAAAGTACATTATGCCTGAAATACCGGTAAGGGCTGCTCCTCGTTTAGTGACCAATTCGTTTATCAACCAGGTTT
Organism: Podocnemis expansa; assembly: GCA_007922195.1. Lineage (NCBI taxonomy): Eukaryota > Metazoa > Chordata > Testudines > Podocnemididae > Podocnemis > Podocnemis expansa. The sequence continues at coordinate 5,410,457 of ML681964.1, read as the reverse complement.
CAGGAACGGAACCCGGTCACTAAGTGAGGACTACCTGTACCTTAAAGTACAGATATAGATATATCTCATTGTCACTAATATATGGTTATGTCTACATTGCCACAGATATTGCAAAATAGTTGTTTTAAAATATCTGTTTTGAATTTATTATTTTGAGATAGAAGTCTAGTGAAGATTCTGTATTTTGACATAAGGTGGAAGTTCTTATTTTGAAATGAAAAGTCTTTGATAGACTTTGTGTTTTGAAATAGGGAAAGGCAATGTAAAGTATAGGGCTGCTATTTTGAAAAAAGCCAATTCCATGACTTGGAATGACTTTTTTAGAAAAAGCTATTTTAAAATAATCAATATTTTGAAATAAGTCCAGGTTTTAGTATTTCAAAATAGCACTTCCTTATTTCTGGATAACGAAGTGCTTATTTTGAAATACCAAAATGCCCCCATGGACAGGCATAAAGATTTTTGGAAATAAGCTTCCTTATTTTGAAACAACTTTGCAGTGTATACATACCCATATGGAGTCATATATACTGTAATCCCCTAAAAAATGCCATTCTGAGTGGGATCATTATTCTAGCATACAGAATGGAAACCTCAGGGGAACAAACTTTCTGTGCATTTCCAGTACCTCTGCTTTAACTTGCAAACAATACCAGGAAGTGCAAGCTGGAAGCCCGTGAATAAAAGAATAAAGGGCTAACTAACCCTAACTAAAGCAGAGCTTTTCTTGAGTTTTGGAAAAAGTCAGGTCCTATTGTATCTCTAGATATAGATCTATGACTAGCTGAAAAGGGCCCACATCAGGCAGTGATCATAATTTTTAATCAGCAACAAATTTGTTAACTCAGTGTCAAGATTTTTTCAAGGGAGCCAAAGAAGGAAACACATCCATGGTTGGTGTGAGATTGGCTTTAGGTGTATATTTCACACAGAGCAAAGAATACTTTGCAAATTCATTTTCATCAATATCTAATAATTAACAGAAATAAAACAGCCTAGGGAAATGCCTACTCCTTGCTAGAGCATGGCCTGATACTACATGTAAATAAGTAATGTGAATATACTATTCTGGACTGATATTTGTTTGACCTGTGACATGCTTAATATACGTGGCAGTGGCAAGCTTTTGGATGTCAATGAATAAGAATTGCTAATATCTTTCCAGTGTGAAATACATGCATATACTCTTCTATGGAAACAGAGGCAATGTTCTTGGAATGTTTTCAAATTTTGAGCTGAAAAGGCAGGAAATGATGATCTCTTAAACCTTCTCCATGTCTGGTGTGCTGTTTGTTTGTCTCTGTGGGCACTTAAGAGTATTTGCTTGTGAACTATAAACCAACTTTTAAAAAAAATCAACAAAATCCCCTCAAGCAGTGAACATGTGGAGTTTCTAGAGCTCATCACTCATGAACATTTTGTATTGTTGAGAAAGTTGGATAAATTAATCAAGGCCAATAGCAATACTGAAAAAGCAATTGATAATAGTTAGCCTTCAATCCTCTGCTTTTGCTCATGAGATTCATTCTGGGAATTTGTGCCCCAGTGCAGAGCAAAAGCCATGTATTCAGAAGCCTGATTTTATGTGATAGAAAAGGATATGTTTAATTCAGGCTGTAAAGAGGCTAATTACTAGGTCAGGCAATGCTTGTGTGTTTATAATCAGTTAGAACATAAACACATTGACCTTGGCCTCATAACTACTACATCTGAGAAAGAACTTGAGATAACAATCTTAGGAATATGATGAACATGGTTTCATTCTGAGCCAGCCCTGGTGCTTAGCTCTCATTGCAAATTGTATCATAAAAGTTTAAAGACTGAGATACAAGAGGGTATTTTTTTGGGGATTAACCTATATATAAAATGCCAACTTTACTGAAGCTCAAGTCTTTTCCAGGCTTTTCATCTACACTGCAGTAAAGGACCAGCCACAGAGACATGACTGGACCCCTCATTTGATGTGGCCTCACATGATTCAGGCTGCAGGGCTATAAAAATGCAGTGAAGGTCCGTGAGAAGGGTGAATTTCAGAGTCCAGACTTCAGCCTCTGCTTGAACTTCTACCTTTCTAATTTTATCCACAGAGCCAGTGCCATCCATGAAGGGGAGGAATGTAGGGGCAATTGGCTTGTGGGGTCCCCTACCCTACCCCATGTTGGGGAGGATGTGGTGGGCTGGCTCAGAGGTCAAGTTCTGCTTCCTCACCCTGCCCCTAGGCTGGCTGTTCCACCCTGGGGATGGGGCAGGCCAGCGCAGAGACTGGTATCCACTTCTGATCCCCACCCCACCCCACCCTGCCCTGCGCTGGGACCAGCTGTTCTGCCCTGGGGGCAGGGAGGGCCAACCCAGAGTCTGGGCTGCATGCTCCCACTCTGCCCCTTGCGTACGGCTTGCTGCCAAAGGCAGTGGGGGGCAGCAGGAGGGCAGGGCATGCAGAACTTAGGGCCTGGGATGGTCACCCCACTCGCCCCACCGCCTTAGGAGAGGCCTGCACAGACCTCAAGTCCCAGGACCTGAGCTCTGACACTCAGTGCCATAGTTGTTGTTTTCTTGTTCTAGGGATTTTTTGTATTAGACTCAAGTGCAGAGATCCTAGAGGTCCTATGGACAAATATGGTAAGGGAGGATGACTAATCACTATGGTCTGGATTCTGGTGTCCATATCTGGTGAGTAGTTGGAACTCTTCATGGCATATTGAACCACCAAACATGCAACTATGAGAATCTGACCCAAATTCAAATGAACGGTGGGGATTCTATACAGCCCCTCTTTTCGGTCACAACTGTGAGAATTATTCTTGCCAGGATGCAATTTTCTGTCCCTATTCTCAGTCTGATAATTAATTTACTCTTGTCAGTTTGACACATTTGGTTAGGCTATTTTTGAATTAACAGAATGCAAAATTAAGCCTCAATCCTGAGTAAGCTTTGAAGGGAACTGTCCACATGTATCTCATAGAAAGCTCAGGGCTTAAAATGAGCATTCTTGACATTAAGGAGACTTTTAGTACCAGACTAACGAAAGCCTTTAAGCTTGATCCTATGAATCATTCCACATGTCAGTAATCCTTGCCTGCATGCCTATTCCCACTGAGTTCATGTGTGAGTGAATTAAGAGTGCTGCCATTAATGAGGTTTCCATGATTGGTCCTGAAAATCTCCATATCTGAACCTGGGAAATTCTGTTGCACTTCATTGCACTCATTTTCTCTTAACTTGTTTTCAGAACATCAGATTTTAGGTTGACTGATATCCGTCAGCATAGTTCATTGCTTTTAATGTGACAGATCCTGAGACATGGTATTATCTGCAACTCCCATGAAAGCTTTTAAAATGTTGGACCTTATTTCTGGCTACTGGGGATTTAAAATTTTTAACTTAGAGTTTCATCACAACAGTTATAAGAGTTCAATTTCCTTGGGTTTTAAGAGAAAAAATAAAACTAACTAGAACCTCATGACTGAAGATCTGCTCTTGAGCCCATCAGTGCCCTTTCATATGCGCCCATGGATTGAGCGTTGTGTAGCTAAAGAGATGATAAGCTCATTTTCAAAGAATGTCACTTCCCATGTGATTTGGAAACTTTAGAACATGGGATCTGAGAGGGGGGTTTCAGTGGGCTTGCCTATTTTCCATTTCTGACCTTTCCTCTGTGTAGCATGACTTGCCACAGAGTAAACATCTGTGATCTATTGGCATTATCCAGTTCAAAAGGTCAAATAAATGATTTAGTGGAAAAGGACCAGAACTGATCTCCCCAAAACAGGCCTCCTCATTGTTCTTCTTTTCTCCTGCATTGTGAAACGTTTACTAATTTTGTATAGGAAATAATTAAGCAGAACATGCTGAGAATAAATTGGGGGTGGGGAGTGAGAAGGAAAAGTAGAAATGTTGCAGTTCCAAGTGCAGGAAAGTTACCAGGTAAAAGTCAAATGAAAGATTATCCTTAGGGATTTCTTTTAATTTTTTCCTTAAGAAGGGGTCCTACCCCACTGAATCTTAAATCATAACAACATTTAAAACATTTGCATCCATAAGTCATAGTTATAGTTTGTGATCTTCCTTTGACTTCCTAACACTCGTTTACCGTGGTGTCTCCACTTTGCTGCATCAATGGAAGAGGCCCTCTGATTGATGCAGTCTGACTCTTTTTGAGGTGGTGGATTTGCTGCGTCATTTGGAGAGCACTTCCGGGATCAATTAAGCAGGTTTCCACTGCTCGCTCAATTGATCCCACTCTATTGATCTCTGCAGCCCCAGCAGTTTAGACATAATGTGAGTTTCCATTAATCATCAGTAGTAGGAGAGTTGAACTCTTTCTCAGGCTTGCTTTCTGCCCTAGCCCTGAGCTGCAACACGCTTGTGAGTCATTGTGACTCTCATAATATATTCATCATAGGATTTCTATAATTTGTTTTGCTTAATGGTTAGCTTTACAATTATGTCAACCACAGCAGTGATTAAAAAATTAAAATGTAAGGGGAGAGTTATGTGTCATATTTATTTATGTTTTTGATTAATAAATCACAGATGCTTATCCCAATCTTGACATGTCCTTATACTTCACAAAATAACTATACAGAAGCCTGGGTGGTGCCCAAATCACCCCCCTCTGTAGGCTAGACTATTGAACCTGCTCGGGAGTATGTGACCATATTATCTCCTAGTCACTGACCTACATGGGACATATGTCTTAGTAATACTGCAATGAAGTGAAATCTTTACTTTAGTTCAGTCAGGTAGGTTATAATTACAGAAAGACTCCTACAAATATATTAGAAGCAAGAGGAAGAAGACCAAGGACAGGGTAGGCCAATTACTAAATGGAGGAAGGGGGGTGAAGATAACAGAAAATGTGGAAATAGCTGAAGGACAAAATAATCTTTTTGTTGCAGTTTCACTCAAAAATTTAATTGCGAACACATGTCTAACATAGTGAATACCAGTGAAAATGAGGCAGGATCTGAGGATAAAACAGGGAAAGAGCAAATTAATAATTATTTAGACAAGTTAAATGTTTTCAAGCTGGCAGAGCCTGATAACATATCCTAGAATACTCCAGGAGCTGATGAAGGAGATATCTGAGCCATTAGTGATTATCTTAGAAAATTCTTGGAAGACTGAAATGATTCTAGAGTAAACATAGTGCCAGCCTATTAAAAGTGGAATAAGGACAACCTGGGGAATTACAGACCAGTCATCTTAACTTCATTACCTGGAAAGATAATGGAGCGAATAGTCAACCAATCAATTTACAAACACTTAGAAGATAATAAGGTGATAAGTAACAGTCAGCATGGATTTGGCAACAACAAATCATGTCATACCAGTCTAATTTCTTTGACAGGGCAAAAAAGCTTTTTGGATGGAGGGAAGCGGAGGAGAGGAAACAGTAGATGTGATATATCTTGACTTTAGTAAGATTTTTTTTTATACCATCTTGCGTGATTCCATAAACAAATCAGGGACATGTAGACTAGCTGGAGCAACTGTAATAGTGGATGCATAATTAGTTGGAAAACCATTCCCAGAGAGTAATTACCAGTTGTTCGTGGTCAAGGCTGGAAGGGCATATCATGCAGGGGCCTGCAGGGAATAGATTGGAGTCTGATTCTGTTCAATAACACCATAAATTATTTAGATCATGGCATAGGGAGTACATTTATAAAGTCTGCAGCTGATATGTACCTGGGAGTCCCTTCCAGTCCTATATTTTTATGATTTATCAAATCATGATAAGAAATGAGACACTAATACATAAACCTTTAGGAGATGTTTTTAAATGATTTTGGAAAATGGATGACTACCAGAAAGATAGTTTCTTTGTTGGTGAGGAAAACAAAAAAAAGGGGGGTTGGCTGTTCTGAGTGCCATTAATTCACTAGTTGTGGTGATGCTGCTTTCCAAAGCCAGAAGAGCTTTTCAGCAGTAGAGCTCATCAGAGAGTGGAAGCCTTGAAAACCTGAGGAATAAAAACTAGTGAGAGCCCCTTTCCAAGGCCCACCCAAGACACTGATCCTCCACCATGAGCATGAGTTTATATGGTATATTGGGGACAGATGTAAACCCACACTTAAGGACTATCCCACACTTTTTAACACCTGATTTCCTTGGGACCCTGGAGTATGAAATTACAGGTAAGAGTTGTCTGTCTCATCTGCCTTTGTGATAGTCCATGTACCTTTGGCCTATAATGGTATAGTAGGTAAAAGGTATTATAGAAGTGTAAGACAAGAAGAACCTCAAAAGTAGTTTAGTCTAGTCCTTCGCACTTCAGGCAGGACTATGTAGTTATTGAAATGTCTATCCATCCTGATCTTAAAGATCTCCAGGGAGGGAGATTCCACAACCTTCCTAGGCAATTTATTCTATTGTTTAAATACCCTGACAGTTAGAAAGCTTTTCCTAATTTTCAGTCTGAACATCCCTTCCCACAACTTAAACACGTAACTTCTTGTCCTATCCTCAGAGATAAATGAGAACAACTTTTCACACTTTTCCTGGTAACAACCTTTTATGTACTTGAAAAGTGTTAACATGTACCCCCCCCCCCGGTCTCCTCTTCTCCAAGCTAAACAAACCTAGTTTTTCTTCCCAATATTCTGTCAAAGGTCATGTTTTCTAGACATTTAATCATTTTTGTTGCTCTTCTCTGGACATCTCTCCTGAAATTGGCACTCAGAACTGGCTACAATACTCCATTTGAGGCCTAAACAGCATGGACAAGAGTCAAAAGAATTACTCCACCTGTCTTTCTTACAACACTCTTGCTAATACATCCCAATCATGGGTTTGCTGTTTTTCCCAACAGTGTTATACTATTGACTCATGTTTAGCTTGTGATCCATTATGAGGCCCAGGTCTCTTTTCACAGTATGCTTCCCTAGGGAGTCATTTTGCATTTTGTATGTGTACAATGGCAATTGCGTTCTTTCCTAAGCGGAGTACTTACCATTTGCCCTTACTGAATTTCATCCTGTTTAGTTCAGACATTTGTGCAGAACATTTTGAGTTTTAATCTGATCATCCAAAGCACTTGCAATCCCTCTCATCTTGGAATCATCTCCCAACTTTGTGTTCACTTTATGCCATTATTTAACTCATTTATGAAGGTATTGAACAGAATCAGACTTGGGACCAAACCCTGTGGGATCCTATTCAATATGTCTTTTCAGTTTGACTGTGAACCACTGATTCTTTGGCCATGGTTTCCAACCAGTTATGTACTTACCTTATAAAAGCTCTATCTGGACTGTATTTCCCTAGCTTCTTTATGAGAAGGTCATGCAACACAATACTGAAAGCTTTATAAAAGTTAAGTCATTCTGTCAGTATGATGTGGATCTTAATAACTGATAGCAAATAATTGCTGTGTCATTTTACTTGTGCTTCTTTGTGTTATGTGTTTGATCCCTTTCCGTCTATTAAGTTACAATTAATTTCTACTCTGTGAAGAACAAGTATGATTTCAGTCTGCATTCATGTGCTGTCCTGCTATGAAAACTGGTTGGACTGGATACATTGATCTCTACCTGTAAAAATGGTAACTGGAGCCCTCAGCAACAGTGGTACTAGCTAACCCTACATGCCCACAGCACTGTTCTCGCAAAGGCCAGCTCTGACCTTTGCCCCAGGCTTCATAGTGTACTGGTTCAACAAGGAATTTAATTCACAGCAAGTAAATGAGTACATAATCCTATTGACTGCACTGACAGTAAAGCTGGGTGGGAACAGGCTCTCTCATTTTTGTCAGAGTTTTTGAGAGCTCAAATTTATTTTCCCATCCAATCATGAATCTGAAAAAGATTTCATGTTGTATCAATTGAAAGTTTATTTAGGTTTTGACCTTTATAATTTTTAGAAACTTTTTAATTTAAATTCATTAAAAATTAAAATGACAAGTTGTTTGAACCAGAAAAAGAAACCATTTATTTAAAAAATGTGGAAACATCTTTTGATAGTTGTGAAACTTTTCTCCCCCAGAAATGTTTCAAATTGGTAGATTAGTCAAAATGGTCCATTTCCTGTATCAGTTTCATTTTTGACCAATCAGCATTTTCTGATGAAAAAGTTTTGTTGGAAAATTGCCAAGCTGTTCTAATTTGGTCTAACCACATTTACATTTCAGCATGTACTTAAATACCTTGCTGAATTAAGTTCTAGAGGCCACACCCCAATAGAAAATAGCCAGGAGAAATGCTACATTAATCAGTGCATCTTCAGGGTTGATTAGCTATGCATCTTCCTGCGCTGGTCCCCATCCATTTATTTTGCAGTCCTCTTCAGGCAGTTTTTCTGAACAGATATTAAGGGTGCCTAGTGTATGTCACAATATTAAAAATCCAGCTCTGCAATTTTTTCTCATGCAAATGGTTCTGCTGTTTTCAATGGCTATGCCTATCTGGCTATGTGGACTCCCTCCTCAGACCCTATGTTATCAACATCCCCAGCTATCTTCAAGACACCACGGACTTCCTGAGGAAAATACAGTCCATTGGAGAACTTCCAGAAAACACCATTCTGGCCACTATGGATGTAGAAGCTCTTTACACCAACATCCCACACAAGGATGGATTACAAGCTATTAGAAGAACCATCCCAGATGATGACAAAGCACAGCTCGTGACTGAACTTTGCGACTTTGTACTCACCCACAACCACTTCAGATTTGAGGATCATTTATATCTCCAAATCAGTGGCACTGCTATGGGCACCCACATGGCCCCACAATATGCCAACATCTTTATGGGCGACTTAGAACAACGTTTCCTCAAGTGTCATCCCAAGACACCTCTTCTTTACCTGCGCTACATCGATGACATCTTTATCATCTGGACACACGGCAGGGATGCTCTTGAAGATTTTCAGAGATTTCAATAATTTCCACGACACCATCAAATTGAGCCTGGAACACTCCACACAGGAGATCCACTTTCTTGACACTACAGTACAAATCAGGGATAGACATATCACCACCACCCTATACCGAAAACCTACTGATCGGTATAGTTACCTACATCCTTCGAGCTTCCATCCTAAACACACCACACGATCCATTGTCTACAGCCAAGCCCTAAGATATAACCGCATCTGCTCTGATCCCTCAGACAGAGACAGGCATCTTGAGGATCTCTATCAAGCATTCTTGAAACTACAGTACCCAGCTGGGGAAGTAAGAAAACAAATTGACAGAGCTATACGGGTTCCCCGAAGTCATCTACTACAGGAGAGGACCAAGAAAGAAAGCAACAGAACACCACTAGTCACCACATATAATCCTCAAATCAGACCTCTGCAAAAGATCATTAAGGACCTACAGCCTATTCTAAAAGATGATCCCTCTCTCTCTCAAGCATTAGGAGACAGACCACTCCTTGCCTATAGGCAGCCCCCTAATCTTAAACAGATACTCACCAGCAACTACAGATCTAACAACAAGAACATTGAAGCAGGCACACACCCTTGCAAAAAACCACACTGCCAAGTCTGCCCACATATCTACACAACAAACACCATCATAGGTCCTAATCAAGCCTGCTACTCCATCAAAGGCTCATTTACCTGCTCGTCTACTAATGTGGTCTATGCCATCATGTGCAAGAAATGCCCCAACACCTTATATATTGGAGAAACAGGACGATCGCTCCGTAAGAGATTGAATGAGCACAGAGCTGATATCAGAAATCAAAGAACAAAGAAACCAGTTGCTGAGCACTTCCATCTTCCTAATCACTCGATGATGGATTTGTTAACGACTGTCGTTAGAGATGTACCTGGGACATCAAGACTCCAAAGAGAAACAGCTGAACTCGAATTAATATGCAAACTAAATTCTGTGAAAGCAGGACTCAATCGAGATTATGGGTTCTTTTCACATTACAAAGGGTAATTTGACTTCAGGCTTCCCATTCTTTAAGCCTGTAAACTGCTCTGATTTGCTGTTACTTTATGACCTGATCCTATGTTTTACACCCCCTTGCATTTAGTTTCATTCCTTTCTGTAAGTTCACCCATCTTCGAAGCATCTGAGGAAGTGGGATCTTCTCCCACGAAAGCTCATGCAAAAAATAAATCTGTTAGTCTTAAAGTGCCACACAACTGCTTGTTGTTTTTTTACTGGACTAGACTAACACGGCTATCCCTTTGGAATATGTCTACACTAGCAAATTAGTCCAGATTAAGGAGGCTTAATCTGGACTAATTTGCTCTCTGTCTGCACAAGGCTTCGGCTAGTTCAAAACAAATTTTTTAGTTCAAACTTAGCGGTTAGTTCAAACTTAGTTTGAACTTTAATTCAAACTAAGCGGTTAGTTCGAACTAACCACATTTTTTAGTTCAAACTAGCCATGCTTATTTTTAGTTCAAACTAAAAATTTAGTTTGAACTAAAAAAATCATAGCTAGTTCGAACTAAAAAGTTATTTTGAACTAAAAAGCTGCAGTTAGTTTGAACTAACTGGGCACTTCTTAGCTCAGACTAAGCAAATCTGAACTAAGCTTTTAGATGTAAACTTAGCCAATGGAACTACTGGCATGAGTAAATGCAGCTTATTCTAGAACTGTAGGACTGGAAGGCTGTGTCTACACCTAAAAGCTTGGTTCAGACTTGCTTAGCTCAGAGTTAGTTCAAACTAACCATAATTTTAGTCTGAACTAACTTTTTAGTTTGAACTAGCTGCGCTTTTTTTAGTTCAAACTAACTTTTTAGTTTGAACTAAAAAAGCATGACTAGTTCAAACTGAAAGTTAGTTTGAACCAAAAAACTGCAGTTACTTTGAACTAACCGCTAGTTCAAACTTGTTTAGGCATTGTGCTAGTTCAAATGAGCCAAAGTGACAAGTTCAAACTAACTAGTTTGAACTAAGCTTTGGCTAGTTTGAACTAAAATTTTTTTTAGTTTGAACTAGCTAAAGGCTAGTGTAAACATGGTTCAAATTAGTCTGGACAAAGCTTGCTTCATCTGGACTAATTTGTTAGTATAGACATAGCCGAAGGGATTTAGACCAGTCTGTTGCACTTGTGGTAGGACGAAGGATTATCTAGACCAGCGGTTCCTAATCTTTTTTGTGTCCTGACATAGTTGGTTGCATGCCCAACCACACATGACACAGTGCTGCTGCTGCTGAAAAAGTCCTCTGCTGCTGGAAGAAGCCCTCTGTTGCTGAAGAAACTCACCATCGCTGAAAACCCCAATGGTGGCACAAATCCTCCAGCAGAGGTACTGTTATAGAGAACTTCTTGGAAGATATTTGCAATGGACAGTGCAGTGACACTTGCAGCCTTTTTTATGGGAATGCTTTTTTTATGAACTGTTTTTTTAGGCTGTTTGCCTAGAAAGATTGTATCAGGATCTGCCTATATTTTTATTTTAACAGGTGTTTAGGCCTGTTTTTGCTTATTGTATGTTGTTTTGTGCTTTTGCATTTTTGTGCCCTTTAGAGCCAGCTTGGCTGTTCCAAGCCTGTTTAGGAAGGGCAGGCCTGGTCCCCCCACCCCCTTTGAATTGTGTTATATGTTAGCACAGCCCCTATGATTACTGGACCTTGCCAAATGGGCCTGATGAGAAAGGTGCCTTGGAAACCGCCTCAGAGTCATCTGCAGCCATGCAAGGGGTCCCCGGCTGCTGAAGGGACGTAAGCCTTTGCCACTTTATATTCTGCTTTGCTTTGCTTACGGTGACTTATTTAGTATATTGTCCTGGCATTTAATAAATATCAGCCTTCTTTTAAGTGGTCTCTGTCTGTGTCTGATAAATCCCCAAATGAACCTCCCCTTTCAGGACACAGATACAAACCCCCCACTGCTGGAAGAAGCACCCTGCTGTCAGAAGAAGATCCCTGCCACCAAAATTCCCCGCAGTGGCACAAATGCCCTGTTGCTGAAAGAACCCCACTTCCACCAAAGCTCCCTGCCACCGGAAGAAACCCCCATAGCCAGAAAAAAACCCTGGATGAAGCTGGAGCATGCTAGGAGCTTCCTATGCTACAGTTTCAGTTTGGAAACGGGCAGGTTTGTTTTGGCAGCAGAGGGTTTCTTTCAGTGGTGGGACAGCTGCCACCAACACACTCTGCTGCTTGCTGTGAGACACTAATGTGTTATGACACAGCTGTTGAGAACTGCTGCTTTAGACCATCTCTGACAGGTGTTTATCTAACCTCTTAAAAATCTCCACACCCTCTGTAGGCAATTTGAGTTAAAAAAAATCATGAGTAAGCACTGCAGAATTGGCTTGTTATAAATGCTTTGTGTTTCTTCTCTCTCCCAGCCATAGCACTGGCCGGCCTGTTCTCTAATGCTGTGATTTCTGTCTAGGACAAGCTGTTGTTGGGAATAATACTTAACATCCAGGATTGAAACTCTTATTTATGTTGTTAATCAAAACCCTTCAGGATCCCAGTAGGCAAAATACCTAACCTAGCAACCCTGCAGGCTTCTGAACAATTCTGTTTAGCCACAGCTAAGCTCTCCAGGCCATCTCTGTTATAAACACTCTTTACTAAGTTATGTTTTCACTTGTATTTTGTTAGGCGCACGGACGTCATCTTAGCTCTACATATAAAAATTTGTTATTTTAATTCACCTCCCCATTAAACATACTGATTCCTTAGTTCCCACAGTATCATCCTATGCTTTTAAATATTCCAATATTTATTTACTACAGACCGGCTGATAGATTTATTTTTTAATTAAATGATCCCTTCTTACTGATTTCATTATGCCAATTTCCTTGTTGATGATGACAGTAGAAATGTGTAGGAGAGAGTGGAATGATGAGCCTGCTGAATACCAAAAAGCAATCTGGTCAAATTTCTCCTACATTTAACATCATTACACAGATAATATATTCAACATGTTTCTTGATGCTTTTTAACACTGAAATGTCCAGTCACCTCTCCCTTTGGCCTCTGAATTTCCTGAAAAATATGGATAACTTTCTGTGATAATTTTTAAGGCACATTCCTAGTAACAACAGCAAAACCCATCTTGGCATAATAATTACTGGCAAACTCCAAACATTTAAATTATTCAGGCTGTGATGAAATTTTCAAAGTCCTTCTGATCTGTATACTTAACATGTGGCTGGAAAGCTACTTCCATTTTTCTTGACAGCCAAATGGTATAATCAGAACCTGCTTGACATGTTTGTCTTTCTTTAATGTTTCATCACATCTTTCATCTAGAAACCTAATACTTGTCCTGCTATGCAAATGTATCTATCTGTTCATTAGTCTGTCAAAATGTCTATAAATATTAAATTTGTTTTGAGGAGGGAAGGTCTAATCTGTAAAATGAAATTTTTTTTTGTTGCTCCCTATCACATGAACTGTGATTAAATGCAACTGTATTCCAAGGTACATTAAAAACAACCAGCTATATGTATTTACCCAGCTGGTGATTCAAAAGAGTGTCACACAAATTACCCAGCTAGACAGATCCAAAGATACAGTGGAAATTCCTATTATTGTCTTCAGACACATCTGGATATAAAACCCATTTGACTGTACAAGCCAGTTGAGTCCCATTTTCTTAATCCGTCTTCTTGGTTTCCAGAGCACATCAGCTCAAACAGGGTATCAAAGTACTCTGGGCGATTTCTTAACCCATGAAAATCCATTTCCTCCGTGCCATCATTTAAATTTCGTTGATCATCAGGGTGTAAAATGACTCTAAATCTCCTCTGGTAGCCAAACCAGAAGTAAAAAACAAATATTTTTGTTTTTCTTTTTAAAGGGCAATTACTTTTAAAATCCATCAAGCTGTACAACAGCAAGAACATACCCTGGAAGTAAAAAGGATGTAAACTGATTTTGGTAACAACATTTATTATAGAGGATACTTGCTCTTTGAAAATGAAGGATAGCTTGGAAGGGGCTAGAGGAATTACAAGCCATCATACTCTCACCCACAACCACATGTTCATTTATGTGCCCAGGCATAATAACACTCAGCCTACAGAGAATACTCAATAAAATTTTGCTTTTCCTTTTATTTATATATGTCAAGTCAAAAATGTATGTGTGAATGGGACATAGCCCATATTCCACACATCCACTAGATAGCTGCTGGTCCTTATCTGACTACAAGGTTTGCATTACAAATTCCAATTTACGAGTATAAATATTATGAATACTACTAATATGGAGTTATGTTAAGTCTTGAGTCTCTACATATGGAGTTAATTCTCCATCCATAGGAAGTAGCTGGTGGGAAGCTATTAATGAAGGAAAAATGACAGCTTGGTGATTGCTGGGAGAACAGGCTAGACTGATTTACTGCTACCATGTTTAATTTCTGAAGAAAAATGTCTAATATCAAATGATGTCATGCCCAAAACATCCTTATATTAGCCCACATCTATTTTCTTTTGAAAACAGAGGAAGCAGTTCTTCAGCTCTTGTGACAGCCATGAATTGAAAAATCCTGGTATCCTGTCTCAGGAATTTGGGAGGAGAAAAGGGGGAGCTAGTATATTCACTAATCAGAAATGGAGGTATGAGGTTCCAAAGAGATATTAGGAAGGATATGTAGGCTAGATCTGAAAACTATCAGGCAATCTTGCTTTCCTTAGTTTCATATACAGTAGAAACTCAGAGTTACAAACACCAGAGCTACAAGCTGACTGTCAACCATGCACCTTATTTGAAACCAGAAGCAGTGTGCAGTCATGCAGGAGCAGAGGGAGAAAAAAGAAAAATAACAGCACAGTATTGTGTTAAATGTAAACTACTAGAAACATAACGGGAAAGTTTAAAATAAAGATATGACAAGGTAAGGAAACAATTTATCTACTTGCTTCATTTAAATTAAGATGGTTAAAAGCTGTAGTTTTCTTCTCCACAGTAAATTTAAAAAATGTATTAAGTATTAAGTCAATGTTCAATTGTAAACAATTGAAAGAGCCATAATATTTTGTTCAGAGATACAAACAGTCTCCATTCCCAAGATGTTCATAACTCTGAGATTTTATTGTATCTTGGGTAGGAAGAGAGAAATATTGTTTTGCTGAAGCACTTTTGCTATTTGTACAAAGAATTAAATGTCTGGAGTGAATTGGGTGGATTCTTGCCTCTGAACCTTGCTGTCTTTTGGGCTCCACAGAGGGCAAACTTGGAAGACCCAGAAAGATGGATGCGTTTGATCATGCTGGCTGTTTCTTCATTTGGGCCTGCGGTACCAATCCTGCTGAAGAGTGAGGCTGGTGAAGTGTGGGATAGGTTTATTTCTGTCATTTATTGATAAATTTAAAAACTTTTCTGTAGTTTGTGCTCAGTTTAGAGGTGTGTGGATAACTGATTTTTCAATTCACTAGATGTATCAAAAAATTGAAAAAGAATTTAGCTTTGAGAGTAAAATTTTTAAAAATTGTTGATGAGCCAGAAAATTAAAAATAATTTGGGTCCAATAACATATTTTTTTCAGCCTAAACCAAAATATTTCATTTAGTTTTCAAACTTTAAAAATGACTTTTATTTTTTATTTTTAAATAAAATACAATTTCTAAATACCAAATCATTTTGACTAAAAAAACTAAAACTTTTTTTTAAAAAAATCAAAACCAAATATTTACATATTTTTCAAGTTTTTTAAAGATTTTTTTCAGCCAAAACAATTTGGTGAATTTGACATGAACTTGAGAAATCTCTCTGTTGATCAGAAGCTGCATATTTAGTTGAAACAACAAGTTATGACTGAAAAGGTTTTTTCATTTCTTCCTCAGATATCCTGGTAAGATTTACAAATAAATAAATCTGGAAAACTGTTTATTCCTGCAATTTGAAGGAAAACCAACCCTTATTTTAAGCCCATGGAATGAGGTTGGTCAAAACCGAGAATGAGAGTTCAACTCTCCAGTAACAGGCCGGTGAAAGATAAAGTAGGAAACTTTTCATGCCTCCGCAGTATGACATAGGCTGGCTAAGTTTCTCCCAAAGGAAAAAGAAGGATTGAAAGAGAAATGAAGATCTAAATAACCACCCAAGGTAGCAGAAATACCAAGTTTAACAGAAGGAATGAAGCAATACAGTAGGAATTAGATATATTTTTAACAATCTAAATAAGTAAAAGCATGTCAATGAAGAATATTACTTGGAGAATAAAGAGAACAACAGTGAAATAAATCAGGAAAGTTAAACCAAAAGGAAAACCAGTTTTGAAAAAAACAAAACAAAAAACAAACCTTTTTAAATGAAAGCGGATATTTGGGGCAGGGAAGCTTCTGTATTGCTTAGTAGTTAGAAATTAAAGCCTAAACAAGGAAGAGGAAGCTGCCAAGGAAACAGCCTGAGTTGGCAAACACTAAATCTCTAACTCCCTGCTCTACTGAAAGCCTTCAACTGGATAAGTGAAATATATTTTATTGGGCTGTTTCATTGTTACCAGCTTGCTAATTTTTGGCCTTCACATTGAGTTTTACTAAGAACCTCAGGAAGGAAAGATGGCTGGGGTTCCAAAAGGGAAAAAATGGCCGTGGACAGTGTTTTAACAGAGAATGACCTTGTTTGGAACACACAGCAGCTGAAAAGGCATGATCTCATTGTGTTGCAATATTCTAACTTGGCATTATAAATTTCCAGTTTCCAAACTGACATCAGTGGATTTCAAACTTACTGAACCTTGGTGGGCTAGCCATATAAATAGTTGTAAGCAGTATACTATAAAATTTTAGAGCTTCCCTGCTTAGCTCTTTCTGGTAAAGTGTTCTTGTTCACTGTTTTTGTGATGACAAGTATCATGAAACTGGAGTGGAATGGTCATGAAATTGCAAAAACGATAACTGAATGGATGCCCAGGAAATGTCATAGAGATAGAATGAATCCAAATCTACAGGTAGATGATCAAAACTGATGTTTAGATAAATCCCCCAAGGTCTGACTCCACAGGACGTTTGAAAGAGGTGCAGTCAGGAACAGCATATAGTCTTTGATACTTAATTGTCGGAGCCAACCTAGTAGGTTGTGAAGTTTATTCTTAAGGCAGCTGGTTTACACAGTGACAGACACCTGACCTGTGTCTCCAGGGTCAGTCAACCCAATGTGACTTTAGGACCAAATAGTAAAAGGCACTTACGTAGGTGCAGAAAGCCTTCCCTGTCCCTTCTGTGCCCGTGCAAAGGGCCACACAACAGCAGTCTACACATCAGGCAGGAAGGATGGAAGGAGGCAGACTGAGGCCAGCATCTTGGCCAGGGAAGTAATCTGCCCTATTCTGCAAATAGTTTCACCTATCCCAATGTGCAAGGGTTGTCCTGGAAGAGACTGTGCCTTCCTGAGCTATCTCTTCAGTGATCTTTCATCAGGCTGGGGATAAATGCCACAATCTAACCTTCTGTGCACAAACATTTTTGAGCATAAATCTTTAACATATTCTATTGTGTCCTCCCCCAACTCTGTTCAATGGATATATTATACTAGGTTAGTAAGAAGACATGGAATGCTGTCTTTTTAGAAGTGGCAGTACCCAGTTTGGGTCTCCATCTCATCGAGCCTTACTTAAGTTTTTGAGTGAATGGTTCAGTTACTGCAACACAGGCAGACTGTAGCTTGAATGTAGGGTAGCTGGCTGAGGCTAGGTGATGCAGAGGTAACAAGGGAGTGTTGGAAGAAGTAATCTGAATAATTGGTAGACATTACTGATTGTGGTAGTATGGTCACCATTTACAGTACAGGTTGCATTAGAGACTGTCAGGAAATAAAGATAAAGGATCCTACAAAAAGTTGCTTTTGACTAACAAAGAACAAGACATTTCCTTAAAATAAGGAAAATTGTATCATCCTTAAAACTACTCTGTCAGTGTCTCCATCTCATGCCAGAGCTCCTGCCTAGAGCTTTTTCCAGGACCATTCTTGTCTGGCTTCCTGCTGCAAATTTAAAGAAACAATACATATGTCCTCACAGAGATAATGCAAGATTCAGAGCTTCTGTTACACATTCTTATAGCTGCTCTACTTGGATGCAGTTTGTATTTGGCAGCTTTTGTTGTTACTATTCTAATACCTTTGCTGTTTAATAATGTAGAAGTACCTTGAGCAATTCAGATGGCTGGTTATTAGTATGCTAAATATAAATCTAAATTAATAAAGTTACGTGATTCATGTGCACCTGACATCTCAGCAAACACTCTGGAGGGAGGCTGGTCAGAGGAGAAAGCAAAGCACTGCTATTAATTTCATATGCAGGCTGCTCAGATTTCTGGGAATTCATTTGGAGCACATACAGAGGCTGACCATAGGTATACATATTGAGGTAGCATATGTAGCTATGTGACTGTTAGAAGATATCCTGTTTCCTGTGCACCACACTTTTCAGTGTAAGAAGCCTTCCAGCCTGTGTGTCAGAAGGAGTAAGGATATTGTTGGGAGACAATCCATGATGGCAGATGTTACATCATGATGGTCATCCTCTGAGCTCTTTACAGTGAAGATATTTGTTCTTTCTTTTTCAGTTTCCTTAATCTCCACAAAACCTTCTAGACTTAAAAATACATGTTGATTCATTATGTATGAGAAACCTATTATGAACAATAAATCCCACTGCAATACAAAGCAGGAAAGGGTGATCATCAAGGGATGTGATTGTTCCCCTCTGTTTGGCACTGGTTAGGCCACATCTGGAATACTGTGTCCAGTTTTGGGCTCCCCACTACAAAAAGAACGTGGACAAATTAGAAAGAGTCCAGTGGAGGGCAACAAAAATGGTCAAGGGGCTAAAGCACAAGACTGATGAAGAGAGACTGAAGGAACTAGGCTTATTTAGCCTGCAGAAGAGAAGATTGAGGGGGGATTTGATAGCAACCTTCAACTGCTTGAAGGGATGCTCCAAGGAGGATGGAGCTCGACTGCTCTCAGTAGTAACAGAGGACTGAACAAGGAGCAATGGTTTCAAGTTGCAGCTGGGGAGGTCAAGGTTGGATATTAGAAAAATCTTTCTTACTAGGAGGGTGGTGAAGCATTGGAATGGGCTACCTAGGCAAGTGGTGGAATCTCTATCTTTGGAGATATTTAAGGCTTGGTTAGACTAAACCCTGGCTGGGATGATTTAGTGAGAGTAGTCCTGCTTTTTTTTTTTTGCAGGGGGTTGGACTAGATGACCTCATGAGGTCCCTTCTAACCCTATGATTCTGTGATTCTGTGATCTTGTGGATGAGGCACTGGATTATTACTCAGTGGATCTGGATTCAGTCACCTTCTGACCCATACTTCTTGTGTGGCATCAGTAATTCTTTTAGTCTCCCTGTGCCTTAGATCCTTCTCTGTAAAATGGGGGCAATAGTATTTCCTTTCTCTGTATTGTCTGTTTGGATTACAATATTTTTGGGACAGGAACTTTCTCTTAAAATGTCTATATGCAGTATGTAGCATAACAGAGCCCCAGTTTTGGTGTGGGTTCACTATTATTATCTTGCATATAGTGAATAATACTAAAAACCTATTCTGTGTAGTAAAAACTTGCTGCAACACAGCCTCTAGGGTAGGGGTCTTAAAAAACATGGCCCATGGGCCACACGTGGCCCCTAAAGCTATTTCCTGTGGCCCGCAATGACACTATTGTTACCAATATTTGCAATATTGTTGTATGAAAAGGTTTCAGTGGTGTGGCCTTCAGGCTAACATACTAGTCCTCATGAAGCCCTCATAGTGCTTTGAGTTTGAGACTCCTGCTCTAGGGCTATGTGTACACTGGCAAATAAGTCCAGACTAAGGAGACTGAGTCTGGACTAATTTAGCCCATGGCTATACTAGGCTTTGCCGAGTTTGAACTAAGACATTTCTTAGTTTGAACTAGGGAATGCCTAGTTTGAATTAGTAAGTATTGCGGTTAGTCTGAACTTAAGCGCTTAGTTCAAACTTTAGTTTGAACTAAGAGTGTGCAAGACTCGAACTAAGCCTTAGTTCGAACTTAAGTTCAGACTAAGCCATTAGTTTGAACTAACTGAGCATTCTATTTCAAACTAAGCATTAGTTCGAACTAGAGCATGTGGGTAGTTTTAGCTAAAAAAGTTTCCGGTTAGTTTGGACTAACCCGTGGTTAGTTCGAACTAAACTTAGACTTCTTAGTTTGGACTAAGAAGTCTGAACCAAGTTTGGCTAATGTAGCCGTAGCCTAGGAAACTAGCTGTCTGCTTGTAATATCCACAGCTGGTTCAGCAAGTCGCTTTACGCTAAGCATAAATTAGAAAGACTCCCTTGATTATCTCAGTATATCATCTAGAGATTTGTGGTGTCCCTCAAGGTCTATGGATAATTGGGTTTTTTACTGGATTTGTTAAGCATTGAACATTATTGACAGTTATCAGGAAAAAAAACCTACTTACTTTAATTGCCACCATCATTCTGTTCTGTTCACATTGCAGTTTCTTTTGTAGTGGAATAGCTGAACCTGACTATGGCCTTGGCTATGAACAATTTCACATTTCGGAGGGGAGTGTGTAGTTTTAATGATAAACAATCAAAAACAGAGCAGATAACAAAATGAAACAGAAAAAGGAGGTGTAGACAGACTATGTTGGCAGCTGCTTCACAAGCCTGGTGGATAAGTTGTGCCTCAGGATCACTTGCTTTGATATTAACACCATGTTCACACAGCAAAGCAAAAAAAAAAAAAAAAAAAAAGCCAAGGAGTCTGGTGGCACTTTTAAAGACTAACAAATTTATTTATCACATGAGCTTTCATGGGAGAGAATCCCACTTCATCCGATGATTGACAATGGTCAAGCATCTGACGAAGTGGGATTCTCTCCCATGAAAGCTGATGCGTTAAATAAATTTGTTTTAGTCTTTAAAAGTGCCGCCAGGCTCCTTGTTTGTTTTGCTGGACTAGACTAACATGGCTACCCCTTTGGAACTTGGCTTCATGCAGCAAGAGTCTCATTAGCACACTTACTCCCAGTCAGGATTTCTTCTGTCCTTAATACCCTGAAGCTTCTCCCACCGCCAAGGTCAACATCAAGGTCTTGGCTCACCAGTGGTGGGCTCTCCATACAAATGGATTTAAACAGACAGACCTAATGCATAGGTATCCTATCGCACCATTTAGGCTGAATCAGTTTAATTCTTGCATAAACTGACAGGAGTTGAAGTAAAAGAGCATTCTGGCTGGATTCTTTAGGAATTGTCCTTCTCCATAGTTGATTTGTATTTGTACTGTACATTATCTTTTCTTACATTCTCTGAATTTTGTTGGAAGGCAGTAAAAAAAAAAAGCTGTGTTTGGATTGTTCTTCCTCCTTCTACTTTAATGGGGAAATTAAGCTTTCTCAGAGGCAGATCTTAAAAGCTGTCATGGCCTCTGACTTTAGATTATATTCTTCCTCTTTCTGTACAGACCGTTGGGTTTATAACATTATCTTTGAAAGAAAAGTGTCCTGATTATTATAGCAATATGTGCAGCAGAATAGGATTACTGAGGCAGGAACAATAAACCACATATCTAATCTTTCATATGGACTAGCACTGACAAATACACAGTGTAATAGTGTCAATACATGGGGTAGTATTTCAGGCTGAGGCTGCCATACCAGTATTTACAGTGGTGATCACTATGAGACAAGGAGCTTTTTTATAGTGTCATTATTTTACCCTAATTCAGCAAAAAGACTGCTAATGGGCTAATATCATTCAAGCAGATTGGACTGTATTTGCTTGGAGGTAAGTGGTTAGTTGTGTTAATGGTAATTGTGATGGGATCAGTTAAGACACTAGTATATGTAAATAGGTTATTGACAGAAATAACTTGGATGGAAAACTGACTTAAATGAACACAAAGGGGAAAACAATAAAATGAAAGAAAATGGAGGTAAATGGTGTTCATGGAAAATGTTTGGATTCTGATTTTGTTGTTTCAGATTTTGATACTGATGAAAATGTGTAAAATTTCAGTTTTTAAAACCAAGACAAGAAAATTGTATTTCTCAAGAAATTTCATGGGGGATGAGTATATATGTGACTCATTCCCTAACAAGCTATAATTATGAATCATGTTAAGTTTTGCTATGCATCATAGGTTCTCAACTGTGGTTACACTGACTGGTGCAAAAGATGGATTATGTGTTGGATGATGGTGGTTGACAAGGAGTCAGGCCTGCTGTCCAATACTTTGGTCACGTTGCCAGATACACTAGACTAAGAAATCACACATTTTTGAGTAGAGCCATTTTACAAAGGTATGAGGTGATGTATTTTGGAGGCTAGGAATGTCTTTGCACAGCTTTGGTTTTTAAATTTAAAATGTTGACAGTATCATAGCAGCTGTGTGAATGTTTTGACTTGTGGCTTGTGTTATGAAACCTACAGAAGAGCTGGAAAGTCAGTGGTTTGTCAACCATGCTGGAAGTAAATTAATTCTTGATAAGTGAAGAGTGATTCAGGAACTCTAATTTTGCTCAGATAAACCTGCATTCCTGAATATTGCACAGAGTATGAGAAATAGTGCAGGTGTATCTGCAGTCTTAGACCTTGGTTTTGTTGACTACTTTATTTGTTTTACTTAGGGTTGTTGTAGCCATGTGGATACTAGGGTATAAGAGAGATGAAGTGTGACTGGATGCACTTCAGGATTCAAAACACAAACACTATTGTAATAATCTTTGTACAGAATATACCTTGTGTTGGATCATTTAAAAACTAGTAACTCACTGGTCTGTATTGTAGTGACATGTATGTAGCAACATTATATATGAAGTTATTAACATAAGTTCATATCAAGTCTGAAATATATATATCAGACTAGTCTGGGTAAACTAGTTTCTCAACGATAAAAGACAAGGTGATGCCTTTAGCTAGGTGTTATAAAAATTGAGGGCCAAATACCTGTTAAATGGCCATTCTTCGGTGAGGCAGAGGGGCAGGAACAATTTAATCTATACTTTAGCATGGAACCTCTTACATCATGAGACTCCTTGCCTCTATCCTCATAGTGAGAATGAATTTTGTTTAGGGGTAACCCTCAAGAAAATGTATTTCAACATGAAACTGAATTATAAAAAGTTGCAAAAACACCCCAAGATATTTTTCCTTACTTTTCTCTCTCCCTCGCTCTCCCTCTGGCTTTGTCTTTCACATATGAAAATAAAAGGGAGTAACTCCTGTAGTAAGGGATTTCATTCTGAACCAATTCCAGTTTAAGTTTTAGTACCAGGAAGTGTTTTATCTTGTAGAAATTTCTGACTTTAGTGTCTTATGCTTATACTCACCTAAAATTTATCTCCTTTTTGTTAAATAACCTTGTTTTATTCTTTCATCAAAATGAATCCACTGTTGTGAATTGTTTGAGTGACTCCATTTAAAGTAGCAAGCTGCTGTATATTATTCCCTTGCAGCAGTGGTTCCCAATGAGTGTGTTGGGACACATTACTGTGCTGCCACACAGCAGTAAGTGTGACAGAGAGAGCCAAGGAGATGGCTGGATTTGGCCTTGAGGGAGTGGACTAGTGTGTCTTGTAGAGTCACAATGTGCTGCCAAGTGTGTTGTGACCCACAAAAGGTTGAGAACCACTGCCTTACAAGGACAATAGACCTAAATTTCTGAACTGTCCAGGAGAAGCCTCGATGGTGTGGAACGGAACATGTGGTTTTGAACTGGAAATAAGTTGTGGTCTCCCTGCAAGTGGTAACCAAGGATTGTGGGACCCAGAGCATAACTGGAGTGTGCTGGCAGGCTTCAGCTGTACATGGACACTCAGGGTGTGATGTGCAGGGGTTAAAGTATAATTTGTGGGGCCCTGGACTGCTCCCACACTGGTGGGCCCCCCCTTGCACCAGTGGGCCCCCCAGACCCAAGCTCTTGCCTCCCTGTGCCACTGCCGAGCCCTCTGCCCTGCAGTGCCCTCTCTCAGCATGAGTCCGCCACCCCAGCTCACCTGCGGCCCAGTTGGGGAGGTGGGGGTGGAAGTCCCCAGTCCAGGTGGCACCACGGCTGCGGCACTGCTGCAGTCCCCATGTTGGGGGTGTGGCATAGAAGGGGAGGGGTTTGGGGCAGGTCTTCAGCCCCCTAGTAACACCCTTCTCCCCTGCCCACTGGAATGCTGCTCCGCGACCTGCTATTTTGAGGGGCCCAGCGTTCAGGCCCCTAAAAATAGAATGTGGACCCCCTGCTGTTTTTAAATGGTGGGCCCTGGAATGCAGCGTTCTGGCTCTGTGTTCTATTTTTAGGGGCCCCGGAACACTGAGCCCCTAAAAATAGTGGGCCCTGGAACGGCATTCCGGTGTGTTCCCCCTTACTTTAACCCCTGGTGACAGGCATGCTGTCTGGCTGTTGTGAGAGGCCAGCTACAACAGTGAAGCATTGTGAGGTGGCCCAC
Source organism: Podocnemis expansa (assembly GCA_007922195.1). Classification (NCBI taxonomy): domain Eukaryota; kingdom Metazoa; phylum Chordata; order Testudines; family Podocnemididae; genus Podocnemis; species Podocnemis expansa. The sequence goes on along the minus strand of ML681964.1, from coordinate 5,386,160 downwards.
GTTGTGGGGGAGGTGGTGACCCAACCCCACTTTGGTCAGGATTGCATCCCAGGGTGTCATATGAGGTAATATATTTTATTGGATTAACTTCTATCAGTGAAAGAGAGAAGCTTTTGAGCTTACACAGAGTTTTTCCTCAGGTCTGGGAAACAAGTACTCTGGGTACATTTCCCAGAACTGAAGAAGTGCTCAGTGTAAGCATGAAAGCTTGTCTCTCAGGTTGGTTCAATAAAAGATATTACCTCACTCACCTTGTCTCTTGTTTGTTTTATGGCTCAGAATTAATTAGCATGGCTTTCTTGAGATTTCTGTTTTACCACCTCAGGTGCCTGCTTGTTTAATGAAAGTACCTAGGGTAGAATCCTGATTCTTGCTCACATCATAAGTAAACAGACTCCACACAAGCTAATTCCTTGGTGATGAAAGGAGAGAGAAACTGTCTCTCAGTTCACAGATACCACTCATTCTTGCAGGCAGCTGTAGCCTCCAGCCCCAATGTTGTGAAACAGGTTTCAGCTACATCTGCCATACCCCTACCACCCTCCCACTCTGCCCTGCACAATGCCCACCATAACATACACTCCACTTTTCCTTAGTGCTAAAATGGCTACAGTGGCTCTAAAACATAGCTCCCAAATTCCTGTGGGGGGAGGGATTCTCTGCATCCAGTCCCCCATCCCATGACTGGGACCAAAGTAGGCAGCATGCCTTTTAGGCAGCCTGCAGGACTGCCATGAGAGGCATCTAGCCTTTAGGAATTAATCTGAATAGGGTCCCTTATTCCATGAAGTTTACACTCAACAATCAATTCTAACAGTCCAATCGTTTTGTGTTGTTAAAGGTGATATTCAAATATACTAAAATAATAGGAAAAAAGCCAAGCCATTTGCCTCCTGTGGGGTCAAGACTAGTATGTAGACCCATAACCCTTCTACTCAGACCCCCACATTGGCAGGAACACCTCACATACTTTCTCAAGGAGAGAGGCCATTTTAGGAAGTCCTCACATCCTTCAGGAGGGAGAAACTCAGCGGCAGCTGCCAGTAGTTTCTAAGCAGATCCTTTAAAGGCATGAGTTCTGGTAATGTTGACAGTCAACAGTCTTCGCTCTGCTTTGTGGTATTGGGAAACTGGCCTTCACAGCCCCATTTCAACAACATGGCAGGAGCTAATTCACCTAACTCCTACGGGGATCCACCCAGTCCATGTGGGTAGCAGCAGAAAGAATCAGAGAAACCTTAGGGCCCCAATGCCTTCCCAGCTCCACGTGGGCAGGCACCCAGGGCAAGGAGCCCAGAGTCTGAGGATTGGTTTGGTTTGTTTGTTTTTAAGATGAACTGTGCTAGTGAGCAGGGAAGGCTGGGGATGATCTAAGAAAGCCACATATACTAAACAAACATAAGTGTTAGAGAGCTTTATAGTCAACTCTGCCAGGGAGCAGAAGGGGTTGTGATAGGAGAAGCAACAGTTTAAATAATTTTAAAAGAATGTTTAAGGCCCAGCTTCTGATACCCTTCCTCATAATGAGTATCTCCTTCATACCACAAACACAGTCTCTCTAGATTGTATGTAGGCTGCTTGTGAAGGATGGCATTAATCAGCATGAGGACAAGGGTGTCCGGATTTGACCTTGAGTGACTCAGAGCCATCAAGTTGTACACGTTATTAGTCTCTGTGATGAACTGTTCTTATCACTGTAGCTTCATCCTCCTTCACTTTCCTTATCATTTGTTACACTCATTCAGTATGTCCTTCTGTCTTACATTAGATTGCTAGGTGTTGCCAGACCTAACGTAACCAAAACTCCTGTCCAGAATGAAGGCCTCTGAGGGCTGGTTTATAACTAGTTGCCCCCAGCTGTGGATGTTGTTAATTTTTTGAGGTGTGACCTGTGGATTTCCTATGGGATGCTCCAACATTCCTTATGTTGTGGTAATAATGGAAAGAACACAGAGGCCAGGGGACTATTTTGTTGAGTAAATGGTCCCTGGTGCAAATAAGGGTTACACAGCTGGGCCTTGAATTCAATGATTGGAGACTATGTGCATCATTTCAGAATTATAGGTCACACTTACCAGAAGCCCAAATTCGTGTTCCTACAGACATTAAAAAATCAAATTCTGCTTCTAGAAGTGTGGGTGGCCACCAAAATTTCTTGGGTGCCACTCATTTGTATCCCAGTTACAGGATTTACTTTTTAAGGAAGTGGGTCTTAAATGTGTGGTGTGAACCATCAAACTATACCCAGCCTATCCAACCTCATCTGCCCAGATTATTTGATCCATCCAATTAGGGGCTTCTCAACAACATGTATTATAACCTTTTGTTATTTTTCATGTTTAAAATCTGCATTCTCTGACTGGCTAGGATGGGGATATTTTATTAGTTGCCATGAGCTACAGAGAAACCAAAATTGCTCTGGGGGAGAAATATGAAAGGAAACCAACACAGACACAAAAATGGAGGGAAAAAAACCCCAAAGCAAACAAAACCCCAAGGAGTCGTGTGGCACTTAAAGACTAACAGATTTATTTTTCACATGAGCTTTTGTGGGAGAAAATCCCACTTCGTCAGATGCTTCGAAGATGGGCAAACTTACAGAATGGAATGAAAATAAATGCAAAGGAGTGTAAAACATAGGATCAGTAACAACTAATCAGAGCAGTTGTTAGGTTCAAATCCTGGGAAGGGTGAAGGCAAATTACCTTTTGTAATGGGAAAAGAAACCATAGTCTTGATTTAATCCTGCTTTCACACAATTTAATTTGCATATTAATTCCAGTTCAGCTGTTTCACTTTGAAGTCTTGATGTCCCAGTCAAGTCTCTGAGTACAGTCGTTAACAACTCATTTATGGAGTGATTAGAAAGATGGAAGTGCTCAGCAACTGTTGGTTTTTGTTTTGTGATTTCCCATGTCAGTTCTGCATTCATTTATTCTTTTGTGCAGGGATTGTCCTGTTTCTCCAATGTATAAGGTGTTGGGGCATTTCTGGCACATGATGGCATAGATCACATTAGTAGATGAGCAGGTAAATGAGCCTTTGATGGGAGTAGCTGGCTTGATTAGGACCTGTGATGGTATCTGTTGTGCAGATATGTGGGCAGACTTGGCAGCGTGGTTTGCTGCAGGGGTGTGTGCCTGCTTTAATGTTTCTGTTGTTAGGTCTGTAGTTGCTGGTAAGTATCTGTTTAAGGCTGGGTGGCTGTCTGTAGGCAAGGAGAGGTCTATCTCCCAAGAAAAAAGATACCAAACTGTCTAAACTACTATACAACAATACAGAAAACAAGCTATTAGAAGAACCATCCCAGATAATGCCAAAGCACATCTTGTGACTGAACTTTGTGACTTTGTGCTCACCCACAACCACTTCAGATTTGAGGATAATTTGTACCTCCAAGTCAATGGCACAGCTGTGGGCACCCGCATGGCCCCACAATGTACCAACATCTTTATGGATGACTTAGAACAATGTTTCCTCAAGTCTCATCCCAAAACACGTCTTCTTTACCTATGCTACATTGATGACATCACCATCTGGACTCATGGCAGGGATGCTCTTGAACATTTTCACAGAGATTTCAACAATTTACACTCCACAATCAAATTGAGCCTGGAACACTCCACACAGGAGATCCACTTTCTCAGCACTACAGTACAAATCAGGGATAGACACATCAACAATATCCTGTACCGAAAACCCACTAATCGGTATAGTTACCTACATCCCTCGAGCTTCCAGCCTAAACACACCACACAATCCACTGTCTACAGCCAAGCCCTAAGATATAACCGCATCTGCTCTGATCCCTCAGACAGAGACAGACATCTTGAGGATCTCTATCAAGAATTCTTAAAACTACAGTACCCACCTGGGGAAGTAAGAAAACAAATTGACAGAGCTAGACAGGTTCCCCAAAGTCATCTACTACAGGAGAGGCCCAAGAAAGAAAACAACAGAACACCACTAGTCACCACATGCAACCCTCAAGTCAGACCTCTGCAACAGATCATTAAGGACCGACAGCCTATTCTAAAAGATGATCCCTCTCTCTCTCAAGCCTTGGGAGGCAGACCTCTCCTTGCCTACAGACAGGCACCCAGCCTTAAACAGATACTCACCAGCAACTACAGACCTAACAACAGAAACATTGAAGCAGGCATACACCCCTGCAGCAAACCATGCTGCCAAGTCTGCCCACATATCTGCACAACAGATACCATCACAGGTCCTAATCAAGCCAGCTACTCCCATCAAAGGCTCATTTACCTGCTCATCTACTAATGTGGTCTATGCCATCATGTGCCAGAAATGCCCCAACACCTTATACATTGGAGAAACAGGACAATCCCTGCGCAAAAGAATAAATGAATGCAGAACTGACATGGGAAATCACAAAACAAAAACCAACAGTTGCTGAGCACTTCCATCTTTCTAATCACTCCATAAATGAGTTGTTAACGACTGTACTCAGAGACTTGACTGGGACATCAAGACTTCAAAGTGAAACAGCTGAACTGGAATTAATGTGCAAATTAAATTGTGTGAAAGCAGGATTAAATCAAGACTATGGTTTCTTTTCCCATTACAAAAGGTAATTTGCCTTCACCCTTCCCAGGGTTTGAACCTAACGACTGCTCTGGTTAGCTGTTACTGATCCTATGTTTTACACTCCCTTGCATTTATTTTCATTCCATTCTGTAAGTTTGCCCATCTTCGAAGCATCTGACGAAGTGGGATTTTCTCCCACAAAAGCTCATGTGAAAAATAAATCTGTTAGTCTTTTAAGTGCCACACGACTCCTTGGTTTTTTGGTTTTTGTTTTTTTGTTTTTTCCTGGACTAGACTAACACAGCTGCCCCTTTGGAAATTGACAAAAATGGAAGTCTCAAAAGGAAACCCTGGCAGAGAAGAAAGAAAGGAGAAACCTATAAAGGGAATGAAAAAGAAAACCTGTCCATTCCTTGCAAGGCTTTTCAGTCAGACTTTCACCAAATAGTGACACAATGAAAAATTTCACTTCTAAACAGCCTAGAAGCAGCACACAGTCAGTTTTAGACTGGTTTTTGTCAAAAGATGTATTTAAATAATCAGATTTTCACATTGGCTGGTGCAGCCTTGAGTCAGATTTGTGTTTTTCTAAAGCAGTCCTTCAGTGCTACACTGAAGGGGGAAAAAACTCAAACAAAATAAAGGATTTCACCTGATTTTTTTTTTCTTCTCCATTTCCTCTCCTTAGCTAATGGCAAGGGACAAGCAACAATGTTGTTTTGTGTCTGGTGGCTGCTGCTGCTGCTTCTTTTTCTTCTTCTTCTTGTAACATATTATTTTACTGAGAAGAATCTGACAGCTAGTCTGGTAGTAGATTACTGTTCGTGGATTTTTGACAGTAAAATGTCAAATTTGACCAAAAAAAAGGTGTTTCAGTGAGTGAAGAAGGTGAATCAATTCACATATTAGTCACAGAAGATCAGTCTGGCAGTGTGAGCAACCTTTATATGTAGAAAGGAGAATATTCAAGTGTAAAAACAAAAAAAAGGAACAGGTTCCACCATTCATATCATTAGAAGGGTAGAAACTGCAATGGAAATCACTTTTTAAATGGTTGGCATGGTACAGATAAAGCAGTTGTCAGGCTTCCCAAGTGTATATCAGATATTCTAGTCTGCAAGAAATGCTACAGCAGAGTAGTTGTAGTGATGAAACTCTCCTGCCAACATAGTGCTGTCTGCACTGGCATTTTGGTTGGTGTAACGTATGTCGCTCAGGGGTGTGGCTTATTCACACCATTGAGAGACATGAGTTAGACCATCATAAACTGTAGTCACTGAAACTGAAGGCAGATTATCTTCTCAGAGGCTCTCACTTTTCCTACTAAGCAGAGCCATAGCACTCTGTTTCAGTGCCCAGGGTGCGTTCTGACTGGAATGTGCCCCTTGAAATTAGTGGCACTCAGGGCCAGCAGCGTAAAATGAACCTTTTAATGGAGTGACTCAATGGAGCCACTCTGGCACACCTGGGGCAAAGCTCCATTCTCCCCACCATAGTTATGGCCCAGCTATATATATACAAATTGTTCCAGCACATCTGAATCCAGGTGGCTTATATTACTCAGTGGTGTGAATAAGCCTCTCCCCGAGTGGCATAAGTTACACTGACCTAAGCACCAGTGCAGACAGTGCGATGTTGGCAAAACATAGTGGTGGGGTAATAGCTGCCTGCGTAGGACAAAGCCCTGAATGCTGGGACTGTTGCTATAAAATCTGGGCATCTGGTCACACTACCTGCACCTAAAGTGAAGCAAAAAATGGCAGCATTTCTCTGCATTACAGAGCATTCTGATGCTGCCCTCTTTTTGAAGCATCAGTGCATAGTAAATGGACTGACACTCTCCTTTTCCTTCTGGTCCATACATGGCTACAGTCTGCACACTGCTGTATAAAGGCTATAATGTTTCTCTTATCAAATACATGCTGGCAGTATGCATGCACTGTATCATTCTGTTGTCCTCATGAGTCAGTGCTTGAGGGAAGTCATGAGCCAAGAGAATTTTGGTTATTTGTGAATGTTGTTAATTGTAATAATTTGTGCTTGACATCCTCAGTAATTTGTACAGTTATCAGGCCTAAAGGCTGCATTATATGTATTGATAAGATGGCCACTCAGATTTTTGCAGCTTCCTAAAAATGGATGTGGGCTATAGATACAAATGTAGACAAGATGATGTGATGGGGTATATACAAACCCCCCATTGGACCAGTGGGGTTAAAAGGCAATATTGGGCCCAGATAGCCCTGCCCTTTCAAGCCTAGCAAGCATGCTTCTGCAAGAGGAGCAAGTTAAAAGAAGCTCAGAAGCCTAGGCAAGGGATTGTGGATGCAGGTGAGAAGAATCTTCCTCCAGGAAGCCAGATAATTGGTGGAGCCTGAAGGGGGACCACAGAGTGGATAAAGCTCTTGATGCACCTTCTTCAGCAATCACCCCTTTTGAGAACTAGTGGTAACTATTGACTGTTTGCACTGTAGAGGCCATGCCCTGTATTGAAGGAACACACAAATTCCTTCGTGGATCTACAGCACCAGCATTCATTTGAACAAATGATAGGCAGGGGCATCACTGACGCTGGGCACATGGGTCCCATGCCCCGAATCTCTGTGGGTGGGCCACGAATCTTTTTCTCCAGCTGGCACAGGCTCAGGGAGAGGAGCCACCCATATGCGGGCAGAGCTTGCTCAGCTGCTGCTACCTCCCCACCCCCCAGGTTGCTCCAGCGTGTGTGAGTAGCGGAGGGTGGAGATAGTGAGATTCAAACTGCTCCTCTCGGCGGCAGCAGCAGCAGCTTCCCCTGTCCAACAGGCAGAGCAGGTAGGTGCTCTGGGAGGCAGCTGCTGAAGGATTGGAGGGGTCCTGGACAGGCAGGGGGGGAGATGTTTAGGTGAGGTGTGAGGGGCTTCCCTGCATGGTGTCCAGGTCCCGAGTGGCCCTAGGGATTGCTCCTTGGGCCCTGGGTTGGGTGAGGAGGATTCCCCACAGGCCTCTGGGTGCCAGGTGGGACTGGGGTGTGTGTGCCACATGGCCTCTGGGCCCCAGGGGCAGGTGGCCTGGGAAAGGAGTCCATCACCTTAGCCCTGTGATGGGGTGAGGGATGTTCTTCTGCCTCTGCCCTGGCCAGGGTCAGGCCAGCAGAGGGCTGGTGAGCCAGAGCTCGTTCCTCAGCCTTGGGGCTTTGGGGGTCACGTTGGTGGCTAGGCTGCTGTGAGGCAGCCCTGGCCAGAGAGCACCCCCACAGCTCAAGGGCTGCGGCTGGGGAGCTTAGCCAGGGTCTCCCACCCTTATCCCACACCCAGACTTTGGGGCCGGCTTGTCTTGTCTTGGGGTCTCCCTCCCTCAACCCATGCCCAGGCATCAGGCTGTCCTTGCCTGAGGTCTCCTGCACTCTCCCCATGCCAGGGTAGTGGGGCTGGCCTGGCCCAACGCCGGGGCCTCCCTCAGTGGTGGGGCTGGCCTGGCCCAACCACAGGGCCCCCTGCGGCAGTGGGGCTGGCCTGGTTCAACCATGGCGTCTCTTGCCCTTGCCTTTGTCCCTCGGTCATGAGGCTGGGGCAGCAGGTGCACTGGGGTGCAGCCTTGTAAGCAGTGATATTATTTGTAAAGTTGTATACTGCTGAACACCACCATCTGCTGCACCTAGTATTTGTTCTGTTATTGAAATTGTTGTTGGATTGTTTTAAATTAAGCAGAGATTGACTGGAGGAAACAGAGTCATTATACTTAAAAAGGAAAAAAAACTAACACAATCTTGTTAGGAGCAAGGCAGTGTGCCATGTTTATTTGTAAATGTAAAAATAGCAAAAACCAGACATACATTGATACCCATGAAATTCTGGAAGCTGGTGTGATATTATTACCAGTCTTTTTATGTGTTGCTTGAGCTAGCCCAGTGACCAACAAGGCTGGGCATGAGGACCTCTATGTGTTATGAATCCGGTGCTCCAAGATGATAGTTGCAGAATGAGACACAGAATTTTCATGATTTTATTAATCTTTTATACTTGCTGCCTTTCATGTAAGCGTATGGGACTCACTGTGTCTTGCTGCCTCAAAGCTCCTGTGTGATGATCATGCATCACCAGTCATTTGCAGACATGACTTTGATCTTGTATTTTGTTTTTCTCTTTCTGGCATGGATTCTTCTTGCTTTTCAGGGATTAGTTTTGAATTGTTCAGTCATTAAGGTGGTACTTGCATGTCATCAGGATGAGCTGGTGTCAACTGATCCCATCACACAGACCCTTCACTCACACATCTTTTTCATACATTTAAATGAAATTACACAGTGTTACAACTAAAAAGTTTCATTAAGAATATAAAATGAGTTCCACATTTACAATACATTGGTTATAATGTCTGTTAAACTGAGTTAATTATTTTAGTTAGGATATTAAAGAACAGATACAGTGTTTCCTAACAGATACTTTAAAGGTAAATTCTGCTCATTTTATCTGTGTCCCTACATTGTGGCTACAGAAGACTGAGCTAACATCAGTAGACTGGAGCTGGGGGGAAAAATCCTGAAATTTGATATTTCTATTGGGAGATCATGAGTGAGGCTTTACCTACCAATAATGTCACTCATGATAAATTTGCAAGAATTGCCATGTCTGCATAATTTATGGACTTCAGATTTGGGCCTATGTTGAAAAAGCCACAATGGAATAATGCTTGTTATTTATGTACCCTTAAAGTAAAAGCTTCAAATCTGAAGACAGGCTCTTGTAATCACTTCCTAACCAGAAGCCAAATACTTTTCCAGTTTATGCAGTTTTGGTTACAATACAACTCCTGAAATTAACCTCAGAAGGGGCTTTCTGGGTTTAAACTGGTGCTTCTTGAGCATCCTCTCCAGTATCAGATTTGTTCAGATAACAAATAACTTTTCCTTTTGTAACCCCAATGCCACTCCTCCACAGAACTGAAAGTAGTTGGGTTCTGTTCTTCTCTCTTTCCTTCTCATACAGCGCAGGCCAAATTCTGCCTTGAGTTATACACCTAGCTTGACTAGGCCCATGGCCTTCAAATTCAGTGAGCAGTGGCACATGTACTACTTCTACCTTGTAATATTCACTGGGTAAGTGCAGCTGCACCTGTGCTTTAATTTAGCAAATAATTCTAAAGATGAAAAAAAATTTGAAGATTAAAAAAAGTGGAGGATCCAATTTAGACTCCAGTGAGGTGGAGGTGAGTTGCAGCCATGGGGAGGCAAGTGGCTGGTGAGCAAGATGGGGAAATAGGCCAGGGACAGAGGGTTGTATTGGGAGCCAAGTGAGGAGTGTGCACAATGTGGAGAGCCTATCAAACTGGGAAGGAGAAATAACAGGGTCAGGAGAGGTTTGGAAGCTGCAGAGAGGAAGAGTAAGTAGGGGCCTTCAAACAAGTAAACAGTCCCATTGCATTCAGTTGCGTAGAGGATGTATGTAGTGAATATTTCTGTTAATAATGACCAAGGGGGAAAAGAATCCAACACCCTCTATCCAATTGGAGTTGGCTATGTGGGGCAGACAGGAGTACAAACAGTAAAATCTTACTTTTGCCACTAAAGAAAACAAATACCCTGAAAGAACAGACCCCTTTGATGAGTGAGTGCCATCATTAAATGGCCATTCTTCAGAATGGAAACACTAAGGGCATGGTGGGGGGAACAGTGCAGGAGCCTTCTCTGCCTCGTTCTCAGTTCCAAGGCCATAACTACAGTCAGGCTGATGGGCCTTTGCCCCAGGTGTGCCAGAGGTGGCTCCATTGAGCCATGTATTAAAGGACACATCTTGCAGTGCCGGCCCCAAGCACTGCTAATGGCAAGGGGCGCGTTCCAGTCGGAACACGCCCTGGAGGCTGGATCGCTACATTACAGCTTTGCTCAGTTCACTCTATTATTGCCTTCTCTTTGGCTGTTTGCAGGGGAGGCAGAAGGCAGGCAGCCTGGCTGGGAGGGTCTGCCATTTTGGTGTGACCCTCTTCGCAGCACCGCACTGGCAGCCCCAGCCAGCCTGTCTGCTTGCCTCATGAGTTCCCTGACTTCCCTTACCGGGGTTGCATGTACCTGAAAGCTGGAAGAGGGCCAGAGCCTTTTTAAATTTCCTTCCCTATAGCATGCCCAAACCAGCATGGAAAATTGAAGCTGCTGTGCTGCCATCCCTCCACTCCTCTGCTCCACAATCTCATGCTGCCACTCAAAATGGGGGTGGTGGGGAACCATTACAGCAAAGTTCAGGGGAGCCATGGGCTCTATTTTAAAAGCTTGAGAACTGCAGCAGTAGGTGTCTTCAGTGTGAGTCAGCAGGGTGTCATCTCTCAGCTGGACACCCAGATACCATCAGCTTGTCCACCATATGGGGAACCTAAGCAAGTTGGCTGGAAGTCCCAGGGATGGTCTGATCCACCACCCTCCCTCCCACTCCTATTTTCTGGGCTCTCTGACTTCTGATATTCATCAGTAGAAACCTAGAGGAGATGGGGAAAGATATGCCTTGTCAGACAGGAGGAGAATTTTTATATGTCCTCCTAACAGGGTCTGCGACCTTTTAAGGGTAAGTTGCAAGTGACTTGCTTTACTTATAGGGAACACTGGAAATGAATGATTGCTCATTTACAATTTTAATGCAGATGGGTATGAAGGAGTTGTTGCATGGCAACATGGCATGGAGAGGAGCTTGGGGCTTCTGTGTGATGGGGGAGTGGCGCAAATGCTAAACACACTGGCCCAGGATAATCCATGGTAGTCCACATGGCCAGACTGCCCTAGCACCTAGGCAGTTCCTGACTAGAAGCTGACAACAACTTCAATTTTAGTCATCAGATGGCATGGCCTGAGGGAGCATATTTCTTTTTAGAAACATCACACCTACATATTTCCATTTCATGTGAAACTTCCACACTTCAAAATATTTCATATGAATGACAGCTTGGGACCTAGTGGGGTGGGGCCCATGACAGGGATGGCGTAGCGGGGCAGGGCCCAGGGCCTGTGCCTCGGGTCTTTTTCCTATCCAGCAACGCCCATGATGATAGGTGTTACTTGTGATGGATGATTGGTTTATGACTTTTGGAGGGTGGATACAAATTTTAACTATGATGCTTATCCTTCAGAGTCACTGGTCATTTTATTGCTTGTATGTACAAAAACTATTTTAAAAACTCTGAGTCTCTTCCTAGGTTATGACAGCCGACAGGAGAATATTGCTCTTTTTGTACTGCTGGTATGTTATATTCTTTTCTCTGTTATGTACATCCACAATATAAGAAACCACTTTTGAAGGACCTATGTTAGGTAGCAGGTGAAAAGTGATAAACAAAATTACCGTTTCCCTCTCTTCTGTCAGTAGTTTGAGGAAAATAATGTGAACAAACAGATGATAGAAATAAAGATGCACATGCCCAAATCTTGTGCAACAAGGAGAGCTGGAAAAAGCTGGTGGATCCTTGTTGTTAGGAGTTCTGCTTCAGAAATATCAAACTTTTCTTCCACAAGGGGAAGATGTGTCTCTGTGGAAGAAGAATCACTGTAAGGGAATTAAGAAAAAACAGATTGATGGTTCTGAGGAGAGAGAGATACACAGATTGTATGATCCAACCATTATGCTTTGAGGACAGAACTGTTTTTTATTTGAAGATTTTGGAAAAACTGATTTTATGGGACAGAAATTTCACTGGTAGAGGCCCTGTTTTCTCCACAACCTTTAACAGTGATTTTTGTAACCAACTGTGAGCCTATCTATTTTAACTGGTTATAAGTTACATTGTTCATTTTGTGTCTGCACAAGAAATCTCTGCATTTCCCAACAGTGGTACATCCTGCACTTACTGTGTTCCCTAGCCTAGTTCTATGGTGTGTGTAAACTCTCTCACCTCATACTAAGCAGAAAATAGCAGGTGTTAGCCGTTATTATTCTGGGAGGTATTAATGGCTAATACCAGGCATCTCTCTGATTTATGGCCAATACCAGTCATCACTGAAGCTGATGGGTATGATGTTGAAGCAGTTTCACTCTTAAGGAATAAGATAGCTGAAACAGCAGAAGTCACTGTCCAAGCTTTTGGATTACATGGGAAGGTAATCCAGAGAGCATAACAGGAGGTTTTCCTACAGGCTGATTGCCCACACAAGGTCTTGGCAGAGCCCTGTGTGGATACAAATATGTGGATCTGCATCTGACCTCTATTAGCAAGAAATGTTTCACAGATATCCGCATCACATCTGTGGATGCAAATATCAATAGATTTGCAGGGCTCTACTCATCTGTGGAGCCCTGTGTGAACAAAAATATGTGGATCAACATCCACAAGAAATGGTCCATGGATATGATGCAGATATCCGTGGATTTGCAGGGCTCTATGGCTAGGACATGGATTGGTTGCCACTGTTTGTTTGTGTAGGTATCAGAAGCAAAAAGCCAGAGAAGCAGTAGGGAACATAAGCCTGAGAGGGACCAGAGACAGATTTAGCACCTTTTCTGTTTGCAAGGTATCTATCTATTCCAGTGTTTCTGAGTTATTTGAAAGTAAAGATGAACAGATAATGCTCATTTCTGGGTCTATCTCTCCTTTATATTTGATTTTATAAGATGTTAGGAGTCATGAATTAAAAGCTTTAGTAAAAAGGATAAAAATGACTATACAGTACTAAATCTCCCTTCTTTATTTCACTTTGTACTTGCTGCCAGTACATTTTACTGTGGGTATGTGAATTGTTCTTTATATCTTTTTTTTAAATAAACATTTAGTTTCAATGCATGCTCTGTCCTCTTTCCCCTACTTATATATTTGCTAAATAAAACAAAGTTCAAATGCAGCGTGGTTAGAGGTCTTTTGCCAGTATTTATTTTTTATGATATTTTTCAGCGTTCTCCCATTGTACTGTAGCAGTAATCTTTCCTTTTGTGCACCTGACCTTTAAAATATTCATAAAATTGAATGAGTTTAAAGTGTTTTAAAAAAGAAATCTTGCCAACCTACATTCATTGGGACTTTTAAATAACCAAAACTGCTCAAGAAGCAGAAAGGGAGTCACAAATATCAGCAGGGCACAAAAAATTGCCTTGCATTGTTTCCAACAGCTGCAATATTCTACTGCTGCAGTATGCTCAGTTTGCTGTACATGAGCGACAATAACGACATGTACTGTGTAAATTCTGTTAACATAGCTAGTGTAAGAACTAGTAATTTCATTGAATTACTTAATAGACCACTTTTGCCAAGCTTCAGAGCCCAAGCTGCAGCTTGAAAGCACTGTTTACAGAGCTGTTTTTAGAGTAGTGTGAGCCCTACTAAGCCGGGTCTCTTGACCCAGACTGGAATGCTTACTCTTGTGGGCTCAACACCACTGTGTAGGCATACCCAATATGTTTCCACTGGTATCCTGTAGCATTCCAATAAAAGAGGAGATGACAGTGGAAAAATCATAGTCTCACTGGCTATGTCTACACTTACAAAATTAATTTGAAATATTTATTTCAAAATAACTTCTTTGATTTTAATTTGAAGTAATTATTTCAAATTAGCACTACTTTGAATTTATTATTTCAAATTAGGAGTCATGGAAAGATTCTTTAATTTGAAATAAGGTAGGAGTTATTTCAAAGTAGAGAGTCCTCACTAGATTCTCTAATTTGAAGTAGGGGAAGGCAGGCAAAAGAATAGGGCCATTATTTTGAAATAAACTTATTCCATGGTTTAGAATGGCTTATTTTGAAATAATAATTTTGATTTAAGTGCTATTTTGAAATAAAGGCAGGTTTTATTATTTTGAAATAGTGCTCCATTATTTCAAAATAGAGAAATACGTAATGTGAAATAATGAAATGCACGCATGGACAGGAAAAAAGTTATTTTGAAATAAGCATCCTTATTTTGAAATAACTTCTAAGTGGAGACATACCCATAGGTAGTTATCAGGTCGGTCTTTCTTTCTTGACCCTAGTCTATGCTTGCTGCACTTTTTGCCTTCTGTTTGGCTTATAGCAACTCCAGTTCCAGAGCTGGAGTTGCTATGGCAATTTCTGGAGCGACTGAGCGGGTCTACACAGACCGATCAATTGTGCCTGGAAGACTGCGCTGATGGCAGCGATTTTGCTGCTGTCAGTATAGACCAAGCCTTAGGTTACTAGATTGTTTGTCCTAGTTCTCTGCAGAGATACACCGTGGTGTTGTAGCCATGTTGGTCCCCGGATTTTAGTGAGCTCAAGCAAGGAGGTAATATTTTTTATTGGACCCACTTCTGTTGGTGAGAGAGATGAGATTTCAATTTACATGAAGTTATTCCTCTGGACCTAGTCTCAGTCAGCTCTTTTCTTCATTTTTTCTGAATCCCAAATCATAGTCTCTGTCATACAAGTTCTGGGGACCAATCCTAGCAGCTGTGCCTCTGCCTGTCTGCTCCTCACCTGGACATCCTCCTGCAGAATGCAACCACATTTTGTTTGTGTTCTGGGAATCGGGGTCGTCCCTGTTGGGGGTGGGGCCCAGGGCCAACTGGCCCTGCCCCACCCTCCCCAGCAGTGGGGTGATGTTCAGCTGTGAGGGGGCTATGGGCCAGAGACTACCCTCCTTGCACTGCTCCATGCAGTGCTCTGTGCCCACTCTGCCCCCGGCTGGCTGGTCCACCCCATGGGGCAGGGTGGGCTGCCATGTGGTGGAGACTCTGCTGGGCCTGGGGGAAGGGTGGATTCAGACAGCCACACTCCCAGGCCCTGCAGAGCAGGTGCCACAAGTCTGTCCTGCCCCACCCCCTGGGATGGCCATGCCGGCTGGGGGCAGAGCAGGCATGGAGCACTGAACAGGCCTGGGAGGCAGTGTGGAGCCTGCAGGGCTGCCAGGGCATTTGTCCACTTTCCGCTTCCATCCCCAGGGACAGCCCTGCTGGGAATTCAGTGTGGGAAGGCAAGTGACGTCAACAAGATTGACTGACTACAATGACATCTAACAGAGTGGATATGTTTAAGTTGGCTACCCCCTCTGCTTAACATGCAGAAGGTCCTGGGTTCAATTCCCAGGGGGTTGGACTCGATGATCTCATGAGGTCCCTTCCAGCCCTATGATTTGATTTGAAAGTTGCCTTGTGGTTAAAGTCCTGCATAATGTGCACTGGTTGTAAGCGGAGCACAGAATACATCTATCTGATGGATGTGCCAGAGTCTGCTCCTTGCAGTACCCCAGGGACATTCTGTTCCAGATTTATATGAATCTGAATGTCTCCAAAGGCCTCTCTGCTTGGTGGCCACCCCTTGCTGGTGTAATCTCCAAGTCCTTGTAGGAGCCTTAATTTGAGCCTGGCTGTATTTTATGTGACTATTCCTTATTTTGTAATTTAGCCATCAGGTATTAAACATATCTTGTGGTAACATAATTATTTATATTTGTTTTGTTTTAAATCATTACAAATCTGAAAATATTAAAAAAAAACCCCAACAACCAAACAAACCATGCTCTGGTCCCAATGATACCTATCTCCCCCCTCTGTGGAACAACCAATATTCTCAAATGCGAACCTCATTGTGCTTGTCTCTATTTCACCTGCTCCCTACCTATAATGCTTTTTTTAAAATTGTAATTCAGAGAACTAAATACGCATGCAGCATTCCAAACTGATTTTAACTTCATGGAATTGGAATAATTTCCTTTCAGTTATATAAAATGATTCAAATTCTACATGCAGTTTACACTGGTGGAGAATCAGAGTATTCCATCTTAGTTTATAGAATCATAGGGTTGGAAGGGACCTCATGAGGTCATCTAGTTCAACCCCCTGCTAAAAGCAGGACCATTTTCACTAAATCAACCCAGCCAGGGTATTGTCTAACCAGACCTTAAATATCTCCAAAGATGAAGATTCCACCACCTCCCTAGGCAACCCCTTCCGGTGCTTCACCACTCTTCTAGTGAGAAATTTTTTCCTAATATTCAACCTCGACCTCCCCAGCCACAACTTGAAATCATTGCTCTTTGGTCTGACCTCTGTTACTACTGAGAACAGCCTAGCTCCCTCCTCTCCAGAGCACCCCTTCAAGTAGTTGAAGGTTGCTATCAAATCCCCCCTCAGTCTTCTCTTCTACAGGCTAAATAAGCCTAGTTCAAATCAAATCAAATCAAATCATAGGGCTGGATAAGTCATGTGCCCCAGCCCCCTAATCATTTACTTTGCTCCTCGCTGGACTCTTTTTAATTTGTCCACATGTTTTGTAGTGGGGAGCCCAAAACTGGACACAGTATTCCAGATGTGGCCTCACCAGTGCTGAATAGAGGGGAATAATCACATCCCTTGATCTGCTGGCAACGCTCCTACTGATACAGCCCAATATGCCATTGGCCTTTTTGGCTACACGAGCACATTGTTGACTCATATCCAGCTTTCCATCCACCATAACCCCCAAGTCCTTTTCTACAGTATTGCTGCTTAGCCGATCAGTCCTAAGTGCAGTTTCTTCAGACTTATACTGGTGTAACTGTGAGAAACACTTGCCTGAATGCCTCAGGTATTCCCTAATTTCATATTCTGTTCTTATTCTATTATTTTTCTGCATGTAATTGCCTGAACCTCTTATCTACAGTAACCATTCTATTAGTCTGACCAGAATTTTCTGTTCTCCTCCTGTTTACAGTTCCTTTCTTATTTGTCCTTTCTACTTTCATCACTCCCTTCATTCCCTGAATTGCTTCATAATGTCATCTCTCTTTCATTTCCTTTGTTCAAGTTAGTAAGAACCAGTGAGCAATTCTAATCCAGTCATGCTCTAACAGTCAACACAACCTCCACTCCCCCAAGCTCATTCTACTCTCATTTATCCTGTCCATGAAATTTCTGAACCAGTTATTCATCACCTCAGGATCATGTTAACTTACAGTTTGCTGATGTTCTCCTGCGGAAGTGAATGGCAATGTAGCCATCACCTTAAAGGAAGCAGGATCTGGCCCATATTGATTTTATAGCAAACCTTTTCAGATGACTAGAAATTCAAGTTGTTAATCTTGTTCTCTGAATTTTGAATGGGAAGCTGCAAAGTACATAGAACTGAGCTTCCTATTAGTAGCTTCATCATTTCT
Organism: Podocnemis expansa; assembly: GCA_007922195.1. NCBI lineage: Eukaryota > Metazoa > Chordata > Testudines > Podocnemididae > Podocnemis > Podocnemis expansa. The sequence continues at coordinate 5,368,568 of ML681964.1, read as the reverse complement.
GATACAGCACGTCTGGGCAGATGGCATTCATGCACGTAGACTTCGTTAGAAGATTATTGGTCTCATTTGCTCCTTACCATTATGCATGAGAGTCAGGCTTTTTCCATGGCCTTTTCCTTGCATATCAGGGAAACTACATTTGAGGTACAATAAATGGTTAGGAAATCCCTGCTGTATTTAATTTATACAATAGTCTGCTTGACAGGTTTCATTTTTCTGTAAAGCAGCTACCTGATTAGAACTGTGCAGTTTAGTTTTTGATCATTTCTATTATTTCTTTTAATAGAACAGTATATGCTTCATATAAGAAGTCTGAACAGTGTAGTATTAATTCTTTTTACCAGCCATAATTATTAGTGACAGGCTCGGAGATACAAATATAGCTGGTATAAATTGCTACAACTCTGTTGAAGTCAGAAGAGGTATGCTTGACTTACATACCACAGTTTCATTCGGATAATGTGCAGGAAAGAAACGTATGAAAATCTGTTTTTTAAGGGCTATGTTCCAAGGATCTTTTGAATGTCACTGAGTGGTGTGAACTCTCATTTGGGGTTAATGTGGTTAATCTGTATTTTTGGATTTTCTATAGAGCCCATTGCTATACTATCTAAGGGCATCCCAGATTGTTTAAATCTGGATGGTGTAATTCCCAGTAGAATTCAGGTAGTTCACTTGTATTTCTGTGTCCTGTGTATGTAGGCTTTGCTTTGGGAATAATTTTTTTTTAATTAGTTGCCACACATGCTATGGTGGAAATACTTTGTCAAAGACAAAGGTCTTGTAGTTCATTCTGGAAGTGGTCAGAATTTGGATTAGCAGGTTCTCCTCTAATAGCTTGTTACACAGTCAAATCCAGGGATGGGACTTAAAATTGGCTGTGGTGTTTAAAGCACACTGTCCTGAGTTCAGGCTGTGGGCTCTATGCTACCCACCTCGCACACCTTGCCAATACCACAGCAGCCCGGCATGCATAATTAAGTCAGTCAGGGAAGAGTCTTCAGTGTCCCACACCATGTGTGTGTATGTGTGTGTGCCACCCTCTGCTACCCTCAGCGCCAACTCAGGGCAGCCCAGGGGGGGCAGTTACACACAGGCCAGGGGTGATGTGATGGCCCCATTTTATAAGGACAGGTGCATGCAAATCTGGCTGACTCCCAGGTGGGGAGCAGTGAGTGGGTTGAGAGGGGAGATGAAGAGGCACACAGTGGTGATAGACAGGGAGGAGACGAGGAACCTGTCTGGCAAGCAGCTTCAGTGAGGTGACTGGGAGTCAGGGATATGGGGAGCTGTGACTCGGGGGGACACAGCAGGAGGGCAGGGATGAAAAGAAAATAAGTGGGAGAGTAGCAGTGAGAGGGGATTCAGCGATGGTGATGGGGAGGAGGAGAATAGGAAGGAACTGGCAAAGCAGAGTACTGTAGCAGTGAGTGGCATTTATCAGGTGGCTAGTCTGCCCCTGGCCATATCCCCTTAGTCAAGAATGCTTTACTTCCAGCAGTCATCTGCTACAGCCAAGGCTCTGTAAACTGCAGTGTCCCAGAGAAGTCTAATGGTCTCACAGCAAGTGGTGAATAGAGATGTGGTCAGTGGTGTACTTGATTCCTGACACTGAAAACTTTGACAAACAGGCAATGGAAGCAAACAGCCATTACCTTGCACAATCAAATCTTCCTCCAGTTTAGGTGGATAACTGCAGATCTCTTTTCAGTTTCATTTTAAGTAGATTTGTATTCTCTGAGCTTTAGTTTCAGATAAACCCAGAATCACAAAGTGAAACTCATACAAAATTTTGCATTGTTTTTAATCCCAAACAAGGCAAACACAAAAGCACTATACTTTGCGTGATATTGAGGTTGAAACACTGGGGGAAAAAAGTTTTGCATAGTTTCCACACCAAAATAAATTCACCGAAAATTAGATCGAAGTTTTCACATAAAGCCAGAAGGCAGGTGATTGTTCACATTTATATTCAGAGATATATGCAAATGTTTTGGTCTACAGTTCTTCATGTAGCATAATTTTTATTTAATATCTTGTAGTTTAGGTCTGTCAAAAGCCAGAAATATTATGAGAACAGTGTTTCTCCTGGTATTTCTGTTCTTCCAATCGAAACCACAAGCAAGAAATGCACAGAAAAACCACACAAACAAAAATTTGGTTTGACTGGTATGATTTGTAATTGTATCTGAACAGCCTACCAAATCCTAATAACTGTAATACTGAGTTATATTACATGTAGCATGGTTCCAGTAGATCCCTAAATATTCTGTGATTACCTAGATATGACGAGTTCACTGCTGACAAGGTATTAAGCACTGTACAAGATACAGAAATAAGAGAATCTCTGCATTGAATGCTGGCAGTCTCATAAACAAAAAGAAGAAAGTGAGGATCCACTGGAAAGAAAAGAGAGATGGCTGTGGTTTATTGGTTTTTGTTTTCATTTTGGTAAGCATCATTGGAGAAGCTTTCTCTGAAGCATGGGGTAAAAAAGGCATAGAGATGGGAGTGGGGAAAATGTGATGAAAAGGACATGAAACCTTTTTTTTTTTTTTTTAATTCTTCAAATAGCCTTATTTCTCTGTTTAAAAAACCAAATAATGTGCCATGAAACCTAAAATAAATTATCCGAGCCTAACAGTGCCCAAAAGCTTAATACACATTGTTATTAAAATTGTATGAAAAATGCAAATCACTGAGTTCAAACCTTCAGGATTAGTAGCTCAGGTAACATAACAGATTTTTGTTAGACTAGAAGAGAACCCTGCAGCGTAAACCTTCAATTAATCCTGCAGTGCAACCCATGTTGATGTACTGCTTGGCGTGATAAGATTTTGTTTAAACAGGCATCATGTACACAGTATGTTTAAAAAAAAAACAGTTCAGGCAGTTGAAATGCCACCTTTTGGATTATTGCCTTTTTTTTTTATCCTGCTTCAATCATTCTAAAGAGAAAAGGAAGAGGCTGGGGGTGGGGGAAAGGATTAGAGGAAACCCACACAATTTTTAAAATAGATTCAGGAGGGTTGTCGTACTTTTTCTTACAATGTTCTTTCCCACCAGGTGCGTTTTGGATGTGTGCAATTCTTGCTTGTCTGTGTAGGAGTGTGCAGAGAGCCTACCCTTAGGCAGGTGAGATGCTGCTCATTGTAAAATGGATGTAAGTGACTCTGTAGTGGTCCTTGAGCTTTCTCTCCTGGAGATTTAATAAAATCTATATGCACAATTTTTACAAGAGTTTAAAGATGACTTCCTCTAAAGAACAGGTTCTGAGACTTATGTAGAACACTGTTAACACAGAGTATCTCATGAGCTGATTCCTTTCCCATTCGTTAATCACATGGACCACCTATCTCAGAACTTCTCTGTGACAACTATAGCAATTGCTTATGTGGAAAAATAATATCTGGACATTCTTAATTCTGATTTTGTTCCTGGAAAAAAGAAGTGTTAAAAGCACATGACCAATAAGCTGCATAGGGATCCGGGGACCTCAGCCTGGGAACGTCTGTCGTAAATATTTCAGGTAAGACTGACCATAATTTTGGTTTCAGTAGAATTGCTATTAGTCTTTTACTGCTGCAGCTACTGGATCCTCTGTTTCTCTCTTCCTGCAGAAGGTGAAGTCTAATGACTGGGATAGTCTAAGACTAGGATAGTGGGAGTGGAACATCTCTGTTACTGCTCTGGCTTGGGGTGGCGGGATGCAAAATTGAGGAGGCTCATGCTTTAGGCTTTGCTTGCAGAAGTGTATATGAACCTGTTTCCTTTTTAAAAAAAATCTGTATTTCCCAATAAGGAAAGGAGTCTTTGTGCATGAGACCCTGCTTGCACACAAACACCTATTTGTGTGTTCATGTCTGTGTTCTGACAGCTGAAAAAGCCAATTTTCAACAAAATCTCTTGTTCCAAAACTTTCATTCAGTTCTTGTACTTTTGTGTCGTGTATGGAGGTGGGGATAGTCTTCAACCCAGGTCAAACATGGTTTGATAACTTTTAATTCTGTTTCCATTGATCCTTTGTGGTTCATCTGCACCTATCTTTGTGTCAGATATCAAAAAGGCAATAAGTTTAATCCCTTTATCTCATACACTCTCACCCTTTCCTTTCTTGCTTGTCCTTAACAATTTGTTTCAGTTGCTGATTATAATAATTAGGGGAAATCTGTCTATGTACAGTTAATGAATTGTGATTGGTATTGGGGACTTCCTGTGTCAGACTGCGAATTCCATTTTCAATATGGAGCTTGGTTTGCTTTTTCTGCTTTATTTTGCCTCTGTATTGAGCTAAAACCCACAGGAGGTCAAAGAAGATATTCTTGTACTTGGCCCAAGACTAACAGTTCATGTTGGTCAGATTCTGAGGATTGTCCATTCTAGTGAGGCTACCCTGGGTAAAGAGATGGCAGCTTCTGAAAGTACACCAGTTATTCAACTCTAAATTTGAGTGGGGCGGTATCTAAGCAATGTATTGCTTGGTGATGGGCATTGTAGAAGAGTGATCAGGGCATCATCTGAGAAGAGAACCTGGAAGTTATAAAAGAGAGTCTCTCACTAACTACTTCTGAGTGTGTGGAAGAGCGCTGACTGCTGGTGGGTTAGGGGATGTGCGCATGAGAGCGTGCACCTATAATTAAGAGGAGAAGCCATGAGCTGTTGGATAGGGATCCAGGACACACTAGACGATTCTGATCTAAGCTTACAGGCTGCTGCAGAATGGTGAGGACACCAAGGCAGAGAAACGCATACAGTGTTTTGGTTGTTTTTTTTTTATGATTGTTGTCAGGCTCTGTATGTCTTGTACGATATCTAAAGAAAAGAGGAATTGTGTCTAGAAACCTTTGCAAAGCCAATGTGTGTCATGTGCTACACCTATTAGGTACCTATAAACCCCACTAACCTTGACAGATTTTCCTATAACTCTTGGGACCACGGCAGTTCACAAACATATCCCTTCTTTCTTTCCTCCACCTTTTACAGTGAGGAACAGCTCCATCACTTTGTGTTTTTTCTTTCCGGCCCATTGACCTTCTTGCTGACGTAGGTCTCTGTGAAACATAAATCTGTCCCCAGTTCTGCAAAGATTTATCCATGTGCTTAACTCCACATGTATGAGGAAACCTACTGACTTAAATGAGACAACTCATTTCCTCAACATTATTTAAACGTGTAAATCTCTGCAGGATGGGGCCTAGGTTAATTTACACCTAGACCCACTACTGTCAGTGAGCTAGTAAGAAAATTATTTTTATTTATGAAGGTTCTTATTTCAACAAGACAATCAAACCATTCCTCTCCATTCTGAGTTGTTTTCAGTGATCCAAGTAGCTCTCAACTTACTAGGGGCTTTTAATTACTCTTTTATAAAAGGTTTTGTGGTCTCCAGTGGTGTTTAATAACCTTTTAGTAGTTTTCAGAAATAAACATTTATTTTTAAATTTCTTCAGTCTTTTTTCCTTTTTTATTTTATCATTGACATAACAGACCATTAGCAAATGTTTGTGAATCACATGATATTTAAAAGCCTTTATATGGAACATTAAAGTCACTGGGAAAATTGGTGTTCATGAACATTCTTTTTTCTTAATTAGAATGGAATTGTGCTTGCAGATTGCTGCCTTTATATATTATGTAGTGATATAAAAACATTAAAAGGCATCTAGTCAGAGGTAATTGCAGCAGTTGCTAATATGGTGAACAGCTCTGTTTTAGTGGCTTAGCTGTGCATTAACTTCGATACATTCATTAATGTCTCCCATCTCTTTCAGAGGTTCCCTGAATGACCAGGCTCTGTTTCTTCAAATTATTGCACTCTTTCATGCATAAACAATAACATGACCCTACCCAACCCCACATAACAACCCTGCTGGAGAAAGGGCCCAGTCTTTTGTTCACATTACTCTCTTGGTGACATTTATGTCCAGGAATGTCTCACTTGCTTTGCAGAGCCATAGAGGATTGAACAGCTCTGCAACTGAGCCCAATCCCATATTGTAGACCCTATGAATGGCTCATCTAAATTCTTCTCTTTTGCCTCACAGAATGCAGTAATCCAGGGATGTTCAAGCTGCTGGCGAATCACTGTGTTCTCCAATGATGTCTGATTTACTGAGCCCTGTCAGTATGTTCAGTGTTGTACTAAACAGAAATCATGGCACCTGAGTCTCATTTGTACTATGGCTCCTTTACATCACTATGGTCATGTAAATGTAACTTGATATAAATAAGAATAGGGACTATAGTTTATAAGACCTTAAACCTTCAGGATGCTGAACGCTCCTGAAAAACCCAGAGAGTCAAAGCACTCAGTCCCAGATCCTCAAAGATGTTTCAGTGCCTGCCTCCCACTGATTTCATTGGGAATTAGGTGGCTACACCCTGTTTGAAGACTGGGCCTCAGTGTTAGTTCAGAACCTGTGAAAACAGCTTTAATGCAGTATGAGGAAATATGCAAAGTATGCAACAAGGTCTGTGAAGCTCAGCATTGAACTGAGCATTGATGAATGGGAGAGGGGGTGGTCAAAGAGGGGAAATGGAATATGTTACTGCAACAGATGCTTAAGTGAAAGCCAATGGATGCAAATAATGTGCTGCTTATACATTTTTTTTCAATTGTTTTACTATCATCCAGGAAAAGTATTTATAAGTATCTATATCTATTATGTATGTGCTTAGAAGAGAAGATATTAATAACAGGGGCAACTGGAAGACCCAGCCTTATTAGAAATGCTTCCAAAACTTCTAACAAAATAGTTTTCTTAACAGCCACCTATTCATTGCTCACAACTTGGATGAGGCACAATGTTTGTTCAGCAAGGAGTCTGCGGCAGTCACTCAGCTTGGCTTATTTTGAGTAACAAAGCATGGTGCTGATCAGCCCTGTCAGAAGATCAGTGCTCCTCTACCCTAACCTCCCTCTTCATCACTCCAAGATTACACCCTAAATGAGACCATCAGGAAAGTTCACATCCATGGTATCCCAGAAGATGGCCAAATTTCATAGTAGTATGTTGGGGTAGGTGTGTGTGTGGGGGGGGGTTGTGTACACCAAATATAAAGAGAAAATAATGAGCTATTAATTTGTTGTTATTGCTCTTTCAGTAGCAGTTTAAGCCTTACCTGAATCTTGCATCAGCATCTACTAGTACTAAGCCTGTCACCTGTGCAAAGTACAAGAAGACTTTCCTGAAAGACTATATATGAAATAACTGAAGAGCAAGCAGGATTTCATTCTGAACTATGCATTTGCGTTATAATACTAATTTAAAAATACCGGTCTCTATCATGACCATGAGTTCTACATATGGATTTCACCACCCCTTTAAGGGAAGTCTCAGGGCTACCTTTGTATTACATATATATATATATTGCTCCCATCTGCATAGTACCTAGGGCTTTGCTGTTGGGGAACAGGAGACAGAGGATTTCATGTGGATTCTGTGGCTTTGGCAGGGTTTGTGTTCAAGGCAGGCAGCCTGTTCCACAGGACAGCAACCTCCGTCCCCTGATATCCTCACCCTGAAAGGAACTTCAAAAAGAGTTGCATCCCTACATCCCCTCTTGTGGGTTTCCATGCAGGAAGGAGTGATTGCACTCACAGCTTCCTTTAAAAATCAGATCATACAAAGGACTGCTTCTTTACTTAAGAGTAAAGTGCTCATAGTCACAGTTAAAGACAACTTTATGAGCTTTCTACTGCAGAGGGTTATGACAGAGGAGCAACAGCTTTTTATGAAAATTGCCTGAGAGTTACAATAGGATTAACTCTCACAACATACGTGATCAATCTGCATTAGCATTTTAATGGGGATTTTTGTTTTTGCTTTAGTAAATACGGTACCAAGCCATTTCTAAATTGCCTTGTCTCTTGTTATTGATGTGCTAGCTGGCTTTTTTTTTTTTTATGGCATGTTTTCAAAATATATGAATCGCAGGCTCTATGGAGAAGCACATGGCTAATGTGCTGATGAATGTTATAGTTCTGGGCATATTTTAAAGATATTTAATCTGCTGTTTTATTATTGGCCACTGTGTTGAGTTAAGAGATAAAGGCTTTCCTTTGTGTGAATGGGACTTGAATTAGGTGAAATATTTGAATTATAATTCAAATTAACTTTGCAGTGAAAACAGATCCTGAGTTTTTGGCAGCCCTAGAAAGGCACCCTCAATTTTAAAACACATATGTGTTTAGGCACCCCAACTGGCCAGAGTCTGAAAAGTCTAATTTTTAGAGCCCCTACAGTACTTGCCTCCAAGCATGTGGTACACTAGGTATATAACCAAAACATCTAGGGGACTGGTTGAACACAACACTCACAGTAACTCCCTCCAGTCAGGTCAGTTACAATATACAGTAGATATGACATCAGCAGGATAATTTCCTTTTTAAAATATTTAGTTTTATTGTTTCGCTAACAGTGACAGGACAGTAAAGATTTTGAGAAAAATTAAAGACTTTTGGAAGTCTACAAACCCTCATTCTTCAGACCATGAACAGATTTCTTACTAATGGGGACTTGAAAGAAATCTTCCTTGTGGATAAGTTATTCCGTAACTGGTTTCTGTGGGGTTTCTTGTAGTTTCAGCTGAAGCAGTTGTTAATAAGTCACTATTGGAGACAAGATACTGGAGAAGGTGGAGCAGTGCTCTGATCCGGTATGGGGATTACCATGTTCCTAAATATAGAGATGGCAATATTGAGTTTTCATCATTTGTGTTATATATGATTTGCAATTGCTGTTACTCCCATCTGATTCTAAATATAAAGAAATCATATGTAATGAACTAAGAATTTAGTTAATATTTTGTTCCATCTAATTAAAAGAACCTTTTATACTTTTTAAGAAAGAAATATATCTGTCTTCCATAGGAGACATACCAGCCCAAGACTCCTTGTAGGGGATAATTGGACTTGGTAATACAGAATCATCATTACACAGTGTAACTATCTTCATAATGAAAATTTCCAGAAGCATTGCAATGTTAGTACATGTAGAGCAAAAAATAAGAGTCCTGTGGCACCTTGAAGATGAACAAATTTCTTCATGAGTAAGCTTTTATAGGCCTCAAACCACATCATCAGATGGCCTCTGACTAACAAATTTCTTTGGGTATAAGTTTTCGTGGGCTCCGACCACTTCGTCAGATGGCATCTGATGAAGTGGGTTGGAGCCCATGAAAGCTTATGCCCAAAGAAATTTGTTAGTCCTTGAGGTGCCACAGGACTCTAGTTATCTTCATAACTTTTGTCTGCTTTTGCGTTTCAGATACAAAATGATTTACAGCTTTGTACATAGCTATATAAAATGAATGCTGTACTCTGGAAATGCTGGCTATGAATGTACAAGGAAATCTATTTTTCTGCTATGTTATTCTTTCTATGAAAAATTATGATAAACTATTTGTATAAAGATATTGCTGTGGCTCTTCTTGGCACAGGCATTCTTTTGCATTCATTTTTTAAAATAATATTTTCTTGAGATCAGATCCTGTTGCCCTTAGACTGTTCTCAGGTGAAATGTTGCCTGAGTAAGGTCTGAAGAACAATTACCATAAGTAAAGACTCTAGGATTTTGCCAGTACAAGTACTTAAAAAATCCTACACACATGTATGATGACTTGTAATTATTAGAACTTCAGGTTGGGATTTTCAGAAGCAGTCAGCACGCTTAATTTTGCTTCACCTTCAGATTGTACCATTGAGTGCAATGGGAACAGTCAGGCCAATGCTAAATAATTATGAAAATCCTGTCCTGTATGTTTTTTGTGTTTGAATAATTAGTCAGGGGTTTCTTTTGTTTGGGCTTTTTAATTAAAATGTGCATGATAGGGTTTTAGAAATTACAAGGCCAAAATAAATAATCCTTCCTCTTAATATACAACAGCTTCCAACAAACAGCTTAAATTCTTGATGACCTACCTAATTGTATTCCTGATAACAGCTGTCTTTCTATGTAGAAATACATAGCCCAACTGTGAAGAAGGGGGCATCAAGTAGCAAGGGAAGGAAAATGTGGGGCTCACACCTTAGGTCCATGGTCTCAAGATTTGATATTTCTGAGAAATAAACCACTTAGGCTTAAACTTTTTGGTCTGGATGTCATTTTATGCCCATAGGCAGGGAGAGGTGATTAAAAGCTGAGCAGGCAGAGTTAAGGTGCATGTTAGTTCTTTCAGATAGCAGTGTCTAGCCAAAATGGCAGCACCTAGGCAATACCCAAACAAAGTGGTTTAAATCCCCCATATGATCAGTACACAAACAGTTTATTTTAGTAAAATACCTTGTAACTACTGATTTAGGTCTCCTCTGCAGCACTGTCAGGCTGGCTCTCTGTCTAGGTCTTGGGAGCCATCTCCAGTTCCTTCTCTGCCTGGGTTTGGCTAGGCCAAAGAGATGTTGGCTATCTGAGGGAATCTCCTCCTCACTGGAATCTGTGGTTGATTAGATGCTTTCTGATGATGTGGGCAAACGGTCCTGCATAAAAAGGATTTGGTGATAGACTCCGTGCCAAAATCTAGGCCAACTGCTCATAGTATGTACCGGGAGCATTACCAGAATTTCTGTTTTTTGTCTCTAATGTTCTTATAATTCTTTCAGAATTCCTGGGCTTTGGCAAGGCCCTGGGCCATTGCCCAGGAGTACCCCTTCTTCTTTGTTTTCTGTGCTAGCTCTTTGTAAATCTTCACATTGCCGTGACTGCTCTGGTGATAGGACCTAACATGCTCTTCTTCCCAAACAATAATGAAATCTGGGACCTCCTGATGGGACCAAGTGGAAGCCTGGGGCATTGCTGCCTTAGTGGATTCAGGGTGTGAATTGCCAGGAGCTGGAATTGCAAGGGGCAGACTCGGGCATATTGGAATTTAAACAGGAAGGAGACATCTGGCCAAGCAGCAGAGGGTGCAGAGGAAACACACAGTCTCATCCAAAAGGAAAGCAATGCATTTTGGGATGGCAGTGGGAAGACTGCCTGCTAATTAGAGTTAATTTGAAATAGACTGGCATCCACATGGATCTTATACCAGTATAACTCATCCCAGAATAGAGTTATGTTGCTTTCAAAGGGGATTAATTAAAGTGTGATAAGAAGCCAGATTTTTAAAAAAATAAATAAAATGAAAACAAAAGCCCACCACTTTTGTGTGTAGACATAAGGCATTTTGTGCTGAAAAAAACCCTGAAGTTATGCCAGTAAACTTTCTTGTGTAGACGAGGCTTAAAGACACATGTAATTGGGACAGGCCGTAATACATGCAGAAAGCCCATTGAAGTTAACAGGAGTTCTACATTTGAACTGACTCCAGGTTTGGGGCATTTTAAAAATGGGTTTGTGCTGGTGGTATAGTGGGGATATGTGGATTTAACATTTGTCTAAATTGTGAATATATCATACTGGTAGTGAGGTTCTGAATGCAGCATGATAGTAAATTATGTATTAAATAGTACAATTTTAAAATAAAACAAAGGACTTGCTCTTGCTCATTCTACAGTCAGTAGTAACATGCCTATTAATTTTAATTGGAGCAAGATTAGACCTTAAGGTACAAGTGAAGATTTAAATATCTTTTCTCTGTCTATCTTAGTGCTCTTAACTTTCTCTAGGATAAAATTTCCATGCTTGGTCTCAAAGGAGATTTTTATTCTGGAATATTTGAGTAAATTTGGTTCAGCCATTTTTATGTTATGTGAGGGTGGAGAGAGAAACATGTTTCCCATATGTTCCAATATGCAAATTTGTACTCATATAACTCAAAAATTGCTGAAGTGAGAAACTTGAATTTTGGTTTGTTTGGTAGTGTTCACTGCATCTTAAACAAGCCAGGTTTGAAGACAACTGATTCAGTATTTTTTCCTGCAGGTGTAAAAGTAGAACTCAAAAGGGGATTGGAGGGGCTGGGGTGGGTGGTTGTTGGGTTTTCTGGTGGTGGTGGTGGTGCTGGGTTGGTGTTTTTTTGCTGTTTAAGGCTGCATTACAGATAGCTGAGTTGAGGACGCCTCAATTTAGAAGCTTTAAATTAAAGGCTACTGAGTTACGGTAGCCTTCATGAAGAACAACTGCTGCATTAATTCCAGAAGTTGAATAGATCCATTTAAGTGTTATGGCAAAATGGGGTTGTTTTTGAGGAATATTGTAGGAACAGCAGAATGCTATGTACTTACTCAGGTGCCTGAAATATAGATTGAGGCATTTAAAATTAAAAGCAGGATTTTAAAAAAATGATTGCTATAGTTTATCCCACAGCTGCATTTTCAATGCCAGTTTGTGGGACACCTACTACTTTTAACCCGCTTTCTACTGTATTCCTATATGTATCTATCTCATTTGACAAAGCCCGGATATGCTTGTAAACTTCAGGTATCTTTCCTTTCCTTTGGAATATTAAACAGTTCATTATTTCAATTTTATAATAAAAGTGATTTAAAGTAGCTGAATGTCCACAAACTACTGTTGATAGGGCACATTGGCACTTTAGAAGAGAGAGTGTGTTCCCGAACATTAATCATTTTTGTTACTCTTCTCTGGACTTTCTCCAATTTGTCCACCTAGAAATGAGGTGCCCAGAACTGGCCACAGTACTCCAGTCGAGGCCTAACTAGCAAGGAGTAGAGCAGAAGAATTATTTCTCGTGTCTTACTTACAATACTCCTGTTAATAATCCCAAAATGATTTTTCTTTTTTGCAACAATGTTACACTGTTGACTCCTATTTAACTTATGGTCCACTATGAAACCGAGATCCCTTTCCTCCATACTCCTTCCTAAGGAGGCATGGCCCATTTTGTATCTGTGCAACTGATTGTTCTTTTTTAAGTGGAAGACTTTGCATTTGTCCTTATTGAATTTTATCCTATTTACCTTGCACAATTTTGCCAGTTTGTCCAAGTCATTTTGAACTGTGATTCTGTCCTCCAAAGAACCCTAACCCTAACCTCCCAGCTTGGTATCATCTGCAAACTTTATAAGTGCATTCTCAATGCCATTATCTAAATCAATATTTAGATAATAAAATATTGAGTAGAACCAGACCCAGAACTTACCACTGCAGTACCTTTGCTTGTTATGCCCTTCCAGCATGACCCTGAATCTTTGATAATAACTTTCTGGAACAGCTATCCAACCAGTTATACACCCATCTTATAGTAGCTCCATCTACAATTATAGGTTTCCAAACGGGGGCATGCCCCACTAGTGGGAAATGAAGATTTAAGGGGTGCACAAGGTTATGAAATGTGGGTAATTTTTCCAATAATGCTTTAATTTCTCATTAAAAGGGTATTGGAACATTGGATAATTGAGAGGTGGGGGCTGTGAGAGTTTCTGGAAAGTGAAAAGGGGGTGTGCTGCCAAAAAGTTTGGGAACCTCTAGATTGTACTTCCCTAGTTAGTTAACGAGAAGGTGAAGCAAGACCATATGAAAAGCCTTATTAAAGTCTAGAGATACCACATCTACCACTTCCCCTCTATCCACAAGACTTGTTATCCCATCACAGAAAGCTGTCAGGTTGGTTTGACACAATCTGTTCTTGACATATCCATGCCGATTGTAGTTAAGTTCATTATTACACAGTCTCCACCTAATCCAGAGCTCAATGTGTTGGACACTGTACAAACAGATAAGAGACAGCCATTGCCCTGAAGTGTTTACAATCTAATTAGGCAAGACAAAGAAAAGAAATCCTGTTATCCCCATTTTAGGTGGGGAAACTGAGAGAAACAGTGATGTGGACAAAGTCATACCAAGTCTTCAAAGCATCCAACAAAGTGGGATTTTCTTCCACGAAAGCTCATGCAAAAATAAATTTGTTAGTCTTTAAGTGCCACAGGACTTCTTGCTTGTTTATTTTTGAAGAATTGAAGTTAGACCTCCAAATCCCATTCCAGTGTCTAATCCAGCAGTTCCCAACCTTTTACTTTATGTGGACCACTACATCATCATCAAAAACTTTTGAAGACCACCACATAAACAAACCATTTTAAAGATTTTTAACATAGCCTCTGGCTTATGGGAGTCACACTTGTATATCAAGGAGTATTAAAAGTGCAGCTATTTCTAATAATTTATTATACTCACAAACATATTGCACTGATCACAGTACATTTACCTTCAGTGCATTTGCCTGCAGTAATGACCTGACCCCCCCCCCCCCACGGACTACCTGCAGTACACTTGCCGATCACCAATGGTCCATGGACCACAGGTTGGGAACCACTGGTCTAATCCATAAAACCATCCCTCATTTTAAATGTAATTCTTTCAATTAGCTATCTATGCTATAATAACATTGACCTGAGCATCTTCATCTTGGTAAGAAAATGAGCTTTAGAAAACTCTTATTAAAACCTGATGCAAACAGATATTCCCAGTGATTTGACCATGAGGGTCAGAGTAATCTTCTCTTCTTTTAAATATAATAAAATGTATTAGGTCCAATTAAATTAGATTAATATAATAAAGAACAACCCTTCCTTGCTAAATTGGACCGTCAAGAGATCTCAGCTTTGTCTGGGATAATACAGAGTGTCTGACCTAGTAGAATATGTCCACAAATACCATTTTGTTTTCAACACAAGTTGTTTAGCACATTTCTGTTTCTTTTCATTCAAATTTTCATAAAAAAAAACAAACTATGGCACTACAACTATTCTCTCTCTGTTGCAATGTGGGTGTTTCATTTGTCATAAAGATGCAACATAAGACAAGTTTCTTTGCACCCCTACAAAACATTTGCACATCTATTCTGTATTTGATACACATACAGCACAGGAGATTTCAAATTCAACCATTTAAAATGGCTGTGCATGTTCTCACTATGGCACCATGCTTTATTGAATTCAGCATGAGGAAATAAAAATTGACCATGTAAGAATTTCTTCCTTCCTCGTCTTCGCAGTTGCTCAAGTGGGAAGGAGGAAGGGGAAACAAGGTGTCTGCAGGTGGATGGTCCACAAAGATTGACAGTTTTGTTTTGAGGGGGTTGCAGATCAGAATTTGGCTGCAGCTGCTTATGCTCTCCTCTTTGTAGGATGCTGATAAATTCAGGGGAGAAGAATAGAGAACACTGCCCATTAAGAGTGTTGTGCAGCTGTAGAGTTAGATCAGGTTGCAGTGAACAGTAAATGGAGGTAGATGTAGCCTTTTCTCTAGTTGTTTCCTTTGAAGGATTTGATCAGTAAGACTGCATGAAAGAAAAGATTTGCAGGTCTTTGCCAGTTTGCCTGGGGTCCCTATCTTATTTTATTTTATTTTTAAACTAAGGTCGTGCTCTTCAGGAGGCATTGTATTGGCATGAATTTGTGGTGGGAAGCAAAAAACCATGATGTCACTAGCTAATTGCACCCATTCTGTTTAGGAAATTGCAGCTAAAATTTTAATCTGTTGATGTAAAACATAATAGTGAATTTATGACTTCTCTAATTAGTATCCTTTACTTCCTCCTGTCCAGAGGTGAATAATAAGCATACTGCATTTGGAGGCTTTTCAGTTTGAAATTAACTTAAAAATTAAAGTTAATACTGGAGAAGTAGAGAGGTTAGATTGGTTGAATCACAGTGGAGGAGGTGACAGAGATCCATAAAACTAATTTTCACCCCTGTGTAAATCAGTTCAGTCACCCAGTTGTTGGTATTGGCGCAGCTATATACTACTTTAGTTCAATTAATGAGCAAAATTTTCAAAACACCTAAATGATTTAGGAGCCTACCTCCTTTCTAAAATGACATAGTCTAGGATTTAGTCTGCAATGTGTGTTTTTAAAGGTATTTAGATGCCTAAAGATGTAGATAGGCACTTGCAGTATGTTTTTTACAAGTGCCTAAGTACCTAGCTCCCACTGCAGTTTAAACACCTATAGATGCCCATTTGCATCTTTTGATACCTACATACATTTAAAAACCTGGTTAAGTGCTTAAGTCACTTTTTGAAAATAGGAGTTTGGAGAGGAGCTGGGCAAATGTTTTTGGTTGAAACTTTTTTTTGTGGGCGGGGGGGGAATGCAGATCTGTTGACACCAAGCATTTCATGAATATGTGTTGGCTTTGCCAAATTGTTCATTAAGGGGTGCAGGGAGAGGAAGACCCCCCTCACCTCCAAGTGCTATAGCACTTCACTGTAGATACTGACTGAAAAAAGGGTTCTCTCATTGCTGTAGATAAACTATGTGTCTCAGAGGTGATGGCTAAGTCAATGTTAGAAATTTGTGCATTGACTAATTTGGGCCAAACTCTGGGATACACCCCTCCCAGGGGCCATGGAAAAACGTTCTAGGGAGGTGCACAGTGAGGCTAGTCATGTATTTCTTGCCCTGCACTGCCCCCAATCCTCTTCAGCCCCAAGCCCTGCTCCACCTCCAGGCCCAGTACGACCCTCATGTTTTGTTGTCTTCTCTGCCTACAGATCAGCTCTAATCCCAGCTACAGTTCTACTCTGCCTGCTCCTCTTCCCCAGCCTGGCTCTGCCCTCATTCCCTTTCTAACTCAACAAATTAGCTTGAGCTCCACACCCAACTCTGCCTTCAGCCAAATTTCTGCTGCTGAGGAAGGCTGGGCAATGCCGTAGTGGGGTGTGGGGGATGGGGGCACAGGCAGATTCTGTTACTGGGAAGGGGGACATGACTGAAAAAATGTGAGCACCAGTGATCAAGGCTGTAGGTTAGGTTGGCAATAATGTGTTTCAGGGGCATGAGTTTTTCATACCCTGAGAGAGAGAGAGAGAGATATACTGAGGTAAATTTTCTATGTAGACCAGTCTTTTTGCTTAGATGCAATCATCCAATTGTAATGTGATTAATTAGACTAGATTACCTGGATAACAGCTTGATTTGCATTTTAAACTCCTGTTTAGAGATTGGGCTTTTTGGTGTTTTTTTAATGTCCTCTGGATAACGTTCATGAGCTAGCGTTATTGAACTGCAGATCATAATTTTGTCATCAGCGATGGGAGTTCAGTCTTGGAATTATTTTCTTTTTAGAAAGCTCCTCCTCTGAGTTGTTGATTGTGTACTATGTTAACATGAGGGATTTGAATCAGTCTACTGTATGCTCTGCTCCCCACCCACAGATACACACAAACAAGCTGAGAACAGCAAACTACATTTATTTCAATGGCGACAGAAAATATGGAATATTTTTTGAATTTTTATTCTATGCTTTGTATTAGTTTAACATTTGTATTGTGGTAGCACTGGCAGATCTCAACCACAGAATTGCCTACACCACTTCAGAATCATGAGCTTTTAGAAATAACAAATGGGAGTCTCTTTGCTTTCTGTTTGTTGAGACTTTATAGTTCATATTTTCAAGTGTTTTTCTCCCCTCTGCAACCATGGAAGCTTCTTTTATTTTGTTGGTAACAGTTGAGTTTCTGATATACTCATGGGATTCCAAAAGCTGGGGCTTGATGAAAAACATCAAACAGCACAAGTTTCTCAGCAGAATGTTTGGAGCTGGCAATGCTACAACCAGGCAATGGCCCCATAGTGCTAAGCATAATACAATGATAGAGTAAATTATATTCTTCAACCCAAACAGTTTGTAATCTTATCTAATATGCTGCTGTATCTGGTTAAGGTGGTTGGTTGGGGGTGTGTGTGTGTGTGTGTGTGTGTGGTACTTTGGCAGCATATAGCTCATTCCCCTCTCTACTCTTTCCACACCCCCACTGCATAAACCTATGGATGCAACTTATCTTCCATGTTCACATAGAGCACAGTGGAATAATTGGTTTCTTCTCCCTATAAAATAAAGCTATTATGTATTTTCCCCAGAGATCAAGCTGATGTGAATCCTAGAAAAGCTCATTGAGGCATAGCAGGTAGTACATGTAACAGTAGTTGTATGATTCATGTACCCTAAACCTGAAACTCAGTTGAGAGTGCCAGAATCTTCATCTTAGCTACTGTACAGTATGAATTAATGTAGTATCAGTGAACTAGCCTTTTTGTGCAATTAGATGCCATTGCTAGCATGAATCACTTACATTGTGCTTTGTATCTGTATAACACTGTGCCTTCAAATTACATGGAAATCGTTTTTATATAAATAAATAAACCAGGGTTTCCTACAATCATTAGAATGAAATATTTTTCATAATCACATAAAAACCTTCAGTTTATTCACTGAACTTTTTTTTTATTAGAATGAACTACCTTTCAAAGGTTAGAGGTGGTTTTTTTGTAGCTAACTAATGTTAGTTTGTTTCCCTTTCCTCAGCTCTCTATATTGGCTCATATACCTCAAGCTATAAATGCTAGACACCAAGATTTCTTCATGATTCCCATGGCAATCACTTCAAACTCAGTTTACTTAGTTAATTATTCCTGTATGCTAGCCAACAAACTACTTAAAGAAACATATGATACATATACCAAAATAGCAGAAAAATCCCAGTACTAGAAGGTTGTTGTTTTATCTGTCTTTATGTAAAAAAATAAAAATAAATCTCCTCAAGTAAAGGAAATCAAATAGCTAAGGTACTTGCTATTATATCCCACCAGCTTATCTGAAATTCATGATATTCTCACTAGCATTTCACAATACAAAATGCACCAGTTAAATGAACAATCTACTTATTAGATTTTCATGATAAGCCCACATGAATCATTTCATTATTTCACTGTCATAATTGCATAGTTGTATGATTTCCTCAGTGGAAGTAGGTTTTGTATAAAGTATTCAGGACCCGATATAGACCACTGACACTTAATAATTATCTGTATTATTGCAGCACCTTAGACCCTGTTCATGTACCAGGACCTGAACTGAACACTTCCTGCATCCATATGTTTGGGATTTCAATCTTTGGTATGTTTGTATAATGTCAAAATAACAAGCTTTCAAAGGAGAGTTATTGTCTAATAAATCTATACTGAAAATTATCATACCGTACTAAAGGCTGCATCAGTTCATCTTACATGCATTCCTTTTCTATCTCCACATGTAATTCCATGACTCCAGATTATAGGCTTCTTCCACGCTTGCTCTGATAGTACTCAGAATTGGATGATCTATTGAGCTGCTAAGTTTCACAAGGAAAGAGGAGGGTGAAAGTGTCCACTGAATCTGCCCACTTTGAGAAAGATTGTCTGTGAATGGCTCAGGGTTTGCCACACCTCCTCCCAGAGAGGAGCAGAAGACAGGTTGTGAGGAAGAAGCCAGTGACAGAGTATGTGGCCTAGAGTGGTTGTGGGGAAGAAGCCAATGAGAGAGCCTGTGGGGAGAAGCCAATCATAGCCTAGCAGATTCACATAAAAGTACCTGCAGGAGGGCAGAGTCCTTTAGTTGCTGCCTGGATTTGGAGGACTCTGTTCCTGGCTAGCTGAATGGCTGAAGAATTAGCAGAACCATGGACAGCTCAGTGCTTGCAGGGACCCAAACAGGTCTGCAACCTGTGGCTCCAGAGCCACATGCGGCTCTTTGGTTTCCTCCTTGAGGCTCTGGGCTCCTGGCCCCAAGCCACCACCTTCACGGGGGGACCCTGAAGGTGACTCATGGCAGGCTCCAGGCTTCCCCCTGCCACTGGGGAACTCTGCAGCAGGCACCCTGGCCCGGCTTCCCACACCTTTTGCCAGGAAGTTACACCCATTGCGGCTCTCAAAACACTTGGTTATTGAAGGAATTTTAAAAAATGACTCTTCTCTTTTGGGTTGCTGATCCCTGGACAAGAAGAAAGTTCCTGACTGGCTGCTGGAACTGAGTAAAGACTGAGTCAGGGAAGGGCTGCAGGAAGATAAGAGAGAGTGCTTCCTCCCTGGAGACACTGAAGTATAGTCCTATACCAGGGCCATGCCTATTGAAAGACTGAGCCTTAGAAGGGCTAGAGAGGCACCTTTAGAGGGGTAGTGGGATAGGCCCCTCATGGACTATAAATCCCAAAAGGGGTCTGTAATAATCCTTGGGGAGGAAGGGGTTAACACTCTGGTCAAGTGAGTCCCAGGACAGCCAATAGGAACAAAGCATAGGTTTTTTAATTGGAGCAGCAGCCTTGCCTTCTCCTGGGAGTATCAGGAGGAGGCTAGAGGGGCCTGAAGAAGAATACAGCAACATCCTTACCAAAGATAAGCTTGTTACTGACCAGGCGTGGGTAGAAAAGGGAGTGTTTACTTAGATGCGGTCAGGGTATTTTCTTTGGTTTTGGTTTGTTTTTGGATTTCTCTGTGCTGAGCCCATGTACCTCCTCCCCCTACCCTGTAACTACCTAAGTTAATTCCTAGAGAAGCAACTTTCTGTGTTTTTATCTGTTCTTTTTAATTAAAGATTTTACCTTTTAGTAAGCTCTAGCTCTGTGTCCTGAAAGGCAAGAGGTTTGTGTGCATGTGCCTCAGACTGCACAGCCAGCTACTAAAAGGGATTCTGTTCCAGTTCCAGCTCATATCACAGCTGGGGTTCAGTCACTTTCCTGAGGGAGGAATAAAAGTGATTGTGAGTACCTCACAGGAAGGAATTCCCAAGTATGTCTTCCTGGCTTTCAAGAGGTTTTTTGCATTTGGGTGGTGGCAGCAATACCACTTTAAGGCCAGGAATTGGAGGCCTTGGAGAGTTTTAAGACAAGGCTTTAAGGCCAGTGGCTTTTAAGGCCTGTTGCAGGCCCCCACCTTCTGCACTCGGAGTGCCAGAGTGGGTAAACAGCCTTGACAGGGTCTATTCTGTTTTATGTACACTGTGTGTGAGACTTGTGAAGGGCTAAGTCACTGAAAACCAGCATGAGAAGCCACTAATAGAGATCACCATAAACTGAAGGCTTGCAAGCACACCTGACCAGAGGGAGTACTCACAAGAAGTGGGTGCCATGCTGCTACATTGCCCCTACACATGATGCTAAGTCTATTGTTTCAGGGGTCAGTAGACCATTTTCAAAAACAGGTTAGCCACAGCAGGGCATTTTTCTCCTATGCTGTATTTCTACATGGCTGCCACTCATTCCAGTGGTGGTGGTGGTGTCTTTTCTATGGAGCGCCCTTTCTTCCAATACATGTATTCCTTAATGTATCTACAGCTATGAACTGGCAGATGGAAGGTGCTGGACTACACAGATCTTCAGCAGTTCTTGGTGAGTCTTTTTTCCTATTCCATAGCAGGTGTTGTGGCCTATTCATCCTCTTTCTTCTCTCCCCCTAGATCAATCCTCACAGAAATTTCTTTCACTTGGACTTCCTCCTTTTCTCATGAGGTGCATGATTTGAGTCTTTTGCTTTACAGATAAAGAAGTATCAACAATAATAGCATGGAGTTTATTTATAATTTTCTGAAATCTTTCATTTTTAGTCTCTCTAGCTCTCCTGATCAAATATGAAAAATAATTATGCTCCCAGGCTTTTGTTTAAGATTTTTTCCTCTCCTTATATATTTATGTTTAAAAAAAAAAAGGCCAAGGATGGGTAGGAGAATTTGTGCAGATTGTTCATTATTATTTTATACAGCCACAGTTTGTCAAAAGTTAAGATTAAAATCTATCCGTAAGAGGGCATGTTACAGTTTTCAAGTTGGTTGGTGGGCTGGTTTGTATGTTAACATTTTGCAGATGTGTATTTATGGCCTAGAATCCAAAGTGTTCACTTTATCCAAGAAAGTGGGAAAGGATTAAAAGGCACAGTCTGAGCACTATTCCCATAGCAACCATAGCATGGAAACTTCCTTACACTTGGTGAAATGATATTGCTCCTGGAGCCAGTGGGCCAATTCTCTCTTTGGTGTAATTTCAGTGGGATCAATAGACTCGTGCCCCATAGAAAGCTGAACAGTGGAAATGTAAAATACATTCCACTTGTCTTTATGAGAGTTGGCCTGATTTGTCTCGGTGCTGATGTGAGGGCAGGGTGGGGGCAAGTGGTGCTTTGCCTTTTCGGAGGCTGTCAGTCCTGGTTGGTCTCTAACCCTGAGGCTGCTCTAACTTGTGCCCAGCTGCAATGACCTCTATAGACCATTGCAACAGCACAGAATTCCTAGGGTGCTCCCTCTTGAGCCCCTGCCCTGGTGTGCCTCCTATAGGGGGCAATGTACTGACTGTGTCCTTGGCTGTATCACTGTAATACACTTCATTTGGGAATACTCCTGAAAAATCCCCCAGAGTGCCAAGGTACTGCAGAACATAGCATCGCTACTCACAGACGTTTGATGTAACTCCTCACTTGTACTGTATGCACTTTTTATGTTGTTATTTACAGTTCTTATTAAGTAGGATGACTCTCCTCAAGGGACTGCTTCTTCCATATCCCCCACAGCAGCTGTCATTGACTGGATTAGAGCACAACTTCTGACTGGGTATGTCTACACTTAAAAGTTATTTCAAAATAAGGAGGCATATTTCAAAATAACTTTTTTCCTGTCCATACAGGCATTTTGTTCTTTCAAAATAAGCATTTTATTATTTTAAAATAACAAAGCACTATTTTGAAATAATAAAACCTGCATTTATTTCAAAATAGTAATTAGTTCAAAATTATTATTTTGAAATAAACCATTTCAAGCCACGGAATTGGCTCATTTCAAAATAATGGCCCTATACTTTTCCCTGCCTTCCCCTTTTTTGAAATAGAGTCTAGTGAAGACTTTCTATTTTGAAATAGTAGTTCCTACCTTATTTCAAAATACAGAGTCTTCACTAGACTCCTATTTCAAAGTAATAAATTCAAAATAATGCTGTTTTGAAATAATTATTTCAAAATAAATTTGAAATAGTTATTTCAAAATGTGTTGAACGCTGAGCTGTCTAGTCAATGTGGTACACCTCCAGAGTGCCTGGATTCTGTTTGTTGCCCCATCTTTGAAGGGGGAAGGATAAAAAGTGTAGTGTCTGAGGAATTGACACAATACAATTTCATCTTGTATTAGTCTTTATAAATGCCACAGGACTTCTCATTTGTTTTGCTGAACTAGACTAACACAACTACCCCCTGGGTCTTGTATGCTGTCTCTCCACCATATTAAAGCCACTGTTGTATGCTGTGTCTCCTCCATATCATAGTCATTTGCTGAAGCCCCATCAGTATAAGAAAGTGGGGTGACTGGCAGGGCATTCTCAGTTAGGGCTCTGGGGACTTAAAGGACTCACTTTATCCCCAGGTATAAACTGCTCTGGTTTGTTTGCCTTCAGTGTGCTGCAAGCACATCTGTTCTTCCACCTGCATGTGTTTCTGGGGTTACATAAAGCTGGATTGTAGTGCTGTGGGCTTCTGGGGATTACGTGGGAGGTTAATTCAGTTCCTTTGATACTTATGTTATCACTGGTTATTTGGTTTGATCCATGGGAAATGTGTCTGTTGTAATCTTAAAAGATTGTCAAGGGCCCTCAGAGTGCTGCAAACACATTGCACTGCAGTTAATCAAAATCCAAATAAATAAAAAAATGCAGTAGGGTCAATTGAAGCCTAATTAAACCAGCTGAGGGTCTGGCCATTCCATACCTTTATTTTAAAAAATTACAGGATTTATATTGTAACAATTATAATACAACCTGCTGGATTCTGAGGACCATAGTGACTGGGTTGAGATACAAATGTAGTGCATACAAGATGGTTCTGATGGGCCCAATGACTGATACTTGCCCTTATAGCAAAGTTGGCACTTTGAAACTTGAACACTTTGTTCTTAATTCCTCGCACTGTGATCTTGAGCTGGAAAGTGTTAATGGATGCTGTCAAGTGCATTTTCAGCTATAGAAATAGTCACAGACCTGGCTGGAGCTGATGGGTGTACTGAATACACTTCTTTCAGGCTAAATGGAAGGGGAAATAAATGTCCTTTATGGAATGATAGCTGAAAACAACAGGAAGCTATTGCCCAAGGCATGAGGCCACATAGTTAAGTTTGAACAGCATTAAACCATGTTGTCTGAGGGGATTCCTTGGGACTAGTTAGTAAAAGAGGGGCTAAGGGATTGTTTGGCAAGCAATTTGTGTGTTAGAAAAGAGATGATGAACAGCAGTGAATATAGTCTTGAGAGAAAGAGAGCAGTGACTGAGCTTCTTGGGTACAGAACTCACTGGAGAGGCATGCTTGGAGATTCTTGTTCAAGCGCTGCTCACATCGTTCTGTTTCAGATGTCTACGTGCCACAGCACATGGTTGGCCAGAAGATTTTTGCCATAGCCTGTCAGTGCCGGGTCAGTGGTCAACATGGCTACTTACATGACTGTGACCCTGCCTCTCTCCAGTTCCTTCTTTCTGTCCTCTATGGATTCCAGGCTGCATGGGATGAAGGATTCAAGGGCCACCTTGGAGAGTCCATGGGCACGTACATGCCACAGGTGGCCAGATGATCCTTCAGGCCCCAGCAGCAACCCCGACAACAGCAACAGCAACAACAATGGCCACGCCAGAGGTCATACCAAAATCCTCAGTGTCAGTATGGGGGCCCTGACAGAAACAGAGGCCATGGAGAGAGAGGCTCTAGGCCTCAAGCAAGTAGCCAGACATCCCATCAAGAGGTGGGTAGCTATTGTTTGCCAACCAGAAGCAGAGGTTTTGACCTTTTGGCAGAGGGCTGCAACACACCCACCAAACCCTGATGTTTGAGAACCATCTAGGCCCCTTCTTCCAGCAGTGGGCCAGCATCACATCAGACCATTCGCTACTTGAGAGAGTATCCAGGGGCTACTCCATCCAATTCAGATCCAAGCTTTGACACAGAAAACCGCTTCTCTCACTCCAGACTCAGGGTCCCATCTCATGCGCAGTTGCTTTGAAGGGAATGCGAAAAACTGGTATCCTTCGGGGACAATAGAAAAGGTCCCAAGGAAGGATCAACGAAAGGGGTTCTACTCCTGTTACTTCCTGGGTCCCAAATCAAATGGCGATCTGAGATCCATCTTGGACCTCAGGGCCCTGAACAGACACTTAAGGAAAATAAAGTTCCACATGGTTTCTCTCTCACAAGTCATCCTAGGCTTAGACTCTGGGGATTGGTTCGTGGCCCTCGACCTCAAGAACGCTTACTTTCATATAGCGATACGGCAAGAACACAGAAGGTTCCTCCGCTTCGTGATGGTGGGGGAACACTACCAATTCACCTCACTCTTGTTTGGCCTGTCCCTGGACCCCAGAGCATTCACCAAGTGCATGGTGGTTGTGGTGGCCCACTTAAAGAAACATGGTGTAAGAATACATCCATACCTAGATGACTGCTTAATAAAGGGAAGGTCCAAATGCTAGGTGCAACAAAGTGTCAGGGTAACTAGGAAGTTGTGCAAAAAGTTGGACTTTGCATAAACTTAGAGAAGTCAAACGTCTCCCCAAGAAGGAGGATTGAATTCATAGGAGTTCTCCTGGATTCAATAAAAGGGAGAGCACACCTGCCCCTGTCAAGGTTTCAATCCACGTGCGCCATCATCTTGGAGCTCCAGAGTGCTCCAGTTACTATGGCCAGGTGCTGCCTCCAGCTCCTAGGTCACATGGTGGCTTCCATGTCAGAAATAAAAGCCTGCCTGAGAATGAGACCTTTCCAGCTCTGGTTAGCCATAGTCTTCCACCCACGCTAACACCCACTGAACAAGTTGGTCTCCATTCCCCCCAGAGTCCTGGAAACACTGGAAATATGGTGGGACCATCGTTCTGCCTTCAGGGGGATCCCCTTCCAGGCTTCCATTCCATCAGTAACCCTAATCACCAACATCTCAGATCGGGCTTGGGGGGCCCATATCTTGGGGGATCTTTCCACACAAGGGACCTGGTCAGTCGAGGACAGCCCCCTCTACATCAGTGTGAAGGAACTCAGGGCGATTCACCTAGCGTGCAGGGCCTTCTTGGACATAGTGATAGGGAAAGTGGTCCAGGTCCTAACAGACAATACAGCAACTTTACCTCAATGGCAGCTCACCTACCAACGTCAAGCAACAACAGAGCGGACTCGTTGAGCAGGGAATTTCTCTCACATCATGAGTGGTCCCTGTACTGAGAGACTGTGAATTACATTTTCAGACTATGGGGCACACCTCAAATGGACCTATTCACAGCATACTACAACTGGAAGTGTCCCTACTTTTGTTCACTCAGGGGACTGGAGAGAGGCTCCCAGTTGGATGTCTTCCTGATTTCATGGGAGGGCCTGCTACTGTATGCATTTCCCCTGATTCCTCTCATCCACAGGGTCCTTCTAAAGATAAAAAGGGACAGGAAAAACATAATAGTGATAGCTCCAGCCTGGCCTAGACAGCCCTGGTATTCACCCCTATGGCACTTATCAGTAGACTCCCCTCTATGCCTCCAATACAGGGTGGACCTGTTGACACAGGACTCAGGCCACCTGCGTCACCCAAACTCATGTGTCCTACATTTAACAGCTTGGAGGCTGCATGGTTAAATGACACTGAAAGGCATTGCTTGGAAAGGGTCCAAAGGGTATGGATTGGCAATAAAAGACCCTCCACAAGGTCCACCTACACTGCTAAATGGAAGTGGTTCTCCCTCTGGTCTAGGGAAAAAGGGGTGTCACCGGAGTCAGCCCCAATCAATTTTATACTTGACTACATGCTAGATCTAAAAGAGGAGGGTCTCTTAACCCCCTCTCTTAAGGTCCACCTAGCAGTGATCTCTGCCCTGCAGGAGAAGGTGGATGGATTTCCAGTTTTTTCCCACCCTACCTCCAGTAAGTTCCTAAAAGGGGTTGAGAGGATCTACCCACAACCCAGAGATCCTATTCCGCAATGGGACTTAAATGTAGAGCTCCATGGTCTAAAAGAATCCGCATATGAGTCCATAAAGTTGTGCACTCTTTTAGTCCTGTTCTGGAAGGTGGCCTTCCTGATAGCTATAACTTCAGCTAGAAGGGTATCAGAACTCAGGGCTGTTTCCTACGAACCTCCATATACAAGGTTCTTTGCAGACAAAGTGCTGCTACACCTGCTTCTGGCCTTTGTCACTTCGGTGGCCTCCCCATTTCACCTGAATCAAGATATCTGCCTCCTGGTGTTCTTCCCTGATCCACAGGTCATGAAAAACCAGAGGAGGTGGCACACCTTAAGTGTCAGAAGAGCATTCCTGGCCTCTATCGACTGCACTCATGCGTTTTGCAAGATATCCCAATTATTTGTGGCTGTCACGGGGTTGACAGGAGGCTGACTAGTGACAACACAGTGTATTTCAGCTTGGATAATGAACTGTATTAAAGTCTGCTGCAAAAGGTCAGATGCGCCCCTCCCTGGGAGGGTCAGGGTGCACTCAGTGAGAGTGCAGGTGTCATCAACAGCCTGTTTCATGCAGGTCCCAATCTAGGAGATCTGCAGAGCAGCAACATGGTCATCAGTACACACTTTTATGATGCATTACATGATCGTCCAGCAGGCACGAGATGATGCCATGTTGGGCAGAGCCATGCTCAAAGCGAAGAAACAGTAATTCCACCCACCATCCTGAGTACAGCTAGGAGTCACCTGTCACAGAATGATATGAGCAGTGCTTGAAGAATAATGCTGGGTTACCTGCAGTAACCATCCTGCTTCGAGATGGGCTGCTCACATACATTCTGATCCCCTCACTCTGTCCCTGCTACTTGGAATTGGCAAAAAGAAGGGACTGGAGAAGGGCAAGGGCAGGGTTGTGTATATATAGCTGTGATACGCACTGCAGAGGGGGCATTGACCACTGTCCCTGCACTGACAGGCTAGGGCAAAAGTCTTCTGGCCAGCCAAGCACTGCGGCACGTAGACACCTGAAACAGAATGTATGTGAGCAGCCCATCTCAAAGAAGGATGGTTACTCCTGGTAAGCTACCACTCCTGAGCAAGGAGACTAGTTTGCTGCCACTGGGGAGACAGCCTAGTCAACATGGTCAATTTCACGGGCTACTCTGGAGCTAGGAGTAGCCTGTGAAATTGATCAGGCTGTCCAGCCACCTGCTAGCAGTGGCAAACAGCTCAGGGCTTGATTGGGCTCCGAGTCTCCTGTTGCCACCAGCAAGTGGATTGGGGACCAATCCAGCTCTGAGCGCAGCGGCAGGGAGCCAGCCCTGAGCCCCTACCCCTTGCAGCAAGGGGCTTGGAGCCAGATTAGGCTCTCAGCCCCTTCTGGCCAGTGGCAGGAGCTGACTCCAAGCCCCCACCACCTGTGGCAAGGGGCTTGGAGCTAGATCAGGCTCCCAGAGCCCGATTGGATCCAGGGCAGGGTGAGGGGGTGAGGCCCAGGGCTTCCTTCCCTGTAAAAGCTTAAGTCGACTTTCAGGGAAGGAGCTATTAAGTCAACTTAAGCTAGTGCTTAAGTTGACTTAAATTCTAAACATTGCCCTGGCTTTGCTTAAGTTGAGTTAAGCCTCCAGTGTAAACATACCCCTGGTGACTTACCAATTTGTTCCAAAACCACCTCTATTGACACTTCAGCCTATGATAGATCCTCAGACTTGTCACCTAAAAGGTGATTCCAGTGGCTCCCTCACTTCCTCTGCAGTGAAGACCAATGCAAACAATTCATTTAGCTTCTCTGCAAAGTCCTTTTCTTCTCTGAGTGCTCCTTTAGCACTTCAGTTATCCAGTGGCCACACTGATAGTTTGACAGTCTTACAGTTTCTGAGCTACTTAGTAACTCTTTTTTTGCTGTTAGTTTTTGTCTTTTGCTAGTTGGTCTTCATATTCTTTTTATGGTCTGCCTAATTGTATTTTTAGACTTGACTTGCCCGAGTTTATTCTGCTCCCTATTTTCCTCAGTAGGATTTGATTTCCAGTTTTTAAAGAATGCCTTTTTGGCTCTAACAACCTCTTTTGTTCAGGTTAGCCGAGATAGAGTTTTTTTGGTCTTCTTTCTGTTCTGCTTTTTTTAATTTGGGTATACATATTGTTCAAACCGCTATGTTGTTTATTAAATGTGTCCGTGTAGCTTGTAGGCATTTCACTCTGAACTGTTCCTTTTTAATATCTGTTTAACTACCCTCTTCCCTTTAGCAGAATTCTGCTTTTTGAAGTTAAATGCCACTGTGATGGGTTTCTTTGAAATTTTCCTCCCAGAATGACATTAAATTTAATTTCATTATGGTGTTATTACCAGGTGGTTTAGCTGATTCACCTCTTGGACTCTACGTTGTGCACCACTTCAGACTAAATCAGGAATTGCCTCTCTGCTTGTCGCTTTCAGATCTAGCTGTTCAAAGAAGCAATCATCAATGTTGTCTAGAAATTTTATCTCTGCATCCCATCCTGAGGTGACATATTCTACATGTGAATAGTTGAAATTCTCTATTGTTGTTTGGTTTTCTGTATTTGTAGCCTCTCTAATCTTCCTAAGCATTTCACAATAATCACCAACCTGTTCAGGTGGTCATTAGTATATCCCTATAGATATACTCTTATTATTCAAGCATGGAATTTCTGTCCATAGAGATTCATTGATGTTGTTTGATTCATTTAAGATGTGAGTAACAGAGTTGAGATTAGAATTCAGGACTCCTAGTTTACACCCCTAAATTTACTTCATTAGAACAGTGTTGCTCAAGCTTTGCTGCAGTTGGGAGATTTACATATCCCACCATTGTTACTGGCAGAAACAGCAGCAAGAAATTTAAAATGTCCCAGCCACAGAAAAGGAGCAAGGAGGCAGTGATCCTCAACACGTACCTTGAAGCTTTGTAGAGCATTTTTAAATCTCACAGGCACATGTCAGCTTGCCATATTGCTCCTCCCTTCCTTGGCTCCCTGATGGTGAAGGGGTCGCAGAACACCTCCACTATGCCAACGGAGTACTGATGTTCCACGGAACAGTGGTAGAGAAACACCTCATTAGAATACTATGCTCCCAAAGAAAAGAAGTCAATTGCATAATACTTGGGGATCTAGTACATATTATCACAGGATAAATAGCTTTCATTTCATGATTTCTCTATTTTTAATTTTCAAATTTTTAATTTCCTTCCAAAATGATTAAATAGTATTTATATTGACTTATCTTTTCTACTTAATAACCAGAGATGTTAACTGCTAAGAAACATATATTTGCAAAACCTATACCAATATTGTCTTCCTCATTTAAGAAGGTTTTGCGTCATATCACAAAATTTTCCAAATCTCTTCAGTATGGCAGTGTTTTTCTTACATACCTGACTTTGCTGAATTTTATCAGGTGTTTCTTCTAGAACTAGCAACCTGGGAAAGAAAAATAGGCATAATATAGATACTCTAATGTGAGAATCAATCTTTAAAAATGGAAGGATAAACACCATTGTAGTGGTAACTTTCTTGATCTAATTTACTCAGCCATCATGTTTAATAAACGGGATACATAGTAACAGTACCACAAGTTTGCTGTGTATCATTGTGACAGGGACCCTGTATTTACAAGTGTGTGTGTGTGTGTTTTGTTTTGTTTTGTTTTGTTTTTTGTACTATCTTGCCTTGAACTTTGATGTACTGGTCATTTAACAAAGCTGTCCACAGCTAAATATGCTAGAGGATTTATCTGTTCATGCTGGATCCCTCACAAATTTTTATATGGAAATGCATAGGTAGGCGGACAATCTGATTGCTATAGAGTGTCATAGCACTCATGTTTTGGAAGAAAACCAAATAAGACAATATATACCCAGTGAAAGTACTTTGGAAAAAAAATACACTGTGGAAAAAATATACCATAGGCTGTTCACTCTATTTCTAGGCTCATAATAAGCAATGTTGCATTTATATGAGGAAAATGAATCAGAGTCAAATCTGCATGTTTCCCATATGGGTTATATAGGGCAATACATAATTGACTAGGTGCCTACTTGGCCTAGCCCTGAGCTACTAGGCACTTAAGGTACGATTCTAAGATGAACAAAAAGTTGAACATGCCAGGAACTAATAAGAGTATAGGAGGAAACAGTAATAGCCCAATATACATTTTGTAAATATGTCACCAAGACATGCCCAGGAGAAATGAGCAGACTGTTTTATAAGTTGCTGCTGGGTTTCTTGAATTCTGATTTATTTATTTATTTATTTATTTATTTATTTATTTTAACTCTAGGAACTGGATAGACCAGGGTGACTGATAGAATGATCAGCAGCCTTTACCTGTAGGTCCATCCAGCCCAGGTTACTCATAACCAAAAGTGGTTTCTATGTGATAGCTTCTTGGTAGCCTGTGAGATGGTGAACTCAGTTCAGCCTTTAGCGGACATATGTTCTCAACACATGCCACCACCAAAGCCAGCATTAATCTGCAACTGTGATGGACCTGTTAAGCTGGAAATTGCTATTCCAGTTAAAGTTCCAACTCACTGATATATGACCCATGCAGGAGGGGAAGAAACTCAAAGGAAAAACTCTGAGCTAGGAAGTAACCTAACTTGGGGAAGCCCCCACAGCACAGAAAGGCAGGAGCTGGCCATCTGAGTGCAGGGGAAACCACCAGGGAACTGTGGGGAATGCAGGTTCGAACAAGAGACCAGTAACTTTGTGTGGGACAGGGTTTGGCTGTGGATGGGTGCAGGACTGTGTGGGACTGCTGGGGAAGCATCATGGGCAGGGAGCCAGTGCAGAGGGGCTCCAAAGAGATTTACTACTAAGTGATCCTGACCTGGAAACCTGCAAGCTCTTTTTCTTCTCTAGCAGAGACCAAACTAGATAGGAACTGCACCATAGGAACCTTTACCCAGTAGTTGCCTGTCCTCCCCAAAAAGCCTCACTAGGAACTGTTGTTTAACATTCAATTGCAATGTTCAAGTCATTGTAGCCAGGGTATTTGCAGCTTTCCCTTTTTTGCCAACTGTAGCAAAATGCACATCATTTAACCATGTGTCCAAGTCATAATTGGGACCTGGCAGGGCTAGTATCTGAAGCACTTGTAGGATCTTGCCTCTGAGCTGTGATACATCTAGCACAATATCTTAAGTTCAGTGTATCTCACCACTAGCACCTGTAATAACTACATAACTCTGCTGGTGGCCTCTGCAAGAAGATAGCAAATGAATGAATATAGGGACCTCATCCTAGATATTTAAATGAATTTATTTGCCTAAAGATACAGATAGGATGCCAAACCCCATTAGTTCAATGGGAGTCCAGTGCCTCAAGTGCTGATTGACATCTTTAGGTATCTAAGTATCTTTAAAAATCTGATCCCTCTAATCTTAAGCCAAGCTATTGAGTCTCCATTTCAGTGCCAAGATATAAATTTATTAGATGGTATCAGAGGCATAGCAATGGTGGGCCTGGGTGGGCTGGGGCCCATCCAATTGGCCTTCAGGCTCACTCACTTTGGTCTCCAGCAGTGGTTTGAACTTTGTTGCCATGGCTGTGGGGCTGCATGGCAGCCACAAGCAACAAAAAGACAGTAGCACCAAGACCTCTGTTCCACTCGTGGCTGCTTGCCTGGGCATGGTGGCTTTCCCCCTCCCTTTTGGGGAGGGAGGACAGCTTCCAGTCATTTGACTGGAATTTGCCCTTGGCTGGGCCCACCCTGCACTTGCAGGGGCCAGGCCAGAAAAAAAGGGCTGGCTATGCTCTTGGATGATATACAAAGCAAAGGATCAAGTGCCAGTCCCGCCACCCCCAACCCCAGCATCTCCAAAGGCAGGAGTCACATGCTGCTTATGTTTGTGTTGTCTCAGTGCAGAGGCTACTGGATGCTGGGCTGGTCCCCAATTAACCTGCTGGTTTATTACTGGGCACTGGCTTCCTCCCAGTTCAAGACCCAGCCACTGAAGAACTCCATAATCCCTAGAGCACAGGAAAGGGAAGGACTGCTTTACTCAGAGAGGGAACCAAGCACAGCAAAGAGTCAAAGGCTGCACATATCTAAGAGCAGTGGCTAGTAAGCTGGCTGCAGAGGGAAGGCTGGGCCCTGGGTAGCCTAGGCTTTTGGAAAGCTGAGAGCTGGGCAAAGGCACACTTAGGCAGGAGGCTAGAAATGACTACAGCAGGAGGATACAGGATAATGACCTCAAGGAAATGGGATGGCACAGAGGGTTACATGACTCTTATTAGTTTTATACCCCTACTGTGGACTGTCTTCTGGGGGCTGGGTTTAGAGCTGTCGGGTTTGACCATTCATTTGAACTGTCACTGGGTAAAATTCTGGATCCGCTGAAGTCAGTGAAATTTGGTCCTCATTCACTGAGGTAGGGTTTTCCACTTTTGTGCCTAAAGTATTTGCATCATTTAGTGTCTGGCAATTATTGCTTAGGAATTCTGTTACTGAAATGTGGGAGGGTTTATGGGAGCCAACCATGAGGTAGAGCTGAGGGCTCAGAGTGCCTATAGTGCTCAGCTCTGTGCATGTGGTACACCCAGCATGCTGCCAGATATCAAAAGAGATCGAGGTATGCAGCACCCTGCAGCTGGCTTCTTTATAACAGAGGAGCCCTGAGGCAATGAATCTTTCGATCAACAGCCAGTAGCTACACCTGGCTATTCCTACACACAGGCATTAACTGGAGATTGCAGGTCCCTGGCCACAACCTCCTTTCTTCCAGATGGTTCCTTGACACATCATTCATGCAGGGGTGTAGGAATTAGTTGAGTAGAATAGAGTGAACTATGTCACCTGGGGATTTCCAAACCTGGTGAATCAAGGGTGGTGCAGTGCAGCCTTAAGGGGGTCAGAAGCTGGCTCTTAGAATACAATCCTTTCCAGAATAAGATATGGCTACAATTACACTATGAAGAGGAACATACATCAGTCTAGTCTCCTTCCATATGCACACATCTCTCTGTCCCACTGATGCTAATAGGGAGGAGGTGCTATGCATGTGCAAGGAGGGCAGGATCAGTCTTAAAATTTGTTGGCCCTCATATGATTGAATGGGATGAGGCCATCCAATACCTCCATTTCCCAGCTCCCAAAGGAAGATTAGGGTGGCCCATGAATAACAAATCTATGTGGAATGAACAGTGGCTTGCTTTGCATATGCTTAGATGGAGGGCGAACAAACCCCTTTCAACAAAACAGCTTCTTTGGATGCGTGCATTATTTTCAAAAGGAAGTTCCTTCTAACTGCAGTATTCAAAACACTCAATTATAAAACATGTCCTGGTGTGGCTGCATTTTCACATCATTTGTATCAGTGCCATAGTTGTGGTGTGTGCCTTAGTCTGTGTGCATGAGAAGTGGGGGGTTAGGTATACTGAGTTTGATCCATGTCCTAACTGGCTCCTGTTAAAATAACAACAAAATTATGGTTGATTTTGAGTGGCTAAAGGATGCAGCCTTGATGGAAAATTGCACCCATCCCAACCATCTAGAAGTCTACTGGGCAAGATGTGCTTGTCACCATTCATAAATTGAAACACTGCATATTGCTTTCAAAGCATTTAATTGCAGTTGGCATTACTCACCCTACTGCTGACTGCCACTGTTTTGCTGGAAAGGAGTGTTACAGGTGCCATGTGCAGCATGTAAACCTAAGGCGAGAGAGTGTAAACCAGTTTCCATCATGCTTAAACAAATGGGTTGTAACTGGAAGACACCTTGAATGATAGGGTAAGCTATTAGAGATGGGGTCAAATGAAAGCTAGATTTCCTCCTAGCTAAATGTGAGGACCAATCTTTGGAATGGCCAAGCACCCTCCAAGATGTGCTGAGTGCCCTCACCTGCTCTTGAAGCCCAATGGGAGCTCAGGACACTCAGCATTTCTTGGAATACCAGCAGCCTTGCATAAATTCAGTCCTTGGAGAATTTTTGGGGGTGTGAGGTCAGAAGCGAGGATAGGGGTTCTAACAGCCCTGCAATGTGCTGCCTTCCACTCCAATTGACAGCACCTCACAACAATGGTTCTCAACATTTTACAGGTTGTGACAAACTTGGTAGTATATCATGAACCTATAAAACACACCAGCCCACCCCCAGGCTGAATTCAGCCATCTCCCCAGCTCTCTGCGACATAGTAATGTGTCCCAAGGGGTTGCGAACCATTGCCTCACAGGATCAGGCTGCCTGTAGGGAAGTTTGCACAGCTGTTGCCTACATGTGTTTGGCTCTAACAAATGCTACTAGCCTCCTTCTACCCTTTCTGATCACTATCTTAAATTCACCCACAGCCATGAGGTTATTTGTTTGTTTTTTACGAAGGGCACAGCGTAGTAAAAGCATTGAAATCTCAGTTTACTCAATGTGGAAATTCCAAGTCAAATTTAAAATGCAGACAATACAAAAAGATTTCTGCTATTCCTTTGATGCTTGATCATTGCAAAACCATACACAAAGCTGTGCAAGAACTGCACTACATGAATTGGTGGTAACTCTGCATCTAGAGGATAATTATTAGCTGTTTTTTTTCTGGCTGAGGAGAATAAGAGACTCATAGTTGAATGATTCCATACAAAAGACACTGCTGGAGGGCAGTGCAATGACTGCTGTACCTTTGAGGAAGCATACATAGTTTTGATAAAACAAACAATACATAATTGAATGGGACTCTTTTGAGCTAGGTGAAATCTTGTTATTGGTTGAGTAAAAATTCCACTGAGGTTGATCTAGTTGAACTCATCATTAGTTAACATAACTAGAAGCCTAAGACTCCACCTAAGGCAACAGTGTGTGTGAACTTTTGACTGAGCATTGTTTTGGGTAGAGGAGTGTATGTGAAGGTAGGAAGAGAGATCACACACAAACTGAGAAGAGACAAGAACAGAGAGGGAGAGGCTAGAAAGCCAGCTGACAGCCTATAAGCAAACAGTGTGTGATGGTGTGATAACTGGGTTTACAAACTTACCCCACTTACCCCATTGAACTCACTTGTAAGAGGTGAATGTAAGTTCTGTGACACTTAAATAAATTTGTTAGTCTTTTGTTAGTCTTTATCACATGAACTTCTGTGGGAGAAAATCACACTTTGTTAGATGCTTTGATATTCATGAAGTATCACAGTACCCTATCACCTATGTTGATGGAACAAGGGCAACTGAATTAACCCAAACAAAAGGGGTTACTGATATAATTCAAGGACTATGTTAAGACCATGCCTGGTAAACAAGAGTGTGGAACCAGAAATAGGTGACCCAAAATTGGTATAGCAGAAATAAGGCCTAATTGGTAGTGGACAAAATGATGGGCTGGGCTGTTCCATTCATTGCTCCCTTTTGGGGGTCCTCAAAGACTTTGGGGACCAAATAGACTGCTGGAGTGAGCTTCTCATCACGGCATCCCACCAGCTTGTGGGATCCTGGGCCATCTACATGCTAAAGCTAAACGATACACTGCCCAGACTGAGACCAACAAAGAGAGACAGGTGACATTGCCATACTCACCATCTCCAGCTAACTCCTAAATACCAACTTAAACTGTTTTTCCTTCCCTACCTTATTTCTTCTTTCTTTTCTCTCTCTCCCTTTTTCCTTACGTCTAGTAAGAGTCTGACTTAGCTTGTTGAGACTACATGTTTTTCAACATTGCTTTCAGCACGGTTAGGCAAAACCCGGCTAGGATAATTTAGTGAGAGTGGTCGTGCTTTTTTGGCAGGGAGTTGGACTAGATGATCTCATGAGGTCCCTTCTAACCCTATGATTCTATGATTCTGTGTGACCAGAAAGGCAACTAAAAGTAATGGTCTTGTGGTGTGTGATAAGACTATGTGCCTTTATTTTATTAGCAGTGAGGGTGCGTGAGAAAGTCAACACCAGAGACAAAGCTGCATTGTCTATCTTTGCTGTTCTTCCCTGCCCTTTTCTGTGTCTGCCTTGTTTTGTCACCTTAGAAAATAAGATCAGACTTTAACAACAGCTCCAGTCCATCTCAACTAACTTCTCTGTTTCCTCCAACAGGACCATTTGATGCCACCTAAAAGATTGTCAGTTGAGGATTTCTTTCTAAAATCTGTCTCCAGTTGAAAGGGAACAGGGATGTTGTTAAAATGAAAACTTTACTTCATAATTTGCATTTCAACTGTTCTAGCTGCTTTTTCCTTTTCTGTTTCTTTAATAAAAGGATTTTTGATTGTTTATCGTGGTACTTATGGTCTCTGTGATGCTGTCTGGGTCTAGGGGACTGTTTATGATTATTTTTCATATTAATATTTCATATTGGCAATAATGCATATGTGATATGCCATGTTTGGTGTCAATAGAAAAGCTGTAATCTGCTAACAATGATTATATGGTTTGTATGTAGGTATCATGCCTGTATTAGACATTAGAAATCTATTTGTTTTATGTGTGTTCCAAGCAATTTGTTCTTAGGGCAATCCCAGACTGGGTGTCTGCAAAACTACTGTTCCTCTTGATAGCTCCCACCTGCAGTAGGCCCAGGAAGAAACCTGTTTGACCAGTTATCCAAACTGACCATGTGGCCCACCTCCATTTTGATCTGGCAAGGACTCTGAGATAAAAGGCCGGGAACCCATCTCCATTTTGTCTTTAGTCTTCAGTCTGTCTGCAACCAATACCCCCCTCTGGAACTATTCTGCTGGGACTGAACAAAGGGCTGAGACCCACCCAGCTGCTGCTGCTGCTGCTGCTGCTGCTGGGTGCACACCAAAGGAGGGGACTAACCTGCAAACTACACGATCTTTAAGGATTTGCTTTCTATGGACTCATTTGTATGTATGTGATTCACTTTGACCCTTTAACATTTCTAATATTTTATTTTCCCTTTACATTAAACTTTTAGTTGTAGTTACTCAAGGATTAGCTGTTAGTGTGTATTTTGGGTACGATCCAAGCCTATATTGTTCTGGGTGATGTGGCTGGCCCTTCGGGGTCAGGAGAACCTATTTCTTTAAGAGACCCAGTGGCTGGGGGGAACCATAGGAACTGATGTGCATAAAGGGGGCTGTTTCTATTTTGCTATGCTTGGTGATGACCAGAGTGGGGAATCAGAAGCATGTTGTGTTACTAACCTGGAGACTGGTTTAAGTACCACCTATCAGTGGTTCAGGGGTTTGGTCCCTGGTTTTGCAGCCTGCCCTGATTTTGGCACATTCAGAGGGTGATCCCAGGAGGCCCGGGTCACAATCTCTATATAACAAATGTCAAAGCTTTACAGTTAAATGATGTACAGGGCCAGGATCCTAACCCTTTTAGTTCATATGATCCATCTAAATTAATAAAGCAGACCCTGGGAAAAAATTGGAGAATGAGATTTTGGGTCTGATGTTGACTAAAGGGGGGCTGGGGGGGTTGTAAGCTGAGAATGTTCCTTGTGTATTCAGAGACCCAGGTCTTACATTGCTTTTTAAATAAACAAGATTGCATTAAAGAAAATACCAGATTCCATCAGTTTATGCTTCCAACTGAAACATCCCCACAGCCCTGAACTTTCACTAGCTGGTTGGGTCAGAAAGGGGGCAACGGGTAGATGGAATCAAAAAAGTGCTTTGAGTCACCGCCATGCTCAATTAGTGGTTGTAAAAGTGAAACCTGCTCTGTGCTTTCTTCTTCAGATGACCATAGAGAATACAACTGATGCTTTAACAAGGGGGTCAAGCAAAAACGTTTAACTCAGTTTCTCTGCCTTGCTCAAGAGAATAGGTTCTTGTGAAACAGACAGCCCTATATAGGATGCAGTGACAAATGAAGGAATATTTTGTGGCAGCAGGTTTTTCAGTTGTTCCTGAGAAAATTGCTGTATTTCAGACAGTGAGTGTTTGGTAGTTTTACCAGCTGAGGCCACTCTTGATGAATGTGCTGGGCACTGGGTGAAATATGAGAAATGGAAAAGCCATTATTTGGTTGGCCAACTGGAGATTGAGATTGGTGATGCAACAGCTCTGCACTGATTCCCAAGGACACGGGGCTGGAACTTAGTCATGGAAAACATATGTGAACGGAGTTACTTGTTCTGACCTTTGAATGGGTGCGTCACCCTGCAGAATGAGGTAAGGTCCTTCTCTGTGCTCTGTGAAGAAGCACTAGCAGGGTACCAATTAAATACTTATAACTGTTCAGTACAGTCCCAAGGGCTGTTTTCTAGGAATTTAGGGGTTTGGCATGGTGAAATGAAAGTGTCAGTGTGAGCTTGTTGAAAAGTGGAGAATTGAACATTTTCAAAAACATTTGCCCACCTCTCCTGTTCATGTTATTACAGGCATCCCTGCTTTCTACACTGTCATGGAATATTGAACTACAGTAACATTTACCATCTAGTGGGGTCAGGAGTAATACATCTTTTCTGAGTTACAAATAGCTAATGTCAGCAGTGCATTTAAGGATATGTCTACACCATAATTAAACACTCCTGGGTGCCCATGTCAGCTGCTTTGGGTTTGTGGGACTTAAGCTTTGGTGCTGTTCAACTGAGCTGTAGATGTTTGGGCTTGAACTTGAGCCCACACTCTGGAACCCTCCCTTCTTTCATTGGACCTCAGAGCCTATGTTCTAGCCTGAGCCATAATGTCTACACTGCAATTTTACAGCTCCATAACCTGTATCCTGCAATACTGAGTCAGCTGTCATTATCTAGTTGTGGGTATTTAATTGTAGTGTAGACATACCCAAAGTGTCTGAAAGAGAACATCTCTTCATATATGTCTCTGCAATGGAAGCAATGTAACCAGGCCATATCTGGTACACAACATGGTGTCAGAAGTGAAGATAGCCCAACTGATGCCAGAGGACAGCCATACGGTGTTGCAAGCAGAAGAAAGTAACTCTGGAGGTTTCAGATCTGTTTTTACCAACATTCCACTATATGAAGCCCTCCAGAAAATGTGAGCTTTGATAGACCTTCAAAACAGAGAGACTGGAGAGCAGCATTTTCCAAGATTTCACATTGAGACAAACTCCACAAGAAAACTGAAGATATTCAGGTATGCTCTTTAATGTGTCCTATGGAGAAGTAGGCAAAACATATCTATATCTTTTACCTTCATTGAAGGGAGCTACAAAGATGACCATAAAAGAGTTCTGGTTATGTTTGATGCATATTTATACTTCAGAGAAATGTGATTTATGAAAGGACAGGAGAATTCAACAACCAGGATGCTCTGCTGATTTTTTTTTTTTTAATCAGAGCTTTGCTTGCATTAGC
Organism: Podocnemis expansa; assembly: GCA_007922195.1. Classification (NCBI taxonomy): domain Eukaryota; kingdom Metazoa; phylum Chordata; order Testudines; family Podocnemididae; genus Podocnemis; species Podocnemis expansa. The sequence goes on along the minus strand of ML681964.1, from coordinate 5,328,715 downwards.
AGAAAATATTGATATGTTGGGGAGGGCAGTAAAACATGAGAGTGAGATTAGTTATTAGCTGGGCAGAAAAAGGTCTTTTACAGCAACTATAACTAAAAACAGACTTAACTCTACATTTAGCTATTCATATAGAAAAGCAATCTGAACTTGTGAAACAGCAAAATAAATTTGCCAGACCCGTTTGTAGAAAGTAGCTTAGAAGCTGTAAACAGACACAGCATGAGTCCAAATGTCATTATCATAAAACCCCTGAGGCAAGGAGTGATAACTTCGAGCCTAACTAAAAAGACTAAATGCACAAGAAGTGGAAAAATTCATAGCTTAAGAGATGTATGTCCAACCAAAGGAATAAGATGTAATAAACAGACAAAATATGGACATTTTGCCCTTGGTTGTGGTAGTAAGGCAGCTGGGGTGCTGTTTCATGTTACAGAGAATTGAGAGTTATTGTTTCTGAAATCTGTCATGCACTATGAGACAGTGCCTGCCTGGAGAGTGAAGATGAATATTCATGGAAAGATAACTGAATTTAAAGTTGACTGAGGAGCAGACATAAGGGTCCCATCAGAAGGGACTTAAAATCACCTTCAACCATCCCAAAGGTATAATCACCTGACACAGCCCTTACTAGGCCTGGAGGCATTCTGAATTTCATGGGCCAGTTCACCACAGGAACAACTTACAAAGAGAAACGCTTTCTGTTCAGAGGTTGTGATCAGAGACCAAAACCCTCCTCCAGGGCAGTGTGGCAGGGATGGAAGAACTCCATGGCAGATTTGATATTGGACTTTTGAAAGAAGAGCCAGTACAAATAACTTTGAAATAATGGTGAGTGAAATTGTTCCCAAAGTGGTGTCTGGTGGGGTTGTTGATGGGTCCGTCCCTTGAAACTGGGCTAAAACACTTTGAAACAGCATTCCACCACTTTTGCCACAAGGCGGATGTCCTCATGTTCTCAAAATGGTGTCCTACAAACTGCATGATTTTGTATACATTGTGCATGGGAAGTCACGCTGGTAGGGGTACTCCATTGGTACCAGAAATGAAAGGAGTCTGGGAGCCTTGGTAAATTGCAAAAGGATTCTGAGGAACACTGAGAACTTTGGGAAGCACTCTTCTGGTGTACATGTACCTCACGTGATTCCTATCATGTTGCTTCACAAAGTTGGAACTGAGTTAAAGTGACTGGAACAGAGTGGCATACCCAAGAAAATCCCTGAGTCAACAGCAGGATATCTCCCATTTGTACCAGTTATAAAGAAAACTGGAAAATATGGATCTGTGTTGGTTCTTAAGACTTAACAAAGCAGATGAAAGAAAAAGATATCTTCTCAACACTGGATGACTTGCCTCACAAAGTGAAAGGAGCTGCAGTATTCAAACTGGACATCTCCAGCAGATTCTGAAAAATTGCTTTAGCCAAAGAGAAATGACTACATTTAGCAGACCATGCAAGCAATTTTGCTTTTGAAGTTCCCTTCTGGGACTACCAATGCCTCTGAAATTTTTTCCAGAGAAAGACTGCAGATCTAAGAATGAACACAAATGGAATTGTTGTTTTCATGCACAATATGTTGATAGAAGGGGTCTTCAATGGGAGAACACAATGAAACCCTCAACAAAGCTCTAAGCCTAGTCACTTTAGTCTGGATTGAACCTTAACAAGGTAAATTATGTCTTCTGTCTACCCCAAATCAAGTTTCTGGGGACAGACAAACTAAAGCTGAATCCATCCCTGCTGTGAGAAAGTAAAAGCAATTTGAGAATTTAATGTACCCCCAAATGTACCACAACTGAGATGTGTACTGGTGATCATAAACTATCCTGGCAGATACCTACAAGATGTGTCTGTGGTGAGAAAAATCACTGAATGAACTATTGAAGTCCAACACCTTGTGGCTATGGGAGTTAAATCAAGAAATTGTCTACTAAAAGGTAAAAGAAATTATCTGAACAGCTCAAGTTATCAAGCCCTATGATGTGAACAGACCCACAATGGGCAATTCAGAGGCAAGCAGCTATGGCCTAGATGTCATATTGTTATAACAACATGAGTATGAGTGGAAGCCAGTTGCATTTTGGTCTCACACACTTACAGAAACAGATGAGATGCACAGACTGAAAAGGAGTGTCAGGCAAGCATATGGGCATGTGAGAACTTCTACAGAGATCTGTGTGGGATAGATTCTTTTTTTATACTGATAACAGACCATAAACTGCTTGTTTGCTTTATCCACAGCAAGGACCTGAAGCAAGCACCACTGAGATTCCAGTGTCTATTGATAAGGTCACATACAGGTAAGAAACTAAAAAGAGACCATATCAGCTACAAGAAGCAACCTTGACAGACACACAACTTAAAAGAATTCAAAATTACATTAGGGCTGGCAGGCCTAAGCATGTAAAGGATAACAGTGAGTGACAAGAGACTACTCTGTGGTATGTGGACAAGTAAGCAAGTCAAATTGACTTCTAGTTAAAAGCAATTGCACTGTACTTCCAAATGCAATGAGGAGAAATTCTAAACCTCATATACGAAGGACATAGCAAAGACAGCATTATGCTGTGAATGGGTCAACTGGTCAATGCAGTGGCCAGGCATCAGCAAGGATATAAAGTATCTGCATGTGACTGTTGCAAAACTAAAAGAACAACAGAATGCAAAGAACTTCAAATAATATTTCTACCTATCTCTTGGAAGAGACAGCTGCAGATTTATGCGAATTCAGGGTATGTCACCTGCTCACAGGGGAATATTTTTCCAGGTCTGTAGAAGCTGTGTACCTCTTGTTGCAATATTATTGAACAATGTAACTGCATTTTTGTTCAGTTCTGTAATCCAGAACTAGAAATGGACTATGGACCACAGTTCATAACAGTGGAATTTAAGTCATTCCAAAGAAAAATGATTTTGATCACATTACTAGTAGCCTACATTACCAATGAATGCAGAGGCCTAGAGCAGTATAGACAGCCAAGAAAACCATACAGCAGGAAAATCCATTCCTTGCTCTTCTAAGTTACAGATCATTCCCATAATAGCTGCAGGTATAGTCCAGCACAAATCCTGATGGGAAGACAATGGAGAACTGCTGTTTCAACTTGGGTTCTTTTCTAGAACCCAAAGACATGAAGAAAATAGCCAAATCTGATGAAAAGGCAAAAACAAAAAAAAACTTACACTTTTTGGGCAGATGTCTTTCAGTTATAGAACTAATGGGTCTAAAAGCTAGTGACTGTGTTTTGTGTCAAACTGGATTGAGAAAAAGGATAGAGAACTCTAGCTGTCACAAAAAAAAATTCATTGTCTGGATCTAGAGGTGATACACATCAGCAGTGGAGAGCTCAACAGAATAATTAGACTTCTATAGTTTGTTCCTCAGAACACTCAAAAGTGCAAACTCTATAGCTGACAGATGCAGAAAATGACTCAGTTTTTAGACTGACTACCACTGGTCATTGCAATTAATAGACAGCCAGCGTAAAGGTGTTAGTTTGCCTAATTAAAAAAAGAAAAAACCAGTAACATTCAGAGACTCTTAACAGTCTGATCTGTACAGAACTTTAAAGGTAGCATAATAGTGTAAACTTGCTAAGTGACAGGAATGTAAAACTTAAAGGGGAAGATGTAATTGAACATTAGCATGTTTACCCAGTAGGTGGCATTACCTAAGCTGGTAATAGCTAGAGCCTACTGCACTGCATTAAAGCCTCTTGAAGAGGGCACATCTTCATCTATCATTATGGGGTGGAAGCTTTGTAACCAGCCCACATCTGGGACATGACATTAGCTATTGTCAACAGTCCAGGGGTTAAAGTAAGAGGGAACATGCCAGAACGGTGTTCTGGGGCCCCCTATTTTTAGTGAGCCAGTATTCCAGGCCCCCTAAAAATTGGGGGACACGCCAGAATGCTGTGTTCCAAGGCCCCCTAAAAATAGAATGGAGCACTGCCTGCTGCACATGGCTGGCAGCTGCCATCCCTACCCAGCTGGAAGACACAGTCTTCCAGCTGGCTGAGAGCTGCTTCAGGCTGGAGCTTTTAAAATTCCCGCTTGGAGCAAGCTCTCACTGAGCACGCACAGACTATCTGTGTGTGCTCAGGGAGAACTTCCTCCAGCTGAAGGAGCAGCCGGGGGCCAGGACGTGCTGCTCTGGTGCCCAGGTAAGGGGGCAAGGGGGTGCGATTGGGGATAGGACAGGATTGGGCCGGCTGGAGGGTGTTGGGGGGGTGGTATCAGGCTGTCTCAGGGGGTGATGGGATAGCAGAGGGGCAGGATCAGGCCAGCTGGGAGGGTGTGAGGGGGTGGGATCAGGCTGGCTGGAGGAGATGATGGGAAGGCGGGGGGCAGGATGGGGCCAGCTTGGGGGTGTGACCAGGAGACCAAGGGGACAGGATCAGGCTGACATGAGGGGGGGCCCTCACCAGTGTGCAGGGGCCCCCAAATTATACTTTAACCCCTGCTCAACACTCACTTTTTTCCTGGTCTCCTTTTCTAAGCCCTTCATGGGCTTCTATGACTTCAACTTCTTTTGGCCTCTGTCCCCAATTTCTCTTTCTTGCTCTCGCAACACACATGTGAACGAGTTTTTTCCATCCTAAAATCCCCACCATCTCTAAACCACACACTCACCCACCCAACTTCCACTGTCATCTCATTCCCTCTTTCCCCTATACTTCAAACTCAACAACCAAGCAACTTACAGCCATTACCTAACATTCCTCCTCTCCAGTTTTTGTCTTGAATCCCCTCCACAATCTGTCTTTGGCCGTCTGTATTCCATTGGCATTGCTCTCACCAGTATCTCTTCTTGGTCAGCTCTCATGGTGGTATTGCATTTGTTGGGATTGCTGAGGAGGAAGCTGGAGGAGCTGAAGGGTTATGGGCTGTGAGGATGAAGAGAAACTCAGTGTCTGTCTTTTAAATGACAGCAGCAGCTAAAGTAACTTAGTACCATACCCATGAATCATTACCCCAATCTCTTTGCTTGTGCCTAATACCTTGACCTGCACTATGTGTTTACTTTTCTTTTTGCTTATACCATCCCTGCCCTTCAGAGCACATTTTCATCTTATTCGGAAGGTGCCTCACCCATTTGGCCCAATGCTATTGTACAAATAAAGAATAATAACTTGTAAGTCACAGGAGCCTCTAAGGTTTGCTACGTATAACTCAACAAGAACAGTTGGGGTTGCAGAGGTGTGCTTCTAAGGCCACAGTTCTTTTGGAAGTAACAAATTGGTTTTGTATGTTGATGTGAAGGTCACTAAATATGTATTGCACATGTACTAGAAAACTGTTGTGAAGCAACAATAAAAAAAATCAATAGGATTCTGCTCACTGATGTCCATAATTTTCCCTGGACTTTTGGAATTGATTCAATGTAATGTGAAAAAATAGTGTTACGGACAGAAAAGGAAATGCCATAAAGCTGAGCATCAGATCTTGCAAGCTAAGACAAAAATCCCTGCCCTTGACTGCTTTTGTTTTAATGGCATCAGTTTTTCCCATGATGATTTGCTCTGCCTCCAATCTTTTGCTTACCGGGCCATCATTTCTCTTCTTCCAGCTGTATGAGAACACTAAAAGTGGACAGATAAACCAGGTCATTTTGTCTATCCATGTGCCAGGTGCAACTTTAAAAGGTGAGGAAGTGCATCCAGTTTTAACACGTGGGTTCTGTCTGGTACAGTCACTGTTACATTCTTGCCTTGTCATATCTTAAAATGGCTTTTCATTTAAATGAATCTGTCTGTACAATCCAGTGTGAGGGTGAACACCAAATAGTTTTATTAAGAAGTTTCTTCCATTTTAATTTTTAAAAATTAAATAAACTCAAATAGCCCTGGAGCTGCATTAGCCAGGCGCGTGTATCAGGCAAGTTTCCTATCATTGATGTTTTCAGGTAGTGGAATAGTCTTGTGATGGAAATACTAAACTTCCATTGCTTTACACATGTAAAAAGATTGCACACCCTACTAGAAAGCACACACTAGAAACAACCTGGTATTAGCAGAAAAGCTGACAAGCTAACCCAATGATTCTTTTCCATCTCCTGTTTCTAGAATTTCATGGGAATTCACATGCAAGAGAGAAGGAAACAGAAACAATATGATGTGATATATCTTTTTCAGCAGAATTTAATACAATAGGCTAAGTCTTGAAGTCTCATTTTAGTTAGTGCTTAGTTAGTTAGTTCCCACTGACTTCAGATGATTACATTTTCTTATTTCTCCTGATATGAAGGTCATACTTGCCTCTTCATATGATTTTTGAGAGGGTTCAGGTATGTCAGTATTTTGGCTTGCAACAAATGCTAACTTTTTGCTTCAGCTTGTGTTTGCTGTTAGTGCACTTTTTCAAATCATGTCTAGCATCCTATCATATCAGAGTTAAATGCAAGAGGAAGAGGAGGCAAGTTAGATGAATTCTTCTTCCATGTCATAGCACTGTACATATGCAGAATGGCAAGGGACTGTGATAGCTCATCTAGTCCAGTCCCGTCACTGAAGCACGACTAAGTATTATCTCCTGCAAAGTGTTTGTGTAACATCTGTTCATAAAAGTTTTTAGAGATGAAGATTCCAAAAACCTCCTTAGTTAATTTGTAACTACCCTAACAGTTAGGAAGTTTTTCCCCACGTATGACCTACACTTCCCTTGCTGCAACTTAAGACTATTGTTTCTAGTTTGGTCCTCAGTGTTCTCCTTATCCAATTGATCACATTCTAACTGCCTGTTCTTACTCTTCTGTGGTATTGCCACCTTTACCTGATCTAAGGTAGCACAAAGTTTTTTGTTGGGCCAATTTAAAGCTTTCAGTCACAAAGCAGTGGGTCTGTAATTAATCTGTCAATGATTGCAGGAGTCTTTAGGGCTATGTTCACACAGGGAGGGCTTGTTTCGAAACAAGCTATTTCGAAATAACTTGTTTCGAAATAACAAAACTGTGTCCTCGAAATAAGCAAAAAGCGGGAATCGAAATAGCATGTCCATACTGTGGGCATGCTATTTCGGTTCCGGGGCAGGGCACCACAGGAGGTGTGGCAACATGGCCCCCCTGAGGGGCATGTTGCCACTGAATCCCCTGCCTGGCTCTCACCTGCAGAGCCAGGCAGGGGAAAAAGACCCGAAGGGCAGGGATCCCCCAGCTCTGGGTGGCAGCTGCTAGACCCCTGCCTGCTAGAGGTACCCCTAGCCCAGGCGGGCTGGCGGGAGCACCTGCAGCAGCTCCAGCCAGCCCCC
>ML681964.1:5164444-5321069 GCA_007922195.1 Podocnemis expansa | reverse complement strand
ATATTCCATCTGAACACATACACTCAAGGCGTAATTTGGCCTGCTACCATATTCCGACATAAAAGCCACGTCTGATCCTGGAGTACTTTCACAGGCAAAACTACCATTTATTTGCTGGGAGAACTGCATGATCAGACCAAAAATAATTAATTAATTGTGTGTGTTGCAGATGCTTTACACAGAGGTTTTAAAAAAGCAAGAAAACACTTGTAGCCTGAGCTGCTTAGCACAGGTAGAGGTACTACAGGCACAGAGCACAATTAAGCAGGACCTTAAAACTGTGAGTGTTTGAAAACATAAATCACAGCAAGGGAAATGGGAGGGGCACAGCACTGATGCACATGCAATTTCAATTAGGAAAAATCTTTGTGGATATTATACCTTTGATTAAAAATAAATTAAAGGATTTGATTTGTTTTTCTCATTATTTCAGGGACATTGCAAGTCTGGCTGTTAAAACTATGCCCAGGGGACTATTTCATATATACAAAAATGGGGCACTAATATTTTAGAAAAAAAATTACAGTACACAGTGAATATTTACATGGAATGTTCCATACGCTCAGGTAATACCTGAGTATAGTGTACTCCAAAGAGATTTTATTTGAATAGTGAAATATTTTAGGGATGCGTTCTTTTTGTTTTCTTATCCAAGCTGATTTCTCCACAAGAGAAATAATCTTAAAAAAATACAAAATCTATTCCAACCAGGAAATAAAATAAGCAGCACGGAAGGGGGTATTGAGGTTTCTTGAAATGTCTTGCAGTATAGTTTTTTAAAGCATTATTTTGTTCAAGTGAGAATGATTGCTGATGAAAAACATGGCTCAAGACACCAATTTCATTTTGCTAAATTCCAGTAAGAGAAAAATGCAATAGCTCACATTTCTACACAGCTTGTCATGAAAAAGGAGCTCATCTACTATAAATATATTTCAAATGCCAAGTTAAGTCAGATGTATTCTTACAAATAGTCCTGTAGACGTAGGTAATATATCCAGTTTATTATATCATATACCGTATAGTAACTCATAAAATACTCTTAGATATTATTTTTAAATGTGAATACATAAAACCAGTATGGTAGGTATCTACAGTCTGGTACAACTTTTTAAATTTTTGTATATAAATATAAAATTCCTCTGTCCCAGGACCAAATCATAAAGTCCTCAATCACACTAAACTATCAAGCTGTGTAATAACTTTAGTCTGAAGAAGAAGGATTAAATTTACTGTTTAGGTTCTAAGGATGCAGATGGGTGCCTAGTGGGATGATTTATGTGTTTAACTCCACTTGAACATCTTGAAATTCCAGTGAGACTCGAGAAGTGACGTATCTAATCTGCTTAGGCACTTCTGAGAATCCCACCAAGTGCTCTCTATACCTTTAGGTGCCTAAATACTTTTGTAAATCTAGCCCTAAATCTCAAGATTTACCAAAAATGTTAATGGGAGTTTTGCCTGAATAAGGAATTTAGGATTTCCCACTTGGGCTGGCCAGGGAATAAATCAGTGCACACCATTGCTTTCAAACATAGGTTTTAGATCACCCACTCTAAAAGCAACACTATATCTAAGTTTGTTTATGATGAATCCAGTAGGTAGGTTGTAAAATACAACAGACTGTGTGTATATTACCCATCTTTACGGGGCTATGGGTAAGACTATATCTAGTGTTTCTTAATTTCAAGTCAACGGAGCTAATGTGTTTTTAACCATCTGAGGATCAGGCCCCAAGTGCTTAAGTATAAATCAGTATACTTAAAAGAAAATACTTTCATTTCAATATTTGCTTCCTCACACCCATATGATTCTAAGTTTAATGTGGAAATTCTTGCAGTAATATCCAATTCTCATGAAAGTGTCTTGGAATGAGTTTTTTCCCCAGTCAGGGGGCTGAGAAGTAAACACAGCCAAACTAGTTCAAATGTGGTCTACTATGTACCAAAGCAGAAAAGAAGAAAGTTGTGCCATGCTCTCCTCTGTCTGCCTGTCTTCAGAAGCAATGAACAAACGAAAACTTGATTACTTAGTGAAATGAAGGAAGGCAGAAGAATGAAACCATAATTAAAATATATAAGAAACCCCTTGATTGAAATGCCTTTGTGCTGCATGGTGGGGAATTTTTAAAAAATTATCTTCCCATTTAGTTTATTGAGTCTTTATTACTAATTTTCATGAAAGCAAGATCAAGCCCAAAATGTTTCCTGCATCATAAGTAGCACCAAGCAAATAGCTGGTATCTGTTAAAGATGTGATAATGGAGACATCTTAATTTATGGTCCTATGCCCCACACTTCCTTTCTATCTCTGACACATACTTGCTTGCATAATGGATCGCTTTACAAATTGCCAGGAAAAATAAGCAGGCCATCAGCAATCAGAAGGGATGGAAAATGTGAGTCCTTCTAGTCATGCAACCCAAGGAGAGAGTGCAGAAAGATGGCATCAAGAGGAATAGATGATCCTACCTGTGACAGAAGAAAATTGAGAGTTCCAGTACCATGCAAATTATCTATCTATCTATCTATCTATCTATCTATCTGTGCTGCTAGGCGTGCATGAACGCCTAGCAGCACAGATGAACCAGCTGCTAGCAGCAGGCTCCCACCCAGACTGGCTAACACAAGGAAGGACAGTGCTGATCATGAAAGACCCCCACAAGCGAACAGCACCATCCAACTACCGGCCAATAACCTGCCTCCCCACAACATGGAAAGTCCTATCAGGCATCATAGCCACCAAGCTACAGGACGACATGGGCCAGTACCTGAGCACAGCTCAGAAGGGCATTGGGAACAACACCAGAGGCTCAAAACACCAGCTGCTCATAGATAGAGCAATCGCCCAAGACTCAAGGTCTAGACAGACCAATCTGTGTACAGCCTGGATTGACTACAGGAAAGCCTACGACTCAATGCTGCACACATGGATCTGTGAATGTCTGGCTCTATACAAAGTCAACAGGACACTAAGGACCTTCCTCAAGAACTCAGTGGGACTGTGGAAGACAACACTGGAAGTCAACTCAAGACAGCTTGCACAAGTGGCCATCAAGTGCAGCATATACCAAGGTGATGCGCTGTCCCTGCTGCTGTTCTGCATTGGCTTGAACCCCCTCAGCCAGATAATCACAAGGACTGGATGTGGATACAAGTTCAAGAGTGGAACTACCATCAGCCACCGCCTCTACATGGATGACATCAAGCTGTATGCTAAGAATGAACGAGACATCGACTCGCTAATCCACCTGACACGGATCTACAGTGAGGATATTGGGATGTCATTCGGACTGGAGAAGTGTGGCCGGATGGTAGTAAAGAGAGGAAAGGTAGTGAAGACTGATGGGGTGGAACTACCAGCAGGCCACATAGCAGACATACAGACCAGCTACAAGTACCTTGGCATCCCACAGTCACATGGGAACCACGATGAGGAGGCAAGGAAGACAGCAACATCCAAGTACCACCAAAGGATAAGACAGGTCCTGAAGAGCCAGCTCAATGGGAAGAACAAGATCCACGCCATCAACAAGTACGCCCTGCCAGCCATCAGATACCCTGCCGGTATAGTGAGCTGGCCAAAGGAGGACATGGAGGCTGCCGATGTGAAGACCCGGAAGCTCCTCACAATGTACAGAGGTTTCCACCTCAAGTCCAACACCCAGAGACTGTACGCCAGCCGGAAAGAAGGCAGGCAGGGTTTGGTGAGTGTCAAAGCCACTATCCTGGATGAAACCCAGAGCATCCAGGAGTACATCAGTAAGATGGCACCCAAAGATGAGCTGCTGAGAGAATGCCTGAGGCAGCAGCAGACATGGGAGGAAGATCAAGCAGAAGAAGTGCCATGGCAACACAAGACCCTGCATGGAATGTACCATCGACAGATAGCTGAGGTGGCTGACATTGGGAAATCCTACCAGTGGCTGGAAAAGGCTGGACTGAAAGACAGCACTGAGGCACTGATCATAGCAGCACAAGAACAGGCACTGAGCACCAGATCCACTGAAGCAGGGATCTACCACACTAGACAGGACCCAAGGTGCAGACTGTGCAGAGAGGCCTCAGAGACAGTCCAACACATAGTGGCAGGATGTAAGATGCAGGCAGGAACAGCATACACTGAACGGCACAGCCAAGTAGCTGGCATTGTGTACAGGAACATCTGCACAGTGTATGGGCTAGACCCTCCCAAGACCAGATGGGAGATCCCACAGAAGGTCGTGGAGAATAACAGGGCTAAGATCCTGTGGGACTTCCAGATCCGGACAGACAGGCAGGTACTGGCCAATCAACCAGACATCGTGGTAATAGCCAAGGACCAGAAGACAGCGGTGGTGATAGATGTAGCCGTGCCAAGTGACAGCAACATCAGGAAGAAGGAGTATGAGAAGCTGGAGAAATACCAGGGCCTGAAAGAGGAACTAGAGCGGATGTGGAAAGTAAAGGCCAAAGTGGTCCCGGTGGTGGTAGGAGCACTCAGGGCTGTGACTCCTAAGCTGGGAGAGTGGCTCCAACAGATCCCAGGAACAAGATCAGAGCTCTCTGTCCAGAAGAGTGCAGTGCTAGGAACAGCTAAGATACTGCGCAGAACCCTCAAACTCCCAGGCCTCTGGTAGAGGACCCGAGGTTGAGGATGACGCATACCACCCATGGGGGTGAGAGAGGAATTTTTTTTATATATATATATATTAATTTGCTTCTAACAATCTATGATGCAAAGCTCATCTAAAAATTCATTAGCCCAGTCATGTCAGTATTATTGTAGCAAAAAGGATAGTTTTATATTGCCTTTTAGGTTTTCAGCTTATGTATTCTAAACAACATCTGATGGCATTCAGTAAATTCACTTCTAGCTGATATTTCTTCACATGGATGTAGATCTGTATATTTAGTTTCACAAACAAACATTGCTGACAATCATTCAAGAACATACAAACATCCTTGGCCACAACCTGGTTCCTTTTGTGAGTGATTCTTTCAGATGCATCAGTGAGATACAATTACTTTGGAAACACAGCATCCTGCTCAAAGAAGCCATGGCATTGTTAACCTCATCTCACTGGAAATTCTGAACTTGTGAAGAGGTTTCTCTTGAAAGAAATACTTTTAAAATCTACTCAGTCATGACAAGAGAATTTTCTAGTGCTTTTCTGTTCCTCTTCATGTAGCATTCCTCTTGCAGTATCTGTACTCAAACAGAGACCATTGAAGTTGAGCAAGAGCATGCCCTCCAATGTAAAAACATTTAGCAGATCAGGTTAAAAACTCAGCAACTTTCCATTCACAGGGCCAAATTCAGAGATGATATATAAGCCAGACACATTTACACTCAGTTAGCTCTAAACTGGTGTAATGTACAAGATGACATGCTGGAAGTATAAAAATCTGTAAGCTGGAGACTCTTCACCTCATGCAGGGCAGTAGATTCTGGCCTTAGTGCTGTGAATATATTTAATCTTAATGGCTATGTCTACACTGGCAAATTAGTTTGAATTAAAGAGCCTTAATTTGAACTAATTTGAACCACGTCTACATTAGGCTTTGCGTAGTTTGAACTAAAAAAGTTTTTAGTTCAAGCTAAGCAAAGTTTAGTTCTAACAAGTTAGTTCAGCTGGTTAGTTTGATGTAACTGCTTAGTTCAAACTAATTTGCATATTTAGTTTAAACTAGCATAATGTAAATATGCTAGTTTGAACTAAATAAGTTCAAACGAGCAGTTAGTTCAAACTAAGCACATATTTTTTAGTTTGAAATAACTTTTAGTTTGAACTAACCACACTTTATTTAGTTCAAACTAAAAAAAGTGTAACTAGTTTGAACTAAAAACTAACTTTTAGTTTGAACTAAAAAATGAGCTAAGTTCAGACTAATTTTCAAACTACTTAGTTAAGATTAACCAAGTCTGAACTAAGATTTTAGGTGTAGACATAGCCTATATTTTGAAAGTTTTTTTCAAGTTGGCTATGTTCACACACACAGTGCTTGTTTCGAAACAAGACATTTTGAAACAAGCCATTTCGAAATAAAGGGTTATTTCGAAACACCTTATTTCGAAACACAAAAAAGTGTTTTCGAAATAAGGGAGCGAAGTAGTATGTCCATAGTGTGAACATGCTATTTCGCTTGGGGAGGGGACTGCAGGCACCTGTGGGGTGAAGCACAGCCCGGCGCCTTAAAGCCGGCAGGGTGAGGCGCCGGGCTGCGCTTCACCCCGCAGATGCCTGCAGTCCCCCCTCTGCCGGCCAGGGGACACCCCTCAGCACCCTGGCCAGGGTGCTGAGGGTTCTCTGGCCAGGGTGCTGAGGGTTCCCTGGCCAGGGTGCTGAGGGGGCAGCCTTTCTTCCCAGGGTGCTTAGCACCCTGGGAGGAAGGTCAAATGTTGTTTCAGAACACTTTGTTCCGAAACAACATGTTTGCACAGGGTTGTTTCGAAACCACTGGTTTCGAAACAACCTTGTTTCGAAAGGGAAGTAGGTTTAAGCCCTTTTGAAAGAACGGCTCCCCTTTCGAAACAAGGGGTTTCCTTGTTTCAAAATGGCCGTACGTCGTGTGAACATGGCATTTCTTATTTCAAAACAACCTCTGTTGTTTCAAAGTAAGAATGCCGTGAGAACACACCCATAGCTATGATGAAATAACTATTATAAATTATGTGACTAATGGTGCATTAAAAGGATACTTACAAGATCCACTGTTAAAAGAAACCTCCTTTCCTTTGGCATTTTCCATTCAGACTCCCATGTGAAGTGATAAACAACATATAAATAAAAATCTTGCTTTTTCCAGCCAATAAATTAATTAGCATCTTTTTGTCATTTGCTAAAGGATCAGGACTCACCCAGTTGCCACAATAGAGACAATCACTCTTTTTCTTTTGTGACACTAAAAACATTTTTCTGTTCATTCTGTGAATTCGTAGTCCCTTCCACTGAAACGTTAATTTAAAGCGAAGTTACCAGAATTCCTGAAGAGAGATTAGAGGCTTGAATTAGTCATGTTTAGCTTAATTAAAGAGAATGGTCTGTGAACTTTCTCATCTGAGTTAAGATTCAGGATTTTCTTTTTTTAAAAAAATGTTTCCAACAACAGCTCAAATTTAATTCTACCCTGCTGCAGAGAATATTACATTGAGTGCAATCACTCAAGAAAGTTAAGACAAAAGCAGATTATGAAGAGTTACAAAGAGATCTCATAAAACCTGTTGACTGGGCAACAAAATGGCTGATGACATTCAAAGTTGCTAAACGCAAAGAAATGTACAGTGGAAAACATAATTCCAACTATAAATACAAAATGATGGGGGTCTAAATCAGCTGTTACCACTCAAATAGATCTTGGAGTCATCGTGAGTACTCTGAAAACATCTGCTCAATGTCAAAAAAGCTAACAGAATGTTAGCAGTCATTAGGAGGGGGATAGATAATCAGACAGATGATCATAATGCAACTATATAAATCCATGATACGTCCACGCCTTGAATACTGCATGCAGTTTTGGTTGTCTTATGAAAGATATACTGGACTTGGAAAAAGTAGAAAGAAGGGCAACAAAAATGATTATGGCTATTGTGCATCTTTCGTGAGAGGAGAAATTTAGAAGACTGGTACGTTCAGCTTGGGCAAGAGACAACTGAGAGGACATATGAAAGCAGCCTATAAAATCATGAATGGTATGGAGAAAGTGAACAAGGAAGTGTTATTTACCCCTTCACATATCTCACAAACCAGCAGACATCTGATGACATTAAGTGGTAAAACAAAAAAAAAGAAAGTACTTCTTTTACAGAAAGCACAGTCAGTCTGTGGAACTTATTGCATGGGGATGTTGTGAAAGCCAAAAGTATAAGAGGGTTCAAAAAAGAATTAAATTAAGTTCCTAGGGTATAAGTCCATCAATGGCTATTAATGAGGATGGTCAAGGATGTGACTCTATGCCCTGGGTGTCCCTAAAGCTCTGACTGCAAGAAGCTGAGACTGGATGATAGGGGGTGGATCACTCAATAAATTGGCTTGTTCTGTTTACTCTTTCTGAAGCATTTGGTGTCAACCATTGTTGAAAGATAGGATGTTGGGCTAGATGAACCATTGATCTGACCCACTGGCCTTGCCTGTGCTGGATCTCAGCACAACAGTTTTTAATAAATTAGGCTATAGAATGGACAGCTGCTATCTCAAAAAAGGAATGTGCTAGGACCAAATTAATTTTCTTCAACTGCAGCTGTACCATGGTGACATGCAGGCATCGAAAGCACCACACAAGGGTTATTAATCTGTGCCAGCTTATTGATATGGGTGCCATTGTAATTTCTTTATATATATATTTCTGTTCTGGCATGTGGTCACTCAGGATTGGACCAGCTGACTGAGACTGATGAGTAAGATGCTACCATCTCATGTCTTGTAAGGTTAAGCAAATGGAGAATACCTGCTAAGAAGGTAACAGATAATATGAATGGTCAATTCTGTATAAGTACTAATAGCAATATAAATATGAGGACCACATATATAACATCATGGTTTCAAGCTTCTGTTTTATGTGACAAAAAACATAGTTTGATTGGACAAACAATAATCATTCTCATTCCACTTTTTAGGGAGATGTTTGTGATTAACAGTGAGATAGACTCTCATGATACCATTGACACTTTTTTCCAGAGTTTGACGTGCACCTTCTCATTCTAATGTTATCATTATAAAAAAAAGGAAATGAGGCATTATTACTATTTCATTGTTACCAGCTAAGACTGGAAACACTAATCAATTTTATGCTGAAAGGTAACATCATACATCTGTTGGCACACTTATCAGAGTACTATCTACCGTATTCCATATGCAGACTCATTATGTGTTGACACATGAGTCTGCACTGAGAATACAGTAGACAGCACTGTAATAAGTGCATTAGCAATACCAGTAGATAGCATGTTATTGTATTTCTGTAACACTTAAGTGTCTTAGTCATGGACTAGGACTCCAATGCGATAGGTATTGTATGCACAACAAAAATAATTATCTAGTCAATCTTTTCCAGCTGTTGATGTCTCCTTAGTATTCAGAGGTGATAGATTGTCTCCTATCTCCATCCCATAAAATCTTTAGGGCAAAATTTTCATAGCTGGCTGGTTAAAAGCAGCCTCCAAAATGCAAATTAAGGCACCTAAATTCAAGTGCTCTGATTTTCAGAAGAGTTGAGCATCCCCACATTTTTGTCTAATTTAATACAAGCTACCGGTGCTCTGAACCTTTGAAAACCAGATCACTGATGTTTAGATATATTGATTTAGGTGTGTAAACTTGGGCATCCAGACCTGAAAATTTTGGCTTGTAAGACTTGGTCCCTCATATTTTTAACTTCTTTATAAGTGAAATGATGTTTGCAACTTACAGCACAGGAAACAGAAGTATGGCTTATGCAGTAGCAGTAAACTTCCCATCTTTCTCAATTTAAATAGCAGTATTAAAACACCACCTCTTCCCTGTTTTCTTCAACAAAAGAAATCTGAAATGCAGGGATGTAAATGGAAGTCGGCAGCATTTCAGTTAATTTCCAGTGGCCTCCGCTTCTGCCAAAGTGAAACGCAAGCATCTTTCATTCTAAAAGAATCAAGCTAAAAATAAGAATGGTCTTGCCGTTATTAAAATTAATGGAGAAGCTCTTGTTCATTTATTTCAATGGAAGTAACTGGCATATGTTTTTTCTTTGATTTTTGTATAATCAAATTGACTTGACAGAAAGAGAGCATGGGAGACATCATACCCATTGGCATATTGTTGGATTGACAGAGTCTACCATGTTAAAAATCATTTATCAAGATCTCAATGCTTTGAAACAAACAAATTTCCTGAATGAAACAAATTAAAAACACTTCTCCACCCCAAGAAAAGTTTCTGGGTTAAATAAATATACGTAACAAAATGCCATTACCTGATGGTTTTTGTTTTCTTCTTCTCTGTTACTGTATAATATTTGTCTTTTATTATATATGATATGAACAAATTAGGAAGGAGGCAGAAACAGAGTTTCAGTGGGCTGCTGTATTTGACTTCTGATAATTTCTCAATGTGTAGCTGCACTGTTCTCAGAGATGGTAACCTATAAATAGAAATACCTGTTATATACATTTCAATGGCCGATGGTCTTCTGGAAAGCAGGTGAGATCTGGATAGAAATAGTTTTAATGGGCAGGTTCTGCCAATCCTACAAGCCCAGTTTTTCACTCACTATCTCTCTGTCAAGTAGGTTTGATAATAAGTAATGCCCTACTTAACTTGCAACACTATGGAAATTGTAGATTCTGCAATATTAAGCTTCCACTAAGTTTTTCAGTGGGAGCTCCAGCCACCCTGGGACTGAGACCAGGAGCCTCTGCTGTCAATCCTGGGAGGCTGTTGTTAGCCCTGGCAAGTAGATAATGGAAGTCCCTTCCCTCAGCCCCAGGCAGCTGACAATGGAATCCCTTGCCTTCTGTCTTGGATGGCCAACAGCAGAAAATCACAGAAAAGTACTAATGGACTTTATGACTGAAAATAATAAGGGCCATTATTACTTTTCTGAAGTTTTCCAAGGCTTGTCTGCAATCTAGTGGTACTCATTTGGCAATCATCCTGCATTCAAGTAGTGCCATAATAAGAAGAAAATCAAAGTGAAATGTAGTTGCTACAATCTAGTTGGAGGCACAAATATTCCATCTAATTTTATTTCTGAGATTTTGCACCTCTAACTTAGTAAGTGAAATTGTAACGCAGGTGCCCACCTTTCTTTTTTTTTTTTTTTTTTTTACTAGTTAACTAGTCATCATAATTCATTGGCACTATGAAATATTTTTTTAGTGTTCCTAAGAGCCTTAATGACATTGTCAGAAGTATGAGAAATGAGCATGCAAGACAGAGTCAGGCTATTTCTTCCTTGACATTTTAGCTCCAGCAGCAGCCAAAGAGTATTTAAGAAAATATAAGAAAACCTACTGCTCTTTCTCACTGATCTAAAATACACAAATAGATGTTGTTTTAGACTTTGTACAGCATGGCTCTCCGGGAAGTTCTTATAATGAGAGTGAGGCATCGTTATCCCTTCTCCTGATGCTTGCAATCATTTCTGAACTTCATTCTGTGCAACTATTCTCTTGGAAGAAGGAGAAAGCCCAGGGGAGTTGGGCTTGCAATCCAATCCTGAGTGGGGGAGTCTGGCAAGAGGCCAGGAGAAACAAAGCAGCTACTGGAGTCAAGCAGGCTAGGTCTGGATTATTGCAGGGGTTAAAGGGGCTGAAGCCCTAGGCCCTGACTGAAAGGGGGGCTGAGAGCTCTCCTGCCCTGCCAGCACTGGGGTGGGGGAAGTGGAGCCCTGGAGCCAGAGGCTGGTGGTGGGGGCAGTGGCCAGTGCCTGCTCACTCCACTGAGGGGACAGGGCCTCCACTTCAGCCTGGCATAGCTTTCCAGGGCACGGTGCCCTCAGAAGCTGTATTGGAGGCTGCCATGCCATGCACCAGCTGCGCCCCCGGCAGACTGGCCAGAGCAGTGCCAGGGTAGGAGTGCCCTCTGGCCCCAGGACAACCCAGCGGTGGGGGGTTGGGGGCCCAGGCAGGGGGATCTGCATGGGGAGGGCAGCCCAGGGCCTCTGTGCTGGTTAATCCATCTCTGAAGCAGGCCCCAATGGTAACCCTTGATAAAAAGGCAAGATCTAGACTGCAAGGAAGCAAGCCCTGGGTGGCGTTCAGTTAAGGAGCAAAGCAGAGGAAACAGAGCAGCTAAAACGTATGAAGGGCCAAACTGGAGGAGGGTTTGTTAAGGGGAATGAGGGGTGGGGGGATTGGGACAAGGATGAACCTAGAGAAGTTGTGGGGAGTAAGCCTGAGACAAGGCACAACAGAAAGAACCCCAGGTAGCCAGTGGCCAGATAGAGCAGACCTTGGTTCCTGGTTATGGGGTCCCTCATCTGGAACCTGATGTATTGGGAGGGCTTGTTCTCTGACCAGCTACTGGAGAAAGTGGCAAGAAAACCCCTGGGACAAGGGGATAAGGACACTGTCTGAAAGAAGAGTGTGGGGACTGGGGGCTCTAAACTGGTGGCAAAGACTTTTTGTGAGGAATTTTGGACTTTGTTACCCTGGAAGGGATGAACTAAATCATGACCTGGCTGAGTCATGGGAAAAAGCAGCCCACCAGATGAACTGAGCCACTGTCAGTGGCAGATGCCAGACAGCGAGAGAGCTGTTAATGCCATCCCCAGCCACAAGGAGGCACTCCAGCAATGACGCAACCCTTTCATATTTGCAACATTTTTGAAGTCTCAAAGGCTACATCTCTACACGAGCAAATTAGTTTGGACTAAAAAAACTTAGTCCAACTTGATTTGAACCCTGTCTACACTAGACTGTCCCTAGTTTGAACTAAAAAATATTTTAGTTTGCACTAAGGAAAGCTTAGTTTGAACCAGTTAGTTTGCCTGATTAGTTTGAACTAACTGCTTAGTACAAACTAATTTACATTTTTAGTTTGAACTAGCCCAATGGAGGCATGCTAGTTTGAACTAAACAAGTTCAAACTAGCAGTTAGTTTGAACTAAGTGCGTTTTTTAGTTAAAACTAAACTTAGTTCAAACTAGCCGTGCTTTTTTAGTTCAAACTAAAAAAAAGCACGGCTTGTTTGTACTAAAAGTTAGTTTGAACTAAAACAATGCACTTAGTTCAAACCAAATTTTGAATGACTTAGTTTGGGCTAACCAAGTCTGAACTAAGATTTTAGGTGAAGACATATCCAAAGCGCTCTACAAAACAAATCAGTTTTGAATATTGTTAGTTCAGTAATCTGAAGTTGTAAGGTGAAATGTGTATCCTTAATTATGAATAAGCCTTAACTCTGACTGAAAAAGTTTCAAGTTGCAAAATTCAAAATGTTTTGTATTGAGTTTTAAAATGACAGAATCTGCTTTTTCCCCTCCTCCCTCACCCCCAACTTTGGATTTTTGTAAATCCTATGGGGTCTTAAAATATCAAGCAAAGAATGAACAAATTTCAGGATCCTGATATTGACTATCCTATTTAAGGAAACATTTGCCAGATCTAAATATCCTCTATCCTTAAAATTACTGAACAAATTTCTTTTAAATTTAGCCTGAAGTTTGAGTAATAAGATCTTCAAGGAAGAAAAAGAAAAGAGAAAAAAGTAATTGTCATTTTAAAGTTGTAAATGCTTGTGAACAAATTTTCAGTGGATTAAAAGTCCTGATGTACCTGCAGAAATATGCATTCTACTTTTATGCATGCAGGTACTGCAGTTTGCATTTACTGATGAATATCCTACATCTATTCATACATTCACTGAAATATGCCATTGATGTTTTTGAACAACACAAAATACCCTGGTGGCCCGTTCTTTTCTTTTGGTAGAACTGTAAAAATGACTAAGGACTGTTTGTTTATTTCACTGATATGTCTGCATCTACTGTGTTTGTCATTATTTTGAAATAGTTATGACATCTCATGCAAGCTTTAAAATAAAAATATGATTAAAAACCAGAAGGGAGGCAGCAATGACAAGCCCTGAAGAAAACAGCATCTCTTCATTAGGTAGGGATACCACGCTCTGTGGTGCCACTTGCTCCTGTTCAGATTCAGCCAAAATAATTGCCTAGCCTGTCCATGAAGAGATATATAGAACCTGATAGTGCCTCTGATTCAGTGAGGGAAGGGAAAAAAGAGTTGTTTCTCTGTTGCAAGCACTTGGGTCTACTGTTGAGGGAGGCTGGTTGTAGCTAAATTACTTTCTTTCCATGTAAAAATTGTGAGTGAGCTCCCCCAGCATTTCTAGAAAACAAACAAATCTATGACCTAGCAAACCAAGTTGGACATTGAGTGCCAAAACCAACCACTTCTTATAAAATTCCCTGCCAGCAGTCCCCTCTTGTTGATAGGGAGGGAGCTCCAGCTCTAGCATCTTGACTAATGTCAGTTGTGGCAGTATATCACAGGGAGAGATGCCATCTTTCAGGTAATCAGATCCTCCAGCTTGTTAGGGCTCTATAGATTAAAACAAACACTTTGAATTCCACCCGGAAGGTTTCCTGGAAGCCAGAACTCCATTCAGTAACTGGGCTGCAGCACTGATACAAGAGCTTCTGATGCTGGTGAGTAGGGTTAACTAGTAATAGTTCATGATTATTCTAAAAGTTATGATGTCAAGAAAATTGATCTCCTGAATGTTATAGCCCTTGCTCTTCATAGCCCACTCTTATGAGTTGAAGATGATTCATTAGTATTCCAGGCATGATATTTGACTATCATTTATTTCCAACTACTACTACTACTACTACTAAATAGACTTATTGGTTTGTCTCCTTCTAGACCAATTAGATAAAGTTTAGGAGGTCATGGGATATTAAATCAGCACACTGAAACTAATGTTGAATAAAAAAGCTTAGACTTTGTTCATTAAATTTATCAGATGATGCTGCAACATGGCAAAATCCTGTTACAATCCAGCATAGTATTAATAGTAGTGATCACCTTCTAATGATCTGTTTTGCAGTGGAAAATCATATTATTGGATCTGACAGGACTGTAGGCTTGCTTTGATATGCGTAATCAGACAAGAGTGTAGCCTTATTTCTTGGGAGGCAAGATTAGTGAGGTATGTGGATCACAGAATCATTGAATTATAGGACTGGAAGGGACATTGAGAGGTGGTCTAGTCTAGTCTCCTGCTCTTAGGGCAGGACTAAACATTATGACCATCCCTGACAAGTTTCTGTCCAACCTGCTCCTAAAAATCTACAGTGATGGTGATACCACAACCTCCCTAGGTGATTTTTTACAGTGCTTAACTACCCCGATAGTTAGGAAATTTTCCTATTGTCCAGTCAAAATCACTCTGTTGCAATCTCAGCCTGTTTCCTCTTGTTCTGTTCTCAGAGGTTAATGAAAACAATTTTTCTCCCTCTTTCTAACCACCTTTTCTGTACTTAAGAACTGTTATCATGTCTCCCCTCGGTCTTTTCTGCTACAAACTAAACATATCTTTTTTTCCCCCCCAATCTTCTCTTATAGATCATGTTTTCTAGACCTTTTTTGCTGTTCTCTTCTGGATTGTCTCCAATTTTGTTCACATCTTTCCTGAATTTGGACACAACACTCCAGTTGAGGCCTAACCACAGCAGATTAGAGCAGAAGAATTACTTTTCATGTCTCGGTTACAACATTCTTGCTAATACACCCCAGAATGATGTTTGGGGTGTTTTTTTTTTGCAGCAGTCTGACACTGTTAATGCTCATTTAGCTTGTGATCCACTGTGACTGCCAGATCTCTTCCCACAGTACTCTCCTTCCTAGGCAGTATTTTTCATTCTTTATGTGTGCAGCTGGTTGTTCCTTCCTAAGTGGAGTACTTTGCATTTGTCCCTATTGAATTTCATTTTATTTACTTCAGACCATTTCTTCCTTCTGTTTACTTCTAGATCAGATTGGTGGGCTGGTAACAGAATATCTGTGATAAATTAGGTAAATGAATCAATAAGTAAGAGAGAGGATGTCTGTGCTAGCTACAATAAGGAGGAACACTCAGAACCATTTTCTTTGGGCATGTAAGATATGGTAGAAAGTAAGTCATGCATGGCCAGTGCATGGCCAGAGCATGTTGTACAGGGATTGGTTCCTACCAAATAACCAAGCCAGTCCCAAAACACATGATGCAATATATAGTAAGGCTATGTGTTTGAATATTTACAAAGAAAGAGATTTTCTGTGTGACTCTGGATTTGTGATGCATCCACCCCCTGTGCTGGAGTCTGATCAACCCAGCTTAGCTTTGCTGTATGCCAAATAAAGACACATGAGTGACAAAATCTGAAATCAAACAGAATTCTTGAGCAGAGTGGAAGGAGGTCTTGGGGCATCCCAACAGAAGTTCCCACTTTTTTTTTTTTTTTTTTTTTTTTTACTTCATATGATCACTATTCCATAATTGCTCCAGAAATAGAACAGTTAGTTTAATGATTTTGATTTCATTTCAGTTGCTCTATACATAACTTCATGAATCCTCCACTATTCCATTGCCTAAACTTGCACAGAAGACCACATCCTAACTGGGACTAACAGCTGTTTGTTTGTTTGTTTGTTTGTTTTTGTTCAGAAAACTGATGTCACGGTAGATAATTGTAAAAGTTGCTCATCAGGGGTTATATTGGATGTGGTTTTCCAAAGATTGAACTTATAAAAACAAAACTACAGATCATATAACTCCATTAGCTAGGCTCTTGTATTTATTACAGCCAAGCTGGGATCCACAAAGCCCCCTCTTAGCTGCCAGCCAACCCTTTAGGGTCCTAAAATTGCTCACCAAGTTTTTGCAGTGTAAGTTTCCTCCGAGCCAAAGTTTCTCCCTCAGAGCTTGAGGCACTGAATTTTAAATTACCCCAAAAACCCATTACTTCAGTATCAGTGATGGTGTGTGCCAAATAATATCCTGAAGCACATCTATTTGGCTGTTAAAGTTGTGAACTAATTGGTTTATAATAAAAGCAACAACTCAAATTTAATTGTAATAAGCATGATTGTGCCTACACAACTCTGATAAAAGAGGATGTGTTATTGCATTACAATTCTGTTCTAGTAATCTGGGCCAAAATTTCAGCTGGCTTCCTTAAAAGCACTTGCAATATTTGTGCAGGCATCCACTTGCATGTGCAAAATTCTGCCTTTCTGCACACACATCTGGGGAAGCTGTCCTACATATACTTGCATGTGCAGAGTTTTATACACATAGGACCACCATGAGGTTCTGCATTAAATCCTATTTTGAGGGTTTAAGTGAGACATAATTGTCACAGAGGCCTGTGCTGGCATTTTGCACAGGAGTCATTGCACCCTTACAGAAGTCACACACAGCTTTTCAGGCAGATGATGCTTGGCTTTGAAAATTTATCTCTGTACATGTTTGACATGCGTATTCTTACCCCTTGCCTCAGTGATGGTTGATATCAAATCCTCAAGGTTTTTTTTGTCCCCTGCACTGGTCTCAGTACATGGTTCTGTTTGTACTAACTTACTTCTTTGTGCTCTGATTTTTCTCACTTTATTTCATCACATTCTTCAAAGATCATGGCATTGTGAAGATTGTGTGTGTGTGTGTGTGAGCACAACATCCTCAAACTCCCATAATCTTATAGTCATGAATATGATATGTGCCTTTTCATAGTGCCTTGATTTTAGTTACCATGAATTAATTATAACTCTTTTAAGAAAATGGAAAAATTCAGTGCAGTTGACTGTAATTTCATTTACTTGCTTTTCTTGACCTCTGAAAAAGAGCTGTCCTGGATTTCCGACTAATAGCACTATTTCAGAAAAGTCTCATTAGTATGGACAATTCTGTAGTTGGTTTTTCTTCTAACGCTATATGGTCCATATATAGGATCTATTATTACTGTGGTCACATTGAGTCACTAGAGGCGCATAGAGGCATCATCGGACCATTATTTTGCCATATCAAGACTATCATCTTGTCCTCTAAGAGACATCTGTAGGCAGATAACACTTTTAAAGCAGACAGAGGGATTTACAATCCTCATTTTAAATATGACACATAACTCTAGGGATCTTTTCAAAATGTTCCTTCATTAAATAATTTTAATTCATTGTCTTATCAGCTGAAAATTTAAAGTCAAATAGGTCCACAGGCAGAATAATCTTTTTCTTTTTTTTTAATATTTATATAAAACCCCAGTTGTACTGCTTTGTTTGTATCCATTTCATTAATCAGACCTGGTTTTAGTACATTAGTTTCTTGTTCTCTCTTCCTTCCCTTCCTCCAAATCCATCCTCAACTGCTTCCTTGGGACCATTTTAAAATTAAACTTAGTTATCATAAGCACATCAAATATATTTAATGTGACAATCACCACAGTATGTAATCCCTTTGGCTCAAGCACTTAATATTTGGGACTTTTCAGGTTGTTTCTGCTAGGATAAGAACTCTTTGAAATAAGCCGAATAAATGCTTACTATGATATTATTAATAAAACATGTATGTGTTCTAGGGTGACTGGCCCTCTAAGGGGAGATGGGCCCAGCCCCACCTGTGAGTAATGAGCTTTGTCCCTCCTGCAACTGTGCAGCTAGTCAGAGAACCATCTGAAGAGCACCTGGTCCTTACTCTGGCCAGGAAGAACTCAACTGAGTCACAGGAGGATTCTGTAGTAGGTCGTGGAGCAATGGAAAAGAATCCTGCTGTATTAGGTGATTCCCAGGCAGACAGACAGATTAGAGCCTGAGAACTGAAAAGGGTAAAAGAGTTTGCTGCTGGGTTGAGGCAAGAACCTGGAGAGGTGAAGAAAAGCTTCTGGGAAGTGTATCCCACCCATTCAGGGAAACGGAACTATTTTATTTGGTCTAAATTTTCTGTTTTACTAATAAATTGTATCCTGAGGCAGACTTTGGTGTGTCATCAGTCCTTCCTGGGCTACTGAGTTAGCTCGCTGGATTAAAGTACACAAAGTTCTGTTTCCCTGAACACAGCAGCAACAAATGGAAAGTTGTTTCCTGAGTTTCTCTCTATGAGCTCTGTTCCCTCAAAGACCTGTTATGCTGATTTGTCTTAGGATCCCCCTCACAATGGCTTTTCTAAGTCTTTTTGTGACTTTCTCCCTCCAACGCGTGGACTGCAAAACCAGTGTCCTAGCCATCTGTGTTTGTAATCAGCAAAACACCTCAATCCACCTGTTTTAAATATCTGTAACCTGCCATCTGCCTTTGCTCGCCACAGATTATAGCCTTCTCTAGTTCACAATAAGGCTTAAATATACCAGGTATTGATTCTGAGAAATGCCATATGCATTGATTTTAATTAGATCTGTGATTTTCTTTGGATCAAAGACTCTCCTAATGACAACAGCTGAACAATTTTTTTTTAATTAAAAGTCACGTGAATTAATGGGAAACCCGAAGAAACCTCAGTGGAAATGTAAAATCTCAATGAATTTTACTGAGAGGAAGAAGATAGAAATAAAATAAGATGGTAAGTTCCTATATAGTAGGTTCTGCCTAACAGCAACATAGATACTACCCACTTTGGATTAACCGAAACATTTTTTTCTGTAACCAGTCCCATCCCATTAACCTTAATGGAATTTGGATACCAG
Organism: Podocnemis expansa; assembly: GCA_007922195.1. Classification (NCBI taxonomy): domain Eukaryota; kingdom Metazoa; phylum Chordata; order Testudines; family Podocnemididae; genus Podocnemis; species Podocnemis expansa. The sequence continues at coordinate 5,301,939 of ML681964.1, read as the reverse complement.
CAATGTCAGCTTTTCTGCAGGGTTTGAGATGAGTGAGGAAAAATGTATGTTTCCTCCCAGCTCCTCCTTAACTAGGGGAGTTAGGCACCTAAATACCTTTGAAGATCTGGGCCTTAGTGCATGATTTAGAAAACTTGATCTATAAAGAAAGTTTAAAAAAACCTAGCTATGTTTAGTCTTGAGAAAAGCAAACAGATCTCAGATATGTTAAGGCTGTTATAAAGAAGCTGGTCATTGTTCTCCATAGCTACTGAAGGTAAGAGAAGATGTAATACACTAAACCTGCAACAAGGGAGATTTAGGTTAAACATTAGGAAAATCTTTCTAACTGTAAGGATGGTTAAGCACTGGAAAAGGCTTCTATGGCATGTTGTGGAATCCTCTGTCACTGGAGTTTTTAAGAACAGGTTAGATAAACATCTGTCAGGGATAATCTAAGTATACCTGGTCCTGCTTCAGCATGGGAGAGTGGACTAGATAATTTTCCAAGGTCCCTTTCACCCATATGTATCTATGATTCTATGAAGTTAAGCACACAGGTCTTTGCAGGATCAGGCCCTTAAGTTGTAAGTTCTTTCAGGTAAGGGACATATTTCTATTTGCGTAATGTGTTATGTAAAGACATGTCAATGTATACATATTTAATAAATAAGAAGAACAATGTGTAATAAAGTTGGCTAATAGTTCTCTGAGTAATACTAAACATTGGAATAAAAACACAATAACACCAACAAAAACAAAACTGATCATGGGTATCATGTGAGTTCTGCCTGCTCAATCACAGTTTGTGCTAGTCTTCTTAATATTATACACAAAGTAATAAATCATCATTTGCCCTTAAACAATGTTTCTCATGTATGAGTCTACAATCAATAGCTTTAGTGTTCTTGTTAGCTTGTTTGGGCCTTCACTTTTTTTTTTAAAGCCTTATTTTTCCTTTCTGTTTCAGAAACATACTAAATCTATCAAAGTTTCTCATTTACCACCTAAATGCCCTGCACAATACTTCTGGGACACAGCTGATTGTTTCTTATAGCTCACATCATAAGTGATGGCTCTTTAACAAATATTTTTGAGCTGGGTGACCACAACAGGTAGTATTATGCAAAATAGAATTTGCATGAAGAAAACTGCAGATGTAAGATGAACTGGATTTGCACACCATGCATATGTTCACTCAAGAGTCAGAAGGAAGTGCAGGCCTACTCCACTTACAGTATAGCACCCTCATTACAGCCCTGATTCAGGAGCACAGTTAAGCATAGACTTAATTTTAAGTATGACTTTAGTGGGACTTAAGCATATGCTTAAGTGCTTTCCTTAATTAGGTTGCTTTCTTTAATTGGGGTCTTGTAAGGAGCAGGAAGTATGGCCTCCCTCAAAGATGATGGAGAGGAAGGGCCAATTCACCACCGTGAGGAGGAACCAGGAAGTCCACCTCCACCTGAGTGAAAGAAAAGGGTTGTAACAGGAAGAGGTGGTGTAAAGGAATGGCTGCTCAGCTCAGCTGGGAGGTAGCAGCCAAGAAGGAAGGACATCTCTCTTCTGCTCCTGGACCCAGAGTCTAACCAACACCATACGGAGGAATGGCTGAAGCTTCCTCCTCTTTGGCATGGGGTCCTGATAACTGCTCTAACTGGCCACGAGGAGCTATCCTTTGCTGATGACCTTGAGAAGCAGCTAATAGATCCTGAACCCTGTGGACCAGAGGAGCCACCTGGCTCCTGTGACCTGCATGAGCTGTCCTCTGCCGACGGCCCCAATGAACTGCTGGATCTGCCACCACCTGATGAGGAGGAGGGATTCTGGAACTTCGCCCTGATGAAGTACTACAAAGACCTGGAGGAGCTGGGGAAACGGATACCCCTGAGAAAGTGAGGGAGGAAGTAACTGAGGGACACCAGCTATCAGTCCAGGTTTAGGGTGACTCAGAGCTGCAACTGTGTGTTTTGGCAGAAGTCTTGAAGCAATGGGAACCCCACTCCTCTCCAGCCTTGTCAGGGTCCTGGGTTGGGATGCAGTGGAATCAGGGGGTCCTGCATATCCCATCTCCCCCTACTTACCTGGTCTGAACACACTGGAGCAATTTACCTCACTTTCTTGGCCCCTGCTTAATGGCCAAACCACCCCTGCTGCCTTGCCCTCCCCAGGGCTAGAGAGTGCTGCTTGCCCCACCTCGGCTGAGGGCCTTTATGCTACAGACTCACCCTACCCAGGGCCAACGGGCACATCAGCCTATGTAGAAGACCATGCCAGAGATGCTTACAGGTTTGTATTCCAGTCCTCCCTAGAGATCCATTGAAATGAGGCAATATAGTATTGTTGTTAAATAAATATCAATAACTGTGGTCACTGACTTAAGAATCTGGTGGAATATAGCATTTCAGGGCTATTTCCATTTCAGGGTCTAAAACTCCAACTGTCCTAAAAAAAAAAAAAATCCATGATGACCCTACATTATAAGTGGTTCTTTATTAAATATACATGACATTTCCTGAGTCACTTGAAGTGAACATGTAGTTGTTGGATAAAGTAGATTATAGTTGCCTGAGAGAGGCCTAAATCCTGTCCCTGTAATAGTTATCGAAAAAACCCCATTCCCATTGTCATTGAGGGGAAAAAGAGTTTTTAGGGAATAAATCCCACTTTGGAATAAATACCTAGCGTAACAATGGTATGGGTCATGTTGAGTGCTGATAAGAAAGCAGAATGATGTGGGTTGTTTTAAAAGAAACTTAAATTGAAAAGATGAAGACATTGTTGGATATTTTTGAGGTGAAGACTGATAATTTGTGCCTGACTCTTGCTCTCTGAAAGCAAGATAATGAGTTTTGCAGTACTGAGTTTTATTAAACTGTAGATACCATGCACTGTGATCACCAAGAAGAAAACATTTTTCAGGTTACATACTTTATTTATTTGCTTATTTACAATGATTTAGTGTTTATTAATGACCAATGCAATGCTATAACATTTACACATACATTGTTCAGAAGTAAGAAATCTTGTAGATGACACGTTGTATTGGTGTTATTTGTAGCTCTCGTCTCTGCATTGTTGAAGTCAGAGCTGCTTTTCCTCTTCTGTTAGCTTGTAAATAGGCTTTTAGAAACAGCATTCACTAAGGCTATGTCCACACACAAGCCCTTGTTTCGAAACAAGCTGTTTCGAAACAAGCCGTTTCGAAATAATGCCTTATTTCAAAATGCCTTATTTTGAAATAACAAAAAAGCTATTTCGAAATAAGAAAATAAGCTGGAGCCTAAATAGCATGTCCACACAGTGGACATGCTATTTCGAGATAGAGGAGGGGAGGGGCAGGGAGGCTTGTGCCGGGCCGGGGCACCCCTCCCCTGGGATTCCCCTGCCCGCCCATGGCAGGAGCGGTGGGGGGGGGGCAGGGGAAGCCCTCCCACCCTGGCAGGAGTGGGTGCCGGGGAACCCCAGGGGCAGGGCAGCCCCAGCCCTGCCCCTGGTAGGAGCGGGGGTGGGGGTGGGGGCGCCAGAGAAAGGGCTTGGGGGCAGCCCCAGCGGCGGGGTGAGCCACCCCTGGAGCGGCCACCCCGTGGGGGCTGCCATCCCTCTGACTGGGCTGCGGGGCCAGCAGCTCCTCCACAGCCCGGGCGAGGGGTAGAGCCCTGAGGGTGCCCCAGCTGCCTTCGCCCTGCTTCCCCTTACCAGGGGTAGGGGGGGCAAAGGGGGCTGAGGCACCTGTCCCCCCTGCTTCCAGCAAGGGGAAGTGGGAGGGAAGCCAGCTGGGGCACCCTCGGACCCCCTGCACTCCACTCAGCACCCTGGCCAGGGTGCTGGGGGGGCTGACACCTTCCCCCCAGGGTGCTATGCACCCTGGGAGGAAGGTCATTGTTATTTTGAAACAATCCTTGTTTCAAAATAACATGTTCAAATGGTGTTATTTTGAAACAACTGGTTTCAAAATAACCCTCCTTTCAAAAGCAAAGTGATTTAAGTTGTTTCAAAAGGAGGGCTCTTGTTTCAAAATAAGGAGCTCCCTCCTTTTGAAACAAGAAAACGTGGTGTGGACATAGGGACTTTTATTTTGAAACAACCAGTGTTGTTTTGAAATAAAAGCCCTGTGTGGACCTACCCTAACTGTATAAACAGAGGGAGGGACAGTGTTTGGTTGTTACATTGTAATATGTTCTATTTGGGGCTGCCATCTACTTGTAGCTTGCAGCTAGAGGAAAACTCAACAGCCTCTATTCAAATACCTTCTTTAAAAAGGTGTCAGTAATGTCACTAAGAGGTGTTGAACACCCTCAGCTGCCATTGGCTGTAATGAAGATACTCAGTAGTTAAGATCAGGCACTCAACATCTCTTCAGTATTGGATTCTGAGTTCTTTATGGTTTTACCTTTTTACTATTTAAATCCTTAACTATAGGATCAGTCACCTGGTAGGACCTTCTGTTACCTTGTGTCCCATCACCACATCTGAGTTTGGTGGGAGATGAGGCAAACAATTCTAGAATTTTCTTCCCCTTCAAATAAACCCAAAATCATGTGAACAAAGATCAGTGCTTTTTTTGTTTCCATTCTACTTTTTGTGTAGGTTTCATTATGTGACCCTCTTGTGGCTTTGTTTGTCCCTGTTTGGTAGATTTATTTGGGGCTTGTGACCCATTTTGTCAATGACCTCCTGATGGTACTCTCAGAAGCATGTGAAAATTAAATTCCATTATTATTATCCTTTGCACAAACTTCACACCTTTATGCCTTATGAAGATATAGAGCCTGCACCACATAAGTGGAAGAGTCCTTGAAAGGCAGCCCAAAATATTGGTTTTCAATAATTTAAAGCATGTAGCTGAAAAACGTATTCAACTCATTTAAGTGGTTCTTAAATCTGACATAGGTGGTGTCTGAGATAGTATAATATTACTGGAGTACTAGTGTAGAGTTATACTAGAGCATTAATAGAGTAACTTTGTTTTTTCATGAGTTAATAAATTATAGAAATATCTCATGATTTTCTATTGTATAAAACAGAAATACTGTTCCATAATGCAGTACACCTCACCATAAAAATGTGTGCTGATTGCGCTCCCCCCCCTTCCATGTTCAGGTGAAATTCTCACCATACATAGAAGGGGTATTTAGGATGTGTGGGGGTGGGGAAGAGAAATCTTTCAAAATGGTGGAGCTTGTCAAGTGCCTTTATCATAGAATATTAGGTTTGGAAGGCCCCTCAGGAGGTCATCTAGTCTAGTGGTTGTCAAAATTACAATTTATAAATAATCATCAAATTAAAAGCCAGGGCTCAGGCTTTAGATTCTAAAGTGAACATTCTAAACACAGGTGGCCAAAGGGCAAAACTGAGATGATGTGAATTTTTTCCGATGGATCTGAAACATTAATGCTTCGATACTCCTTTAGCTTGTTGTATGCACTACATTGCAAACCTCCCTAGTAAGACCATAACCATAGTAAATGTGATGCTTATGATGCAGGGGTTAGAAGTAAAGGGGAACACACCGGAACGCCATTCCAGGGCTCACCATTTTTAAAGGCCAGTGTTTCAGGGCCCCTAAAAATAGAAAGAGCAGCCAGAATGCAGCGTTCCAGTGCATGCCCTGCTTGCCTGCCCCAGCCATGCACCCTCTCCCCCTACTCCAACTTCCCCACCCCACCCACAGACAGACTCTGCTCCCCCACGGGCTGCTTTGCGTGGCCATAGCAACAGAACTCTCCCGGAAGGGGCGGGTGCGTAGTGATGACATCATCACAGAATGCCACTCTTCTGCCCATGGCCGGCCGCTATTGAGGAGCCCATTCCCAGGGAGGCAGCAAATTGGCCTCAAGCCAGGAGGTGGGGGGGTGAGTCTCTCTGTCAGAGGAGGTGTGGGGGGGCTATGAAAGGCTGGCTGGGGAGTGGGGGCTAGAGATGGAGAGGGTGGAAATGTGTGGAAGAGGTTGGGGGGCTGAAGGGGATGGAGTGAAGATGGAGAGCTGGGGATGAGGGGTTAGGTGGCTTGGAGTGGGGTTTTGGGGGCAGGGAGATTAGGGAATGGTGATGGAAGCTGAGGTGGACATGGGGAAGAGTGATCTGATGGGGCAGGCATTTGGGGGCAGTAACTGGGGTGGGGGGACAGGTATTTGGGGACAGTAGCTGGGGTGAGGAGTGTTTTGGGGGGGAGTAGCTGAGGTGGGTGGAGGGGGCCCAGACATGCATGAAGGTGGCTTAGAAATTTAGGAGGGTTCTGAGACCCACCAAATTATACTTTAACCATAGCTTATGAGCAATCAGTTCAACTGAAAAAACTGGGTATGTTGTGAAAATTTTTTTGTCTCATTGAAGCATGCTGTGTTAATGGAAAGGTTGGGAACCACTGGTCTAGTCCAACCCCTGGCTCAAAGCAGGACCAACTCCAACTACTAAATCAACCAAGGTAATCCTTTATCAAGCGAGGCCTTAAAAATTTCTAAGAATGAAGATTCCATCACTTCCCAAGGTAACTGCAGAACAAAAATTGAAGTAATTGGGACATTTTGAAAGAAACATTATTTAAGGCCCCAGCCTGTAATTCATTCATTATGTGAATAATAATCTTTACTGCATCAGAGTGAAATCCAGCCATGTGCAAAAGCCTAGAGTAAGTCTTAAGTGAGATTTAAGTAGTGTAGATGGTTTGTGCCAGCCTCATACAAAGGTAGACTTTGCTCACAGTGAATCTTAGGAAGGGCAGAGCATCAGTTGGGGTTAATTACTGTAGCTCCATTACACCTTGCATCATCTGAGGACTTGCCCTTGGTAATGTCAGTAGGATTAATCTCACTTGAGTAGAGCTGATCAGAAAATTGACATTTACTAGAGAATTTTTATTTCTCCTTTATGGAAAAACTTCAGTTGGATGAACACTTTCTCAACCTGTCTACATAATAATAAGGGTTCTGAAAGCTGGTGACCAGTAGCGTGGTCTGGAGCACTTGTATCTAAGCATTCATTCCCCTGGGAGTTACCATGGTTACAGGTGCTTGGTTAGAGAGCAGGTCTCAGAAGCAGACACCCAAATCCATTTTATTTGGCATAATGGCTACAGTGCAGGCACCATAAATACTTGTCATTAGAAGTGTTGGGAGGTCTAGCAGTCCAGTATTACAACATTCTGTGACTTTTGCTTGTGTGGCTCTGCATGGCCAGATGAAATCTGTAACTCTTAAAGGCCAGGACCCTAGGAAATAGAGCAGATCCCAGGGAGATTGGGTGGGAGCCTCAAAGGAATTTAAGTTTTACTAAGCTGAGCATCAATATCTTATAACTTTTAGGCACCTAGACAATCATAGGAACAATATTCTGAGCCACAAAGCCTTGTTAGGCTCCCCATAGAGTGAATGAGAAGAGAGAGATGCCTTAGAATAGGATCCACAAAAACCAGCATGCTAGCAATGCAGCCTTTTTAAGTTAGCCAATGAGAGAGAGTGATGGTAGAGGTTTGTGCACGTTCTCCTCCTCTCAAGAAGATAGGGGCCAAAGTCCAGGCTTCCAGGAGATGCCTGTCCATGCAAACAGGAACATGTTGCCTGGAGAATCAGCTAAGCGGCTTCTGGCAGGACTAATTTAGCTGCCTGCCTTGCTCCACACATAACGGCCAAGAGAAGGCAGTAGTGTTATCACCACATGATAATGTTCAGCCCAGTGGGTTCTTAGATACCTTTCCTGGGATGTGTGATGCTAAAGTTCAGTTCCCCCATTCTGCCAGAGTGGAGAAGGGATTTATTAACAGCTTAAAAGTTATGTAGGCAGCAGCAGCTTCTCCTCCAGGCAGATTTTGAATGCAGCCTGATTAGGTCAGCCTACCAGTTCAGCCTTACGTGTGACATAGGCAGAAAAACGTCTTTCATGAGTCAGTCTAGGGCTTAGGCAGGAACAAGGAGTCAGGATATCTAGAGTGGAGCAGCACTGCATAAGCCCCGGGGCCTAAAATTTAGGCCTTTAGGGAACTTTTAGAATGGAACATTAGGTGCTGAGTGAGTTTAGGCACCTACAGAGTTAAGATGCAGTGGAGTGGTAATTTAATAGATTGTAATAGGACCAAGCTCTGGAGTGTAGGACTACACCTTCTGTGTCCATCTTGGGCAAAATCTTTCTGGTGCAGCTGCTGGGGCACTGGCTTAGAACTGTCCCCTGTACAGGACTGCAGCATAAGAGCCCTGATATTGACCTTAAGCAGAAGAGATGTTAATGCTAAATTCTTGAGCGTGTTCCTAGAGGTGGGCCAGTGGAAAGAGTCTATTCATTAGCACATCAGCTTAAATTTTATGGCATCATTAGAAAGGAAGGGATTAATCCCCTATTAAAAAAGGAATATAAATGAATGAATTAAGAGAAGGTCATTTGGCTTCTCTTAGCAAAGGAAGAAGCTGTATTATTTGCTGACTTCTTCACACACAGCTCTGAATATATGGGAGGCTAATAGAAATAGATTGTACCAGATGGCTCCTTAATTGACCCTGTGAAATAATATTGGTTAATATTTATAAATTTTAAGGACTAATCCTTCAAACCCACAGTCACATGAAAAAGCTTTTCTCACAGGTAGTCCTGCTGATGTGAACTAATTACATGAGCAAAGTTTAGTCACTGGAGTAATTAAGGGTTTGCAGGATTGGATCCTTAACACTTTTGACTGATATAAATATTTAGGAGGTAAGCTAAAGAACCATCTATTATTTTATCCTCAATTTTTGCAGTTGTGTGCAGAAAGTCTTCTGAGAGAAGCCAAATGACCTTCTCCTTATCCATTAAACTTAAATTCCTTTTTTTAATAGAGGACTAATCCTTTTGCTTCTAACAACGGCATAAAATTCACAAGCTAGCTGATGCACTAATTAACTAAATTTTCCAAGGGGCTCAACTCCAGGATCATGGTCTCAAAAAATCATATAGTTTTCTTCAGCATAATAGAATAGCAGAGCTGTAACTAAGGGATTCGGTGCCTGGGGCACATTCCCATTGGAACACGCCCCTTACAATGGCCGGTGCCTGGGGTAAGCAGCAAGGAACACACCCTTTAATGGAGCAGTTCAATGGAGCCATTCTGGCGTGCCCAGGGCAAAGCCCCACTCACCCCGCCATCCTTATGGCCCTGAAAAATAGTACATTATATCTACTCCATATGGAGCCAGAGGAAGGAGCATAGCATGGCCCATATTTAACTACTAAAAATCCATATGATATTTTTAGCAGCGGCTAGCTCTGGTGCTTACAGGTAGTAATTTTCCCCAGTCAAATTACTTTTCTCTCTGCTTCTGACTGGCGCTGAATGTTCATTAACGTCAAATCCAGTTATAGTGCTCAGCTGCTCTCAGGAGCAAGTCCAGGTGTGCAATCATGGGTATATTACACTCATGTAGAGATGGTCAGAACATTTTCATTGACCTGAAATGTCAACAGAAACAAATTAATTTTGGCCATTTCTATTCATTAGGGTATGTCTACAGTTGCAAGTTAGTTGGAATTAAGGAGGTTTAATTTGAACTAACTTAGTACCTGTCTACACTAGGCTTTCATTAGTTTGAGTTAAAAATTCCTTAATTCGAACTAATGAACGATTAGTTTGAACTAGTAACTAAGACCTGCCAGTTAGTTTGAAGTAAGCCCTTAGTTTGAACTAAGGATGATGTAGACAAGGAGGATTAACCCTTAGTTCGAACTTAATAAGTTTGAACTAAGGGCAGTTAGTTTGAATTAAAAAAGTGGACTAATTTGAACTAACATTAGTTCAAATTATTCCATGTTGTTAATTTGAACTAACATGTTGGAGTTTAGTTTGAACTAAACTTGAACTTATTAGTTCAAATTCGAACTAACTTTTCCTAGTGTAGACATAGCCTTAAAGTTCTCACTCCTGTGAGTAAAATCCATTCAAGTGAATGAATTAATTGTATGAATGAGCGCTAATCTGGAAGTTGAATATTGCAGGATCGGGTCAGGTTGATTACACTTCAGTGTATTGGCAGAATTTCAGTTTTAAAGGGACACTGCCCAGTAAATTACATTTTTACCTACTCAAAGAAACAATTTTTCATTTCAGCCAACTCAGAGCAGGTACGATTTGTTTGTTTACAATGAAGTGCTTCTACTTTTAAAATATTCAACATCAGTAAGTAGGCTTGGGAAGATTAAATTTTTATTTGTCAGTAAATGTTAAACATGCAAACTAATGAACAAATGTCTCTACTGATAATCAAAATTTGCAGATAGACTTGGAAAGAAAAATGTTCATGAAAACTTACTGGAGTTTTGATTTAAGGCTAAAATTTGATGTGATGTTGAGTTCCTGTTGTAATGGTTGCAAAACTTTTACCATTTTGAATTTCAATGTGTTATTAAACAATGTGTGATTTCCCTTATAATTTTGCACAACTGTGAGCATTTAACTGATAAACATTGAAAATGTTTAAAAATAAACATTGATATAGTGCAAAATTTAAAAAAAATTATGCCAAAAAGCGATGTCAAAAATTATACAAATTGAATTCTGCCAAACCTAACGTTAAGACTAAAATAGCAGCTTTGAGATGCCTCTAACAGGGAAGGATGTGAGCATAGGCAGGCATTCTAGCTGAATACATACAAAATGGGGGCTGTGCACATTTGTCTGGTGCCCACATCCTGGAGAGTGAAAACATAAACACAAGCTGGATTTTGGTCCAATTGTTCCAGTATGCTAGCTTTTGGCTTGTTGTACTCAATTGTGATTAATGTGTCTACTTTCAAGACTGTCTTAAAACTGATCCAAATTCAGAAAGTCTCAGTCCAGATGAGTGAAACTTGGAAGGTTTGCAAGTCATTTCCCCTTCAGTCACCCAATGATGACCGCTTCTGGTCATTATCTGCCTTGAAGAGGTGAACTGAAGTTTTAAAAGCTCACTAGCCTTGTTTGAATAAGCCCACCTTTTAGTTTTAATAATAGCAAAGCACAAGGGGGTAGACAAAATCTAAGAGTTCTACATGAAAATGCATAATCATGCATTTTTATAATAGGCAAGTCTCTAATGACAAATGAAGGCAGAGATAAGAATACATTGCTTATTTCTCATGCTGACCAAAGTTCTCTAGACAGTGCCCCTTGTAATTATCCTTCACTTATATAACACAGGTGCCTGTGGTCCTTGATGTACATAAAAGACCCAGGGCCAATACAGAATTCTTGAGGATTTTGCACAAGTAAAATAAGCACAAGGTCTGTGTTTTTTCATACATGGGATTTATAATCTGAAGGCCTGACCCGAAAAAGCCTAACTGGGATGACTGAGAGAGTCTGCTCCCAGGAGCAGAGATTACTGGTGTAATAAGTGGCAGCACAACTCCCTTTTATTAAGCTGTACAATGACTAGAGGAAGAGAGAGAGACTGGATTAACTGGACCCATGCCCTAATATTCTGCTGTGCACTGGCTGCCAGGAACAGAGGACAGATGCAGCACTTGATGGACAATTCCTCTTTCCAAGAGTGCTCTAGGCACTTAGTGCAGAACTAGAGGGATGCAAAAAACAACGAGGAGCTGTGTTGCCCTTGAAGACTAACAGATTTATTTTTCACATGAGCTTTTGTGGGAGAAAGTCCCACTTCATCAGATGCTTGGAAGATGGATGAACTTAGTGGCTAGCACCTCTGCTTAACACACAGATGGTCCTGGCTTCAAGACCCAGGCGGTTAGACTCGATGATCTCACGAGGTCCCTTCCGACCCTAGCCTTCTATCCTACAGAAAGGACTAAACTTCCCTGGCTGACTTTATTTAGCGTAGCGTGAGAGGAGCAATTTACAAGCCAACAAAACCGCAGCTCTCGCGGCCCTTTTTAGACAGCCGCAGTAGCCCAGCGGGAGACAAGCTCTCCAGCCAGGCTGTGCGGATGCCGGCGAGGGCCATGCTGCTACATGGCTGAGCATTTTGCAGACGTCGAGGAGAAACGGGCGCCCGGCGGGCAGCGGCCACAGGAGGTGTTAGCGAGCCGCGCCCTGGGCCGGGAAGAAAGGATGCCGCCCTGGGGATCGCTCCAGGCGGCGGCGGGCCGGGCTCGGATTCGCTGGGCGCGCGTTTACACAGCGGTTCGCGGCGCGGCTCCGGATCGAGCGGGGAAAGCCGGCCCCTCCCGCCTGCGAGGCCCGGGGGGAGCAGGTAGCTGCAGGGGGCGGCCCGGCCAAGCACCGAGCAAACCCCACCCCCAGAGCCGGGCTCCCTCTCCACCATGCCCGCTCCGGGCCCGCCGGCAGGCGAGGTAAGGCGCCGCCGCCTGTTGCATGGCGGGGGGCGCCTGGCAACTCCGGCAACTTTTGCAGGCGGGGCCCCGCTCCTCCGCCTCCCCCCATTGCACGAGGCGGAGGCGCTGGAGGAGACAATGGAGCCGGAGCAGCCCCTGGCGGCTGCGCCGGGGGGCGAAGGGGCAAGAGGCGGCGCTGCGCTGCGCGGTGACTGGCTGGCGCCGAGAGCGGGAGCCGGGCTGAGGGAGTGGGTGGGCCCCAGCCCCTCCGCGCCCACCCGGCTCCGGCAGCGGGGCGCGGAGGGCCCGGCCCGCCAATCCGGCTGAGGCGGAGCGGGGCTGAGCTGGCGGTAGGTAGCGGAGGCTGTGGAGTAGGCAGAGCTGGCGCTCCTCTCCCCGCCGCCAGCCGTGCCAAGCACAGAGCCCTTTCAAGGCCTGGCGGCTTGTATTTTTTGGCAAGCCGGTGGCACGCGCGGAGGGAGCCGAGTGAAGTGAGAGGGGCAGAGGCGCGAGCTGGGGAGGAAGCGGCGTGCGCTGCCTCGGGATTTTTGCACTTTGAAGCCTCCCAAGCCCAGGTGGTGCGAAGCAGGCGGGGATGGCGGTGGTGGTGGCGAGGAAAGGCTGGCTCTAAATGACTCGGCTGCAGCAGCTCCCTCGGAAAGCGAGCAACAAATGGCAGTGGGCTGTGGCCGGGCTGCAGCAGCAGCCGCTGCTTCTCCCAGGTGAGCTGCAAAGGCTCCGGGCTGCAGTTTTCCATGCATGTTCCTGGCTCCCTGCGCCTCATTCATTGCCAGCCCTTGGGCCCCCTCTTTCCAGCCTGTGGGCTTAATCCCGCTCTCAGGACGCCGGAGGGTGACCGAGGGATTTGTGGGTGCTTCTGCTTTTGGTTTTGCAAATTGCACTGGACTCCTTGGACAGGAGAGCCAAGGGATGAGGGGAGCATGTGCTGATGTGTGCCTGGTCTGTGATGTAGTAGAATTATAGGGCAGTGTAATGCCCCGAGTGGGACACTGGCATGACCTTAAAGCTTGATGTTTTGTTTCAAAATTTCATGACTATTTGCAATAAACAGGTTGAGACATCCTCAGTATGTGGAAAATCTGTGTGGTTAAAATTTGATAACGCCATTCTGTACGTTGTTGCTTTGGAGACAGTGTACATATCCGAAAACACTCTTTAAAATTTGGAATTTGGTGTTAAGCCAAATGCAATAGTATTTTTTCTTTCCTTACTTCATCCCATTTTTAAAAAAACGATGTGTTTAGAATTTTTATTTCTTAAAAATACCCATGCACTTCTGACTTCAAATTGTCAATCAGCATTTGCTAAATGGCCCCTTTAACTAGACAGAAGAAATGGTGTGACTAAAAAATGAAAATAGTAGCACATAAAATACATCAGTTTACCAAATGTTTATACAACTGAAAGAAAAATGGGTAAATAGCATGAGAGACTGGACTGGTATTAAGAAATCAGCAATTTATACATCTGCAAAAATGACAAAATAGCTTATTGGTTTAAAAAAGATGCTGTTTCTTTTTTTAAGTAATAGTCCTGTAAAAGTGTTCCAAATACTGGCACCGAAAGAGAAAACAATACTTTTGCACATAAAAGTTTGGATGGGACGGGTCTCGTGTCAATATTGAAGGCTGATTGGCCACAATAATTTCTTTGCATTAAATCGTTCAATGAATTATACATTCAGATTGCAGGATGCTTGTTATGCTTTGTTGGAAATGATACTTGAAGTGTTTGATACAGAGTACAAGAGAGTTACATGGTTAATATTTTAATATTACATAATGTCACCAAAAAGAAACATACAAAATGGGTTTGTAGTTTGATCTGAAGTGAGAGGCTAGAGTAATAGCTATCTATGGTATTAACTAACTCACTTCAAACTTCAAAGTGAGTCAGTTCCTCAATTTTCTTTTGTAGGATCTAATTTAGTAGTCGTTTTATTCAGATCATCCATAATATTGAAGAAATTGTTAGGCCAGGACTGCAGCTCTTATTCATGCAAGTAGTCCTGGGTTTTGGTGGGTTTACTCACAAGAGTAAGGGTTACTCACATGACTGAGGATTGCAGGATTGGGCTGTTGTCATATAGTTATGGCATGGTGTTTAAATAGAGACCTGCTTCTGCTGAAACTATGGAGAAATCTCTCCTTTGGCTTAAGAAGAAGCAGAACTGGGGTTGAGTCCATACCTTCTTTTCTCGGTCCATAAACTGATGACAGAATTGAGAGCCAGTCCTGGTCCCATTGAAGTCAGTTGCAGAACTTTCATTGACTTTAATGTGAGCAGGATGTGGTCCTTAGGGTGCTAACTTCCATTGGTTTTCAGAGGCATTGAAACTGCATAGCACCTTGTAGGTGGTGCTCAGCACCTTTCAGGGTTGAGTCCTTGGTGAGCTTGTGTTTACTGACAGAAATAGTCTAGCTGTATCTTTCTTGTTGCTGAGAAATATTTACTCGTCTCAAATGGGAGTCTAATGGAAGCATGACCTTTCCATAAGAATGTAGTCATGTGGAGGGCCCAGTCCTAAACCAGAGAAGTCAGTGGGAGCTTTTTCATTGATGTTAATGGTAGCAAGACCAAGGCTTGTATGTATTTGCTTTGGATTCATTGTACATAGTCTTGTTCAATTAATTTAAAAACCAGAAAAGAGCAGAGCACTAGAATTTGAGCTATTCCAACAATTCTGTCCTGCTCCCATTGAAGTCACTGTAGATCGCCAATGACAATAGGGCCAGCAGAAGCGAGCTCATATAGTGAGAACTCCTCAGTTCAAGAAACAACCTCAAAATTGTAGAACTGAAATTTAGAAATGAAAGATAATCGTGCTCAGTGTCAATGTTGATGTTTGAACTAAGAGAAACATCATATAAAATGCTCTCATTGGATTTAAATAATTAAGGTGCAAAAGCCTGCTTGTCTTACTTAAGGTAGGTCCCATTGACTGCAGTGGGATCACTTTGTAAACAAAGCATATAAAATTTAGCTTAAAATTAGAAAATTCAGAAAGATTCTATATCTTTTAATTGAGAATGTAAGGAAGATGAGAACTGTAAACATTAGTTATCACTAACTACTTCTTATAGTGAGAGGAGCAACTGGTGGTGGTGGTATATTTTAGAATCGGTTAAATGTATATGCGTGATTTTAAATGGGATCATTTGTCTGTTCACTATGAGCCTGATCAGCTTCATTGACTTCAGTGGATTTTTGGATCATTTCCTGTTTGAGAATGAATTTGTGTTCCATTGTTGACAGACATATATGCTTAGTAAGTTTTGTTTCTTCCACTATCATTAGTTAGCAAATGTAAAGTGAATGTCTTGCTGTGCTATTCATATTTGTCTGTAGTTAGAAATCTCATACAACAAAATGTCAAAAGGAAGAAAGGAACCTGATTTTAAAATGATAGTATTCTCGAACACAGTGATTAAACATTTTGCCTCAAACCAAGAATGAATTAGCGGAGAGCATGGGGATTTTATAGTCATTTATTATGGCATTCTTGAACAGCTTTTTAAAACATCAGCGCTGGTGTAGCAAAAGTAACTTGTGAAACATACTGCTTTGATAGCACATCTGGGCTCTTCCGTGAACCAAAAGTCAGAATGTCCACAGAGACGACAAGAAATTAAAGAAACTTGCTAACTAATTTAATAAGCGTTATTAAAAATTGTGGCTAACTTGTAAATACATACATGAATGCTTGATGCTACTGTTTAAACATGATTCATCAGATGTTGAGCTATTAAATTTGGAGATGTTTTCTTCTGGTGATTGTCTATATTTTGAACTTTTTTAGTTCAGTGCATTTGATAAAATACATTATTTCTTCTTTCTCCATCATTTTTGTGGGTGCTTTGTGAAGGCTGTTCTGGATGTGTAGCACACGCGTGAACTTGTCCAAAACAAAAACGTACCGTTCAATCAGATGCAGTATCAGTTTTCCCTTTGCACTTTCTCATCTCTTGATTTACAGAAGCAATCATTGCCAGACTGAGCACAGGGGAGACTCCTTGTTTAACAACAATTGAAGTGCATGCTTTTGATTCATGAGAATTTGTGAATGTGTGTAAGTATAGTTGGTGAGTTGCATTGTAGACTCCTGTACCCTATCAACTGACCTGGATCACAAGCATAGTTTATGTAGGGTAGGCTTGAAAGATGTTATACACTGTGTTTGTTGCTACTTCCTGTGCAGAATTCTGGACTCTTATCAGGGTTTTTTTCTTTTCCAAACATAATCTCCCTGATGTGTAAATGCTCTTTTGAGTATTTACGCCAGGCAGAGTTTATAGCTTGGTTTATTTTCACAATGATTTAAAAAATGGACATGGGAAAACTCTTTCACCATATGGGTGGGCACACCTCCAAAGTTCAGTATTCAGTTGCCAAGGAAAAGGCAGTAGACAAAGTAAAATGGCTGTTGTCTTTGAATGGTGCATTTTTGTTAGGATGAAAAATCAGAGAGTGTGGGAGAGGAATGGGGAAGGGATGTGGCAATAGAAGGGGAAAGAGGGAGATCACATGGGTTGTCTAGTTTTGGGAAAAGAAGTTATAATCTTATTATGCTATTATAGAATCATGGAATCATAGGACTGGAAAGGACTGTGTGAGGTCATCTAGTTCAGTTCCCAGCTCTTACAGCAGGACCAAGCATTATTAGATTCTAGGTCACACCTGAAAGGTGTGTATCTAAGCTGCTCTTGAAAATTTCCAGTGATGGAGATTCCACAGCCTCCCTAGGTCAGTGGTCTTCAAACTTGGGACCCAGTTGAAAAAAATCATTTATGCCCATGACCCAACAATTATATCTTTGAGCAGAGGATTCCAGTCTGTGGGTGATAGCAGCAGGGGGTGCTGTGACCCAGTGCCTGAAGGTTTGTGACCCAGTACTGGGTCCCGACCCATAGTTTGAAAACCACTGCCCTAGGCAATTGATTTCAGTACTTATCTTTATCTCATTATCTAATCCTTGGTGAAGAATGGTGTTCCAGTGGTTGGTCCAGTTGTTATGGTACAAGCTGGGAGTTCTGGGTTCTGTTTCCTTCTCCACCACAGACTACTTTTGTGACTTCGGGTAAGTTAGTTTATCTTTGTATGCCTCAGATGCTAAAATTTATTAAAGATTGCATTGTGTTCAGTTGCTACAGTAATGGGGGCCATGCATGCTTGAGAGATGTGGCTCTATTGTCCTTTTCCTTAGCATAGGTGCATATTAACAGTTTTCATCTCATTTATCTGGCCAAGATCCACCCTGAGACTCCTTCTTTGGGTTCACCTCAAGCAGAGAATACATGCTCCCAGGTGAAGTTGTATTTTAAACATGAGTTTGTTTAATGTTAGTTAACACATTTTAAAAATAAACAAATTACACCATTTATTTTAGTTTAGGCAAGGCCAGAGGAAATACAGGGCACATCTCAGGCAAGTAAATTATTGTAAAAGGTGTAGAGCAGAGTTGTCCAACCTTTTGGAGTGAGGGACCACATTGCAATTTTTTTCTCAGTTGGTGAGCTGGTGAGAAAATTTTTGATAGATAAGACATGTGAATTGATCTTTATTAATAAACTTTAATAAAATAATGATCAGTGTGATATTTGGCATTTCTTTTGCTTGTGCAAATTGTCAGCGTCTGGTGTAGACACAAGGGAAAAGGTTGTGGCCCGTAACAGAGAAGTGGAGGAAGAATGAGACTGCAGGAAATAGGAGGAAAGGTGATAGAGACAGCGGAGGGGAGCGAGAGGCAGACAACATAAATTTGGATGCTACTGTGTCCTGAGAACAGAAAAGAAAACAAAAAGTATTAATTGTTTAAGGAAAAATAAATTAAGAAACTGTCTTTCATTCTAACTTCAAGAGACTAGGTAATATACAAAAGCTGAAGAAGAAAAAAGTCATCAGAGGAGAGGAGAATAGAAAATAAGTGGAAGAAGATGGGGTGGAGGGAGGGGAAAAAGAAAACCAAGATGGATAGTTTTAATACAGAGAATGTTATTTATTTGTATTGCAGTACTTCCATAACAGATGGCCCATGTTCAGTCATGTTGTGGAGGAATGACAGAATGTTCTGCCCTCAGGGGTCAAGCCACATTTCAGCTTGCTGTTGCTCATATAGTTCAGTGGGGCATGTATTTTTAAAAGTGACATGCCACAGTGGCAGACTTTTTAAAATTTATTTTTGTGGATATTAAAACTATCTTCATCAACACTAGTAATGAATTTATTGTAAAAACCTTTATGCCACTGTTATGTCAAGGTTGCAGTGAAGTTGCATGCTAGTAGTTCCATTGCCTTTGGTGGGAATACTTTAATCAAAAAGGATTTGGTTCCATTTGGGTAAATTTATGAAAGTGACTGAAAGTGGTTTTGTTGGTAAAGATAGTGGGACTGGATAGCACCTACTGCTTCACTTGTGGGCTTGAACCTTTAATGTGTTTTTCATATGTCCCATTAACCCCCCCCCCCAGTAAAGCATCTCAATTTTTAAAATTAGAGAATACGTATAACCAGATTGTTTGGACTTATTGCAGACTCTCCTCCTCAAAAATTTTTAAATTATGTATAAATGGAAAAGGATTACTTAAAGCCTAGGTATGGGATTTATCCAAGAGTACAGTTCTTTGACATTCAAATGAATTTATATGATTGAATTTTGTATGAGACATTGATAAAAATGAACTTTCGTCATTGCTTTTGTGAATTATCTTATTGGATTTTTCAGGAAGGGGACAGTCTAATTATCATCTGTTGGAGAGGAAACTCTAACATAAGGTTCTCTAATGGTTTAGATCACTTTTAAATTAAAAAAATATTCTATACAAATGTATATATTACATTAGTATACATTACAGTACATTAGATTAATAAAATATTAAATAGAAATGTGACTTACTGGTCATTTTTTGTTTCCTTTTTAGGTTCTCTTTTGACAAGGAAGACCAGGGCAGTAACTTCCACTTTTATTTATAATCAGTTTTACTTTCAAATTCTTCATGCAGTTCAGTATTTGGGCATCCAGTACTGCAGTGAAGTATTTATTTCAAAACAACATTTTAATGGAATTTAAAAATAAATTGTGGGAACTTTTCTGTTGGTCTTTGGTTTAATTTGGAAATCTGGGGGTTTTTTTTTGTTTTGTTTTGTTTGTTTGTTTGTTTGTTTTTTTTGTAGCCTGCTATTGGAGTTTCCCTTCTTATAAATATAGCTGACTCAGAAGTGCTAAAAAATTTTTGGCTTGGCGTGTGTAGATTTAGGAATGAAATATATTAGAGAGAATGGGAAACACTGACAGTAAGCTATGTGGTCCAGTGGACAGTCCATAGAATTAGGAGTCAGGACCCTCAGGACACTCTTTATGGCAGGGATAGGCAACCCCTGGCACTTGTGCCAACAGTGGCATCCAAGCCCATTCAGAGTGGCACACAGCACCCTCTGCGGTACCACAGAAATTGCCACTGAAAGCCACTCTGGGCAGCTTCCTTCAGATGTAGCTGGGACGTGGGGCCCCCCATGCCTACGCCTCCATGTGACACAGATAAAAACTGCTCAGAGTGGCTCCTCTCTGTAGTGTGATGCTCCCCAAAGGAGCCACTCTGGGTGACTTCTTTCTGCAGCATTTCTGGGAACCCCTGAAAGGAGCAACTTTATTTTCATGATGTATCTGGGGCCCCTGTCCTTGGGCATACCACCAGGGTGAGCCAATCTGGGCAACTTCTTTCCATGGCATGCCTGGGAAGTGCTCCCACTCCAGCCATGACTGCTGCTGAATTTTCAGGTGGCCGCCACATATTTTCAGCAGAGGTTCCTGGCACAGGGGTCAGCAAAGGTTGCCGACTCCTACTTTATGGCCTTTTATCTGTAGTCATTCACACTTGTGCAGTGTTAGAATAAAAAAGCCACTAAGCCAGAGTGATGGTGGTTACTTCTCTTTACACAGGTACAAATAACTTCAACGGATGCAATGCAGTGGTGAATTGGTCCCTTATGCCCAATGCTTCGAACATATATAGATAACTTTACTGCTGTGCATGGGCCCATGGATTTTAATTGGACTGCTCAGAGCAGTAAAATAAGCATGTGCATAAATGTTTGTAGGATAGGAGCCTTACTGTCTGCTCTAAACCTTCCTTCCTGTGTCATCACTTGATTCTTCTGCACCTCAGTTTCCTTTTAAACTGGGAGTATTTGGAATATCTTTCTTTTAAGAACATTTCAAGATGTATAGCTAAAGATCACTGTTGATATTACTACTGCTATTTATTAATAAACATATCTTTTGTGATAGGCATTATATAGTTTTTCAAATATGGAATGCATGCTAGTTATCAATTTAAAATGCAGCGTGATAGTTGTGTGAAAGAGTTAGGGCAATTTTCAGCAGTAGCCATTTGTCTGTTTTTGTTTATTCCCATTTGAAGCCTATGGTTACAGGCTTGTTATGATAATACTAAATTTGTGGGCTAAAAGGGAGCCTTCACTCCCTGTCAGTGACTCAACGTTTTATTCTTTTATATTCATTTTCTGGGATACTCCACAGTTTCCCTGTCTTTTCAATCACACCTTCAAGAGAGAGAATGCATGTAATGTAGTCAGTGATACAAGGTTTGCTTAATTTTTAAATAAAAAAAAAAACAAACCAAAAACAAGAACTCCCACCTGAGTCAATATTAGTAAGCTTGAGTTGACTACTGTGGTAGAAATCTCTTTTTACTGTGAAGAGCATGATTTTCTATAGTGCAGCTTATGTTGGCATTGCTTACTTTACTCAGAGAAATGAGTAGATCATCCCTCAACCCCAAGTGACATAAGTTACATCAACAAGTGCCGATGTGAAGCTTCTCCCACCGAAATAGCTTCTGCTGCTTGCAACCGCTGGAGTAGATAAGCTAATGAGAGAGCTCTCTCCCATAAACTCAGGGCCTGTCTAAACTAACATATATATCAGCAAAATTTTTGTTAGTTGGGTGTGGAAAAAAAAGTCTCTCTGAGAGACAAAAGTTTTGCCAACACTCTCTTGCTGACATAGCTACCGCCACTTGTTTATAAAGTTCTTCTTATATTGGCAGGAGAGCTCTCTCCTGTCAACATAATGTGGCTTCTTAAGCCCTCTTGTAAGTGGCAGAGCTGTAAAAATAGAGGTGTGCCACTATAAGTCTTAAATGTAGACTAGCCCTTAGAGTGGCTACATTAGAGAGTTTACAGCAGTGCAGTGGTTTTCAAACTTTTTTTCCTCAGGACCCAGTTGAAAAAAATCATTTATGCCCACAAGCCAAGAATTAGCATCTTCCAGCAATGCATTCCAGTCTTTTCGTGGTGGCAGCAGGGGGCACTGCGGCCCAGTACCTGAGGGTCTGAGACTCAGTCCTGGTTCCCGACCCATGGTTTGAAACCCACTGTTCTATGTGGCTACTTGGAGAAGAAATTTGGTGGCTAAGTTCAGGTGGACTTTTGTAGCAGTGTTGGTGCTATATCAAGTTTGGTATTCTCACAAGTGACCCTTGTTGTATGTTGCCAAGTTCCACATAACATTCCCTCTAAGGCCCGAACGCAGCTGGGCAATATAGGTTGCTTGCTGTGTGCCCCCCCCCACAGGTCTGATTCTGCCCCCCTGCTCTCCCCACTACGGGGGAGTGGGGTGCTGCAGACCCAGGGCCACAAGCTCTGCTGTCT
Organism: Podocnemis expansa; assembly: GCA_007922195.1. NCBI lineage: Eukaryota > Metazoa > Chordata > Testudines > Podocnemididae > Podocnemis > Podocnemis expansa. Next base: position 5,280,027 of record ML681964.1, on the reverse strand, counting down.
GCCTGGCCTCCTGGCAGCGGGGCGGAGCAGACAGCCCAGCCTACTCTCAGCTGGCCGTGCCTCCTGGGGGGGTGGAGGGGGCCAGTGCTGAGCTCCAGCATGCAGGGTCGGGGCCCTAGAGTGGCCTGCTCCCGAAGAGCTTGGGCTGTTTCACCCCAGGCCATGGATCAGGCCCATTCAGGTAGGGGGGGGAGCTGAGAAAAGTGGCCCAAACTCTTTGGGAGCGGTCCGCTCCAAGGCCCTGACCCTGCAAGCTGGAGCTCAGCGCCGCCCCCCCGGGGAGGCGTGGCCAGCTGGGGGTAGGCTGGGCTGGCTGTTCTGCCCCGCTGCAGTCAGGCTGGGTGGGCAGGCGGGCAGAGCAGCCTCTAGCTGTGACAGCCATGCTCCCCTCGTTCTCCAGCCCCCGGGAGTTGGAAGGCGGGTGGTTAGGGCCCCCTTACCTGGCCGCTGGAGTGGCATGACCTGGCCCCTGGCCGCTCCTCCAGCTGGAGGAGCTCTCACTGAGCATTCACAGAGAGTCTGCGCATGCTCAGTGAGAGCTTACGCTGAGCAGGAGTTTTAAAATCTCCCAGCTCAGAGGAGCTCTCCAGGCAGGGACTGCAGCTGCTGGCTGTGTGCTGCCAGCAGCGTTCCCTGCGCCAGGCAGCGCTGGGGGTTTTGCGGCCACGCAGCTTAGAGGGAACATTGAGTTCCAAGGGAATAGCCGTGTTAGTCTAGTTCAGCCAAACCTCCCTTTCTGTAAGTTCCCCCATCTTCTAAGTGTTTAGTGAAGTAGTATTTTCGCCCATGAAAGCTCATGCAATAAACAAATTTGTTAGTCTTTAAGTGCTGCAGGGCTCCTTGATTGTATTGCATTGTAGTTATCTTTTTACAGGCCCAAGAGCTTACTACTATAGGTAGTTCCATTTAAGTCTGAGAGATTGATCTCCTAAATTTTTGGTTCTCCTAATTTTTTTTTTTTATTTAGTATTCTTTAGATTGCCATATTAAAAAAAAAATACCACACTTAAGTAGATGTGTCTAAACTGGCTTTGAAAATAGAAGTGATTTCAATGATCAGAAGAAGATGAAATAAATTAGGAAAGAATTACAAAATTTTGTTTTGGAAGAGTAGAGGATTTCCCTGGAATAAGGAAATTAAAAATGAGCATGTATTACATTCAGATTATTTAAAAATCAAATGTAAAATAAATTTAATTGTAGTTTTTTCCTTTTAAATGCCAGGTTGGCAAGGCACTTTAAAGAAGCTGAAGCCTCTTTCCATTTTCTGCAGCCTTTACTTTACAGAACACCACTGTATAATACACTCTTTACTGCATTATAAGGGTATGGGTAATAGTGTGATGACTAAAAAATATTGTCATGACGGACTGAGAGAGAGATGTCGTCATGACTGTATGTAAGTAGCATAGGTGTTGTGCTGGTATGCTGTAATCTTGAAGATTCCAGAGTCTCAGTGAAAGTGGATCTTAGTTGCAGAATGTGTGTCAGAGATTCCAGTGTGTCAGTGGTGGTAACAGTACACCTTGATGGTAATACTGTGACAGGGTGGGATATATCTCTGTCAGATTATGAACCCATTTGTTTTGGGAGTGCTGTTTTGTTTCTGGAGCTTTACTTTGTGACCTTCATGTTGAAGTGTGATCTTTAAATTGTATTGCATCCCCCACTATGGATTAGCGTGTACATTTTGTGGTGAGGTATTGATACCTAGTGAAAATGCTGTGCCTTAGAAGGTGTGACAGCATAACCTAGGGCAGTGTTTCTCAACTGGTTTTCCATGGATATAGTGAGGGTGTTCTGCAACTTACCTCAGACACACCCCATCAGGAGTGGGTTTAGTGGGGTGCAGGAAAGGAGCAACATGGCAAGATGACGCGTGTCTGGGAGATTTAAAATGCCCCAGCGAAGCATACAGGCATGTGTAGGTGTCTGCCACCACCTTGCTGCTTTATTGACAGCTGGGGTATTTTAAATTTCCTGCAGCTGCTACTGCTGGCATCAGAATTGCTTGGACATAACTTCCAAGCTATGACTTTCTTTGATGAACCTTACTCTAAGAATAAATGAACTTTGTTCAATCACAAAGGCCCAAAATTCCCATTAAAACTTGAGTAATATCATTTTTAGTTTTATGTTGTGTGCATAATCATTATGTATCTAGTAGCTGTAACCCATCAAAAATGACGGGGGAAAATCAAAAAGGAATTTATGAAATATTTATTTTAATCGATTAATAGCTCTTTAACTACAACATTTTTTTGCAAAAGTTCTATGGTCAGCTTAAACTTTTCCTTGGTAGTTCATATCTTTCATGACGTAAACTTTCAGATCTTCGTGGTTTCCTCCCTCGGAGAGTGCCATATGCAATTGTCTGAAGAGTCAGCATGAAATATTGGAAACAGCTGAAAGCATAGCGGAGAGCTTTATAATTTTGACAAGTTCCAAAGGGGCAGCTGTGTCTCCAGAGTGAACCATCCCTGGGTTTCACTAGCCGTTCCTGTTCAGTTTTTAAATCCTCAGCCCTTTTGACTTCATGAATTACAATGAGGTATGCAGCTACAATAAGGTACATATCTGTGTCATGCCAAGACTCCTACATGATTGTGGTGTCTCAGCCAATTGCTCACATGGAACTCCTTGGGAGCAATTGATTGTTACCTCTGACATCACAATGGCCTGTCATATGTATGCTTCACATCATGTATGCACTCACATAGCAAATCAGTATAGTAGATTTTTAGAAATAATGCATGCTATGTTTTTGTAAAATTGTATTTGGTTTCCTGAATCATTTTCATAGGAATACACAGTAAGCAGATATTATGAAAATTACAGCTAGCATATGCTATTTTTTGAGAGAGTTTTCATCAGGTGTTCCTCATAAAATGAATACTACTTGAGGAGTTCCTAAGTCCGCTAAGGGTTGAGAGAAACAGATCTAGGGCAGTGGTTCCCAACCTTTTCTCTGCTGTGGCACACCTTGATACCTTCAGATTTTTCGAGGCACATGAATATTCAAATTAACTTAAGTTATGAATATTCATGAACTATGGCATGGTGTTTCGGAAGTGCTCCTATGTGGGGTAGGAGTAGCAGAGCAGGGGTGGCAAAATGGGAGGTCAGGAGTCATGTGCAGTGGCATGAGTGAGTATGGGGAGCAGAGCAGGGCAGGGGTGGCAAAGGAGGACAAGGACGGCCATGTGGGGAACAGCACAAGGGTGGCAAGAGGCGAGAGAGGAAGGGAGAACAAGAGTGGCTTTGTGGGGAGGCAGGGGGAACCTGGGGAGTGGGAAGGTAGGGCAGGGGAACATGGTGCAGCACCCACTTCCCCCTTCTCCACAGTGGCTCCCTCCCACCCAGGGCAAATCCTCACCCTAGTGGGTCCCGTCCTCCCCTCCCCCAGCCCCCTGCTGCCTGTGATGGACTCTCCCATCATTGCAGGGGCCAGAACCAGGCATCCAGCCCCCAGCTACATCCCCTCACACACAACCACCCCATGCTCCAGCTTCATACACCCCTAACCAAACAGCCACCCCACAACTCCAGCTACACACCCTCTGCTACACATCCACTCCCATCCACCTCTGTTACATACACACACACACCTGCCCCACACAACCCCCAGCAGCACCTCAAAGCCCTTACCTGGGCTGTTTGCAGGCTGGCTGACACACACTGCTCCACACTGCAGGGAGAGATTCATACACTCCACGCCTCCCGTTCCTCTCTGCTGGCTGGGTTAAGGTAGAGCTAGGTTTAAAGTGGAGCCACCAGAATGCTGTGTTCTGGCTGCTCCTGCTACTTTGCATTCTGCTGCCTTCCTCTATTTTTAGGGGGGCTGGAAGGCTGCCTGCCTAAAAATAGGGGACCCTGGAACTGTGTTCCGGTGCCTTCCCCCTTACTTTCACCCCTGCCTTTTCCCAGCTTGCACAGCCCATGTGCCTGGGCTTAGCAGGGAGGGAACTTTAACTCCAGCTCTAGGGGATGCTTGCAACACACTTTGGGTGTTGCTGCAGCACACCAGTGTGCCTTGGCACACTGGTTGGGAAACACTGATCTAGGGTCATCAGCTATGATTATGTCTTAATTACAGTACCTGTCCATTTACATGAACAATGAGCTATTTACATAGAAGCCTGGCTGAAGGAGGGGGGAATGGCCTGGTATACCTCAGCCTGGGCACATAGCCGAAAGCACTGGTTCAAACGCCGGGTCAGGACCCAGTACTAGGTCACAGACCCTCAGGTGCTGCGTTGTGGAGCCCCCTGCTTCCACCACTGAAAGACTGGAATGTAGTGCTGAAAGATTAAAAGGGGAGCTGTGTTAGGCTAGCTCAACAAAACAGAGAGTCCTGTAGCACTTAAAGACTAACAAATTTATTTATTGCATGAGCTTTTGTGGGAGAAAATCCCATTTCAAAGCATCTGATGAAGTGCGATTTTTCTCCCGTGAAAACTCATGCAATAAATTGTAGAGGAATTCTCAGTAAGCGGGGGCCACAAACTTAGAGAGGAGTGGAGCTTTATTCTACACAGCTGCGGGCCCAAGGGTAAGTACCCAAGAGCCCCGATAATAGTGTAAATTATTCTTATATACTGACATATTACATCATATTACAAAGCATAAATTATTACTGTATAGCCTATTAAGTTCAGGATCCAGCCTTTTTGCACCAAATTTTCTCCAATTACAACCTATTCTCTTTGACCCGCCTTGTCCCACATAGCCTCCAATCATAATTCACCTGTGCCATAGATCTTTAGCCTAGTCCTTGAGCTGACCCCAAATGGACTGACTTTCAGAAATCTGCAGGCAAATCCAAACACCTTCTCTGTCTCCAAATTTCAGTACACTGTCCTTGAAGCACGGCTCTCTACAGCTTCCTTATCAGCTAGTTGCTTCTACTGGCCCTCTTCCAGGTGTGCTAGCGGAACAGAGAAATGCAGCTCTTCCCCCACCCCCAAGGCCTGCTGAGCTGTCTGTCTGTGTCTCAACACTATTAGGCCTCAGCACTCTGTCAGGCCTCAGCCCCAGAATTCCTTCACAAAATAATGTTAGTCTTTAAGTAACACAGGATTCTTTGTTTGCTTTGCTGAAGCATGTCACTGTTGGGTTGCAGTTATGTTCTGCATTAAAATAGCTCGATTAAGGAACCCTGCATCCCAAAGGGGAGTAGACAAAAGATCTGCATTTTGGGTATCTCAGGCACAGTCCTTAGTGAGCAACAGCTCTTCCCATAGCTCACTGGCTTTAGGAACATAGATGGGGATCCAGCAGCTTGGTTCCCTCCCCTCGCAACTGACTGATGCCCTTCCAGGGAGGGGGACTGGGCCAGCTTGTGCTAGACCTGATGATTAAGGTGTAGCTCAACCCACTAACAGCATGTAGTAATATAAATTACCTGTGTAACAACTTAATTTTGTTGTTGGAGTTTTCAACCTAAATTTTGTCATTGTGCTTTAGTTTTTTCAAATGACCATGGTTAAAGTGAATATAAACTTTGAAAGTTTTGATGAAAAATTGCAGAAGGCTGTGGAGAAGTCCCAGAAAGCATGGTAAGAAAAAAGTTGACCTTTGCCTCCCATCTTTAATGATGCAGCATTTGAACTTTCTCTGCAAAGTGCTTTTGTATGTTGCATTATTATGGACGGCTGAATTCTCAAAAATTGACAGATAAATCTTTTTTTTTTCCTCCTCAGAACTCAGTGTTTTTCTTAGTTATGGTCCTGGTCTTTTTTAGTGAACAGAATATTTCTGGATGTTAAGGCAATAATGGAAAAATATGAGTTCGTAATATATGTATGATAGTGCTTTAATCTGCCAAGTTGAAGTGTGGATATGCTGCTTTATTTCCCTCAAGGGTCCTGTGGTTTTTCTAAATAAGGAGGTAGATTGTACTCAAGTCACAGTGGAAGAGATGACTTCAAAAGACCCAAATGGAGGTATTTTAACCCAGAACTCAACAAAACCTGGCGACCAGTTGACATGGCATCTAGGAATTGTACCCTAGTGCCTAGTTTTGCTGTGGTACTACAGGGGGTGGACTCCCCCTGGCATTCAGGAAAACAAAAAGAAACCTACTGGTGCCTTCAGTGGCATGTGGCTATTTTTGTGGGGGGAGGGAAGGGGCATCTTTATCCTGGACTGCTGCCATAAACGTCTGTGGTGGTGCTGGGGCCTTTTCATCCTGCCTTGCCGTCCAAAAGTGACGGTGGCATTTCGGCACCGGTAGCCCCTTTAAGATGTTCCTAAATGTATGGCACACATGTTAAATCCTCTTTTAACCTATCCTAATACAGGGTGAACAAACTGATTTATGGCATGGAGGTACTTTTGAACTCTAAAGGACACGTAGGAAAGCACACAATTCTCATCGTGAAAATTGTCAGATACAAAGGAAAATGTTGTTTGGACCACCTTTATTTCTGTTTCTCTGCCTCCTTTCTGTGAATTCCACCTTGGTTGCTTCCTTTGTTTGTGTCTTTCTTTGTCTCTTCCTCTTTCATTTCTGCTTCTTTCTGAATCTCATTTTTCCCTCTATGCTTCTTTAAGGTTAAGGCTGGCAGCTGCAGAGGAACATTAGCACTATGTTCCTTCATAGAGGTGCATCATCTTGACCTATCCTGTATGCAGTTTGTGTTCCTGGACAATTGTATGTAAAGTATGCAGAGGAGCAAGATCACCTCTGTGCAGCAGCATGGCTCTGCTCTTGCTGTATAACTACCGACACTGATTGAACTTGTTTTGAGAGGGTGCAAGAAGTGGTATGGCAGGAGAAAACCACACCAATGAATATGGTACAAATTATGGATGATAATTTGTCATCCAGGGAAGGTGTTCCTGGTGGTTATCTTATAGACTAGCTCACCACTTTTATGATAAAGTTTAATGTTTTACTGATTTGATTGAGTTAAATATACTTAGAAATGGAGAAATTGAGGCCAGAATCAAATCTGTGGCAAGCAGTCATCATCACGCCCTCCTGGGTCTTGAATCCAAGAGATTGATGGGAGCCAGCCTTGAGGACCGAGTAAGGACCATAAAGTCACTCTGTTGCTGAAACTGGTTCCAGAGCAAGCTTTGGAATGGGAGCAGCAGTAGTAGCATGCTCTGGGTATGTACTTGGAGAAGCTGACCAATGCACCTCCCTGGGAAACAGCGCACTGCCTAGCCTGCATTAGACATGGAAGGGATGGAAGCCAGCCCTGAGCCCAGTAAGTTTCTGGCTCTGAATTAGTGTTTTATTAGTAATGTAAGGGATTTCCACCCTATGAACTAATGCATAAACTATGAGAAGCCCTGGTTAGGAGCACGTAGCTGCTAATAATGGATAGTATCCCAGAGTCTCAGTGGCACCCATACACCTTCCAAGAGTTGTATTGCCCCCCCCCCCCCCCGCACCCACTAAAAGGCACACATTTTTGCAAGGACCATTCTTGTTGCTTAAAAATAGTAACTATAGATTGCTTTGTCTTAAGTTAAACACTGTGTGAATATTCAACTGTCTACGGAGCCACACGGAAGCTGTGAACTCTGTATGTGGGTTTGGGGAAATGGGCTCTGTTTCCAATCTAGTCCATTTCAGTTAGAGGCAATCTGTGTGGTCCACAGGTGACAAAAAAATGTTTGTCTCAGCTATGTCTGGGGATTAAATTTTTGTCCAGAAATGTTTGAGGTGAAGAGGAGAGAAGCTGTGGAGTTCTGCATCTTTGAGAGCAGCCGTAACAAGATGAGCTATTTAGAAACTAACAGAGTATCCCAGTGGTTCTTGACTTTTTTTCTGCCGTGGCACACCTTCATACTTTTAATTATTTTGAGGCCCACTGCCATATAGTTTCCAGAGAAACTCATGAATATTCATGAGCTAATCCAGAACTCTGAGAAGTTTTTTAAAAAATTCTGTGGTGCATGTGCTCAGGACTGACAGCACACCTGTATGCTGTGGAACACTGGCTGGGGAACACTGGAGTGTCCTGTTGACTCCCTCTTGATTTCTGACTCAGTCCCAAGTGCTGATAGTTTTAAACTTCTCTTCAAGCGGGAATTCTAGATAGTTATTTTCCAGGACCATGTTTGTAGCTGACCAGCCCTCATTACGCACGTGCTGTTTAGTTGTTTATACATTTGACTACGTGAGCTGCATACAATGCAGGTTTTCCACCAGCAGTTTGGAATAACATCCTCTTTTGTCAGTAGGGCACCACAAGAATAGTTATGTCCTCCAAAATGTAAAAGGCCTGAAATGAGAGAAGAGGGATTTTTAGTGAGACCACTAACCTTGTGCCAAATGCAAGTAGCTTTGCAATTTTTATAAAACAAAAAAAGCTTTGAAATTTTAACTTGCATTGTCTCTGCACCTCTCTGTGATTAACCAGGAGGTGTCCAGGGAGTTTCTGTGGACTGAAGCATCCCTTTCACAATATACTGAAGTTCAGTTTTGAAAAGTAACATTTTATGTCCTTGAAATGCTACAGTAATTTTTTCATGTGCTCCCCATGAAACAATTTAGAACTATTGCCCTTTGTGGCCTGTCCTATTACAGCAGCTAGCAGAAGTCAAGAGGCCTGCCCTTGCGCAGTTCATTCATGATGCAGTACAAGGCTGGCTCAGTGTATCTTCATTGACTGTTCCAAGAGGAGGCGTTTCCATGAAGAATGTACAGTTGAAGTTCTGGAGAGGAAACAGACAGGTCCAGCACCAGAAACAAAGGGACTTACAACTAGAGAAAAGATGTTTAAAGTGGCAAGAGGAAAGGCTAAGGCTGGCTGCACAGGTTGAGGACAGGTCTCAGCACAGGAGCACCAGGCATTTAATATTCAGTACCTGGAACAGAAACAACAGCTCCAGGAGGAGGATGGAGCTCAACAAAGAGAACTGTTTGGATGGCCTGTCTCAGTCATGGCTTCAAGAGCACTGGCTCCTGCTGCTTTTTCCACACCACAGTCTAGTTCCTCTGTGACATACCTTGAGTCTAAAAACAGCTTCAAAAACTCCATGGCTGGGTGGCCTGTGCAATTGTGCCCAGTGAGTGGCTGGGCAGGGCAACTGAGTTCGTGTTGTCCTCTATCTTGATCCTTTTCACTGTTCATTGCTCCACCCTCTCCCTTGGTGCCAAGGGCACAGAAAATGAGAAAAGAAAGGAACAAAGAGGGGGAGGGGGATATGCAGCGGTAGAGGGTTTCTGTTGTGTTTGTAGTTGTTCATGTACTTTTTCCTTGTTTTGTTTTGGAAAGATTCCGTTGTAATTGGTGATTTATTGTTGTGATGGCAAGTAGCCTGCTTGGTAATAGTTGCAAACAAGCTGTACTTTAATATGAGTTTATAAGCTTTCAGTGACATCAGGGAAGTGTATTGCTATGGCTGCATCTTATTATCCAATCAGTATTTGAAATAATAAAGCTAGACGTGTGACCATGAACAATTAGAAATTACTAAGTAGACACTACTGATATTTCTCTGTGCAGTTAGCTACAGCAATCCACTCTTCAGTCAATTTCTCATATGTATCTGTTTTATGAGTCACTACCCTTATTTAAATAAATTGTCATGTCATTCGTAAGTACATTGCATGGGAATCATACCTCCACCTCCCCCCAAACTGAATACCCCAATTCAATTAGCACCATCCTTCCCACAGGCACATTTATAGAGGGACTATTCTCTTTCATTGGACCATGCAGCCCCCAGTGTGGCAGCAGAAAGTGTCCCTGCCTTATGTTAACTGGGTGTGTCCAGCTCCAGCTGTGGTAGCTGGACTTCCTTGCTGCTTCAGCGGCCCCTCATTGTCATTGGTCCGTTTGGGGGAAATGGCTCCCCTCCAGGTTCACAAAGATGGGGAAGAGCACAGTACTGCAAGCTGCAATGATGAGGATAGCATTGATGATACTGGTGTCCAGACAGGTCTGCAAAGATCTCCAATAGGATTTCAGTCTGCTAAAAGTACATTCAGTAACCATGCTACACCTGTTGAGGGTGTAATTAAACTGTCTTTTGCGAGGAACTCTGAAATAAGTGTACAATTTCATAAGCCAAGGCAAAAAGATGTATGCTGGATGCCAGAGAATATTGGTGGGAGTAGAAATGCTGTTTATGACAGTGTTATTTGGTTGGAATATTGTCCCGGCCTCCCTATGGATATAGACCCCTGATCAGTGTGTTTAAAAAAAACCAAAAACAAAAAAACACCCCTGGTTTTGTGAACTTTCCTGGAGCAGTGCACATGGATGTTCATAAATTGACCTCCATGCTCCAAAAGGTCCTGTATAACAATGAAGTAGCATCCTTTGAGGATTCTGTACTCATGCTCCTTGTGCAGACAGACTGGGGGCACTGAGTCCCATCAATGGCCCCAGCACTGTTTGGGAACCCCATTCTCTCAAAGCCAGCAGTTACCTTAGGGATGTCTTTTATATCTGCCACCTTGGAGTAAACCAAACACCTGATTGGAGGCAGAGGTTTCTGAGGCAAAGTACCCACAGTCATCTTTCCAGCACCAGACTGGTTGGCATTTGAGCTGTAGCAGTCCAGGGTAACCAGCTGGCACACAACTATAGCAATCTTCCTTTGGGCTGGTAAGGGTGGCCTCATGCATGTGGCTTCTTCCTGGAGGGTTGAGACAAGCTGCTTGCCAAGCTCCAGAAATGTTTTAATTTTTTTCATGTGAACATCCTGAACTCGCTGCTGGTCATCCCAGGTCTGCCTGATGATCTGCTCACACCAGTCTGTGCTTGTGGTCCTGTCCCGGAAGTGCTGGTCTATAGGGGACATCAGCAGTATACTTACCCATAGAGCGCAGCTTCAGTCAGTTCCAGATTTTCTTTAGGTACTGTAGGCACGGTGCCTTGAGCCTACGGAATTTTTAGGGCCTATGAAGGAGGGAAAAATATTAAAAAAGCAGGAAAAATAAGGAAAATCATGTGGCTTAGCATTAGAATAGTTTAAAGTGTGTTATGTCAATTGACGTAATTCAGTTGGCGTTTACCCCTTTTTGTACATTTCGGAGTGAAAGTGCCTGCAGTCTATGGACACCAGAATCCGGCTCTGCCTTTGGTCAGTGCTAGTCTGCCTTGCCTAGATACTCCTCCTCCTTCACCTGCTGTTCCATCTGCTACTCTTGAAGACCCTTTGGTGGTTCAGAAAGCACCACTGAAATGTCCAGAAGCACCTTCTGGAAGCTCTGCCAATTTTCTGACACTGGGATGAAAGCACAAGCAAGAGCACTTCTTGAAAAGGGGCTTCCTCTATGTGACTTGGCAGGCTGTACTGGCAGACTGTTTGAAATTCCTATAATGCGGTGGGTGACCAGTAGAGTTTTCCTACAGTGCACTCTGCTTGGGGCAGTATGGCTAGGAAGTCTGATTTATATTTGGTTTGATGTGGGTCTGTGTGCTGCACTGTGGAACCCAGAGCCCCAGTTTCTAGCCTGATTCTAACAATTTTTAATACTCAGTAGAGTTGAGTCAGTGTAGATCCTCAAGTCCCTGGTTCTCTAACACTGATCAACTGACTTGAGTCTCATTAACTCTGGCCTTACGTTGCAGCGTAAATTGTAACCAGAAGCTTTACATCTTTGAGGCAGAGTTCTTGGGGAAGGGTGCTTTTATGCAACTGGGGAATTTAGGGGGTTATGCTGGTCCTGGAGGTTGGCGACTCCTGTGTTTAAGACCCCCATTTTGGAGAGGGGTACCTAAGAAAGAGTCAGTGCCTGGGAAGTGTGCCAGGAAGGTCCAGGAAGGAACCAGTGTTGCAGCCTGCTGGGATATAGAGACTTAACATACTCCAGGAGATAGAGTGGCACTGAAGTAGTGTGTATTAGGGTTTGTAACAATTGGTCATTTAGAAGTTGTATCTAGTTCAGACTGTATGTCTGTGTGGCACTTTTCATATCATACATAGCATAATATGATATAAAACAATGTTCAATCTTATACAGTACAGAGAGTGTGGGCTTATCTACCTAGCAAGCTACTGGTAAGCCAGGGTATGAATTTGTAACACATCGTCTTCCCATACAATAACGTCCCAGATGGACATTGCTACACTGTGGATGCTGAAAGTCCCAGAGTGCCATTGAGCTTAGTATGCTTTTAAATAGCCATGTTCTGAGACTGTCATTGCATAATAGCAATGTCCACATGAACCTTTGCTGTTTGGCATACTGGTGCATTGTAGCTTGCTGCACAGGAATTTAGAAGCCCTGTATTGTGTGTTGATGTAGCTGTGTTGGTCCCAGATTATTGGAGAGATAAGCTGGGTGAGGTAATATTGGACTGACTTCTTTTGGTGAGAGGAGCAAGCTCTCAAGCTCACACAGAGCTCTTCTTCATGCATGGAAAACGTATTGTGTCACAATTACATGCAAGATGGAATAGATTGTTTAGTGTAAGTAGTTAAAACACTTCAAAAAGATGGATCTCGAAGCTTGAATTGATAACTTTTTCTAGACCCTAAAATCATGCAGATTGTGGACTGAAGAGACACTAGATTTGTGGTTTTTACAACAATCTGTAACCCACTCAATCCCCACACAGTTGTCTTCCCCTCTTGCTGTCCCACACACAGCTGGAGGGGTATTAATAGGCCTCTTCACCTTGAATGGTCTTTTGAAATATGTCTTAACTACTTAGAATAAAAAATCTGTTTTTGTAGTTAGTTGTGATACTCTGTGTATGGATCCCTGACCTGAAGAGCTCCGTGTAAGCTTAAGCACTTATTTCTCTTTCCAACAGATGTTGGTCTACTTTTTCTTGCTCAAAGATCTGTCTTAAGAATTTAAGGTGCTATCCTTTGAGGCATTTACCACTCGGTGCCTGTTAAGTTCAACCAAAGTTGAGAAATACTCATTACTTCTCACAGTGAGGCTCATCAACTATCTAGATTATTTCTTTGAATATCTTTTCTCTTTGCAGGCTTTTAGGTTTTTTTCCGCAGTGAGTTATATATTTGTAAGTTTGAACAGGTTGAAAAAAACATTAAAAATAATCCAGCTCTTAGCCAGATTTGGATTCCTTCTCAGTATTCATGCATTGTGATCCTATTGAGAAGGCATTGTTTATGATGAACAGTGATGAAGCAGAGCGGAGGCTGTAATGAAATGCAGCATATGTAACCCAAGTATACTGGATGAGTAATTTTTATATATCTTTGTTTTTGGATAATGTGCAAAATTTGTTCCTTGAGTATTCTCTTTTTCAGGGTGAATCAACTAGAACATCGAACCTTTTTACCACTGTTTAGTTGGGATTGTAGAGCGGGGAAAGGACATGTAGAAATTAGAAATGAATTACCGGTATTCATTTTTCCAAGTTGTTGTAAATGCTGGAGAAAGGATATGAACAGTTCTGCAGACTAGGTAGTTTACCATGCTGTGATTATGGTTCCAACTATGGATTCTGTAAACTGTAGCTTTGTGTCATCTGGTATTTTTAAAGAACTTTTGGGAGAGGTGGGTAGCTGGTAGCAGGTGGAAAGTTTTCCTGCACATGCAGTCAGATCTAGTAATATGGAAGCTCTTAGAGATTTAGTCCTACCTCCTGTCCCAGAGATGAAAGACTGCTTTAAACTATTCTACTCTGTAGTCTATTGTGCCTGGAAGAACAAAAGACGACTTCTAATGCCTAATACAAAAAGTTCCTTAATTTTAATTGTTTCCCCCATATTCGTGGGATTTACTGGTGAAAATAGAAGCATCTACAGAACCAACTTTTATTTATATTAATATCATGCTGTCAGCATGTAGTCTGAAATAATTAAGGTGAATACACTCTCCTCTTCAAGCACTCAGCACTTGCATTCATTCCAGGCTTCTTTGCCTAACAAGCCTGATAAGATAATCCCTCAATATGTTATGCTTCCATTTCCTTTGAATTTATTCAACAGTGCCTTTAGTGAGCTTCATTAGTGATTATATTAATATAATAAGCAACCCAGTTCAACAAAAGATGTTAAACAAGTTAATAAAAATGCTGAAGAATAATAAATTTAAACTTTATAGATGGTATTTTGTTTAATAAGTTAGATATCTGAAATGTTGTAAAGCTTGACCTTAAAAGTTAGCCAGCCCCCCTCCTCTCTGACTCTTTCTTTATATAAAAAAGCAGCCTCTGTCTCAGTTTTTTTTTTTTATACAGGCTTATGGATTCAATGTATTTGTTTTGTATTTAAATGTTTTAAGAGATTATAATGTGTTTAGGCCTTAGAATATTTCATATTAAATTCAGATTTAGTTTCAAACAGCTTTATTCTTTAAAAGAAAAACTTATTCTAATTAAAATTAAATAGAATAAAAAGATTGTATTTAAAATTTTTTTTCAAATTATTATTTTTATATAGAAGAACTCATTGCTTAGTTTCATTTAAGCTTCCAGATGACACTTTGAAGCTATCCCATCTTCACGTGTCACACAGAACTGGAAGGGTCTTCTAGAGGTTATTTAGTCCAGTCTCCTGCACTTCTGGCAGGACAGAGTACAATAGACCATCCCTGACAGGTGTTTGTCTAACCTATTTTTAAAAATCTCCAAAGATAAGGATTCTACAGCCTCTCCAGGCAATTTATGCCAGTGTTTAACTACCCTGTCAGTTAGAAAGCTTTCCCTAATGTCCCAGCCTAAACCTCCCTTGCTGCAATTTAAGCTCATTGCCTCTTGTCCTCCCTCAGAGGTTAAGGAAAACAAATTTCCTTTCTCCTTATTGTGTGAGACTTTACATCTTTGAAAACTGTTGTGTCCCCTCTCAGTCTTTTCTTCTCCAGATGTGGCCTCAAAGAGCTATGTGACATACTTCACAAGACTTCTTCAGTGTCTAAAAGCTTAATTGTAGATAGTTTATATACCAGTTCAAGCACAGTCTAGACAAACTGATCTCACTCCACATAATTCTGTTGTCTGTCTTCTGGTGGGAGAGCATGGATGCACAGAGAGCATGGAGGTAGGGGTAATTATCCATCATTCTGCCCCACTCTTCCACACAGAAAAGACTGATGACAGACACAGCTGTATTAGGATGGGGAGCTCATCAACATAGGGTGCATGGGCCCCTTAAGAATTCCAGTTGGATATAAACTTCCTGGAGCTGCACACTGTATGCAAAACCTATGAACAGTTCCTAACATTTATTTGGACATTGCATATCTAAATAATGCTGGACAACATAAAAACAGGGTAGTGGGGGGGGGTACATGTGCTCAGCACAGAGAAATCCAAAAACAAAGAAAATACCCTGACTGCATCTAAGTAAACATTGCCTGCTCTACCCATGCCTGGTCAGTAACAAACTTAACTTATCTTTGCTAAGGATGTTGCTGGATTCTTCCTCAGGCCCCTCTGGCCTCCTCCTGATCCTTCCAGGAGCTCTGCTGCATCCAACAGGAACAGGCAATGCTGCTGTTACAATTCAAAAACCTGTGCTTTGTTCCTATTGGCTGTTCTGGGACTCACTGACCAGAGTGTTAACCCCTTCCTCCCCAAGGGTTACTACAGTTGGACACACACAGAGGGGTTGGACTACCTCCTCTTTCTAAAAACTCCAGGACCGTCAGCGCCTTGTCAGTGCATTTTGCAGCTATTTACGTCTTTCACCCTTTGATCAGTGACTTTGATCTTTGCCCGTCCTCTTGAAGTATGGTTTTTGCTGGGTCTTGTCAGAACCTTTCCTAAGGGTCCTTTAAAACCTATCCCAATTTGGGACCTAAAGCTAGTCCTATTGATATTTAACTCAACCTCATGTTCCTTTGCCTAAGGTTTCCTTTTTTGGTGTGTTTACCTCAGCCAGAAGAGGCGAGCTGAAGGCCTTTATGACTTATCTTCTTGATGCCGTTTTCCATAAGGACCATGTTTCCCTGAGCTTATAGCTAAAATTGATCTCCAAAGTAATTTCAGAATTTCATTTGAAACCGATCATCCACTTAACTATCTTCCATTCAAAGCTGCACACCAGAAAAAAAGCACAAAAAACTTTATACTCTTTAGATGTCTCTCAAGCCTGAGCATTCTGTGTGCAGAAGACAAAACATTTCATGAACTCTTTTTATTTTTATTTTTGGTCTCCTTTGCAGAACATATGAAAGGCAAGTAATCTAACAGACTTCCCAAATAGATTTTGGCTGTATCCTGCTATCTTATGATTTAACAGTGCACCTTCCCTCAAGTAGTGTGAGGGCTCACTTGACCACAGTCCAGGCTGCATTCATAGCTTTGCTTCAAGATAACTCTCCTTTGAAGAGATGTAGAGTAGTGCTTCACAGCCAGGGATGCCCGTACCCAGAGATCTGCCAGGAGCTGCATCAACTCATTTAGGTATTTGCCTCGTTTTACAAGAGGCTACATAAAAAAAAAAATACTTTTATACTGCTATATATATGCTGAAATGTAAGAAAAATGTTTATATTCCAATTGATATATTTTATAATTATATGGTAACAAAGAGAAGCTGGGCGATTTTTTAGTAGTAGTGTTGCTGTAACATTTTTGAATTTTTTTTCTGATTTTGTAAGCAAGTAGTTTTTAAGAGAAGTTGAAACAGGGTAGGGGGGGTTCCTCAAGACAAATCAGACACCTGAAAAGGGGTATAGTAGTCTGGAAAGATTGAGAGCTGCTGATATAGAACGCAGTATGTGACTAAATTTCCATCTACTTTGCAAAATGTTATGCCCTGATACAAGCTTATACAGCAAATACATCCTTGGGAGTCCCGCAGTGGATGGTACAGCAGGGTTCCTTGTACCATCCTCCTCAGTTAATACTGCTTTGTGTCACCTCAGTTGGAGTACGCATAGGGATCATCACTTAAGAAGAAAGTTTAATTATCTTATACAGTAACTGAAATTCTTCAAGACATGTGATCCCTATCTGTGTTCTTCTACTTGCCCTTTTCTGCAACACCCTCACTATAGAGTCTTGTCCTGTGTGGTTTGTGGTAGAAAGGCAACTGGGGAGGTGGGAAACATTTCTTAGGCATTCCAGTCAGAATCCAAAGAAAAGAGATGCACAGGTGCAGACCAACAGAAATAGCCAGAAAAAAACAAAAACAAACAAACAAACAAAAAACCTTCTGTTTTCAGGCATGTGGAATGCATGCACACCCCTGGAATAAAGTACAGGAATCATACATCTTAACAACCTCCAGTTACTGTACAGGTAAAAACCTTTCTTTTGTGAAGATTACATAGTTACCATTTGTAAAATGTTATACAAATCCTAAAATTCCACTGAAAATGTACTAAACCTTTCAGTGTTTGAAGCACTATTGGCTCTATGACTTTGCGTATTTGGACAGCTTTCCCATAAAAATTGTGAAAAGCACTTGCTGGATGCCGGTGAAGAAGGCAGGCACTACACTTCTCTGGCAGGAGACCAGGTGAGATCTAAAGCTTATACCTACACACATTTCATGTAAAATGTGCCATTTCAGTTTTCTCCATATACCTAAGTAGTAGTAGCGTGCTCAGCCATATTCGCATATTTCAATTTGGAGTGTATAATAAAGAGATATCTCAACGCTCCTCAAAATTTAGATCAGTCATGCGCATAAGGGAATGGTTACTGGTGTGCTTTGGATGACTGATGAAAAGGAGAGAACCAGGTAGATCTAGTAGATACACTCAAAAAAGAAAGGGGAGAAACTGAGACAAGAGTGCTAAAGATTGAAAGGAAGAAAAATGTAATGTAAAAGGGGGAAATAACTGGCAAGAAGAAGGATGTGGGTAATAAAGAGAAATACTCAAAATCCAAAAGAATGGAGGAGCAAAAGGATTTGAAAAATATTAAGTTTTAAGGGGGAGATTATAGTTTTAATCTCATCCAACAAGTAAGTCAAAAACAAATCCTTTCCTCTGCAGTTGAGAAATATCTTTTTTGAAAGAGCTTATGGGTTAGTGACTGGGGCCTCTGTATCTAAAATACCAAGCTGTACCCCTGCAGATGAAAAGCTCTTTACCATGTGATCCTGAAAATTTTTAAATCCTATATAGAAAAGAAAATACTAGAAGAAAAAAAATCAATTAAGGTCTTGATGACAGACAAAGCATTATACTGTATTAATACATTTGTGTCTCCTTGAATTTGCAGTTTGTCATTAGCAAAGTTTGTTCCAGGTGAAATATGACACCCTTGTTCCAATTGAAGTGAATTTTCAAAGGGGTAAAAAAAAGCAGGCAAAATATAAAGCAAAAAAGAGCTGTCAGACAGGAGGCGGCAGAGGAAATAATTGGCAATACCCTTTAGTCTGTAAAAATTACCTGCAGACTGCCCTAGATTTTAAACTCTGGATAACACTGTGCATTTTTAGGTGTCTAAATCTGTTTTCCATTTTCCATCTATGTCAAGGGAATTGATTTACTGAGAGTTGTAAAACTAATCACATCACTTTGTATAGCACCAGGGCTTTTTTTCTGATGGTACTCACTGGTACTGAGCAGTGGCATTTTTTTTTTTCCATCTATGGGCTGGGGCGAGTAGGGGAAAGGAGTGTGCTGTTCCTGTTGCAGGCCAGGGTCAGCTGGGAAAAGGAGTGAGTCTCTTTTCTCTTGTTGATCCTGCTCCCCAGAAGCGTGATGTTCCTGTCCTCTGCCAGCCTTGCTGCCCAGCTGGGGGGGGGGGCAGGGTAAAGGAGCTCACACTTTGAATAGCGGTTTTCAGATTTATGGTTGGGACCCAGTACTGGGTCACAGACCCTCAGATACTGGGTCATGGCACCCCCTGCTGCTGCTGCTGCCAAAAGACTGCAATGCAGTGATGAAAGATGTAATTGTTGGGTCGTGGGCATAAATGATTTTTTTTTTTTAACTGGGTCCTCAGGAAAAAAGTTGGAAAACCACGGCTTTAGAATCTCCTGCCCTCTAGCATGATTTGATGCTGCATGGTGGGAGAACAGTGGCCGGCCTGGAAATTTAAAACCAACATAGCTCTGACCCAAGCAGCAGCAGTGAGGTAAGTGTGTGCTGCCCAGAACTGCAGGAGGCTGCCAGGGTTGGGGGAAGCTGCAGGTGGGCAGGCAGCCGGGGTTGAGGTTGGGGCTGGGGAATCTGCGGTTGAGCATCCAGGGTTGGAGCCAGGGCTCACCAGTGCGAGGGGGTGGGGGTGGAGTGGAAGCCAAGAGCAGCCTGCCAAGGGCTGGCACCAGGGGGAAGCTACTGGCACCTGGGCTAACTAGGCTAGAGGGAAGCCATAGGTGTTTGGGTCCAGGGCTGGAGCTCACTAGGGCCAGAGGGAAACTGGGGGAGGGAGCTAGGCAGGGGGAAGGGGCTCAAGCTCAGGGCTGGGGAGACTTTGCTGGGGTGCTTGGGACCTAGGTGGGGGAAGGGGTTGGGCTGGAGTGGACAGAGTACCAGCATTTTTTTTAATACAAAAAATGCACAGTATAGCACTGATGTTCTTCAAGAGAACAGGTACATAAACCTATATTGCATCATGTGCTTGGTGGTCAATCAGTCATTAACTCACAAGAAAGTATATAAGAGGATGTTGTTAATCTCCTGATAGTAATTCTGATGTGCTCTGCTTTTGCACGTTGAGATTTTGTTGTCGTTGTTGGAAAATACAGATTCTGTGAAAAGGAAGTTTACAGCTATCAGGGTGGACTGATCTAAATCATTGACTTGGCTCAATAAGGAGGTCACCTTAATTCACCTTAATTTAAATTACGTATTTTAATCCTGTTTTACATTTGTACATTTTAGTTTATTTCCCTAAAGAAAGGTTGGGTTTTATTGGTTGCTAACAATTCAAATATGCTGATTTGCAACTAAATAAAGCCCCCCCCCCCCGCCTTTATTTACTAAATTTGAAACTTTTTTGCTTTTCCGGAAATACTGTGTATATGCACATTTATTTAAGCTTAACATACTTTTTCAAGATTCTTGATTTTTACATTTTTATTATGTTAGAAAATGGTGAATTTTACATTTCTTGTTTACTAGAGGACTAATTTTACTCATGAGTTAAGTCAAGTTGCATTTGGATGTAAATTGGAATTCAATTAAAATTCACAAATATAGCACTTTAAAATTGTTTATAAATTAAATAAAGCTATCTTAAATGTGTTGATTACATAAGGAAAAAAAACCAAGTCTGCCAAAACATGTTGTGCATAAAACTAAATGATTTTTTTAAACAAAGGAAAGTTTGTCTATAGCTAATTAATAGAACTGATCTTTTTCAGGTCCCCATGTCCTTCAAGATTTATGAGTTAGTGCAGGGGTCTCAAACTCAAATCACCATGAGGGCCGCATGAGGACTAGCTGAGGGCCGCATGAGGACTAGTACATTAGCCCAAGGGCCGCACCATTAAAACCTTTTCATACAATCATATTGCAAATATCAGTAATAATAGTGTTGTTGCGGGCCGCAGGAAGCAGTTTGAGGGGCTGCATGCAGCCTATGGGCCACATGTTTGAGACCCCTGAGTTAGTGGACCTCAACCTGTTAGTCTAGTTTTTAATAATAGACTGGAAGAGGAAAATAAGCTTTTCTGCTTTGTCAAATCCCTGGGGTTTTTTTGTTGTTGTTTTTTTTTAACTGAATGAATTAGCCATTGAGTTGGTATAGTGTAATAAACTGAAACGAAGGAATATTCTCTCTACGGGTGGAAGAGGCTACTGCTGTCAAAAGCAGGTGGATTACTGTGAAGAAATTCAGGCTGCATAGTGACTTCCCCCAGTTCAATGGTATGACTTTATTTAAAATTTCAGCAGCAAAAATGCAGCGGCAGTATATTTTTGAAAATTTAATTTAAATGAGCTTAATAAATGATAGTAAGTTAGAACTGTCTGTGGGTTGTCATAAGTTCAAACTTTTTATTTTAAATATGATTTTTTAAGTATTTAAAGCAAATCCCCAAATTTTATTTTTTTAAATAATTGATTTTTTTTATACACCCTGCATAATATGCTTTGTGGTCATAGATAGCTTTATTTATTTTATTTCTGTTGTAGAATTGAAATGTGGTTAGTCAGAAATATTCTGGTGGTACTAGTCACTGTAGTGGTTTCAGTTACTGCTCTCAGTCAGAGAAGAAAACTATTTTTCTTGACTCCTGAATTACAGAGGGTATTGGAGTTATTTTCTTTTTTATTTTCTTTTGTGGAAAAATTGTATAGATTTTAATAAGGATGAAAGACAATGCAATAAATTACTCAAATTACTTACTACATTGAATAAAGAATTACCAGGATGCATTTTTTCCTATAGAATTTGTAGTCTAGCCTATAGGAGGTAAGAGAGAATTATGTCCCTGCTATTGAATTCTATCTAAGCTTTAAGGAAGGTTATTCTTTTATTCCACAGGGCTTTTCCCTAAGTCCCTCCCACTGGATTCCCTCTACTTTGCTTAAGTTCAGGCTTGATGTAGGTATGGTTATGAGTTACCTTCCTAGACACATTCTTACAGATATAATTTTATGAACTGGCTTTTCATTCATTATTATGCTTGCCTCTGTGTGAATTTGCATTGTGGCCTATTATCAGCTTTCAGACTGATGACTCATTCATTTGCTTCAGTGGATTGTTACGGGTAATTCAGTCTTTACCTTACCTAAGCTTTATTATGACACTAATAAGAAATGTTTACAACATTCAAAGTGGATCTAGTAATCCCACAAAGAGATTTCCCTTGCTTTAAAAACTGTTATGGGAACAGAATAAAATATATAGACTTTTAGTCTGCTTTAATCTCTTCTGCTGTACATACTAGACTGAGCTTCAGTGTATGAGTTTAAGGGGCAGATAGATGTTCTGTCACTTGCTCTATGTATGGGGAAGGGTGCCAGTGTGTGTGAAAGTGGAGTGGAGAGCTCACAAGAAGATTGCCCTAGGGAATTTGCAGAGACTTCTTGGTTTAGTATCAAACCACGGTTGTGAGAGGATGAAACAAAGGAACTGCTTCTCTTTGTGACACTTCCAGTAAATGCTGATGTCCATTTTCTGTACATCATCTGTCCTCATTAAAAGTAATGGGTAAAATGACAAGGTGTGGGAGGAGAGTTCATGGTTATAAAGCTGTTTGTGGAGGTGTGCTGGTGGCAGGCAAGGAGGATAAGATTAAGAAGTACCAGAGAGGGTTTTGCTCCCTGCATATCTTGCTGGGGTTTAGTTGCTTTCCCTGTGACTTCTGGGACTTTGTAGGATTTTCAGTCTGTCACCTGCCCTTGCACCAAGTCAAAATCCCTCCATCCTCAAGTGAGAAGCTGTTTGCTTCACTTCCTCAGCACATCTCCTAGTGCTGTGACTGCACTCTCTCTCAAACCGCTTACATATTCTGGAGCTGTGCTAGCCCAAAGTAACCCTTCCCTTCAGTAAAAATGAGATTCCCAGTGGCTTGTGTTGCCACAACCCTCCACAGCAAAGCCCTTCTTCATCTTGAATGGAAGCTGGTGAAATTCAGATCTGAATCTATTCCCATATCCACTGTAGATTTAAAAGGGAATACTTTATATTGTAATCCTATGAGCCAAAATAAAAATTATACTTTTTGAAGTCTAACATTTGTATGTTTTATTTTTCTATCAACTTTTCTCTCACTCTGTGACTTATGAGTCAGGCTTTTGGTTAGGATTTGTAATGATGAAGTATTCAGGTTATTGTTATGTATGATATTCTGCTGAAAAAGTTTTGTTGACCTATGGTGCCTGACATAGAAGCTGAGTGTGAACTAATTCTGTTTAACAGCTTGTGCATACTGTATGTGGGAGTGTAAAGAAAGAAATTGTCACTATTGAATTTCAAGCACCATCAGTGTAGGAAAAATTAATAGAATATTTGGAAAGGAAAAAATAGAAAGTGCACAAATTGAAGATGAGGCACAAAGTTCAAGTTTCTCTGCAAATGAATGAGAAATATCCATTTTTTCTTTGGAAAACTGGGAATCCTGTGGCACTTTTAAAAACTAACATTTATTTATCACATGAGCTTTCATGGGTAAAATCCCACATGTATCTGAAGTAGGATTTTACCCATGAAAACTCATATGGTGAATATTTTTGTTAGTCTTTAAAAGTCTCATGGGACTCTGTTTGTTCTGCTAAACTGTACTAACACAGCTGCCCCTCTGGAATTTGGAAAACTGAGATATAATAATTTGTACATAGAGAATAGTAGTGTTGTACTGTGTTGCAAGTTGATAGGGCTAGTTGTATTAAAAAAATCCAGCATGTTTAATCTTACCTACGAGAACTGAAATTTGATTCTACTGGTTCCATACAATGAATAAAATAGTCTGAAAAAACAGATACAAGAAATGCTGTCTGTCTGATTCTACTCGTTCTCTTGCAGTGGAAATATATTTTAAAATATTAGTTATAAACAACGTAACTGAAAAGCAAAATACAGTCCTGTTGTCTGAATGAACGTTTCTCATGCAGTGACTCTTCCATTTTAAAGTCTGCTTAAAGAAAAATCTTTGGAAAGGCAAAGTTGTGAAAAATGTCTTTGAGGACAGCAAGCTGCTTAACAAATAGACTAAATCTTCTAGTTATCATTGTAAAGGAAGATGATTTTGCATCTTTTTACTTAATAAAATCATGCATGGATAAACTATGTTAAGTAAAGTTTTTACAAATACTGCCTAAACTCTTGAATTTTTTATGCAAAAGACTGCTTCCTGTGGATATGTTTTGGCTGGAACTTAATCAAAGGATCAAAATAATTCATGTTAGTTGAAAGGTTTCCTGGAGGTTGACTTTAACTTACTAAATACATACAGAAACTATTGAAGAGCAAGCATAGAACTGAAACATGAAAAAGTACATTGACCCTTGTGCATGAGGGGAACTCCCTATAAAAAGTATCTATATTGTTTATTTCAAATCTCTTCTCTCCTTGCAATTTACCTCTGCTGTGTTTGTTCCAAAACACTCAACTGGGGGTGTGGATGAGATGAGACTGCTGTTTATTACATCAAAAGCAATTGATTTGTTACCATTTGTTACTCATACACCTTTCCCCACTTTGGTGTGTGCTTGTTTTCGTTTTTGTTGTTTCCTTTGTTTTTGCCCCCCACCCCCATCTTTCACACCATGTACTGAGGTTATAAACTTTTTGAAGCAGAGACTTTTGGCAATGTTTTTAAAGCTATTTAGGCGCCTTACATATTCAGATAATAGAGATGTTCAGAACTCCCTTTGATTGCCATGGGAGTCAGGTGTCTAGCTGCTCTTGAAAATTGTGGTAGGTATCTAACTACATTATTAGGCACCTAGAATTTGTTCTTGTGTGTTTGTACAGCATATAGCATAATGGTGCCTGATTGGGTAATAACTTTAATAATAATACCCTTGGACCCAAGCTGCAACAGGCTTGTCTAAGCTTATTTAGCTGAGGAACAATGAATCTTAAATATCTTGGTCAGTATTTTCAAATTTGGTGCCTAAAGACTGGCACCCAAATTCAAATACATGGCCCAATTTCCAGGGGCATTTAGCATCTGTGGCTTTTTAACTTTAGGAATCTAGTTTTGGGTGTAGTTTTAGGCTTCTATTCTGTTGCCTAGTGATGAAAAATTCTTAAACAATTCTGTGCTAACAGGAACTTGTTTCTTTTCCAGACATAATGTAAAATGTAAAGATATCTGTATTGTGATTAGCTGTAAAATTCAAAAGATTATGATATATTTCTTCTGGGAAAGAATTTCAGTTTGTGCCCCATAGGTTTACACATTGATGGGGATCCATGAATGGATCTCCCTGACAGTGCAGAATGGGATTACCAGTTAGTTCCATACACTGTACCTACTGTGACCCCAATCATTTGGACTTCTGGAGGGCAAAAGAATCAAGGGCGGGTAGTTTGCATTATTTCTTGAACATCATCTGACTGAATTAAACTTCCCGCAGAATGTCATCCATGTAGGCGATTCCAGGGGCAGCTACGTTCAATGAAAGTCCTGACATGGCTGAGCTGTGCTGTAAGGTAGGGAGAGAAAAAAATCACAGAAAATCATAAGATTCATAATGCCTCCAGCAAATCACCAAGCTCCTTATAGCATTCAGGAGACAAAACCTGACAGATTAATTCAAAGGAAACTCCGTGAGCTTTTATCCTTCTTGAGTTCCTCTTTTCCCTTCTGTGGTGGATTTTCCTGTAGGAGGGCATGAATGTTCTAACTTCTACAGCAGTGTTAAAAACAAGTGGGAGTAAAATAGAAAACTTGAAAATGGAAGTGAATATTTGGACATAGTTCTTTTAAATATTTTGTGTAATTTAAGTATTTTTAAAAAGGACAAAATGGAGTTTTGGATTTTCAGAAGTGCTATGTAAGGTAATGGCTCAACTCAGCTCCCATTGAAATCAATGGCAGTTTTAGAACAGCCTTCAGTGGGAGCAGGTATAGGCCAGTTCTGCTCTTCAGGAAGCCTAATGTTGATTTGGACACAACAAATAAAAATGAAATCTGTTATCTTTTAGGCCTTAATAGCCATTTTGTTGCAAAAGTCTTATAAAGAATGATTTTCAAACCACAAGTATGACAATATATTTTTTTAAAAGAAGCCTTAAATTAGGCACTTAAATTCATATTTATTAGGCATCAAAATAGGGGTTTGGTGCTCAGCACTTCTGAAGACCAAGTCACTTTTATTTCGTTGCTTAAATATGGATTTGATTGTTCAACTTTTGGCTTCTGTTTTTGAAGAAAGTAACCATAGTTACCTATTAATGATTCTTATCCAAATAGTCATTATCATTTTAAAAATAATACCTTTCTTTGAACCATTTTCTGATGCTTTCTGATATCTGTTTGATGGGTTGTTTGTTTGACCAAGTCCAGATGCCCTACCTCAATTTTTAGGTAAAACTTCCAGTGACATAAATTGAGTTTAGATGTTTGTCCTGAGTGTTTTGGTTTGTATTTTAAAGCCCATTTCACTTGTTTAGTTTGAATAGTAATGGTATGAGTAGTAAAGTCTTAATATTCTTTGTTGTAATA
The DNA here is from genome assembly GCA_007922195.1 of Podocnemis expansa. Classification (NCBI taxonomy): domain Eukaryota; kingdom Metazoa; phylum Chordata; order Testudines; family Podocnemididae; genus Podocnemis; species Podocnemis expansa. Next base: position 5,254,110 of record ML681964.1, on the reverse strand, counting down.
ATTTTTCAGGGAGCAGTGTTGTTGTGGTAACCAGTTTAATTCAATGTCTTATTTACCTTATATTTAGCAAAGAATGTGTTTTAAAAATAGAATGCATTTTCCTGCACTTTGTATCCAAGACAGCCGTAATGGAAACTGCTGCCAACAATAGAATTCATTAACCAACCTTGACTAAATGAGGTAAAATATCTGGGACTGAATTCTGACCATGGGTGCATGAATGGACAGCAGCTGAGAGCTGACCATGTTGTTCCTCTGCATTCATAGAGCAATATAGAGCATTTGGCCACTTGTATCCTACTTAACAACTTAAAAAAGAATTTAAATGAGGCTTAAATAGTGACCAGACCTTCTGTAGCAGAGAGGTGAGTTTCACTTCATGCCAAGCATCTGGTTGGCGTGCTACTTTTCTTTTAAATATTTTTCCCTAAAATTATCAATTATGTCATCCATGTGTATTTTTAAGCAAATTTGGAGTAGGTAATTATACTATCCAGAAGACAAATAGGTTTTAATTTAACTGCCCTTTTTTCTTATTGCATTCTGGGAATTTTTCTGTTGTCACACAGGCAATCATAAAGTGCTAAGAATGCAAAGCTATTATTTGCAGTATTGAGTAAATTAGATTGATTTTAAGACCTATTCTGTGTTTTCAAAATTCTAAAATGTGTCAACATATGTGTACAGAAAAAGGCCTAAAAGGAAATTTTCAGTCACAAAGGGAAGTTGGTTGTCTCACTGAAAATCTCTCTCTTGGTCCTTGAATACTGACAAAGAATGTGTAGCACAGTTCAGGAGATGAGGTGAAAGGGTTGAACAAGTGTAATGGTGCTGTATCCACCTATAGCTGATGTTGAAGCTATGCTTATAGGCTGCAAATCTTCCAAAATTCTTTGTGATATTCATTATAATAGTAAGAAAGAACAGCTTATATCCAGTCCACCTGAGACACCGAATCCTTGCTGGCCTTTTGTGTGGGGAAACCTCCACTGTTTTGTACTCTTTTTGGGTTATATAAAGAACAGCTTCTGTAAATTCAAGCCAAGTTCATCTTCAAGGCTAGGGTCTCCGCCATCTGCCTCTTATACTTCTCTCTCCTCACTGTCCAGGTTGGATTGGGTCAAGTCTTCAGACATCCAGTTTCTGAACTCATGCCAAATCCAACTCCACAGATGAATCCATGCTAAACTGGGGCTCTGTGTTCACATGGATGTTAGGTATGCAACCCATTTCATTATAAAACAGACGTGTTGTTTTAGGCATCACCTGATTTCTTATCTTTGTCCTTCCAGTAGCAAATCTGGAGCTCCTTAGTTGTTTCCCTGCACTACTGTCCTGTCCACTCAATCCTGAGATTGGCCAGCAGAAGCTTGATCTTCATGTTTGTAGTGTTAAAGCTGTGAGTGTTCTTACTTTGGCTCTTAGTGTGTTCATATAGCTTTGTGCCTGCATACTGATCATGAACTTCTTAGGGCTCTTTGTTCTACTGTAGGAAACAACAGAGATGAGTGAAGCTGGAGGAACTTCAGATGGGTAGGACTGAAGATGCTAAGCACAGAGAGATGAAATAGACCACTTCCAGTCAAGGGTTGGAACATGATTAGCACAGATGACAAATTTGTACCCAGGAATGGATGACCACCCAGTTTCTAGGAAAGGATTGGGGGTTAATGATACCTTATTTGTTGTGAGTGCTCGTGGCTGAACATTTTCATGGCATTGACTGCCTGGCAGCAACATGTATTAAAAAACTACCTCTTAGTCTGCTTCTTAGCTCAAGTCACGAAGGCAGCCTGGCCATGTGGCACTGATAGAGGTGTGGGGATGTGTAGGCACATAGTGTGTTAAGTGTGGAAACTGAGAATGAGATAAGCATGAAGTGAAAACAAGGCCAAAGGGAGGAGTTGGGTAGGATATTTAGAGAGGCAAATAGATTCATCTGTCGGATGACTTTAATGGGGTAGGATGAATATGTGAGAGACAGAATTTGTCCCACTGTGTATGACTTTACTATAACAGAAGAAAAATTAAAAATAAAGCCCCATTGCTACGTATATTGGCCAAACCGGATTGTCCCTACGCAAAAGAATAAATTTCAGGGGCATAGCCATGTTAGTCTGTATACAGCAAAAACAATGAGAGTCCTGTGGCTCCTTAAAGACTAACAAATTTCTTCCAGCATAAGCTTTCATGGCTGCAGCCCACTTTGTCAGATGCAGTTCAATCTCCCTGGACACAAAGTAGCAGACTTGAAAGTTGGCATACTCTAACAAAAAAACAAAAAACCACCAAACCACAAACCTTCAAAAGCAGATTTCAGCATGAAACTGCAGAACTGGAAGTCATATGCAAACTTGACACAATCAGAGTGGGTCTGAATAGGGACTTGGAATGGTTATCTCAGTACAAAAAGTAATTGTCCCTGTTCACACATTCTCTCCTTTCTAATCACTCTTGTGAATGGAGCTCATCTACACTAACTGAGTTGACTTTTATGCTTGCCCTCCCCATTGTAATGTTTCTCATCCTTGTGTGTGCATGTGGGTGAATCTATATATATATCTCCTAACTGTAGTTTCCACTTCATGTGTCTGATGAAGTGGGTTGCAGTTCATGAAGCTTATGCCTGAAGAAATTTGCTAGTTTTTAAGGTGCCACAGGACTCTGTGTTTTACCTTTTTTTTTTCTTTCCGTTTGCGCACTGTGCTGTCAATCAGATTTCATTGGCCAGTATTTTTCCCTCTAATTGTTCCCAATAGTTTATTCTATTTCCTATGTGCTTGGTCCCATACTACCCCAGACTGAGGAGTCTGAAGTACTGTGAAAGATGGATACACTCTTCAGTTTATTATTGTGACTTAAGTGATTTCTGCCTGAGCTGCTTTAACTGTGGACTCTCTCCATCATGTGTCTCATGTATTTGACCAGTCTTGCTCCTCAGAACTTTTTGTTCTCTACACAGCTTCTGCCTGTGAATCAGCCAACTACACAAAGTAAAGACAATTATATATAAGCCTCCATTTGGATAACACAAATGGCTGATGTGTTCTTGTCCTAGAACAAGGATTTTATTGAACTGAGTTTCCAAGAAGTCACATCTGAACTCTTGCATTGCTAGTCAAGACAACTGTATGCTCCCAATAAGATTGACTTCGTTGGTTATTCTCATCTCAGATAAAACCACTGTGATGTTTTCTTTTCTGTCTTTATCTTTTCTTTCTTTGGGATCTTTGGAACTGACTGTGCTGGACAATTTCTGTTTCACCTATCTCTGAAACCTCTTTTTTTTAAATTCCTGGACGTCAAGATATTTATGTTTGTTTGAGGCTGGTTTTATTTTCACTGACAAATACCAGCTTTTTTCTTCAGATCAACAGGTCACAACTGTTGTCAAATTCCTTCACCTTTAGCCTACCAAACATTTTAAGGACTACCCCTGAAAAACCTGTTGAATTATAATCAGGCTAGATATTTTTGTTGTATAAGAACAGAAGAACAACAAAAAATGTGATATTGTGGAGTAACATAAAACTATATCGAGTTAAGGACAGACTTATTTTAATGACAGCCAGTAGCCACTAAATTTAACAATCATTTCAATATGTTTCTCCTTGAAGAAACTTAAGATTACCTTTTAACATTCCAAGTGTGTTAGCACATGGGAGGATTATGATTTTACAAAGTTATGTTGTACATGGTGTTACAGACAGGTTGTCTCCAATGCTAGTGTATCCCACAGCAAACAACGGCTATTGCATAACACTGCTATTGCCCACTTAAATCTTATTTTATCACTTATGGTTTGGGGAAAAAAGAACTGTTTGAGAATAGACCACTACTTCTACACCATAAAATCAACTTGCTTTGGTAAAATACCAAAATGAAGCTTAAACTTGCCCTCTAACTTCTTTGTGTTAAACTACTCTCTCTCTCACTTAAAAAAAAAAAATCTAGATCCTATTGGAATGGCTGTCCATATTAGAGTAGTATGTCTAACTCCTAGTATAAATCACTTAAATTTACAATTGGAGGAGGGTTTAGATATAATGAGGATTCTCCAGTGTATTTTAAGCTCCTTTGCATTGTGTTTGGTGGCATCTCTGTTCCTGTTCTCTGTTTATGGCACACAGTGGTTTAGTCCTTCAAGGACTCAGATGCATTAATCTCAACCAGTACAACACAATAGAGGAGTAACTGGATAAAATTAAATGGGCTGTATTGATCAGACCAAATAATCCAATGCTCTCTCCTTGCCTTAAAATCTAGTAATCTCTGGAACACTCCAAGCACAATTTGATGTTAAAGCCATTTTATGTAACCACTGGTAGATTTTTCCTTCACTGAGGGATTCTCAGGTGAAATAGAGCAACAGCGCTACTTCTGCTTTATCTTTCTTCATGGTCACTAGTCTAGAAAGCATGGCTGGGGAACAGGGAACGTGGTCTGTGGTCCATTGATCTTCAGCTGCAGCATTCATGCCGTGGAGCCACTGGCAGCTGCAGTTTTATAGCAGCTTTCGGAGCTAGAATTGAGTGTGGGGGCATACTGTGAAATCTCTCTCCTCAGAGGTTTAAAGCTCCCATTTCTAGCCCTGCAAGGCTATCAGGCATTCAACTTTAAAGCCATGATCTATTTAGATACAGAAAAAAATTGCTGCTCGCCCAGGACCTAATTTCATCTGTCCACAGATAATTTTAGAGAAAGAGGAAAGAACAATTTCTTTAGCACATTGATTTTAAAGAAATAGCAGTTATTTGATGCTGCTCAGGAGATGGGAATGTTAGAATAATAAATCCACAGAAAATGATGTGATCAGAGATGTGGAAGAAATTGTTGATATTTCTTAATCCAAACTGTGCAACTATTGTATGTACGTGTGGGCATGCGTGATGTAAAGTGTACCATGTGACAGGGTATTGTGATGTCAGAGGTGACTCAACCAATTGCTGCCAAGGAGATTCTTGGGAGCAATTGGTTGTCACCTCTGACATCACAATGGACTAGGAATCCTGGCATGGCACAGATTTTTGTAGCTGCATACCTCATTGTAATTCATAAAGGCGAAATGGCTGAGGATTTAAAAATGGAACAGTAACAGCCAGTGAAACCCAGGGATGGTTCACTCTGGAGACACGGCTGCCCCTTTGGAACTTGTCAAAATTATAAAGCTCTCAACTATGCTTTCAGCTGTTTCCTGTATTTCACACTGACTTTTCACACAATTGCATGTGGCGCTCTGGGGGAAGAAACCATGAAAATCTGAATGTTTACATGAAGGATACAAACTACCAAAGAAAAGTTTCAGCTGACCCTAGAACTTTTGCAAAAAATGCTGTAATTAAAGAGCTGTTAATCAATTAAATAAATAAGTATTTTTTGATAAATTCCCCTTTGATTTTTCCCTGTCATTTTTGACGGGTTACAGCTTGTGTGTGTGTGCGGCGCACGCGCATGCACATGCTATCTTTTTGTTTTCTTAACTATGTTTACTCCTTAACTGTGGAGGAAGCTTCATAACAGTTGACACAGAAACATCAGCAGTTCTTATCTGCCCAACTGCACATGGCACAGTGTCAGCTAAGATTTACACTTAACACATTCTGTTGTCTTTTTGTCTTGGAAGGTCATTAGAATGTCATCTCAAAACTGCTGAATTGCTTATTGATCTCATTCTGTACATGTGGTTACTTTAATTATTTAAAATACACATCACTTTATTTTGCTTTCAAGAGCTTTAAAGACAAAAACATATTTTTAAAAACGGAAATTTGAGGGCTCTGATTATCTGGAACCAAGCCTGTAAGTTAATTTTAGGGATATCATTTGGATAGTTTAATTTCTTGCTTTTTTAATTTGCTGATTCTAGTCTGATATACCTTCTGATGCTTGGAAATCATCGCTGTATAGGTGAGATGCTCCTGGATGTAAGACTATGTTGCTACATGCTAATATACTGCTCTAAATTGCTGCTTCCTTTATATTTGTAGAATTGGCAACCCTTTCTCTATGTTTCATATTTCTTCAGATTAGCAAAGATCATATCCAAATGACTGCCAAGAGAATTTATTCATTTGTAGTATTCAGTTTATGGCCTGATCTTCTTTCTGGATGTAATCCATTTGTTGCTGTTTAGTTGTAGCATCTGGTATACTGGTTTCTTTCCTTCCATTGATTGTTATACACCTTGACTTTGTTTCTTTTCCTGTGCTTTACCCTTCTTCTAATTAACATCATGATTTAACTATGATATAGGACCAGATCAGAGGGGGGAAAGTGCAAAGCCACCTTTATGGCCTTCCTCTCCATCTAAAACCATGAGCCACTGGGCTGGTCCTGAAGTGCAGTGAGCCTAGGGGTAAGTCAAGTCTGCATGTGGGAGCAAGACTTCCAGCCTGAGTAGACAGGCTTGCACTAGCATGCTCCAAATAGCAAGGTGGATGTTGCAGCTCTGTGGGAGATAAGCCAAGCCACCCCATCTCAGACCTTTATAGTTGAGTGAGTCTAAGACCCCAGCTGCCATCTGAGCTGCAGCATCTATACAGGTATTTTTAGCATACTAGCTTGAGCCTGTCTGCTTGTGCTGAGAGACTCACTCCCAGCTGCAGAGAATAGTGCACCCTGTTCTATTAATCTGGATAGAATACATGTGCTAAAGAGGTTAACTTTGGAGAGTGACTGGGTTACATTAAGCCATGTTAAATAAAGTCTGTGGCTTGTTATACGAAGACCTCAGCCTGCTTAGTGCAACGGCAAACACACCATTAAATTTTTTTAACCTTTTATTAAAGACACAGACAAGAAGGAAAATATGGTTAAAACTTTTTAAAATATAAAGTTTTAAGTAAGTCATTTTAACAACATCTCTTGTTCTGTTTTCTTTTAGTTGTGCATAGATTTTAAAAGGAAAACATCCCCTATTTGATAGATGGTATCAAAAATGGTAACAGCTGTCATCCCAGGGAGTGTTTAGGGTTCAACTGGTGCAGGTAGAGATGTTGATCTCTCTCTCTCTCTCTCTGGTCCATTTTATAGTCAGGACATCTTTCAGAATCAGAATGATGAAGGCCCAGGGTCCCAGGAAACACAACCGGCAGCCATCATGGTGAAGCTCACTCTGGTAGCCTCTGATTGTTCTTCCTGGATGTTTTTCCTTTAGTTCTTCTATATTTTCTCCACAAAATCTTCTGCTTCCAAGGACCCAGAAAGGGATTAATGAGTGGAGTATCCAGGGGCGTCGCTGGCACCTGGCACACAGGGCTTATGCTGAGAGTCCCAGCACCAGTGCCCCGAGTCCTGGCGCAGCCCCTGCCTCTCCTGGCCCCGTCTCCAGCTGCAGATCTGGGGCTGGGCCACCCACGGCGGCAGCTGCCGCTGTTTGCCCTGTCCCTGGCTGGGGTTCTGGAGCCAGGCTGGTGGCAGCAGGGGCCTGAGGCTGGGTTGGGCCCGAGCACAGAATTGGGGCCAGGAGCATGGCCAAGGGGCAGGACCAGGGCCTATGCCCCGGATCCTTTCCTGGGGCAGTGACAGTCCTGGGAGTAGCCTGCCTGCTGACCCCCAACCATTATTATGATTGTCTGTTAGGCCTAATGTATAACATTGTGATTTTGGCTTACTTCTGGCTCTACACCACCTGGTTTTAAGAAGTGTAATTTCAACACAGTCCTTGAATCATATTAACTTGGCCTTTTTCTTAGCTCTTTCACTTACTTGTCTCCCTTCTGTACTGTTTTCACCAATTTTTGTTATTACAGGTTATTGTAACATCTTATGAACTTTAATATTCTCTTTAAAGGTGAACAAACAAGGAGTTCTGTGGCACTTTTAAAGACTAACAGATTTATCGCATGAGTTTTTGTAAGAGAAGTATTTTTATTTTATTTACTTTTTCTTTCTGATTTAACTTATATACATTTTATCTGGTTTGTCCTTCTTTCCATTTTGGATGATGTCAGAGGAATTTTTAGTGTGTGGTCTGTGTGATGACCTGGGATAGGATCATTCAAGAGAAGAAGCCTGCCCGGGTGAAATTTATCAATAATGTATTTGATGCATTCTTAAAAGATGTTTAAGGCAATGTCCCCTAATTTAACCATACATGGAACTGTACTATAGCCTGTTTACTGCCTAATAAGATCCTGCAGTATTTAGAAGGGGCTTAAGTGGGCCTGAACGTATAGGATGAAAGCAATAAGTGCCTTTAAAAATGAGCTAATGCTCTCTAGACAATCTGGTTCTCGTTTTTCTTCAGAGCTGTTGGTTTGGGACAATGCCTTTTTCACCATATGTTTCAGAAAAAGAATTACATATTTATGTGAACAAGAACAGCATCTGCATTTACTAGGTAGGATAAAATTCAAGGACTGTCAATGCTGTGCATACACAGATGACCGTCTGAGATCACGCACAATTTTTCATGCTGTGGTTCTGCAGAAATATGTGGATTATGGGAGGACGTCTGCAATTTTTAAAGCACCCACCACTGACGGCTGTAAAAATCAGGATATTGACATTTCTCTATTTCAGTTAGGTGTTTATGTTCCCATGTCATGTGGGTGGAGAATTAGCTAAGCAAATGTGGAGCTGACCTTTTGCGTCTAAAGTGTTTATTAGATCCTTCTGCTCAGAATGAAACCTGCTTCAGTGCCTTGCTCTGGCAAATGCTTCCAGCTCAGAAACAGTCTTCAGAGTGGTGCTTGGTTTGGGTTCATCTAGACTAGAAAAAAATTTGTTTCAGGAGTAGGTGATTTTTCTAGTGTAGACAGATCTGAAATGTGTGTCATTTTTCTAATGTAGATGGACCTAAGAATGATTCAGCTGCTGCTGAAAATGATTTAATTGCTGGAACAAAATTGTCTTCCACGTTGTCACATAAAATGTGATTAAGACCTCACAGAACATAGTTTTGAGTTCTGCAGCAGTACTGAAACTGCTTTTGTCCCATCTGCACTCTAGCAATTGAACTGTCTTCCAAAGCAATTGAGATGGGAACAGAAAACTTGCAGATAAACACTATTAATAATGGCTCATTTCTCTTTATCACCTGACAGAACCCTATTGATGTGACTGAAATTTATTTATTTATTTATTTATTTGCTTGTGGGGGATCTGAGAGAGATGATTAAACTATTATGGTCCACCTAAACTATAAAAAAAGGGATGCATGAAGTAATCATGAAAAAGATAGGCAGCACTGACTCGTTTACAAAGTGAGGATGCTGGCAGCAAAACAGTTAAATAAAGCTCTCTTTGTCAGGACTCAAAGATGCCTAACGACATCTCTGGAAAGGTGTTTTGATTTGGTTGAATTTTTTGAGGTATTTTTTTAATGGTTCTGCTTCTATGAAAATCAATTCTCATTCTGACCCATGTGTTTTCCACAAAACACTTCCAAGATGAGAGGCAACATACAAAGCATAGAAGAAGAAAATTGCTTTCCAACAATTATTTACCAGCTCAGAGTTATAAATATTAATATTTGGCTTCAGGAGGAAAAAGGGGAAAAGTCAAATATATTTTTAACATGAACCCATCCCATCAGTCTAAAAGTGCTGATTCATTTGCCTGCATGGTATAATTAAATAAGCTGTTAATTTGTTCAGGAGCAATACATTCAGTGATCTCACAATCAGAAAGTAATTATACCTTAGAATGCTCATGCAGGCTCTCCTTAACTATTCTATTACTCCATAGTAGTTGAGAGAGTATGAATACCCTAAAATCTATTAACTGTTTCCTAGAGCAGACACCCCTGCACTTAAAAATGTTTTTGGACTGGTGGTGGTGTTAAAAAAGATGTTTGTAATGGAAGTCTTGAGGAGCTGAGAATGTCCACTGACATTTCAAGTCATGTATTAAAAGACTATTATGGTGTGGGTAGACTGGGTATTTTATTAGATAATGAATCTGTTATATAATTGAAGTTCAGGCTCTCACTGATTAATCATGGCATTTTTATTATTCATTGAAACTGCGATCTCTCCTGAACTTTTTCTCTCCCACCTCATTTGCTGTTAGCTTTTATTCATGTTTTTCTTCCTGTATTAGGGCTCAGTCTTGCAAGCTGCTGAAAATACTTTACTGTCAGATTTTCATATGGGAGTTTAAGGGACTTCAGTACTTGCTAAGTAAAGCTTGGCATTACTCAGGATTGTCCTGTGTAGCAGGGGTTCTCAGTCCCTTTAGTGTTGCTATATAATTGGGAGCTCTCCCAACCATGCATGACACAGGGATGACCTTTTCCTGTTTACAGAACTGCCACTAAGGCTACTGTCCCCACCAAGTTTTCCCCTGCTGCCAGTACTTTTGGTGATAGCTGAAATTAAAATAGCCCCCACCACTGAAAAAACCTGCCTTTGCAGGTCATTTCAGCAGCAGCAAGCTTGACAAGATGCCCCTGCTGCTGCAAAAGCATCTGCCCTGTGCACTTTTGGTGGCGGCTCTGGAAGGGACAGCAGCCCACTGCTGCAGTTATCCTGTCCACCAAAAGACCCTGTGAGGGTTTCTTTTGGCGATGGGGGTGCTTTCGGCCATAGACTGACTTACAGCAACATTTTCAGCTGTGCGCGGCAACAAAGTTTTCTGATGTGACACAGCAATTGAGGACTGCTGCCTTAGAGCAGTGGTTCTCAACCTTTTGTGGATAGTGACACACTTGGCAGCATATTGCAACTGTACAGGATATAATAGTCCACTCCTTCAAGACCAAATCCAGTTATTTCCCTGGCTCTTGGCGACACACTTGCCACTGTGTGGTGACACAGTAATGTCTCCTGATACAGTGGTTGAGAACAACTGCTCTACAATACTATTGATTACCTGCACCTAAGGCAGCCACTGACTTGTGCTATCAGATAGGTAAGGTGGTGCTGACCATCAGTTGTCATTTCTCTCATTCACTATCAAGCTGTTGATGCTTATCTCCAATCAGTCCTGGATGTAATTGTTGGGTCACAGGCATAAATCTTTTTTTTTTTTCCCCCACGAAAACTTATGCGATAAATAAATGTGTTAGTCTTTAAAAGTGCCACTAGACTCCTTGTTTGTTCTGTTAGATTATTGAAATATGATTTCCTTTTACAAAGGCCATGTTATCTGTCTCCTAACAAATCATATTCATCTTGGTGTCTGATCATTCTCTTCTTTACTATAGTTTCAACAAATTTGTCTTGTAGTAAAATTAGGCTTACCAGCCTGTAAGTGTTAGGATCGCTTCTGGAGCCTCTTTAAGAAAAAACTAATTCTTTCCAGTCATCTGCTGCAGATGGTGATTGTAAGTGATCGGTGACATACCAGAATTATTAGTTTCACAGTTTCATATGTGTTCCTTCAAAACTCTTGGGTAAGACCATCTGGTCCTGGTGACTTACTACTGCTTAATTTATCACTTTGTTCCAAAGTGTCCTCTAGTTATACATCAATCTAGGATAATTCCTCAGATGTGAAGATAGATGCAAATAATCCATCCAGTTTTTCTGGAATGACCTTTTCCTCCTTGATTGCCCCATTAGCACCTGAAGTGTCTTGTGGCCCTCTTCCCTACCAGCCCACCAGACCTTTGACAGACTACCTGGTTCTGATGTACTTTAAAATATTTTTGCTGTTTGTGTCCTTAGCTAGTTGCTGTTTAAATTATTTGTTGATCTGCCTTCGTATATTTTACTTGACTTGCCAGACTTTATAGTCCTTTTTGCATTCCTGATTAGAACTTTAATTCCAGTTTTTAAAGGATGACTTTTTGTCTCCATTTTCCTCTTTTACTCTGATTTTTGGCCATGGGGAATTTTTTTATCCTTGTACTATTTTCCTTTCATACTTGGGTTAGACATTTAGTTTGAAATGTTGTTTTCAAATGGTTCCCATACAATTTGCACTGTAGGCATTTCACCCCTGTGACTGTTCTTTTTGATTTCTATTTAATTACTTTCCTCATTTTTGTATAGTTCCCCTTTTTGAAGTTAAATGCCACTAAGGTGGGTTTCTTTGGCATTTTCTCCCTAACAAGGGTGTTAAATTTACTTATATCATAGTCCTGTTCCTGAGTGGTTCAGCTATATTTGTCTCTTAGACAAGACTGGATGTTCTACTCAAAGCTAAATCAGGAATTGCCTTTCCCCTTATGGATTCTAGGAGAAGCTGCTCCAATAAGCGGCCATTTATGATGTCTAAAAATTTTATCTATGCATCCCTTCCTGAGGTGACAGTTTCCCATTATTTTGTGTTCTGCCTTTGTAGTCTTTCTAATGTTCCTGAGTGTTTCACAGTTATTGTCACCATCCTGGTCAGGTGGTCTGTACTATATTCCTACAGCTGTACTCTTATTGTTAAAGCATGGAATTTCGATCCATAAAAATTGTGTGGTACAGCTGGATTCATTTAAGATTTTTATTTGACTCTATGCTTTCTTTCAGATGTAGTGCCGCTCCCCAACCAGTATGACCTATTCTTTCCCTCCAGTATATTTTATACCATGATATTACTGGTCCGAGTAATTCTCTTCATCCTCCAAGTTTCTGTGATGGACTTATTACATGAATATCCTCATTTAATGTGAAGCAGTATAGTTCACTCATCTTACTTTTTAGACTTGTAATGTTTGCTTGTAGGTGCTTGCAGATTTTGACAGTATTCACTTGCTTGCCTTCATCACATTCTATCTCTTAATGAAAAAACATAGGATATCAGTTAGTATAAAGTTTTTGTGTTTTAATCTAGGTGTATGTGCAACCTGCTTGTTGTCTTTGAGAATCAGGTGAAAAGTAGGGAATTTTTTCATAAGTTTTAAAATGGTTAGAGATCTATCCATCCATTAGGTTTATCAAGATAACATCATACAGTTGCATAAACATAAAAGAGCAGGGTAATCACTCTGGCACTGATTTACACTGTATATCAGCCATACATTCCAAACTCAAAAACTGATTCCTACTGCCAGAAACACAAGGGAGAACAGGGAGAAAAAGATACAGCTAAGCTCTGTCATCCCTAGTCAGTTATTAAAAAATGCCATTCATTGAGATTGTTGGTGGTTGGTTTTGAAAATGAATAACACATAAATGAATGAAAAATTCTTTGTATGAATAATGTAATATGCATTAGTAAGTTTAGGACATTTCTAAAGCATTTGTGTATTTTACATCAGACAGTTACTTGGGTTGGATGTTTTCTTATTATTTATTTTTACTTCATTAGCACCAACAGACTCCAATCAGAGGTCATCACTCCAAAATGTTAGACACAGTGCAAAACACTTGAAAAGACAGTACCTGTTCCAACGAGCTTGCAGAGTAGGTTACAAAAGAACATAACTGGTGGGTGAAATGGACTAATGAGCAGTTAAAAGGTGAGGGAAGATGTGGTGGAAGAGAGAAAGTTAAAACAAGCATATTTTAGTACATTGAGCAGTAGTCATAACTGGCCTTCTGCATAACCATTGCCCACAATCTCAGGAGTCTGTTGAGGTTAGAATGACCGTTAGGTTGTTTCTCTAGTCTCAGTTTGTTGAGTTGGAACCACGGTGGCCAGAATCAGCAATAGAGTAATATTCAGGAGGCAGGAAAGTAGAAACGTTTTTTGCTTTTCTGCACCTTAATGTTCAGTAGCATTTTTATTGTTCAGCATGGCATCGTTAACCTGATTGCTTGAGTGGACTTAAGCTCTCTTTGAAACTCATCACCCATCCCTTACTTTCCTATACATGAATCTCAGCATCTTAGTCATGGAGACAGACATCTTCAAAAGGATTGTTGCTATGTAAGTGGAATTGCTCACAGACTATTAGAATTATAAATAATCATCTACATTCATTAAACAATAGTCAGGTAATATCATGGGAGAAGAATGATGCCATGTATCTGGTGTCTGACATAACTGTTCATTGGATTGATAACTAGCTAAAGTTTCACAGTTCATAAAGCTAATTCTTGTACTTTCATAACTGTATTACTGATATCAACTTATGGAAAATACCAAGGTAGATGAACATTCAGGTATATCTAAAGATCAATTTATACTTTGTTTTCCTGTCAGGACATATCGAATATTCATGTTGATATACACTAATGAATGTACTGCCTGATTCTCAGGCCTGGGTGAGAACAATGTTGATGGGTAGGCTCCTATGAAATCAACAGTTGAGATGCCTGCAGCCTATGTAAAATGGCTTGAGGGGTTCTTACTGCTCTTGGGCATTCCCATGGTAGGATTCCAGTATCACTTAGCAAAAAGTAGCAAAAAGTTACAGTGTGTGAGTACAAGATAGCAAAACCATGCTCATCACCTTTGTGCTGCTGAACCAGACCAGTGACCTAATACCAATACCACTAGTCGTCTTTGTGGTGCATGGCATGCATCACAGAGGGGAGTGAAGAGATGGTAATTTTAATTATTAGGAAAGACTTTGCAGGAAGGAACAAGTAAATGAATGAAAGAATATTTATCACATGGTAGGGCCTGAGTCTATCCACTGCTAGGTCATGTTTAAAGATAATTTTGTTCACATTTTTCCCTGAGAGAGAGAGAGTGTCTCCCACCGGTTATGTGTTTCTCTTTGGCACCCTCCTGTTCTTGTGTGTGGGGGGGGTCTTCATGAAGTATGGAGTTTAGTCTAAGAATCAGTCAGTTCCCTGAGTTTGGAGAATGTTGTTGCACTGGTCAGTTTAATTTGAGTCCCCCGTACTACTGTGATGGGAATTCTCTATGTAGTTTTTAATTTAACAGATGATCATACTAAAAAAAATGATGGAATATAAATTGCTCCTCACTGTTACACAGTAGGGAAATGGGTCTGCTCTGAATGAAGGGGTGGGCAGGGAAGATTGGGATAGTGTGTGGGGCCTGTCAACTCTCCCTGCTCTAAGCTGCAGCTGGGCAGGCCCTGGTGGGGAGAATCAGGCTGCAGTTATTTCAGAACTCCCTCACAGTGCAGTAGCAGCATGTCCACCTCCTCAAGTGTTGCTGAATTAGCAGTAGGTTCAGGAGGTGGTTATTTACCTAGTCGAGAAGAGTTCTTGCAGCAGCTCCCAAAAGCACAGGCTGGATGGCAAACCCACACCATGGAGCTGCCAGAGTGAGCAGCTATTCCATCTTGAGCTCAACATTGTGGCAAGCACTAAGCTCTTCCAGGCAGGCTAATAAAACAAACAGTGCTCACAGGGATGTCCATAGGGATGGCCTAAGGTTTTTAGGCAGGTTTAGACCATGTCTACACTAATGAGCTTACAGCGGGACAGCTAGAAGGTCTCTCGTGTAGCGTTCTGGGCTGATGGGAGAGAGTTCTCCCATCAACATAATTAAAGTACCACCACTGAACAGCAGCAGTACCTATGTTGGCGGGAGAAGCTCTCCCATTGACATGGTGCTGTCCAAGGTGGTGCTGATGTCAGTGTAATTTATCCATTGCTTAGGGTTGTGGGCAACTTAAGTTATGGCAATGTAAGTGATAGAGTAGATGTAGCCTAAGCAATGTGGTTCATAAGGATATATCCCAAACACAATAGTCTTATTTCACATAAAACGTGTGTGTGTGCATGTCAGTTTAGATTCTGCCTGCCTCCATTTTCAGACTGAGAGGCTCAGCTGCTACTTGCTTTAACCTTAGTGGTTTGGGTTTTTTGTTTTGTTTTTTGACACTTGTTCTCCTTCATTTTACCGTTTCAAGGCTAGTGTAGCAAGGAAAAGAGCTAGAGAGATTTTTATCCTTATATGTGAAAAATGAGATTCCTATTTATGGATCTAAATGCTAGCTCTGTTAACAAGGGGCTTGTGCAACCCACCTTCCAGCTTACCAGTGCAAAAGTGAATGTGTTTAATTTTCTTGAAGAAACATGCTGCAGGAGGCTGCTACAGGGTTCTTTAGAAGATGGGTATTTTACTGAAGCAGCAATGGAATATTCATGTAAGGTATGTGATACACAACACAGTACCGGGTGGTGTGTTTAGTCCTGATGTAACTGAAGCAGCAAGGTGGTTAACTAAAACTCATACTGTTGGGTTAAAAATATTCAGTAACAGTCAGTCAATGCTGTAGCGAGTTGCCAGAAAGTGTGGTTACCGGTAGTCTGTGAATTCCACAGGATCTGTTACTGCAGGTAGAAGTAATTGCAGTATTGATGTCCCCTCTTCTCCATGGAATCTCACAAATCCTTCCCTATAGGAATTTCAGTTTTTGCTGGACTCCACTGTAATGTTTAAAAAAAAAAAAAGAAAGAAAGAAAAAGAGAAAAATGTGTATAGAAATGTAACTCAGAAGGCTTACAAATGTCTGAACTGCTAAAAAGACTATAAAGTGGGTGCATTAAAACATTGACCTATCATGGTTAGAACGTCATAGTTTATCATAACGGGGGGGGGTATAAATAGGTTGTTCACAAATCCTTTATAGGCAACATTTCATAGTCCACTTCTGTGTTTCTGTTAAAGGAAAAAAGCTGCACATTTAAGTCATCTTTGAAGAGAAAAAAGATGCAATCATATTATGTTCCATTGGAATATAGTATGTTTCTAGTGAGTTTTTGATCTCAGAACAGACATGGCACTCTCTCTGTTGTTTGTATTTGTTTTATTTTTGTTTCTCTTTTTACTTAAAAACAATAGTTTTTGACAGAAAATGGAAGGTAAAATTTATTTCTGTAGCACTCTCAAGAAATGCCTACTAAAATTCCTTGAACTAGAAGACTCAAAATACTCAGAAGCAAAAAAGGGATTGACAGAGAAAATAAACACATAAAAGATGGATTTATTCTATGGCTCCTGGCATTCTTAGGCTCAGTTGTTTTTATGAGTGCATTCATTCAGAAAAATGTTTTTGCAATAAAATTACTCTAATTTGGACTTGAAATAGGAAGTATTTCATTATGAGGTCATTAACCACAAAAATACCAGCCTTATTTGTCACTGTTGCTGGCGCTCAACTGTAAATCCTATTAATGTGCTTGTTACTGTAAGTTAGAAAATGTAAATTCATTTTATGGCAGCTCTTTTAGTAAGTCTGTGATTAAAAAGAAACTGCTGATTCTTGTAATAATTGTCTGACATTAAACCCAAACCTTTGTACTTCAGAGCTACTGTGGTCTGCCTTCTTAAAGATGTGCTATGATTTTAGTACTGAACTCAAATTAATACTAATAGGAGTCAGCAGATTGAACTGTCTGTGCACTGAAGGGATACTAGACCTCTGAACTGCTTTTCAGTTAGACTATATTTATTTCCTTTAAAATGAACTAATCTGGATGGTATTGAATGACATAAGGAACCTCTTTTCTCTCCTTAGGTGTATTTTTAAGAAGCGTACTGACCATGAGGAAGTCCGTCTGTTAGCTCATCTTTGCTAAATCTACTGGAGAATATGAAGCTACACCTTGGCTGTACAGAATCCTTTACCACCACTGTTTGGTAAATGAGAAATGGTCGTGTGATTATGCTGACATCCCAGCATGCATTTGGTAGACCTGTGGTTAACTCGTTCCCTCTCCATGTGTCTGCTCTTACAAAGTTTTGTCCTCATGATACTGTGCTTTCATTCTGCCAGTATGTGCCCAAAAGGCTGCCTTTGTTCTCATTCTGGAGGTTTAAATGTAAGTTGTAGCAATGCAAATCTCAAGGAAATACCAAGAGATCTTCCTCCTGAAACGGTCTTACTTTATTTGGACTCCAATCAGATAACATCCATCCCAAATGAAATTTTTAAGGACTTGCATCAACTCAGAGTCCTCAATTTATCCAAAAATGGCATTGAATTTATTGATGAACATGCCTTTAAAGGAGTGGCAGAAACTTTGCAGACTTTGGACTTGTCCGACAACCGGATTCAAAGTGTGCACAAAAATGCTTTCAATAACTTAAAGGCGAGAGCCAGAATTGCAAACAACCCTTGGCACTGTGACTGTACTCTGCAGCAGGTCCTGAGGAGCATGGCTTCTAACCACGAAACAGCCAATGGCGTCATCTGTACAACTTCTGTGTTAGATGAACACGCTGGGCGGCCATTCCTCAATACTGCCAATGATGCAGACCTTTGTAACCTTCCTAAAAAGACTACTGATTATGCCATGCTAGTTACCATGTTTGGCTGGTTCACCATGGTGATATCCTATGTGGTATATTATGTGCGGCAAAATCAAGAGGATGCACGAAGGCACCTTGAGTACTTGAAATCCCTGCCAAGCAGGCAAAAGAAACCAGAAGAAGCTGATGACATTAGCACTGTGGTATAGTATCTTGAATACAACTGACTTTGAGGTGACAATTAGATTTGGATGGCACTAAAACCAGAGATTTACTTCTAACATTCATTGTAAACATTTAAGACTTTTTTTTCAGTTCAGCTGAATTATGCCACTGTTGGTCTTTCTAACAAAGGATTTTGTTTGGGTGGTATACCTTAACTGTTTCTCTGGTGGTATTCTAAAGCAAGTAAACTAATATGTAAACATTAGTTAGACCCATTTAATAATGAAATTTATTTTTTTAATTTAAAACCAAATAAAAGCTTAACTTTGAATCGTGTTAAACAGAGTAATTTATTGATCAGAAACCTGTTTAGTGACTAAACCTGCTCAGATTGTTGATGTAAATGAGGTTAAAAATAGTAGTAATGCTATGGGTCATAACACTAATAAAACCCCAGGAACTCATAGCTCATTCTCAGGGGCTGCTTTTGATTTACTCAAAGGAAATCAGATGAAGAGCTGATGAAGCAGCCCTTTCATTGTTCGCCTCTCAAAAAGAAAGGAAGTGGAGGTGGGGAGAGCAGGTGGTAGGCAGTCAGTCCACAAAGTTCTCATGGGCGAAACTGAAGATATGATGGAGCTTGAATAACACTTCAACTGTGCTAAAGCATGGCAGCCATGAGGAAGCCTGCACTTCAGGATGCCACAGCCAGTTGGACAGATAGGTAAGTACCAATGAGACTTGGGACTAATAGTGTCAAACCAAACTTAAAGCATTGATTAAATGAATTTAAATGTAAGCAGGAATATTGTCACAAAAACCATGTCCTTCAGTCTGTATTTACCTTGTTTAAAAAAAAAATTTTAAGTGCTATTTTTGTGCGCTTTTAATTACATCGCAATTTCTATCCAGATGCTGCTTGATAAATCATGAATAAAAAAATTGTGACAATAAATGAGAAATGCTTCATTTTTCGTTCTCTTAATATAACAGAAATGTAAAGAGTTAAAATTTGAATAACTATATGTCGATATACAATTGTTTAAATAAAGATAGTTTATTCTCTCGGTTGCAAAAAGTACCATAGTTAATATAAAGACTACTTCTACTTGAAGATTAACTTTTTATAATGCACAAAAATAGCATTTAGGAAAAATAACCAAAAACGTACAAATGCAAAATAAGATTAAAATTAGTTATTTACATCAAGGTTCCCTGCTTACTCATTTAAATTACTTCAGTCTAAATCAATCCACCCAGATAGCAATTGAAAAAAATTTCAGACATGACTATGTGAAGTTTCAAAAGGGATAGCCATGTTAGTTTTTTATGTGAAGTTTGGCTTCTAACTGTATATGTCTAGGAACATAAATAAAATTGACCTGCTGTTTTTGCAATACAAAGCCCACCAAATGCCCTCAGAGTTTGAGAATGTCATCTGTTATGTTTAAAAGATGTGTTGCACTAGTGAATATGTAGATAGAGCATGTTTTTCCATGTATGGGACTGATAATTTTTGGATGGTTTACTGATAAATGTTCATGAAAAATAAGTTCCAAACGGATAGCTGTGTCAGTCTAGTTCAAACAAGGAGTCTTGAGGCACTTTTAAAGACCAATAAATTTATTTATCATACAGGTTTTCGTGGGAGATACCCCACTTTATCAGATGCTTGAAAATGGATCTCTCCCATGAAAGCTCATGCAATAAATCAAAGTGCCACCTGACTCCTTGTTTGTTTTTTTTCATGATGAGTCTTACAGATAGTTTCAGCCTTGAATATAAAGATTAAGGGACCATAATCTCTTAAAACAAAGTATTTTCTCTTTTTAGTTTAAATGAGAGTGCCAAAATACATTCTTGCTGTCATCATAATAAAAGAATCTTTGACTAAGAATCTGTATAGGTCCAGGTTTACTGAGCAGGGGCTGTTTTGTGGCCTTACGGATTCAGTGATTACAAACAGGTGCTTTGCAAAAGCACGGGTTAAAGGACAAAAAAAGAACAAAAATCCCCAAAATAGTTATCCTTCTTCTAGAATTACGAGGACCTCAGTTAAGTCTATTAAAGAACATGTATAGTCTTTTAAAATCTGTGCAGTGTTTAAAATTGTTTCATGCTTTTTGTGTGGATTTAATAACTTTTTATATGGATTGCTATACAAAAGGAAGTAGTCCCTAGAATAAACTGAAGTTAGAAATAGCTGATTGCATACAAAGTGAACACAAGAACTTTGGTTTAAGAATGGTATATTCAGAAAGTGAGTAAGAATGGTTTTTTGTTGAATTTTCATGGGCCAGACACTTCGCCCATGGACTCAGCAAGTCCCAATATTTGGTCTATTAAATGTTAGGTACTTTTTAATGGAACAGTTTTGGAAAGTTAAAGGATTTTTACATACCATATAATTGCAGCCTTGCGTGTCTCAAGATATTAGAGACAAGGTGGATGAGGTAATGGCTTTTGTTGGACAAACGTCTGAGGTGAGACAGATGAGCTTTTGAGCCACAAATAGCTTTTCTTCAGGTCTGGGAATGATACTCCAAGTGTCACAGCTAAATGGACTGAACAGAGATTCATGGTTTATTACAACAACCTGTAACCCACTAACTCCCTCATTTTGTCCTGTGACTGAAGAAATATTAATGGGCCAGTCTATCTTGAATGGTCCCTTACAATATGTGCTAGCTATTTATGCTAAACAATCTTTGCCTTTTGTTGTGATGCTGTTTCTTTCCCAGATCCAAAGAAGAGCTCCATAGCTCAAATGCTTGTCTCTTTCACCAACAGAAGTTGGTCCAGTAAAAGATGGTACCTCATATACTTTGTCTTGCTAAAGAATTGTTAGGTGTTCTCAATTTTGCTGTTTGGCGACAAGATCGATCTGCTGTCTGTTGAGCTAATGGAATTGATTCTTCAATGCAAAAAGGCTTTTAGGGAGTTGGATAGTGTTAACTGCACAAATCCTGTTTGGTTTAGATGTTACTGCTTGCTTCCTTGAGTAAAAGCTTTGCAAAGACTCTAGACTGCTCCCAGTTTCCACACTCACAAGTCACCACTGCCACCAACATTCTGAGTAGACTAGGGGGAGGGATTCAAACAAAGAATCTGAAGAAAACAGATAAAATTATATACTGTACCAGCAATATACAAAAACATGTTGAAACGGGACATGTCTTTGTTAAGACTCACCATCTGTATTCCTTTTTATATATGCTGGATCAAATTCAACCCTGGTGTAATTTTGTTGACTTCAGTGGAGTTACTCTAGGAACCAATTTTTCCCATATTTCAGTTACTGTGTTGCCAAGCAGGATATTGAATCCTCAATAATGTATTATTTCTTTTGGGGGAGAAAAAAAGGAATGGAGGACAGACACAGAATTGATGTATTATTCAGCTCAACTTTTATTTATAAATACACACTGTACAGTTTTGACAGACTATGACTAGAGATGATTTTAACAGCAGAAACCTTCCTTGGCAATTGCCAGAGTCCCTCAAAATCTTCCATATTACACATTTTTTATCTGTTTTGGTCCTCACTCCCTAAAATAAATGAATAAACATTTTTTTCCTTTTGGTCCCTCTGTCCCCATGTTGTACAGCTCAAGCTCTGTGAGGTAGATGCTGGAGCTATAATGATTTTTACCAACTGAGGATTGAGCTCATTGTAACATCCCACTCAAACCCATGAAAATGAAGTTACACGGTGTTCAGAAAAGAGATTCTTTTTTTAGAGAGAGTCTCATATTGATTTCCCCCTTGATTGATTCTGTATCTAATTTAGTCTGCTTACAAGTAAATGGGTGATTTCTTTTAACTGTCAGCCCAGCAATCTGCTTAAGATCTAAAAATGAAGCAGGACTTTCTCTTCTCTGAGACCAATACCCTAACACACAAAAATATTGCAATAACAATTAAGCTGGCAAGGAAAAGAATCCAGGTCACTTTTCAAGTAGCCATATTGGCCAGCGGATGACAGTCTAGCTAAAAATTTGAGTCACAATTGTTATTGTACTGAAAAGAAACACAAATGGAAGGAGTAAAGCTGTTGAGCTGGGATGATGCTCCCTTTACAAAATCACTTTTTTGACTCTGAAAGTGTCTTTTAAAGGAAAACTCATGGGGCATAATCCTGATCCCATGGAAATCAGTAGCAAAACTCCCTTTGGCTTCCATAAGGTAGGATTTCCCCCAGGTGTTTTTGGCTTTTTGGTCCATCTTGTTCACAAAATTAGACACAAAATTCCTGATTAAAGGAACTGTAAGTTGCAATTTTTACATGAAGAGGCTCATCAAGAGATGGGACAGTTTTGCTCAGTTGTTAGAGATGTGGTTTACTTGTAGCTTCAAGGGTTTTGTTATTAGAGGAGGAAGGGATTAATCAGAGGCTTGATTTTCTTTCCTTTAAACTTTGTAACCACCTTCACCTATGAAGGATGTAATAATTTAAGGATTTTTTAAATACTGGTGATTATTTTCTGCGTAATTATTTTTCTAATGTTGATGCTCTGCAATAATGGCAGCTACATCAGTCCCTTTGATACACTGTAATGTAGGCTCATACTGTGCACTTTAATTATAAAAAGACAAATTATTGCCAGCAGATTCTTTTTGCACAGAAATGAATAAGTAACAACTGCACTCAAATTTTTACTATATAAAAACAGTGGCAAGTGGGGTTCAATGTTTTAAAATCTTCTATTGCTATAGGAAACAGTACAGGGAATTAAAAAAAAAATCTGGCCGAGGGATCTTTGGAACCTCCAAAAATTTTTTAAATTTAATATTTTTGCCTTGTGGTCAAATCTATATGTTATCACATACGGAAAATGGAGAGGTAGGTCCTTCAGACATGGCCCACAGATTGGGGTGGGGGGTCATTGTCTCTGGAAGATTGCAGGGAGACATTGTGCTAAAGTTTGATGCCTTTTTCTGGACAAAAGTGGAATAAATTTGGCTCATCCCTTAAAAGAAAATTCCAGACCTTACATTAGATGGTTTAAAATAAAAGGAAAAGAAAAATTCTGGATGACTACTGCAAACATTTTTAATGGACATGCTTCCCTATTGGCTGGGTCCTGCTGAGTTCCATGGGGGCTGTGAGGTCACAGGAAGAGGAGGGGCTTTCACGCCATGGTTGGATAAAAGAACCTGCAAATGATGGGTGGATTGTTACTAGCTGTCATATGCTAAATGAGTTCCTGCCTAGCTGAGAAGACCATACTTAGCATATATTAGTGGAGTGGATGGAATTTTGATTTGCAGCTTGTCTTTATTGTGCAACTTTCAGTTTGATGTGAAACGATATTAACTTCACAGTAATATTGATTCTGAATGCCAGGATGACTAGTGATTGTTTTCACAACTCTCCTATGGGGTCTGTGAAGGGCAGGCTAAATATGTAGTACTGTGGTGCTACTAAGGCACCGGTGATGCTAAAATGAGGTGTGATGGTACAGCTTTGGTTGTTGATAGGGTGAGTGGGTTTTGTGGTTGTATTATATTAAATTCCACATCCCTGCCCAATCTCTTCTCCCCACTGTTTCTGACATTTGGAAAAGGAATTCACTTTCCAGGCCAGTCTGTTAGTGGAGAGGCATCTCTGGTAGAAGAAAAAGGGAAACAGCTCTCCCTCATTCCCTCCTCCTGAAGAACCAGCTGCAGATCTTTAGGTGAATAAGGAAAGTCCAAAAGGGTTGAATGTGCACAAGGCATCTTGTAGTTAGTGGCTTCCCAGTGATTCACATGACTAGCTACAGGGAAACGATCCAGCCCTGGGAAACACTGTGAATCATCCTGATATGCTGGCTGCATCCTTTTAATCACTTCAAAATGATAAAATTGCTTATGCACCTCACCATGGACACCCAGGATGCTATAGTTTTATTATGTCATATTGGCCATATTTCTGTTCCATTCAAAGACTGTGAGGAAAAAAAGGCATTAGACTTTCTGAAATTTTAAAGCTTTATGCCCACCCCATCCCCAGGAAGTGTCTTTTGCTTAAATGCATGTTTTTAGTAAAAGTGGGAATTGTTAAGCTTTAAAGCAATGAGGATTTAGAGAGAGATTTCTGTCACTTGTCATGGAAAAATATATAGGTGCTTTAGTTTTGTTTGTACTGCCATCAATCAATCAAATCAAAGAGCTTGACAATAAATCAACTCAATGAGTATAGGATATTTGATGTATATACAACACTATATACATATTTCATTCATTCATCTACACTTGATATTTACCTCTGGTTGTAGCATATATCTACAGGATGCAAACCACCCTGGAACTTCTATGTTCCCCATTCAGCATTAGAACCACTTTGCTTTGTAAACATTATGCCCTTGGCTGCTGTACCGAGTACATTTCCATCCACAGTCTTTCAGAATGCCCCCCTGTAGTCTGGAGGTAGTGGGGGAGCCATGAAAGAGAACAAGTTCACTAGCATGGCTTATGTTATCTCTGAGTTCAGTCCTCTAGCCATGTTGCTGAATTATTAGAGAGCTTCCCAAAGACAGCTGCTGTTCTGAAAAGAGGACAACAGTTTAGCAGAAGCAAGATGTGCAAGGTGAAATGTTTGGAGCCTTTTTTAACTTAACTGTTAATTAATAAAAAAAAATGGAATATGCTCCTGATGATAACTCCAGGATGCAAAAATGTATTTATGAACAGCATCTGTGGACCAATTTGCTTTTCATTTATTAATCGGTTGATTTTTTTTTTTTTTACATGGATGTTTTATTCAATGATAGTCTACTGGGGAAAAGAAAATAGTTTGGAAATTGTTGTTTCCTTAAGATGGCTCTGAATCACTCAGGAATGGTTTAGAAATACAAAATCCAGCAAGCTTCAGAATACTGCAGATAAATTTAAGAAATGACCAAATGTTTGGGGATTTTTGAATCTTATTGTGGAAGATGTAGACTTGAAACTTTACTGAAGCTTTCTTTAATCTACAGCATTTTTTAGTGATGGAATTAAGTTGGTGTTGGAAAATATCTGAATTTTAAGGAATCTATCTAACTGTCTCTACCCTTCTCAGTTGCTCAGCTATTAGTCTTCATCTCTTGTGATGTTAAAATCTGGGGCGTTCTCACATAATCATAATATTGTCTTCACTAGGAGAACCGATGTGGGTTTTTTTTGTTTTTTTGTTGTTGTTTTTTTTTTTTTTAGATATGTTAACAGAAACATGCTAAACTCCTACTGCATACAAGACAGTTGTAGGTTTAACATATTAGCTAGTCAAGGTAAACCTTAGGCTCTCACATAGGTTTCATCTCGGCCAGTTAATTTGTTAAAATTGTAACTGCTTTGTCTACACAAGCATTTAAACATGTTAAAAGTGCACCTTTTTCCCTAGTGGCCACAGAATGCTCTAGGTCAGTGGTTTTCAGACTTAGGGTCGGGACCCAGTACTGGGTCACAGACCCTCAGGTATTGGGTTGCAGCCCCCCTGCTGCCACCACCACCAAATGACTGGAATGCATTGTTCAAAGATATGTGTCAAGTCATGGGCATAAATAATTTTCTTTTTAACTGGGTGCTAGGGAAAAAAGTCTGAAAACCAATGCTCCAATGTGATGTAAACTTCCAACAGGGTGGGGTGGGAGGTTTGGGGGAAGATTTTAAAAGTGAAAAAACTCAAAACATTTCAGACATCATAAGCAAGCAAAAAATGGCCATTTTTGCTTTTTATCTTTTTGAGAGTGAACTTTTATCCTTTTATACCATGTTTCTTGACTTACTGGTGCTTCATTTCTCAACTTAAAGTTGCATTCATGTTTACCAAGGGCTCTTATAAATGTGCAGTTTTACTTGTATCAGTAGGAGAGAATTAATTAATTTTGGATTTAGCTAAAGTGAGTCGAATTGATGGATGAAATTTAACTATGAAGCCAATGCACAAGCTCTGTTTTCCTGATGATACTGTTTTTTGAATTACGATCATGCTAACGTTTGACTTGCACAGCTAGTTTGTGGGAACTGATCATGCTGTCTGCTGCAACACTGGTGAGACAGAAGAGACACCTTTGTACTACCTCAGAAGTGCTGGTCTGATCAGTGCTAGGTAGAATAATCTCAGGCCTGTTATAGCTTGTACTAAGCTATCCATAGGCTCTGTGGAACATCTGGCACTTCAGAATAAAGATTGCAGATCCTTAGCTGTGTTCTCTACATCCAGGAGTACAAAGGAAAGGGTGTGGTACCTGTGGCTTTCTTCATGACTGTGAATTGTAGGAGTGTAGAAAAGCAAATTTGAAGATGATTTTGCATTGCCAGAGTGGTACAGAGAAACCACAGGGAACCAGAATCTGGCTCTCCACTGCTATAAGTGAAAAACACTGGCACGTCAATTTGAAAGATTTTCAGGATGGAAGTAGCAACTTGTTTGTCAGCTGTACCTGAAGTTGTTTAGGATTTGCATGGGTCGTTCCCCCCCCCCCACACTAATTCCAGCTGCAGGAACACTAAAAACCCGGTGAAACTGAGTGATTTAAGTTGCATAACCTTTTAATTTAACTTTTTAAGATGTTGGCATGCTTAATCTTCAACCAGTTCTCTCTTGTTTGTGAAAACCTCTTTTCTCTTGTTGCTTTGATGAACTTTATTGGGAAATGAATACATGGATGAATATATATTTGATACATTTGATGCTGCTTCTTGTCCAGGTTTTTTACATGTCCCTTGTATCATCTGACATATTATGAAATTCCATAAATAAATTGAAGTATATAGGCTGAAGCTTTCTTAAGCACAATGCTTGCTGAATTAAAACAGCAAGGTGAAATTATATTTTAATTAAAGGTTCTACACATGGGGGGAAAAAAGCTCTACCTACTTAATCCATCATTTTAAAAATTCATAATCTAACAGCTATTCTTATATAGGACAAACTTGGATGTTCACTGGACTATACATTTGTTTTTATTACAATTGCGAGTCCTGAAGCTCCAGCAATATAGCACCCATATTTTTAGGTAAGGGAGATCTTAGTGCATCTGGGGCCCTGAGCAAAAGCCAAGGATGGCCCATCCCCGCACATGAGGGGGGCATCCTTGACTTCTGCTTGCCTTGCTATGGCTCCCACCACTACCTTGTAGGCCATGCCAGCCCCAGGTTTCACCACTGCCCCCCTCCCTCCTGCCAATCCCTTGGGCCCACACCGCCCTGGCATTGCTGCCAATCCCCCTGCCTCCTCCCACCCTCACTGCCGGCTGCCCCACCCTGCACGCCTCCCCAACCCACTTACTCCATCCCAGGCCCTCACCTCAGCTGCTTGACAGCCTGGAGCTGCTCCCTCGCCCAGCTGTTCCCACCCTGGCCCACATGAGTGTGCACTGGGCAGGCAGCCACAAGATTTACAGGCTGCCCCAGCCTGGCCCCGGCTCCCAGCATCCACCCTGCCCCTGCAGGCAGGAACACCCTCCCAGCGTGAGGCCCTGTGCAAATGCCCACTAAGACCATCAGTTTTTTAGGCATCCTTTGTCAAACTGCACAGTCAGTTTCAGATTCTTAAATAAGAAAGAGGCTTTGATCACAACACTGTTGCTAACCATAGCAGGTACACTGATCATAATGTACCTTGTTACTGAAAGAATCTGGGAGTGAAATTCTGGCTCCTGTGAAGTCAATGGGAATTGTGCCATTGATTCAGGTGAGTCAGGATTTAACCCACAGCATCAGGAAGCAATGAGAGAGCTTCTCTTGACATTCTGGAAGCAAGAGGCTGATAGTGGGTTAACCCCTAGAAAACTGACTCCTGGAAAAGGCTGTTTTGCCCCCCCTGGAAAATTAAAATAGGAGTTGCAAATTACTTCTCAATGTTCTAATTGCTCACAATGCTGTTTTAACTATAAACAAATCAACACCAGGGGACAGTTAATGCAGCTACTCACTGACTTTTATACCAATTGCATCCAAGTAACTATAAAAATCTTTCTTCATATTGTAAAAGCTGTATTAAGCAGGCTAGAGACTGTTCAGTCAGTCAGCATCTCTCACACCCAGGCATTTTTCAGCAGAATTGCAGCAGCCAGCAGGAGACTAGGAAAAACAGCCATTATGTTTAAATACGTGTAGGCTCCAGTATTTTTCACAGTCACTGCCATTGTGCAACAGGGGAGTTTTGTTTTGTTTTGTTTTGTTTTTGTTTTTTCTGTGAACATACTGCTGGAGTGAGCTAAATCTATGTAGCTTGCCTTTGAAGGAATGTGCTTTGGTATTTTCAAACTTTCCTCTGAAAGGAGGTTTCATGGAGATTTATCCTTCCATCATAATGCCTGCATTTTAGTTAAAAATAATTAGCAAAGATGAGGTAAGATTATATGTACAGAAGAACTTAACTGCAAACCTAAAGATAACTGGTACACAGATAATACTCACCAAAACCACAGCCATTGTATTAATAAATCATTCATCCACATGAGCATTGAACAAATCATTTCAGCTTTGAAGAGTGAATCTTTCATACCTGATTGATGGTTTGAGTGAAAGCCTGGCGTGATTAAAAAAATGTATTTGTAAAATCCTTAGGGCAACTTTTAATCAGCTTCTCTTTCTTATACCATTAGATTTGTTTTGACACAACATCTGAATGAGTGCAGGCATGAATAGCAGTCAGTTTTTACCTGGTAAAAGCATAAGGGTTATGACTGTTCAGTGACTTTTTATATCAAGTTTACATGCAGTATTAGGTGCCTGATGCATGTGTTCTTTCTGCTGTAGGTGTTGGATTGAAACCCAAAGAAGAGGACCTCAGCATGCAACAGAAACAGAAGTCTGTGAAAGGTCATATGCAACCTAGCCTGAGGATTTGGAGAAGGGTTTCCTACTAGTAGACCTGATGGAGCTGCTCCTAGTGATTGTTCGGCAGTGGTTCCCACCATCTTTTTAAACTGTGCTGGTTTACCAGATTAAGACCTCAACTGTTCTAGCTTCTCATTCAGTTGTGTGTGCTCTAAAAATGCAACTTGTCTGATGATTAAAAGATTGGGAACCAAACAGACTCAAATGAGGGTTAGTATGTGTACCGATGAAGTAGCAGCAATGTAGTGGGATCCAGCAGTGAGGCTTGTCAGAAGGAGAAAGCCGGCTATACTTGTAGAGGTTAGAGGTTCTAGATATTCCAGTATCAATCTGTTTCTTGTTCTGGTCATGTGGAAATGTCTTCTGCAGCTGGAAGTGATGGCACAGAAATTAAGCCATTACTTAAGTTTCTGTAACACACAGGTGTGCACTTGCCAAATTAAGTTTTGCATTTCATGCCTCTTCCTCAGCCAGCTGAGCTATTCCACACTCAGTATGTAATATTTACTAACCCTAATGCAAGGAGCCAGTCAACTTCACCATGACTGTTTCCTTCATGGCAAGCGTATGTTCATACCCAAATTTGTAACTCTAAAATTTTGTGCCACTATATATATGCCATTTCCTAGTAGTAACAAATAGCCACTTATTTCTCCCTCTCCATGCCTTCCAGACAGTTGGATTGCAGGTGGTGGGGAGTGGGGACGAGCAGAAGTCTGTTACTCACCTCCCTGAAGGGCAAGGGAGAGCTGAGCAGAAGGATGGGGCAGCTTGTGGGAGCCAAGGTTGACAGGAGAAACTACGATAGTGGAGGGAATCTTGCTGGCCCGCAGAGGAAGTAACCTAAGAGAATTATGGGTGGAGAAAGAGGGGAAGGGGCAGGAAGGAAATAAAGGGTGTCATTGGATGGGCTGTTTTGCGGCTGAGCAAGGCCTGGAGTAGCACCTGCCCAGCATTCCTTGTCACACCATTCCACCACCCTCTTTTGCTTCTGACCCCTGAAATGTTCAGCATGCTGCTGGCTCTAGAAGGAGCTTTGAGGACACATGGCACTGGAAAGGCTTTGCCAGGGCTTTGAGCCACAGTGTAGACTGGCAATACATGCTGCTTTTCTGGCACAGTATGGTTAAACTGCATGACGTGAGCTATGCTGCTAAAACAATGCCTTTGCTAGTACAGTCTGTGCCTATGGGGAAGGAGGGCACAAGATTTCCAACATAGCTTTGTTATTTACGGGTCTGGCTTTCACATTCCTAACTTGATGTGGCTGGCAAAACTTTGTCACGTACGGAGGGCTGCAGTTTTTCTGTAAGAGTGCAGGATCTGAGAGGAGTGATTACAGGAAAATCCCTGCTGCACATGTGGTGCTACAGCACATTTGTGGGAATGTAGGAGGAGGGCTACCAAACATGTGACTGCCACACCCAATGCATAACACTTGGCATATGAAAGATAGTTATAGCAGAGAGGTTGGCAACCCAATAGATGAGAAGACTCTTTTTTTAAAAAAAATTCCTTCAATAACCAAGTATTTTGAGAACTGTAGTGCATGTAGCCTGATGGGGGGTGGGAGGAGCTGGGCCAAAGCCAGATGCTGCAGGGACTCCTGGCAAAGGAAAGGGGGAAATGGAGCCTGGAACCAGGAGCAGGGGAGCCTGGTGCAGGCCACCCACAGAGTGGGCTGCCTTCAGGGTCCCCCAGTGGTATGCAGGCCCAAGCTGCAAAGGGGTAGTCAAAGAGCCACATGCAGCCTGAGCCACAGGTATGTATGATCAGGGAACAAAATAGAGCTTAGTTTGCTTTCCAGAGTCATTTGCATTAACAGTAAGAAAGTAAAACTTTTTTCTTCTAAATTGGCAGGGGTAGGGGGGTGGGTAAGGAGTGGGCTGCCCACAAGGTTTTCCCAGTGGCAGGGGGGCCCAGAGCCACAAGAGAGCAGTCAAAAAGCCACATGCAGCTCTGGTTGCAGACCCCTGCCATAGCAGTTTTATCTACAATAGTCCCCAAGGGCACATGGCAGGTTATTTAACTGCCCCATCTCTTTGCTTGCAGTTAGAGAGCCTTGCTCTGTTAGCTAGGGCACCTCAGTGGAGCAGCTCAGCTGTCAGGAAGGCTTTTAGAAGGGCTCACAAGACACACTCAAAAGCTCATTGGCCTGTTAGTTTACCTCAGGGAGAATTCAGCCTGGAACACCTCCCCACCCCTGGACAGGGGGCATTTGTGCCTTTCTTTCGGCAGGTCAGCTCTAGCCCCTCCACCTGCCACTGAGGCAGTACTGGCCTCTGAGCAGGGTGGTGACCCCGCTGGCAATGCTAAGGCTGACGCTCCAGTACATGGCTCAGCTGCTGCTCTCTTTCCCACACTTCCGTTAGGTTAGTTCTCTGAAGAGTAAAATGATGAATGCAAAGCCTTTGCCTTTCAAGGCCAGGAAGACTGCAGCTACTTCAGCATTGGCAGGGAAAGTAACAGTCTTGCTGAGTGCTTACACAAAGGTCACAGTTGTCTTGGACCACTTTCTGCAGCATATCTGGAGTTGCTGCCTGTCTCTTCCCTTATTGACCCTAGGAAAACTGATATTTTTCTCCAGTATTCTTCCCCTGTAGCACTTTTAAAACAAGGTTCATGATCCGGTGTTCCAGGAGAAGAGTGTTAAAGTGGCTGCTTGTGCTTTTTAGAAATGCAGGATAGCTGTGTAGGGAAGGGGGTGGGGGTGTGCTAAAGAAATCGTTTCCTGCATCTCAGGTGGCGTAGATCACTGCAGTTCAAATGGAGCTATACCAATTTACACCAGCTGAGGAGCTGGGCTAGGTTTGATTGCTGAGTTCCACAAGAAAAAATGACCTTAGCTATTTGGATAAACACTTGGCACAGGTGATTAGTATTCATTATTTGTCTTTCAACAGTGCCTAGAAGCTTCTAGCAGGGAAAAAGTGATTGCCACAGGAATTCAGCTTAGCACCACTATCTCAGCAACAAATTTAAGAAAGTAAACAAATAATAGAAAGTTTAAATAGGAGAGGTTAATATTTGTCTTTCTCCCTCAGGAGAAGACAAGGAATCTAGCATGGCCGTGCATGTGTGAGCGCGTAACTAATCTTGAGAGAACAAGAAATCTCATGGTTCATTCAGTGTTTCATCAAGTAGGAAAGTCCAAGAAAAAAAGTTAATCAAAATTCATCAAAAGATAGGCATACACACTCCTCACCCTATAACAGCTTTGCTTCCCTTTGGAGGAAGTAGAATTCTCTGAATTTTAATCCAAAGTTTCAGAAAAGGCAAGTGAGAAGTGGTTTTTCTCTTGAATGTATTCTGAGCCAGTGCATAAATGTCTCCAAATTCTGAAAGAGTTGAAAAGCAAGGTTATAAAAACCACAAGTGTCTACAAATTAACTAGCAAACTATAGTATAGACTGATATGTGACATGCTTCACACATGCCTGTTTTACCATTGACATCAACAGAGTTATTCTTGATTTACATCAGTGTGAGTGATAGGAGAAGTCTATGACTACTAGGACCAAAAAAAAGGCCACCATTCATTTCCAACATGATTCAGCTAGCCTTCTTCAGTTCTTACCCACTGACCCACCCCCACCCCCAGACACTTGGAATCCATTTCTTAGGAATCAGCTCACCTTGAGACATGCTGGTTGCACCACCTAAGAAAAGGAAGGGAAACAGTAGGGAGAAGATGACTGGAATTTTGAGATTTGTCCCATGCGTTGGGTATTGTGGACTGAGAAGAAAGGTTCAGCACTCTCTTTGAGCCATCCCAGCTACTTTGGCTTTTTTGAGACTTGGATCAAGGTCCCAGTCCAATTTACTTTCCTTAAGTCTCAACCTGGGATTGTTGTTACCTATGTACACCAGTCCTGTGACATTTCAGTGTTTCTCCTCCCTTTAATACTTCTGCCTTCGCCAGGAGGACTGGTGAGGTTACAGTTTGACTTTGTTCAGAGGAGGAATAAAATAAACTGGAATATTTCTGGTGGGTTTAGAACATTCACAGCTGGGACCTCAGGCCGTGACCTTGAGTAGGGCTAAGTACACTCAGCTCTGCTGAGTTGTGGGAGTTCAGACACATTAGCATGAGCCCTCTGTAATTTTTAGTGAAGCCACATTTTCTCTTGGACTTTCAGTGCTTCTTGCTTATCTGTGGCATAGGCTGGGGGGCTAGTCTTCACTGCACAAATGTACCTAGCATTAACTGCTTGTCAATTAACTTGAGGTAGTTAAGGTGTTTGTGAAAACTAATGTGAAGTTGCCAACATGTTTGATCCAGGCTATGCATTCATTCTTGGCCCCAGTGGGAAAGACTAGCCTTTCAAATTAGATCAAGCATCTGGGGAATGTCCACACTAGCTTTCACAAATGTTAGTTAACTAGCAATCAATTAATGCTAAACACAAGTCTTGTGATGACAGATACTCACTGTCAGGCTGTGTGGCTCTTAAAGGATCAGGCACAGGCCTGGATTAAGGCTTCTGAGGCTGTGCCCTCTTGTTCCCATCTCCCTGCCCCCCGTACGGAGGCACCCTGCTGGCACTGGTGCTCCAGGGGCTGGGGTCAGAATCCAGAGTGCTCCCTCCCCACTCCAGGGCTGGCTGGTCTGCCCCAGCAGGTTAGGGGTGGGGCTGGCTGGTGGCTGCAGTTGAGCTGCTACATCAGGACCCCCCCACTAGGGGACCAGCCAAGCCAGCGTGAGCCATGGGGCTGCCGACCTGAGAGCATTTCTTGCCCCCTAGAATACCACTGCCGGTGGCCTTACCACACACCAGCCACCACATCCCACATAACACGGCTACAGTGTCCCAGCCTTCCCCGCCCTTGCCACTGAGCGAGACCAGCCAGTGCGAGGGCAGCTGGGTCAGGAGTGCTGTGAATCATGTCTGCTGGTCACAGGGCCTGGGCCCTCTCAGTGCCCCCCTATGTGTGGCCAGTGCTTTAGCCTAAGGCTGCAGCCTCTAAATTCCCTGCGTTGATCTGACCCTGGTCAGGACACCTTGTTTAGCAAGATTTCGTCATAGGCTCTTTTATTCATAGGTTATTTCAGGCTTTGTCTATTACATCAAGAAAGGTGCATTTGTAACTGGTTTTAACCAACACACATTAGTTATCCTGCTTTGAAATCCTAGTGGGGACAAGGCACATGTAGTTTTTACTGTGAGGTAGCTATACAATGTCAGTGCTGTTGCCCATGGTTGACCATGCCTAGTTTGCAACAGTAACAGTACTTAGGCAACTAACTCCCATTGATTTCACACTTTTTTTTTTGTAATGATGACATAGCCTCTGTCAGACAGTGGCTAGGTATACTTGAGACGATTATCAGCGTCAGGGCAATAAATGTTTGTCTCTAGTAGTTGCCACAGCGGTCCTAGCAAATATAATAAAGGGATAAACCAGAAATAATCATAAAACAGTCTCTTTGAACTTCAGTATCATGGATGTGAAATCTTGCTGCTGGTGTATGTGACATTAGCAATGAAAATGAAATTCCTGGTAACATGGGGGGGGGGGGAAGTGCATTCAAAATGGGTTGCTTACCATTGAAAGGACCCTGATAAAGGTCATTTGCAAAGGACAATAAAATAGACTTATTCCAACCCACCCTCTTTTTTGCTTTATTTTGATTTGGAAAAGATGCCTAGAAAAATGTTGGTGGGGTGGTGGTGTTGCATGTGTTCCTTCTTGTTTTTTCACACTAGAAATTCAGACTCCTGTCTGGGTTTCAGGATTCTGTGATGGCAGATAATGTTGTGAAACAATGTCATCACAAGAGCCAAGTGAAGGTTCAGCAATTAAGAAGGAAAATGATTTTTAATCAGAGCATTTCATACTTTGTTTTCGTTGGCTTGTTAGCTCCTGTTTTCCTTCAAGGATTAATTGATATATTTGATAAAGGAGCCTGCATTCAATATCCGTTCTCCTTCAATTAAAGGCACAAAGTAAACATCCCAGAGTCCTCCTTGTGATTCTTCAGCAAAACCAGAAAAGACCAAACTTGATATTTCTGATAGCTTTAAAGGCAGATAACCAGCAGGAATTTCTTTTTTCACAAAACATCGCTCACTAGTTTTATACAGCTTGAAAAAGGGGGAATGGACACACTTTCCCCTTTTGAATTTCTCTGCACCTCATCTTTAAGGCAAGGTGTATTTTTTGTAGGTTTTTCTACTGAACATATGTTTACTTGAAGTCCTAGGCATTTCAAATTG
Source organism: Podocnemis expansa (assembly GCA_007922195.1). Lineage (NCBI taxonomy): Eukaryota > Metazoa > Chordata > Testudines > Podocnemididae > Podocnemis > Podocnemis expansa. The sequence goes on along the minus strand of ML681964.1, from coordinate 5,218,915 downwards.
ATCTGCATTCCAGCTGTAAGTCTCTGTATTAGGACCAGATTTATAGTGCCTCCATCAGCCTTTTGATTGAGGTACTGTAAATCTGGTCCTAAAGAGGGACTTACAGATAGATTACTCAGAGCACTTTGAAACAGTTGGGAATTAAAATCTTGAGTTAGAGACCTTCAAAGTCTTTGAGATAATTAATTAGAAAATAAATACAAAAAGCAGGCAGATTGAAGAAGTCAAAGGATTTAAATTACAACAAAACATTGCACCATGTGTTAGGTGATTCCCAATTATTTTAGAAACTCAATGAATAAAATCAGATGGTTTTTAGTTCTAGCTTTGCAATTCACTTTCATATATAACAAGGGGAAAAAAGTAGTTCCTTGTCAGTGTAATGATCATGTTGATCCCTTCTAATCTTAGAGTCTATGAGTAATATTTGCAGTGGGAAGAGAAGCCATTTAAAATGTTGCTTACCAACATTTTAAAAATATTAAGTCTGGGTAAGAGAGTGGGATTTGCCCAGGAAGTCTTTTCCAACCTTTCAATGGTATTGCCAAAGCTTGATTGCAGGCACAATTCCTGCCTTCAGTGGAGCATGGGGTCAGTTCACTTGCATTGCGTGGAGCTCATATCATTCCAAAGCAGGTAGGGAGGTAGCAGGACCCCCAACTATTTCTCCTCTTCCTCAGTGGGATGCAACCCAGAGAAGTACAGTTCACCAGCTTAAGGGTATGGATTTGGGGGTGGGGGGAATGCAGCCTTTGCAGTCTCCCTGTGCACCAGGGAGCAAGGCTGTGCAGTTTGTACAATCTAGCCAATTGTCAGCTTCCACACAGAAATCCCCAGCTGGGTTCTATAATAACTATTCATATTTGTACTTATGATGCAGATCATATCTTTTTCTTACATCAGACCCTCCCTTCAGGGATTGAAAGCAGAATCTGAAGCCCTCAACTCACTAAGTGTAGTGCAGAACAGTGCTAGAGAGATGTCAAGAACTCCCATTGGACACTAGCCTTGTAGCATGCTTTGCATACAATCAAAATTAGCTACTGCTTATTACTAGATATTTTGTATGCCCTTCAGAACACTAACTGCCTCCATCTGTGTTTGGAAAGTAGTTTGTATACTTTGGATGCTACCATAATCTGCAATGCACACATGTTAATGGTATGAATTGGTTGCTACACCTGGAAGCAGCTCAACCCCTGCTTTCTGCAGTGCTTCACAGAAAGTTGCAGGTGTGTGTGTTAGCAGATTGCTGAGCTAGGAGGCACAAGGTTGAAAGCAATCTCTTGAGGAACAGACAGCTGGCTAATCCACACTGGGGTTTCAGCTACTTCTGCTGAGCAGTAGTACCCCAGCCCTGGCTCCAGATCAGAAAGTATCAGTGACTTAGGGGTGTGGGGCCCAGAATCTCTGAATGTTTGGCCACTTATTTAGCTGCCTAAGTATGGATTTAGATGCCTTCTGCGAGCCAGTAAGGTTGATAGTGAGGGTCTCATTGTTTGCAGTCATACTTTAAAGAAATGTACACTTGGTGTCTTGAGTGAGACAGGGTGGGTGAGATAATATCGTGTATTGGACCAACCTTCATTGGTGAGAGAGACAAGCTTTTGAGCTTACACAGAGCTCTTCTTCAGATCTCTACAACAACATGGCTTACATTAGATGGCTGATAGACCTAATCAAGTAGCATGAAACTAGAGATGGTTCATGCTTTTATAAAAAAAAAGATTCCCGTTATGAGCAACATGAAGTGTCACTTAGAATACATATAATTTTGCTCATTCCTGACACACCCACAAACAGATACACAGAATGGCTTGGTACCACTCCACAGAGAACAAACCTATATGGATTGTTTGCTGCCTGTGAAGTGGAGCAAGAGAGGGGCCGCTTGAATCATATCCTCTTCTTCATTCCATGCAGTCAACTGGGGGACATAGGTGTCTTGTGGGTGGGAATCAAGGAATGAGGTCTGAAAAGCACATTCAACATCAGGTCACAGATAGAGGTTCTGAAGTATCCTTTACTGTACAAGCATGCAGCAGTAAAGTAAGTATCCATTTCAGTAGATTGGCCAACCCCCTGGACTGAGTATGCAATCACCTGTGCACTGCCAATGATGAGAATGTATGTCATGGGTGCACTACGCCCTTTCATTGTTAATACCTGGAGCATTGTTGCCTAATGTGAAGGCAGTATTCTCCATAAAAAAAGATGCAATCAGTGTACATGGAATGAATGCTCTTCTGTATAGGTTCTAAAGATACTTTATCACAGACAGCTGGAAACTTCTGCAATGTTCTTATTAATGCATTTGGGATTTTATTTTTTTCCAGGGTTCTTAAAGTACATTCACACTTGTCCTATTTTACTGTGCTGGTTATAGTTAAAAAAGTGATTTCCCAACATCTTGCTATACATAACAGCATGATTATAACATACATCTATCTAAAATAAATGCAAGGAATTAGACTCCTAGACTTTAAGGCCAGAAGAGACCATCAGGATTATCTAATTTGATTGCAAGCCTCAGTCCCCACCTACCCCTGTCTGTGATAGACCCCTACCTCATTGCAAGCCCCAGTCCCCACCTACTCCTGCCTGTGATAGACCCCTAACTTCTGGCTGAGTTACTGAAGTCCTGAAATCACCATTTAAAGATGTCAGGTTTTTGAAAATCCACCTTTTACACCTGTATGTGCCCAATGCCCTATACTACAAAGGAAAATGAGAAACCCCAGTGTCTGCCAATCTGACCCTTGAAAAAAATGCCTTCCTGACCCCAAATATGGTGACGAGTTAAACCCTGGACATGAGGGCAAGACCGACCAGCCAGAGTTAAATATTTCAACTTGTGATAATGTTATTTGTAGTGCCTCCAGTAAATACACTGATACCTAGACAAGAGAACGCACTATCCATCAACTGAATCTGTTTCAAGAAATGATCCTGAAATATGCTGAGTACAATTCTACTCCATTTTCATTAATCCACTCTTGGTAGGCAACCTATTTGCATCAATCCCTGGTTGATACTTAAGACAGGTTTTTTACTGTCAATATGAAGGAAACCCAGCCTGGTGATTATTAAATGATACTATTGTGCTTCAAGCACTGCAGATTCTAGTAGAGCTGGGACCAGGGGAATCATAATATTTTTGCAACCATTTTATTAACTTTTTTGTTTCATTATTTATCGAAACATTGTTTTGACCAATTTTCCAACTAGCTCTAGACTTTATTCTTGGTTCTGTCACAAACTTCACTGTAATCTCATATCACGTCACTAAGCTTCAGACTCCCTCGCTGTAGGATGAGAATAATTACATAGGTGTCGGGTATGCTGTGAGACTTAATGCATTAATGTTTCCAAAACACTTTGACGTCCTCAGATAGATTATTATTATTTGTATTATGCTAGCTCCACTGACCCTAGTCAGGAGCCAGATGCTGTTCTGCAAAAGGCCTCCTGGCCACCAAAGTGTTTACAGTTTAGTTTCAGACACAATATAAAGAGTGGGTATGACAGCTAATATAATGGAATGGGGAAGGGAGGACATGTATATTAGTGGTAGGAACATATGGCAATATAGACCAGCCACATGCATAGCCAGATGGTTTAGAAGATGTAAATACTCAAATAACATAGGTATGTCATTTCTACTGGCCTTATTACTTGATAAGTTCCTATGGGCACCACAACAGAAGTAGATCTTGGAGGAAGATTTGGCAGAAGACAAGCTAGTGGCTTTACAGACTAGCTTAAGGAGGGAATTCCATGTAAAAGGGATAGCATGGAAGAAAGCACTAAGATGCTTGTTGGAAAGGTGAACAAACAGGACTTACTGCAAGTGATATACAAGTGCAAAAGAGCGTTGTTATTAGTCGCATATTCCTGAACCAGTGTGTTTTTACTGGATTGTGCTGCAAACAAACTTCGTATAGTGTTGAGTTGTTTTGCATAAGGAGGCATTAAGCATTTTGGCACAAGCTGTGCAAAATTTTTATGAAAATTATTTAAACAGCTAGTATTTAAACACTCATGTGATTGTTGCCATTTTGAGGAAATTAATGAAAACTATTTGAATGTTTTTCACCTAGGTCTAACCTTGTTAATCTTAGCTTCTTCTTTGAGCAGCTGCCCACATGCATTGCACTGTTGCTGTGCACACACCCTCGTGCATGGCCACTGGAAAACTTTTTTGCCCTCTGTCTGCTCTATAGGATCAGCGGTAGTGCCCCCCCCTAGAGTGGCGCGTGTTACCCTGGTATAATAGCTGCTGCTGGTCTGCTCCCCCTCCAGTTTTCTTCTTTCTACCACTAGTGACAGTCTCAGGAATGTCCTCGCAATAACAGCTGCAATAGCCCTTTTCTTATACTGTTAGTAGTTGAAGTTAGCTTAGTTTTTCTGGTGAAAATAGAGTAGTTAGTTCTTAAGTACTCCACTAAGGATTCTTTGCATTTTTGTCATCGGTTCCAGCCACATGCCCTGCTCCCCGGGGTTTAAACCATGTACCACTTATGGCAAAGTCTTTTCAGTCAGTGGCCTCTGTGACAAATATCTTAAATGTTCGAGGGAAGCCCCTTGTGCTGGGCCGCACCCCAGATCCAGTCCAGTGTTCTGCTGTGACCTCCCAATTCCCACTCCTGAACCCTTATTCACCCCACTTTGTCAAGTGACCACTAACTCCTGAGTCAGTCCACTCCAACGTCTTGCATGCAGTTGGTCCCAGGCAGTGGGAGTATGTCCCCTGGCTACTTGAGGGAGGGTCCCCCAGCAAGCATCCCTTGCCCCAGTTACTACACCAGGAGCCACTGTCTACAGAGACTGGGAACCACTCCCAGCCACCACACACTCAAGTCCATCCATTTAACAAAGAAAAGTATTGTGCCCAGCCTCTGTCACTGACACCCTCTAAAGATCACACAGCTTTAGGTAAAACAACTACTAGTTTATTGATCAGATTATAATTCGAAGTGAGAGTATGGCCAAGCATGGCAGAATCACAGCATAAGTAAATCAGGCGAGACCACAAGAAAATAAAAGGCAAAATATGCATGCTAACCTAGGGTTGCCAGACATCTGGCAAAAGGATGACATATCCTCCATCCTCCAGGCATTTTAAAAATAGGTGCTTTTGTCTGGCTTTTTACTGATCAGGAATAAAATGTTAAAACCCCTCTAACAGCCAAGTTGCCAAATGGGGGATCTTCCCTCAGCGGCTGAAGATCAGAGCTGGTCACATGCACACACTACTGAATCACAGCTCAGCACAAACCAGGCTTTGTCATCAACAGCTCAGGAATCCACTGACTCTGGAGGCTGCTTTTATAAAGCTGCCTGGATAGTTCAGTTGGTAGGGAAGATATCATTTAGCCTTGAGGTTGTGGGTTTAAAACTTATGAAAAGCACTTTTATTTTTGGCCCTTGCTCCCTACAAAATGGCTAAATTGGGGGTGGGGGGCATAAGGATACCAATAAAATGAAGGCAAATAAGGTCTACCATAATTAAAATTACTAAGAGACCAATTAAATAAAACCACTAAAGGGGCAAGTTTGAATTGGACAGAAACAGTTTAGGACTTTATTTTTTTAACTGTAAAAATGGGCTGCTGTGGAAAATGAAAAATGAGAAGTGAGGTAACTGGGTTTTTTTAAAAACTTTTTAAGGTACTTTTCAAGTTTATATTTGAAAAATTAGTTTTTTAACTTTAGTCTCATGAACATTAATGAAAAGGTCATGAAAAACTTTCATTTGATGAAAAAAATCCAGTTTTTGGTAAAAGAAAAGATTTTGGTAATTTTCTTTATTTTAAAATAATTTAAAAACACATGATATGGTGCAGTTTTAATGCTGCATTCATTAATCATTTGCCATGACATAATATCATAATAACAGTTATATTAATACTACATATTCTCCACATCCTCCAATGTCCTCCTTTTTGGATTTCCCTGTCCTCCGGTCCGTGCTTTGGCATCTGGTAACCCTATTCTAACCTAATGCCTCTACTTAAACTAACCTCATAATCCAAACAAGTTTATGCTCAAAAACAGTGTTTGGCTTTTAGATGTTTGCACAGCCAGTCTCTGCCTGAAGCCAGGCAGGGCCCAGATCTTGCTTGAAGTTGTTTCAAGATGAAGAATCCCAACTCAAAAGCCCCTGAATCTTCCAGTCGTCTCTGTTTATCTCCCTGCTGGAACCCTCCCTTTCTGAGCAGACGTGATCCCTTTGTCTCTTCACAGACTCTGCCATTAGCATACCTTTGTCCTTTCCAGCTAGTTGTTTGCCACCGCTACCAGGAGAGACTACTGTCTGTTCCCTCATCCCTGAGCCATAGAAAATGTGTTACATGTTTGTCCACACGTATGAAGTTGTAGGAAACATATCATCATAGAAATCATTTAGATCATAACCTAGGGTGCACAGATGTGCACACCATGACACCCCTCATCCTGAAAAGTGCAAGATTTATAAATCATTTAAACTATGAATGAAAAAGGACAGGGACATTAGGCTTAACGACCTAATCGAAGCAGCCTTAAGACCAGCATTGGAGCCAGCGCGCTCTGCCTATCAAGTTCCTCAACCTCCAGCATTCACTTGGCTCCGACATGCTAGACCACCTTGGTGCCAAAGACGTGCCCGGGTCAGGTGGCATTACCAGCACCCGCAGTACCAAAGGAAGCTCGTGTGGGTCAGGAGCCCCCCAGGGCAGATCAAGCCTCCCTTGTCCCTGGGCACTGTCCAGGTGGTGTCCTTACAAGCCCTGGCAATGCCAGAGGCATACAATGTGGCAAGGGCACTGTCTGCCTTGCCTTCACCTCCACCTGCAGTGGTATCCCACTCCCGACCGCCTGCATGGGGCAAGCCCTCAATGCACTCCCCATAATGACAGTGCAGACTAGCTGGCCCAGCAGCACCAGGTTGTGGCCCGCCACTCCAAGACAAGACTAGTGCACCTCGAGAGGTGGACCAACCACACTGAGACTGGAGCACATTGAGATCTTCACGGATCAGTGCCTCAACCCGTTGTAGCTGAACTGGGCACCATAGCAGGTCCCCCGTACCAGGGCAGTCTCCACCCTCTGTGCAGCACTTTTCTTCGAATGAGAGACCCTCAGGCAAATGGTACCAATGAGGTGAAATAGGTGAACATCACCATCACCCTCACTATACTCGGCGTCGCACCACCAATGCTCTAAGCTTTGGTCCCACTCTGGGTCCTCGAAGGGGCAGCTAAGCACAAGAAGCTCAGGCACCACTGGAGGGCAGCTTCACCATCTTTTATATCTCCCTCCTCCAGTGACTTGGGTTTGCCCTTGCATAGGAGAGCAAGGTCGGGTGACACATGAGCTCCCTCCACGATGGACCCCCTCCTACCTGGGACCCAACCATGCCAAGGCTTGCCTTCCAATTGGCCTTATTGGGAACCTTGGGTGTACCTGTCAGGCACCCCTCACTCTTTCACTGTGGGCTCCCTGGCCGGCCAGAAGCCTACCACAGGACATCTCTCAGGCTCAGGGGATGGATCGGATTTAGATGATAACCCGTCTACTGCTCAGCCTCATCAATGCCCTGAATCCTCATTAGATGAAGCAGTAGTTCAAGGGCCATCCTCTCCCTTTGATGATTTTTAAAGCCTGTCAGGACCTCTTGAAAAGGATGGTATCCAACCTTGGGTTAGAGTTTGGGGAGATGAGGGACACCTCAGACTCCCTGTTCAACATCCTGTCAGCCTCAGCTCCTGCTAGGTTGGCCCGTGAGGGAGTGCTAAAGATTGTCAGATCTATCTGGCAGACACCCTTTTCTGCAGCACCCACATCAAAAGGGGCAGAGAAGAAATATGTCCCGGCAGCACCTTTACAACACCTGTACACACAGGTCCTTTAGGCGGTGGAAGTTTTTCAATCAAATGGAGCAGTAAGGACAACTGGCCTCTACCCCAAAAAGCAAGGAGGCAAAGACACTTGACCTCTTTGGGAGAAAGATTTATTCAATGGCAACCATGCATTTTAGAATAGCAAACCACCAAGCACTCCTTGGAAGGTACAATTTTAATGTATGGAACTTGTTAACTCGCTTTGCTAAGCTTCTCGCACTGGAGCACTGTCTTGACCTCAGCACAGTTCTGGATGAAGGCTTGATGGTGACAAGACTGGCTCTGCAGGCTTCCTGGGATGCCACCAACGCTGCAGGAAGGGCTATTGCCTTTGCAATCAGTTTGCGTAGAGCCACGTGGCTGCAGGTATCAGGCCTTTCTCTCTTGGTCCAGCAGTCCATCCAGGACCTACCATTTGAGGGTTCTTCGCTGTTCTCCAATCAGACAGATAATAAGCTCCATGGCCTAAAGGACTGCAGAGCAACCCTCTGCTCTTTGGGGTTATTCTCCCCTCAATCTTCATGTCACCCATATAGACCACAAGCCCCACAGCCCCTCCCACAACCCAGGCAGCCTTTTAGCAACAGACCTCCCAGATGGAGGAACAGAGAGAGAGTGAGAGCCCCCAGGGGCAGATGAACCAACTCTACGAGCAGGTTCACCTGGTCTAATTACCACCGCTCGAGCAATCAGAGGAGGCATTTTTGACGGGGCACTTGAGGGTGATGAGCTGATTCTGTTATCCCAGCATCCTTCTGACTCTCCTTTCCTAAATAGGCTTTCTATCTCCCATTCCCCATGGGCCTCGATTACAACAGACTGTTGGATCTTAGACATGGTCTGCTTCAGCTATTCCCTTCAGTTTCATTCAAAGCTTCCCAATCACCCACCCACTTACCAGTCCCGCTTCAGGGACCTCACTCACGGAACAGTTACTGGATCAAGAGGTGGAGACGTTATTGGCCTCAGGTGTGGTGGAGAGAGTTCCAAGGAGAGAGGAGGAACAGGGTCCTACTCCCAAAACTTTTTAATCCCCAGTCAAAAGAGGGCTTAAGACCCATTCTCGATCTGCAGCATCTGAACAGGTTTCTAAGGAAACTAAAATTCTGTATGCTCACTCTCAACCATATAATCCTATCTTTGGATCCTGGGGATTGGTTTGCCACGCTTGTTTTAAAGGACATGTATTTTCATGTAGCAATAAACCAAAATGCAGGTGTTGCCTGTGTTTTGTAAGGGGTCCTATCACTTACAGTTCACAGTCCTTCCATTTGGCCTCTCTTTGGCCCTGAGGGTCTTCACAAACTGTATAGCGGTAGTGGCAGCTCACCTACAAAGGGAGTTCACATTTTTCCTTACTTGGACAATTGGCTGATCAGGGGCCAATCAACAGACCAAGTTCAATCCAGTGTCCACATGACTCAAGCTCTCTGCAGCCATCTGGGTCTGCTAATAAATGAACAAAAGTCTCAATTAAATGCCATTTAAAGAATGGAATTCATTGGGGCAGTCTTGGACTCTATCAGATCCAGGGCCTTCCTCCCAAGGACCAGATTTGACATAATGTCGGAGATGATCTCTGGCCTCAGGAGGCACCCAAACACCATGGCCCAGAGCTGCCTGAGGTTAATGGGGACATGGCAGCATCTACATACGTAGTCAGACTCACCCATTTCCACCTTAGACTATTACAGATTTGGCTGAGATCAGTTTTCTGTCCCATCCCCCCACCTCCAGACACTCCTCCCTGGACAGAGTGGTCACTGTCCCCTGAAAAATCCTGGTGGAACTTCATTGGTGGCAAAGGCCTCAGGCAACCCTAGAGGGTATCCCCTTTGTGTCAACCTCCCCCATCCATTGATTTTGGATGCTTCTGACCTGGGTTGGGGCACTCACCTCAGCCTCAATGTCAGCACTCACAGAAAATGGTCAGAGAGGGAAAAGCCTCTCCATATCAATCTCAAAGAATTGAGGGCCATCAGGCTAGCCTGCTGTGTGTTCTTAAGACAGTTATGGGGCAGGACAATCCAGATTTTAATGGACAACACAGCCACCATATATTATATAAATTGCCAGTGCGGTGCTTGTTCCTTGGCCCTCTGCTGCGCCTGTGGGTCCTAGCTGTGAGATGCTGTTTCCATGTGACTGCTTCTCACCTTCTGGGAGTGAGAAATGACAAGGTGGAACACCTCAGCAGCTGTTTCAATTTGCAACACGCATGGTCTATCCACCTAGGGGTGTTGAGATCAATCTTCCACAGCTGGAGCTATCCCCAAGTGGACCTTTTCGCCACTCGCAAGAACTACAAATGTTGGTAATTTTGTGCCTGGAGAGCTTCAGAGGGGGGCTTCCTCCAAGACACCTTCCTATTACCATGGTCACATCCTCTCCTGTATGCCTTCCCACCATTCCCTCTCCTTCACAAGGTGCTCCTAAAAATAGAGGGACAAAGTCAGCATCATCCTGATTGCCCCACCTGGCCACATCAGCACTGGTTCAACATGCTGTTGACCTGTCAGTCACACCCCCTTCGGGAATTCCCGCTCAGGTACAACCTCTTGATACAGGATCACGGTTGCTGACTGCACCTGAACCTGAAGTCTGTGCACCTGACAGCCTGGAAACTCCATAGCTGACCTTGGAAGAGCAGGTCTGTTCAGCTCAGGTGCAGCAGCTGTTAATTGGTATCAGAAAGAGTTCTACCCAATCTACCTACAGGTTGAAATAGAGGCATTTCTCTGCCTTGGCCCAGCCCCAGGGCCTGGACCCATGCACTGCCCCCATTCAAGCTATCTTAGACTGCCTCCTAGATGTGAAGCCCCAGGGCCTAGCCTTGGCATCCCTGTGCATTCATCTGGCAGCCATATCTGCATTCCATGCCCCTTTTGTAGGGTATACCGCTTTCTCACACCCAATGGCTATGAAATATCTGAGGCGTTTGTAGAGGATCTTTCCCCAGGTTAGGGACCTGACTTCTCAGTGGGACTTGAATCTAGTCCTTTGCATGCTGACTGGTCTACCTTTTGAGCTTTTAGCCTTTTGCTCCTCGCTAGCTCTCTCTCATAAGGTGGCTTTCCTAATTGCCATTACATTGGCTAGATAGGTTTCAGAATTGAGGGCCCTCTCTTCCAAGCCCCCATATACGGTTTTCTGCAACAACAAGGTCCAGTTAAAACCCCACCTGGCTTTTCTTCTCAAAGTTGGTTCCCTTTTCCGCATTAACCAAGACATCTTTTTACCTGTGTTTTTTCCTAAACTACATGCCTCAAGCAAGCAAAGGAAATGGCAGACCTTGAAGGTTAGAAGGGCGCTCGCTTTTTACATCAAGAAACCAAAGCCCTTCAGAAAGTCTATCCAGCTTTTTGTGACGGTGTCTGATCGCGGGAAGGGCAATTCAGTATCATCCCAAACAATATCCTTTTGGATCACCTCCTGCATAAGAGTGTGTTACCAGGAAGTGAAGGTCTCATTGCCTGGGATAGTGAAAGCTCACTCACTTCAGTGGCCTTCTTCACCAGAGTACCAATCCAGGAGATCTGTCAGGAGGCCACATGGTCTTCGGTCCACAACTTCATGTCCCCTTATGCCATTGTTCAGCAGGTAAGGGATGATGTGGCCTTCAGTAGAGCCATGCTGAAAGCAAACAGAACGTAACTCCCCCCACCATCCAAGGTGAGGCTTGTAATCCACCAACAATGGAATGCATGTGAGCAGCTGCTCAAAGAGAAAAAGGACAGTTACTAGTAACTACCATTCTTTGGGATGCGCTGCTTACATCCATTCCACACCCACCCACCATCCCCGCTTTTGGAGTTAGTGGAAAGAAGGTACTGGAGGGGGAGCGGACTAGCGGTGGCAGTTATACTAAGGCAACATGCACCACTCTAGGGCGTGCTGCTGCTGATCCTACAGAGCAGGCTGCGGGCAAAAAGCTGTCTGGTGGCCATGCACAAGGGTGTGTGCATACAGTAGCGGAATGGATGTGAGCAGCGCATCTCAAAGAACAGTAGTTACTGGTAAGTAACTTCTTCTCTCGTTAGTGACAATGTAAGTTTAAGGAGTAATCAGTGATGTCGACCAAGTATATTGCATTATCTTTTCTTTAACAGTAACAGGGGTATTGTATATTGTATGATTGCTCTTTTGGAAAGCTGACCTGTAAGTTGCTAACTTGTAAGAAGTTTACATTTATCTCATTGGATTTTAGCCTATGCAGTTCCAGAACAGGCAGGATGTACCAGCGGGGTGGTTTTAGCTAGTTTAAAAATAATTGAATTCCATTTAAAGGGATGCAACGCTTTCTGTGTGTGCTATTCCTTCAGAAATAATGCACTCATGTGCCTTGCAGTCATCTTTAGGAAGGTTACTGGAATTCAATTTTGTGAATACATATACATTTCCAAAGCCATTAATACGTTTAATTTAAACAGCGTATATTGTCTATGCTGCAAAAATCATTCCTTAGCAAGAGTAAGACTGTTCCACACTAGAAATAAAGATCTTCCTATTTACTACTATTACTTACTGTGAATGTGAACAACGGATGCTAAGAGACCTCAATGGATCTGAGGCAAGCTCCAGGCTTTAGATTTAGCCACAACAGGAGGAAAACATTTTCAGCTGCAGTTATTTTAGTAACACTTGTCAAGTCAAAAGATCCTGCTGGTAAGCGAGCATTTTAAGGCCAGAGTCTCAACAGACTGTAATTGGTGTAGCTCCATTAAAGTCAATGGAGCTATCCTGATATATAGCTGCTGAGGATCAGGCATTTCTTAATCTTTTACAGCAAGGTAAATGATAATGCTGAAACTGGCACTGTGATATGTACGTAACAGCTATTGCAAGAAAGCAGGTTGTGTAGGAAAGCTCCAGGACTATGTGTGGTTACTCCCTTTTTATAGAAGTATTTAAAATGAATATTTCATATTTAAGCTGAATTGCATACAGCACCTATAGCTTTTCTCTGATAAGTTTCAAATGGAAACAGATTGGCTATGTCTACACACTCATCATTTCGAAATAAGTATTTTGAAATGAGTTATTTTGAAATAAGTTCATTCGAAATAAGAAAATGTTAATTTGAATTAAGGGAAAGCCTGCTATTGAAACAGCTGTTATTTCAAAATGGTTATTTCGAAATAAAGCCGTTTGGACGTGTTGTTTCAAAACAGTTGTTTCGAAACAATGGTGTTGTTTCAAAACAACATGTCCAAACAGCCTTATTTTGAAATAACCATTTTGAAATAATAGCCGTTTTGAACCAATCAGGGTTTAACCTGTTTCAAAACAACGGTTCTTATTTCGAAAGGACGGATTCCGTCCTTTCAAAATAAGAAAACGTCATGTGTACCAAATATCATTTATTTCGAAATAACCAGTGTTATTTCGAAATAAAAGTGCTGTGTAGACATACCCGTTTTACTTTAGACTGCTTAAGGAAATGTCAGCTTTTTAAGCATAAAATTCAAAAATAGGGTTGGGCTAGGAAAACCAGAAAGTGCTCTTCTCCTAATATGAGTTTTCCTCCTGATCTTGGAACAGAAATTGAATCTGTTTTTAAAATTTTAAAATACTTGGGAGAGTATACTCTCTACCAAAGAAAAAAGTTATATTGCCTCCCATTTTCTGTATTTAAAAAGATACTGTTGAATGAATCACTTCTGTGAAATTGCCCAGCCTGGGATCAATAATAGAAAAAGGGGGACATTCTGGAACAGAAACAAAGGAGAAATAATATTTCACTTTAAAGTGGTGAAGCTAAAATTAGGCTTAGATTGTCATGGATAATCTTAGAGTTTAAGGCTGTTTTCACTTAGATTTTAATTTTGAAATTTTGGATTTTTTTTTTTGATAACACATGTAAAATGGTCACCCTTAAAAATTTGCCAGTGCCCATCAAAAACTAACATTCCCTCAGTAATGCTGCAAACACTGAGGTAACTATATTTATTGCAAAATTGACCAAGAGTGATCACTTTGATCAGCTATATCTCAGGCTGAGCCTAGTCAACTTCATTATTTGTTTGGATTTAGCTACCATCATTCCAAAATTTCACCCATAAAGCAAAATATAAATATGTCTATTTCTATTTTTTAGGATTGTAACCATGAAACAGACACTAAACACTTGTGTTAATTAAAAACTCTGTTCAAGACCCTATTAACCTATGCTTTCTCTGTAGTTAATATTTCTTTTATTAATGCCAGTTTATCACAACTCTGTTCACACAGTTCAATCCATATTGTTGGGCACTTTCATGTGCTTTGGGTAGCATTTTCTGACTACTGCTGTTTTTGTCCCTTCTTACCATAAACATGTAGAGTCACATGTAGCTGGTGTAAATCACTTAATAATACTGACATCTATGGATTTACACCAACTGGAGTACACTTGCCCCTAGTGTTCTTTCCTGAATGTTGGGCTTTTGTTCTCTTCTATTTTTAGATCAATTACTGAGTTTCCATCACATTACACAACCAAAGAGAGCACCTGTCCTTTTATTTATATCTCTTCTGAGTTCCTGTCTCTGCTATTTTCTGTCTGCCTCTCACTGTAACTGCTTTCTGTTTCATGCCATTAACTCTGACTGCAGCTCACTACAATGTTTCTTGATTTAACCTAGAATATAAAATCTCTGTTTATGACCATTAATCCCCTTGAGATGACTGATGGGGCAGAGATTGCTAAAGGATCTGCATCATTAGCTGAGTTGACCAGTGCCCAGAGCAAAATTCCTAAACAGAGCAAACAGGAGATCCTGTTCAAAACATAAAATAGAACTGATGTCAAGTTAGATTCTCAGTTTAAATACTGTACAAGTAAGAGTTAGTTTGTCATCAACTGAAATCCTGTAAATAGTTGGTTTAAGTTGGATTCTGCCTGATGCCTAATGCACATGCACTGATAGGAAAGGACATCAAAAGCCTTTCATAGAATCATAGGGTTGGAAGAGACCTCATGAGGTCATCTAGTCCAATCCCCTGCTAAAAGCAGGACCACTCCCACTAAATCATCCCACCCAGGGTATTGTCTAACCGGACCTTAAATATCTCCTTCTTGTGTTCCATGGAAGGACAGGTAGAATTCGCTCCATTCAGAGGTGGCACCTCTCTATTCCCCTAGTCTCTATTTCCTCAGAAAAAGGTGCCAAAGCAGGTGAGGAGGAGTCAGGAATATGCCTCTGTTCTCCATTCCCTAGCACCATTCATCGGAACTGGCTGGCCCTGTGAGAGGCATACACTAGAGAGTAACACATTGGGCATCTGACCCTCAAAGAGACTAAGTTTTGGGAAGTTGACCAACAGTATCAGATTTGAACATCTAGAACTAACACTGTGCAGTGTTTGATTAATATCTAAACATGGTTTTGGGAGGCATGTCTTTAAACTTTCCTAGTTAGGTTTGTTATTTGTCTCATGTTGTAGGATGTGAATACACTTGTGCATTGTAATATTTTTTTTCCTCAGAGACCTGTTTGTATTTTTATCCTTTAAAAATAAACAAATGATGAAGCACTTGTGTCATTGTAAAACTGGAATAATTGTCATGAGGGTACCTAGCTTTAAATGTATTTCCCAAGGAATTCATGGCTGATTCAGCAGGGAGATAAGTCCACATGCACAGAGCTGGACTGACCACTCTTGAAACAGAATATCATCCCTAACTATTAACTACTATGCTTGAACTGGTTGCACTATATTTAAATCTGTTAAAAAGCCAAGCAGGATTCTGTAAAGCCATGGTTCTCCATTGTTTTGTCTTACCCAAAAAGCCCCCTATGTCCCAGTGTAGTCTAAAAGCTTGGGTCCGTTTGACAGTTTATCACTCATTTATACCTGCCACAACCCACAATGGAACTTGAGTTACTGCAAACCTAAAACTAATTTATCTGGATCCCAGAACAGAGTTGGTGCTCAACACCATGGCAATAGCCATGGCTTAAAAGCCTGAATAAAATGGAATATTAGTATTCTGATGGCCTGGTTCCATTGACTACTGTGGATTTTACACAGTCATGCTTTAAGACACAGTGAAATGAGGAGACCGGTCAAATACAGTACCAATATTGACATAACAGCAGCTCATTTCTGATTGCTCCATGGTGTTGCACTGCCAACATTTATATTAAAAAAAATCCCCTAGCTGTACTTTGAACTTTCATAATTTCTCCTAACAGTAAATCCACCACTGTATAGGCATATAACAGTCTTTCAATAAGACATTTTCCCTAGATCCACTTAAAGAAACCTGTCCAGCTTCAATCCTCAATTGCTCTGCGTTGGGAAATAGCCTTTACATGCTTATGGCTATGCAGCCATATGAACAAGTTTGCAGTGTCATTTCTCACCCAAAATAAATGCCTTTAATCCCAAAGGTAGGGTGAGGAATCTGCATGATGAACCACCACAGCCTGTTTCTCAAAATTCATTCCTTGGGGCTATAGTCAGAGGCCCTGGTTCACTGACACCAATGGAAAGACTCCATTGGCTTCACTGGGCCTTGGATTAGGGAGTAGAGATATGAAGTGACAACACTCCAGAATCATGCCGCTCAAGATATGGCTTCAGCATCATGCTAGCAGGAATAACGGTTTATTGTGAGCTTCTGCAAAACAGCTTGCCATTGCCATTTCCCAGCCTGCCAGGTAAAAATACCTGAAGACCATTCATGTTCCCCTGATTTGCAGTGGCAATCCCACCATGTTAACTCTTCACTTACTGCATCTCTTTTGTCTCACCACTGCTTGTCCCTGGCTGACTGGTTTACTGTAAGATGAATGGAAAAAGAAATCCTTTTTTGC
Organism: Podocnemis expansa; assembly: GCA_007922195.1. Taxonomy (NCBI): domain Eukaryota; kingdom Metazoa; phylum Chordata; order Testudines; family Podocnemididae; genus Podocnemis; species Podocnemis expansa. The sequence continues at coordinate 5,202,231 of ML681964.1, read as the reverse complement.
CTATCAGCAAATCTGAATAATTGCTTTTTATCATGATGCTTCATAGCTGAAAGGGACAAGTTTAATTAAACAAGAAAGCACTGGAGTTCAACAGTACTTCAGTCACATAGATAGTTTAATAACATGCTGTCCTTTCATGACAACACAGTTGCCTTTTCAGCAATATTTACTTTACTGCTAACATTTCCAGTCTGATTTTGCAAAAATCACAGTAGCAGCAATCTGCCAAAAGCAAAAAACAATTTGCAATTAGCAGCGGAAGGTTCAGAGTTTGCACATGGAAAAAATTGCTTCACTGACTAATAATTCACTAAGGGCTCAATCCTGCCGAGTGCTGAACACCTGCTGGAGTGGTTGAGTACCTGCAAATTCCATTGAACTCAACCCACCCAATCATAGGAACTCAGCTGACGCTGAGGGTGCTCAGCACCACCTTGCAGAATTGTGCCCCAAATGAGCATGTTCTTTAGGAAAGGTAGTTCAATGCAAAGGGAATTTAAGCAAAATTCATCATCACAAGCAAGGAGATCTGTGACACTTAAAGACTAATAAATTTTTTTTTCATGGGCTTTCATGGGTGAATCCCACTTCATCAGGTGTTAAGAAAAGGGAAAACTTACAGTATGGGAGGGCAGGAGAGCTAAATCCTGTGATTATATTACATTGCATCAGGTCAGATTACTTCCACAAATCAAACAAGTTGCATGGATTCAAACACTGTGAAACCACATTTCTATTTTGTAAAGGCCCGATAGGACCTGTATGGTAATCTAGGCTGTCTTCTACATAGCATAAACCATAGAATCTCATCCAGTAATTTTTGCACAAAGTCGATAATTGTCCTTAAATTCTGGCATATTTTTAAGAAAGATATCGAGTCCTGGTTCAAAGATTTCAGGTAACGGTGACTCTACTATGGCCCTATGCAAGTCTTTCAAATGATTAAGTACCTTCACTATTAAAAATGAACACCTCATTTCTAGTTTTACTCTCTTGAACTTCAGCTTTTAAGCATTGGGTTTCATAATTTCTATTCTGTTAGATTAAAGTACAAGTCACATCTTAAGCTTGAGTTAACCCAACATATGTAAACAACTTTTGTAAGCCAGTACAGTAAAATAAAAAGTTTTCTAACTATGGCAGATTGCATCCAAAATACTTGACTAAAGTGAATATGTCAATGCTTGCATTAATAGCTGACGAGCCAAGGCTAACCTACATGCAAAAGGGGCAGTTCCTCACTTGTTACTTGCCATAGCTCCGAAGAAGCTACTGCTATTAGATACTTCCCTGTGAACAATGCCTTACACAATACATGCACTGCATTAATGCTAATAATATCACATTAGGTCTGAGTGAGTCACTGAGCTAATATGGTGCCAGTGAAAGTCATTGTTTTTCCAATGGAAATGTCATTGGTTCAGAGGGAAAATAGCGTTACTATCTTGAGCAGCCCTACGTTAGCCAGAGGACATTAAACTGTGTTTCCCTGAGCAGAGTTCTCAATTGTCCAAAACACGTGCTAACAAAGCCACACAATATAATAAAAATCACCTTAAGCTTGATGATGGCCCCTGAAACCATCACTAGCCTCATCATGAGCTTGAACCATAGCATTCTGGAGACACACCCAAAATTTCAAATGCTTCACCATATAATTTGGAGTTGGCCATCCAGTCGCGTATTTGAGAAGTACTGGCTTTTTAACAAGTTACCTCACTTCAGAGTTTGGGCATTTTGTTCTGTGAGTTTTATTGATTGATTGATTTAAACAATCTTGTCCTTTATTCCAACTTGTTTGGTGCCATATCTAACAGGTACCAAATACCATTAAGAAAATTAAAAGGGAACCCAATTTTTCTAACGTCAGGCAACTTTGGTAGATTTGTGCTATTTCTGTACAATGTCATCTATTCTCAGGGTTATGCACAAGCAAGGGGCACCAGAGCAGTTAGCTCCCCCCCCCCCAACCCCACCCCAGTAATCAGCAGGGCGCATCACACCTGTGGCTCCAGGGCCACAGAAGCGATAGTGAATTTCTCTGGCCTTGAGGCCATGGCAGGCACTGACAGCATATGCTTCTCCAAAAGTGGTTGAATTTTTAGTCCTGAACACATCCCTGTCTATTCCTAACCAATGGAAAATGGTTTCCTTAGCTGGCAAACGGTTGCTGTGTGACACCCTGCCAAGCAACAGCAGCATCTTAATGGGCCTTCCCAGGAACACCTAATTCAGAAGAACAATACTGCAAGTAAAATTCACCTTGGTATTGACAGCACATGCAAAACTAGCCATATCATTTTAGGGCTGCATGAAGAACATACAGATAGAGTGGTAGCCGCATTTAGAATCATAGAATCTTAGGGTTAGAGGAGACCTCATGAGGTCACCTAGTCCAACCCTCTGCCAAAAAAGCAAGACCACTCTCAGTAAATTATCCCAGCCAGGGTTTTGTCTAACCGAGCCTTAAATATCTCCAAGGATGGAGATGCCACCACTCTCCTAGGTAGTCCATTCCAATGCTTTGCCACCCGCCTAGTAAGAAATTTCTTCTGTGCTGACTCACACATGGCTGGTATGGAGGGACTGGAGTGAGGGGCTTCATGCAGAAGCAGTGGATGTGGAATTACATGGTTATGGTTACTTGGGTTGGGTGAATTTGAGCCTATGTGATCAAATCAATAGACAGGAATTTATAGATAGTCTTCACATTGCTTCATCTGAACTATAGAAACAGCACTTAAAATGGTTAGGAGATGTGTTTTCTAATATCTGTTGCATTTTTTCATTGCTCAAACTTGAACCATCCTCTGATATACCATAGACAAGGCATAGAGATTTTAGTATGCCGTGTTTGTTTTTCTAATATTTTACAAATACCCAGTGACATGCTTAGAAAATGCAAGACACACTTCTGACAAAAAGCAATTTTTAAGTAAAAAAGATCAGTAACATTAAGGTCATTGGACAGTAGTGAAAAATCTGTTTGATGCAACAGCACTAAAATATATGTTCTGGCAGAATCATTTTCTAAAGCACTCTAGTGAAAAAAGTCAGGAATAGTTTGATGCTATTGTTCCCTGTTTAGAAAGGCAGCAAGAGCTCCAGAAATCACATCGTTACCTCCCACAGATAGAAGCAACTTTATTCTCTTGGAGACATAGGAATTACTTGAGAAAGTCAGTGATGTCCTGAGGAATTTCCCCTCCAGACTCTGACTATGATTCTGGAACAGACAAAGAAGAACCTGTCCCCTATAATCCATCCCACATTTTATCCTATGCCTTTCACATACTGAGTCGGGACTCTGAAGCGCAGTCAATGTTCTGTGAATCCTTATCATGCAGGCATGATCAATATACCCTATTATTTTTCCCTAATAACATGGTGATGAGCATGGTAGAAATGCCTTCCTAGTTACGTATTTAAGGAGACAGATTCCTGACCAGGCACTCAGTGAAGTTGATGGAAAGAATCCCAGTGACTTCAATGAGAGTTGGATTAGGCCCTTAGTAGTTTGACCATGTACCTTATTGCTGAAGCTCAGGGCCTTGATTTAGAGCATCCTCAATCATTTGACATAGCCAGTGATGCAATGTTTTGATGCATTCCATGAAAAAGGAGGATTTCAGTTGCACATTTCCAATTCATCACCACAGCAAGCTTAAAACAGTCACAATTTTTGTTATTAAAAAAGGGTTGATTGTCTGAAACCTCAAACGGTTCAACAGCTAAGGGAGGGAACAATGAAAAATACATTACCTTTTCCTTCAAATTAGCCAATGTTTAAATTTATTTATGAAAAATTATATTGAAGCAACTAAACCAAATATTTCAACCAGCTCTTCTCAGGCTTCTAATTTAATCAGAAGTAATACAGCTGAAATCACAGATCTATGGTGATGTCTCTTCCCAAGTAACACAAAATGGCCACACATTAATTTCCTCTAGTCACCGTGGAACCAAGTAACTGGACCCTCTCATCTGAAGACAGTGTTCCAAAGATACAAATCCCTGCCAATTAATTATTTAATTGTAAATATGCATTCCACCTTGCTTTACTAAAACTGAGCTCAAATCCTGAGCCCATGTCAGTACTAGGAGCAGTTTGCAAGCATAGCTGTACCAGTACAGTATGCCAGCAGAGAACTCAGTTGGGGACACAGCTTATACCAGCAATATGCCCATGTAGCTTATTCCCACAGCTCCCAAACAGAACCAGCTATGGTGGTAACCGTGCAGTTTTATTAGTACAGCTGCAGCTACATCATGTGCTTCTTCCGGCTCAGCTGTTTCAGTTAGGGCTCTTCAGCTCTTCACACCCCTGACTGACACAGCTATGCTGGCAGAAATCTTCAGTGTAGACAGCCCTACTATTTACTGAAAGTGCTTTTAAGCCAGTAAAAGGGAAAGCAAGATAATTAAAGAGCCAGTCAGGATGGTGGAAAGGATTGAGAAAGCAATAGCTGAATGAATCCTTAGTTGAATTAAATACTTATATATCACCAAGGACAGATTATGTTCACCTACAGGTTCTTAAAGAACAGGAAGAGATGACTGGAGCCATTATCAATCATTTTTAACAACTTATTAAGAATAGATGAGTTGCCAGTGGACTGGAGGACAATGAAGTTAGTACTAACAGTTAAGTAGGTAATAAAAGCCTGGGGTGGGGTGGGAGAAAGTACAAATCATTGAGACTCACTTATATTCCTGGTGCATTATTAGGATAAATAAAGGGATTGATATGTAAATATTTAGACCCATGGCTTCCTAACATGGTGGTAGCAAATACGTAAAAAGCAGATGCAACCACCTTTCCTTTCCAGTAGCCAGCCACCATAAAAAAAGAACACTAACCAAGGAACCTATCCTTGCAACAAATCCCATTGCCAACTCTGCCCACACATCAACTCCAGTGACACTATCACTGGCCCTAAGCAGATCAGCCATAGCATCAGGAGCTTATTCACCTGCACATCTACTAATGTGATATATGCCACCATGTGCTAGCAATGCCCCTCTGCCACATGGATTGGCCAAATGGGACTGTCCCTATGCAAAAGTATAAATGGCCACAAATCGGACATCAAAAATGATAACATCCATAAACCAATAAGAGAATGCATCAATCTCCCTGGCCTTGCAGTAGCAGACGTGGAAGTTGCCATACGTAAGAAAACAAAACAAAACAAAACAAAACAAAAAACAGACTACAGTGTGAAACTGCAGAGCTGGAACTCATATGCAAACGTGACACTATCATATTGGTTGGGTCGGAGGAGGGCAGGCATGACCAAACTGCAGCTTGGGAGCCACATGCAGCTCCTGAATGAAAAAATGTGGCTCATGGAAGAAGGCCAGAGGAAAGCAGCCCCAGCCTAGGAGTTTTAAATCTCCTGTCATGAGCATGCTCTGAGCATAGTCAGAGCATGCTCAGGGGAGCCCCAGCCTGTGCCTAGCCACCAGAGCAGCCACATAAGGGTGCCTTGGGGGCAGGGGTTGGCCGGGGGAGCCAGTATCAGGGCCTGGGGGTTAGAGGGGGGGATTGGAGAGGGCAGGGCAGAAGCGCAGTGGCATGGGTCAGGACGGTAGGGAGAAGCTAAGTTTCTACTGTACGGGCAGGCCTAGTTTTCATGGTAACATTAAGTAATTATTAGAATCTGACATTAGTAGGATCAATATATGCCCTCTTTTTATGATAAAATTAAAGTGTGCAATGAATTTTAACCTTAGTAATTCTGGAATAGGTAAAATACGTCTATATGCCTCAGTGTGGCTCTTAAAGGTTTAATAATCAATTTGTGTGGCTCTTGAGTTCCGTAAGTTTGGCCACCTCTGGAATAGGGACTTGGCATGGTTAGCACATTACAAAAAGCAATTGTCCCTGTTCACACATTCTCTCCTTCTAATCAACTGTTTTTGATTGGGCCTTGTCTATCCTAACTGAACTGTGTTAGTACTTGCCTTCCCCATTGTAATGTTTCTCACCCTTGCGTGTGTGTGTGTGTGTATACACCTCCTAACTGTAGTTTCCACTTCATGTATCAAATGAAGTGGGTTGCAACCCGCGATAGCTTATGCTTGAAGACATTGGTTAGTCTTTAAGGTGCCATAGAACTTTTGTTGTTTTTGCTATATACAGACTAACATGGCTTCCCCTCTGGAACCTTTCTTAAAAGTTAGGTGTTGGGGTAGGGAATTCATAATTAAAACAATTGGAGAGGGTCCTAAAACTTCATCTGTCATAATATAGGGTTGCAGTATGTACAACATGGCAAACTGCTGTTTTAGATGATAATAACGAGGGAACCATATAGGCCACATATAGGCATAACAGCTACATCATGCCAGACAAACCTGCCACCCAAGGAAGCAGAGCAGCCTCATGGACTGAGTGTGGCCGTCAGAACCAAAGTGGCACATGTGCGCTGAGTTTGCAGGTGCTGATAGAGACGAATGACACAAAACTTGCAGCTGTATATTTGGGGAGAATGCTGGAAAAAGCAGTAATTCTTAGATGGCGTTGAGCAAAACAGACCAAAACCTAGCCTTGAGCTTGCCCTATGATAGATAATCTATATAGTTATCTCATACATTAAGCTATCTAGGCTCTTACCTGGAACTACCAATGTTGTAGCTCAACTCCAAATTCAATGCTAGGTTTTATGCGATTCCTGGCTGAGGCAAAATAACATTTGTCTTGAACCTTTGTCTGTCCCAAGACCAAAATCTAAATCTAGACAATGTAAGAGTTTCCTGTACCCTCTGCCTCCATCCTTCATATGAACAGCTTTTCTTCAGGTTGTTATGAGTTAACCTATTGGCTTATGGAGTTTTTTCCTATAACATGTAAGAGTATAGATTAAAAGAACGCAAAAATAACAGTATATTGAGCTAGACATTCAGGCAGTGTATAGTCAATAAACCTAAGCATCCAGCCCATTGAATATTCAGGAAACTGACTTGAAGACCATTTTCTGTATGCTTGGCTGCTCTGTTTCCTGTGTCCCAGGGAGAGTCAAATAAAATAAGTTCCTCCATCTTATAACATGCTCAGTACAGTGAGTAAGATCTATAACAATTTGTCAACAAACTGCTTGAAAAATGATGTTGATAACAGAGACTTAGTTTGCCTTTGTTGCTCTTCCCCTAAGTGATTAATTTCAAAAGAACAGATTTTTTCCAGATCAGAGGTATTTCTTTGCCATTTATGTCTACAACTGGGAGGGAGGTTGTTTTTTACTATCTTGCTCTTAAGCTGCATTATTTTAGGCAGTATTTTATTTTAACAGGTGCTGCTTGCTAGGCTCTAGAATGAGTGACTGTGAAAAATTGGGACTGGGGTGTGGGCTAATAAGCACCCATAGAAGAAAAAGACCCAAATATCAGGACTGTCATAAAATCAGGACATCTGGTCACCCTACTAGAATGGGTGATTCCCAGATTCAGGAAAGCACTTAAGCAAGTCTCACTGAAGCTTATGTACTGTCCGGAACAGTCATGTAGTACTAGGGCCTGGCTTCAGGAAATCAAACTAGATCAAGAGCACTTAAAACTACTTAGGGCATGGCTACATTGCCCCAGTGGCAGGCATCAATTCAGTGGGTCTGTGAAGACCAGTCCAGTCAATGGGTGAGTGCTCTCCCGTTGACTCAATTTGTTCACTTCCCCAGAAGGCAGCATCAACAGGAGACACTCTTCCATTGATGTAACATCATAAGGATGCCATGCTGTGTAAATGTAAGTATGTTAACATGAGATATATCGTGTGTGTATCTCAGTGCAGCAGTATATTTATATGATTTGCATACATAGCCAGTTCTCCACTGCCTTGAACCTTGCTCTCCAAAGCTTTGAACCTTGTGCAGTCATTTACACCTGTTCAAAATGGGTATAAAATGTTATCACTAGTCTGAGTGGCGCACTTGCATCCTGTACTGATTCACACACAATTTGTGCAGCAACAAATAACCACAGAATATCAAGAAAATGAAGAATTAGGCTTTAAGACTCTGAGAACTTAGCCACTTTTCTGTAATTTAATGGAAACCAACTTTCACATGATGAAACAAACAAGGAGTCCTGTGGCACTTAAGGATTAACATTTTCATTTATTGCATGACCTTTCATGGGAGAAAACCCCACTTCATCAGATGCCTTGACAGTGGGGAAACTTACGTAATGGGAGGAAATAAAAGCAGGGAAGTGTAAGTCATGGGCCCAGGTCACACTGTAACAGCAAATCAAAGCAGTTGTAAAGATTAAACGCTGGAGAACAGCATATAGAGAAAGCTGAGGGATTTTTTTCCCCATGAAAGCTCATGGAATAAATACATTTGTTAGCCTTGAAGTGCCACAGGACTCCTCATTTGTTTTACTGAACTAAACTAAGCATGGCTGGCTCTTTCTCATGACAGTAAACCCAGAGAGCGGGAATTTCATTTTCAGCATTTATTTTTCACTGTCAAGGGGCTACACTTCCTAGCCTGAAATCTTGCAGTCATTCATTTAATTTTTAAAACAAGTTTTAGCTACTGCTGTGTTGTTTTATAGTAGTAGATTTATGTAGGTAGGTGGAAACACCAGCTGAGAACTTGGCCCATGAGATCTTATTATTAACATTTATTTTTATTTCCCTCTCTTTTTTGGACTGTTTAAATTGTTGATTTTCATTCAGTGTGTGTATATCCAACTATATATTATTTGCATTTTATAAAGGCACTTCCTGGTGTTCATTATACTGAAAAAAGATATTGCACTTTTTTATTTCATGCTGTAAATCACACTATTTTCACATACTGTGCTGCTGGATTGTTTATGTAGTTTCCCTCCTTTGCTGATTTCTATACCCTAAGCATCCACTGCACTCAAATTATATACTGGGCTAACTCTAACAGCTGTCATCCATTTGGTACTCGCTCTTCTGCAGTGTCAAAACCAATGCATTCTAATGAGAAAATAATCTCCTTATAAGCCTGTTAAACACTTCTGTCCATGGGGAAAAGAAGAATTGAGTTCCCAAGAGATTAGGCTGGTGTTAGAGAAATATTAGGGATGTCTCTGTGCCTTTTACCTCTTGTGTTTAGCATAGCTTGTTAGGGAAGAAGGCTGCAAAAACATGTGATGCTTTCTTCGGCAACTTCATCACCAGCCAGGATTAAACCTTGGATGTCAGGAGTTTAACATGTGTGCATAAGCTCAAAAATACACCTCTTTTAGCCAGTGCTGTTGGGGTATGTCTACACTTAGACTGTTAGGTCGAATCGACTCAGTTTGAACTAAGCAAGTCGAACTAATTATGATTAGTTCGAATTGAGTCAATTCGAACTAACATGGCCAGATTAGGAAAACCAATTCAAAATAACATGTCCATGAACTGGACTTGCTACTTCAAATTGGAGCAGGGGCACGATGGGAGGTGTGGCAACATGACCCCCTAGTAGGGCCATGTCACCACCCAATCCCCTGCCCCGCTCCAAGCTTTCTAACCCGGGCATAGGGAAAAGCATCTGCCCAGCTCTAGCTACCCTGTGGCTAGAGCTGGCCAGGGGATGTTTTCCCTCATCCCTGGCTTGGAAGGCAGGAGAATATTTTCCCCTGCCAGGGCTCCCTGGTGCCAGGGCACCTCTCACCACCCACACAGCATGGTGGGGGGAGGCTGGGAGAAGGGAATCCCCTCCACGCTGTCAGTGCAGTGGAGAAATTCCTTCTCCCTTACCTGGCTGCGCTGTTAGCTTGGGGCTGGGAGAATTTCCTTGGCCCCGAGCTGTCAGTGCAGAGGCGATGGGGGAGAAGTGATTCCCCTGGCCCGTGCTGGCAGCTGGAGCCAAAGGGTTCTCCCAGCCCCAAGCTGACAGCGCAGTCTGGGCAGGAAAGAAGGGATCCTCTCCACTTCTCCCCCGCTGGCTGCCCACCAGGAACACACTCAGGGAGGGAGCTTTTGCAGCTGTGGCTGCCTGCCAGGAAGACACCCCATTGGACATCTTTAGCAGTGCTGACCGCCTGCAGGGAAGACACACCCCCCCGTCTTCCCAGTGGGCGGCCAGTCAGGCTGGAGTGGGGGCTGAGGTCCCTCTCCCCAGCCGGGGGACAGGAACCCCATTGCTCCCTCCAGCCCAAAGTGGCTGGGGGGTGAAGGCACCCTGAGAGGAATGTCAACCCTTGTGAATTCAAACTAACTTTAGCTCAAATTCATATGTCTACACAGCATCAATTTGAACTTGAGGTTTCGAATTGATGATCACTTTGAAGTTACAGGAGGTTTTGTAACTTCAAAGGGACTGCTCCTTCATTCAACCTAGGGGAAGCCTGCTGTGTAGACAGGTCTATTTTTAAATTCGACCTAATGTTTATTAGGTTGAATTTAAGTGTGCGTGTAGACATATCCTTGCAGATTCATCAATAGCTAACTGCTTTAAATGCCACTAGAGAGGGACAGAGTGCCACACCAAACAGATATGGGTTCTCATTCTAATGTCTATCAAGGATACAGGGCCAGGCTTCATAAAAACACATCCTCTACCTTCCCTGAAAAATCTCATCTCCTCTGCCTCCATCTTGGGTTTTTCTGTGTCTTCCATGGACTCCCATGGTGTGAAAGATATAATACATGTTTATTGCATCTGGCCCATCACAGTATATTTGATCGGCTAGCCTAACGTGGCTTTGTTTCCTGTGTCCTACTGAAATAAATGGGGGAGATTTTCCCAGGCACAAATTTGAGAGGCAGGTGACCAAATGTTATTGACTTGCAGGGGTAGTTTGATGTCTAACTGCCCTTAGTGCCTTTGAAAAGCTCCCTCAGAGATCCTGCCAAGTCAAGAGTTCAATATGAACAAACACATATTTTTCTGGCAGGAAGCAGGGAAGTTTTTTGGGGGGTTTTTTGTTTTGTTTTGGTTTTTTTGTTGTTGTTTTGGGGTTTTTTTGTTTGTTTTTGTTTTTTTCCTTAGCATCTGAAGAATTGAACCTGATGCACAAAACACCTCCCCAAATTAATCACTTGGCTTATTCATGCCCCCTAAAGTAAAATTTGAGAGCTTTCTGGCAATCTGCAGTGCTTCAGGGATAAAATAATGGCACCAACTTCCTTACTAGGAAATCAGGCTTTCAGAGCCTGCCATCCTTAATCAGATTTACTGGACCATGGCTTAATCAAAGCAAGAGAGAAAAAGCATATGCCAAAGTGTTTGAGTAGCTGTGGACCCCGGGTGCCATGCCCTCTCCAAAGTCTCCAGATAAATAATAAATGTACATAAAGAGAAGTAGTGTATCTAAAAATAAGGTCTACCTCCACAGTGAGCTCAGTAGAACTGCAGAACATTTCACACCTCAACTTCATTTACATTTCATTGTAGGGAGAATATCCCCTTTGTCCACTAGCAGGTAATTTTTGCCCCCATTATAATTGACTACAAGTCTCCTAAAATTTGAATGACTGATTCACAGTGGAAGTGGAGCTGAAGGCCAATGGGCTAGATCTGCATGTTCAAGGAGGATTTTTCTCCTCTCTCTGGGTATGTCTACACTATGGGCTTAAGTCAACTTTAGGGGGCTTATGTCGGCTTAAGCAAAGCCCTGGCCACATTTGGAGTTCATAAGGTTGACTTAAGGGCTTCTGTAAGTTGACTTAATAATTGTCACTCTTTAAATTGACTTAGGCATTAAGCCAACCTTATTAAGTCAACTTAATACAATGTGGCCATCTAGGTCGACTTAAGAACCCCTATGTAATAACATGTGCCTGCTTAAGTTGACTTACTAAAGTCGACTTATGCAAACACCTTCTTTTATTAGGACACTTTCTTAAGTCAACTTAACCAACTTTCGTAAGTCAACTTGAGAGATGAACTAAGTTGACTTAATAAAGGCGACTTTATTAAGTCAACTTAACAAAGTCGACTTAGGTTTTGTAGTGTAGACATAGCCACTGACACCACTGTAATGCCATTGGCTTCTGTGGGGTAGCTCCCAGTACACAGTGATGTTAGCGCACCATCAGGGCTTAGAAAAGTACCTTGGCCAGGGATGGGGATAGTTATACCTGACCTGGATCTAGGAAGGGGAAAGATGAAATTCTTCACACACTTAGCTGATGAAAATGCTTTTAAAGAACATGTGATTGCAAATAGCACTGTGATGGATCATTATTTGGTGTTACTGTGTGAAGAAAAATGGGGAGAAACTGTGAGAGGGAAAGTAAAAGACAACTAGATTGTTGGATTCATGGAACTGGAAGCAGGAGCGACTCCCAATTTGCAGGAGAAGCTGAACAGGAAGACTCATAGGATCAGGGAGTGTGACTACAACTGAGGAGGGTGGAAGAGGGCAAAGCAGTCACATTAGGACCTGCACTGAACTGAACTCTCTGACCTTTGTCCAACAAAATTCTTACATCATTGGACCGATCATACATTTATGGCTAGGAAGGGGTAAGTTTACTGCATAGGAGCAAAAGAGCTCAACACTGCTGAGGCTCCAGCCCATGAGAGGATTTGGGGGTGGGGGCGGGGGTGGGGGGACTAAGGAGGCGAGGAAGCTTGTTAAAAGAAAAAGCCATCTTTGTCTCAAGGCTCTCCCTTGGAATCAATCTTCTAAGCAACAAGGACTGAGAAGCTGCCCACCATGAGGGGAGCCTGACTGAGAGACTATATGGTAAGTTAACATCACAGCCAATCTGTAGAGTAAGCTACCATCACATACTGAAAAACTAAGCTTAGTTTAGGATGCGACTTATGTATAAGTTAATTGTGATATAATCTCTTGATTCATAGTCATCCAATTTATAATCACTTAAAGTCTTGCTGTAGTCAGTAAATTTATTTGTTTGTTTTATCTAAAACTGGGGGGGCATGGCGATTGAGTGTGTGCAGAGACCTTGCTTGTAGTAACAGCGCTGGATTTGTGGAGTGGGGGGAAGACTAAGGAGGCAATCAATTTCTTTGATAAATTGCAGGACAAAAGAAAATGAACTTGCAGGGTGCATTGTACCACACTGAACCTTGCAAGATGACTGCTTGTGGGGTGGTGTCTGGGCCACAGACCAATTACTAACAGGAGGCTGGATGTGTGCTGGCCCAGGAGTGGGTCATTCACACTGCAAAGCAAAGTAAGACAGGACACACAAGTGAGGCATTGGGATGACACAGTTATATGTTAGTCCAGATTGCAGAAGGGAAATGTCACGGAAAGATACTGTCTTTGCTCTCTTAGGGCTGTACAGGGTGCCAAATTTGTACAACTTCACTATTTCAGTTGTGAAATAGCCATGCATGTTGCAGCAACAAGCCTCACTGTAAAGCAAACAAGGAACCTGGGGGCACTTTTAAAGACTAACAAATTTATCACATGAGTTTTCATGGGAGAGTCTCATTGTTTGTTTTGCTGGCACCCTTTTGGAAGCTGGCATCATGAAAGGCATTCAATACAGCCATTTGAAGTGGAATAAATTTGGGTATGTCTACACTGGAGCCTTAGGTCAACTTAACCTCCCTTAAGTCAACCTAAGGAACTACGCAGCCAAATTGGGCTTCTATTAAGTAACACCAGCTCCTAAGGTTGACTTAAGAGTTAAGTCAACCTAGGAGATGGGACCAGGCTCGGGCCCCACCCTCTGCCCCACCCCAGGACACGATCCAGCTCTGGGGCCCCAATCCAGCTCTGGGGGGCCTCATCCGGCCCCAGCCACTGCTGGCAAGAGGCTGGGAGCCTGATCTGGCCCCGAGCTGCTTGCTGCAAGTGGCAGGGGGCTCAGAGGCAACTCCTGCCACCACCAGCAAGTGGCTTGGAGCCCGATCTGGCCCCAAGTTGCTTTCTGCAAGTGGCAGGAGGCTCGGACCCAGCTCCTGCTGCTGCTGGCAAGCAGCTCGGAGCCCGATGCGGCCCCAGTGGCTGCAGGAGCTGGATCAGGCTCACGGGTGGGACAGGGGCGGCAGCCAGGCCAAGGCCCATTGTATGTCTATCAGTGTAGACATACCCTTGACTAAACAAGGGTGACTTTAGACCCCCAATGTAGACATAGTCTTTGTTAGTCATAAAGGGTATGTCCACACGAGGCTTTTATTTCAAAACAACACTGATTGTTTCAAAATAAAAGCGCCTACATCCACACGATGTTTTCTTGTTTCGAAAGGAGGGAGCTCCTCGTTTCGAAGCAAGAGCCCTCCTTTCAAAACAGCTTAAGCCACTCTGGTTTCGAAAGGAGGGTTATTTTGAAACCAGTTGTTTTGAAATAACACCGTTTGGACATGTTATTTTGAAACAAGGATTGTTTCAAAATAACAATGACCTTCCACCCAGGATGCTATGCACCCTGGGAGGAAGGTCCCACCCCCCCCAGGACCCTGGCCAGGGTGCTGAGTGGAGTGCAGGGGGGTGGTGGGTGCACCAGCTGGCTTCCCTCCCTGCTTCCCCTTGCTGGGAGCAGGGGGGGATCCGGTGCCTCAGCCCCTTTGCCCCCCTGCCCCCGGCAAGGGGAACTGGGGAAGCCAGCTGGGGCACCCCTGGGGCTGTGTCCCCTGCCCGGGCCGGGGGGAGGCGGCTGCCAGCCCCGTGCTAGCCGTGGGTGCCGGCTTTGCCCCCCGCCCCGGCTCGGGGGGGGCTGGTGCCGGCATGCACCCGTGGCTAGCGTGGGGCCAGCAGCTCCCCTGAGCCCAGGCGGCGGGCAAAACCAGCACCTGCGGCTAGCGCAGGGCCGGCAGCTCCCCCCCCAGCCCGGGCAGCAAGCGGCGAGCCCGGGTTGGGCGGCAGAGCCCCTTCCCCTGCCCCAGCCCCTGAGGCAGGTGGGCAGGGGGCAGGTAGGGCTGCAGCAGCCCCCTCCTGGGCTGGGGGGCAGACACCCAGCCCAGGCAGGGGCAGAGCAGGTTCCCTGCCTGGGGGCATGGGTCACCTAGCCTCCTGCTACCCCCTTTCCCCACCTTAGCCTCAGGGCAGGAGCAGGGGTCTAGGCTGGGAGCTGCTTGCCGGCAAACTGCAAGCAGCTCCCAGCCCCATTGGGCTCCTAGCCCCCTGCTCCTGCCTTGAGGCAGGGGTGGGGAAAGGGAGTAGCAGGGGGCTAGGTGACCCACCATGCCCTTCCTCTAAAGCGAAATAGCAAGTCCACTGTTTGGACATGCTATTTCGCTTGGGGCTTTTCCCTCGTTTCGAATTGACTTTTAGTTATTTTGAATTGTCATTTCGAAATAAGGGCTTTATTTCTCAATGACTTGTTTTGAAATAACTTATTTAGAAACAATGCCCTACGTGTGGACATAGCCTAAAAGTGCCTGCAGACTGCTTGTTTGTTTTGCTCAACTAGACTAACATGGCTACCTCCTTGGAACTAAGCCCTCACTGTGTATCATTTATTTTTCCTAAAACAGATTGTGCACATTCCCACTACCACTAGTTGATCTACAATTGGCCCTGCTTATGTGGGAGGGGAGGTCATTTCATCTGCTAGTTAGCTCTATTCTAGGATGGAATAAAAAGTCCCATACTGCAGCTTTTCTTGTTGTCACCAGAAATTGCTTGTTTCTGCTCGTAACACTGCTGGACATCTCCCTATTTCTCTTCCCTGGCCCGCTACACTGTAAAGGATAACACATGCTCTCACCATCCCCCAAAGGGCTCAAAGGAGTTAGACATAGAAAAGACTCGCCCCGTATCATTTAACCTGCTCCTTACCAGAGTAAGATGTGGTGCCAAAGAGAAGATTTATATAAAATTGTCATTGTATTTTGTCTTAGCCAGGAGATGAAAATAAAAGGTTAGGGTAGGAAGTGGGGGAAAAAAACATTTCTTCTAACCTCCAAGATGCTCACACATTAAGTTTGCTGGGTGTTCCCAAATTTTGCTGAAAGCTCCTATGGATTTTCTGTAAGAAAAACTCAGTGTGATCACTTTATGCTATACTGAAATTCCAGGATAGCTTCTGCTTTCTATTTCATTTTCAGTGTCACTATTTATATGGTAATTCATTTGTTAGCCAATTTCAAGCTCTGCAGAGCACAACTGACCATTAGTGTTTGCAGATCAACATGATCAAATATACATTTGTGATGCATTAATATCTACAAAAGAGTCACACGGTCATTTAAAAATGCTCTCTGTGTATTTTATCATTTATTGTAAACGGTTCAAATATACAGGTTCCAGACCTTTTTTGGCTTGATTTTACTAGCCCTGAGTTGAGCAAGACCCCACTCCTCCCTTCAATGAGACAATAATTAGAACCTTCAATTTGCAGGGAAATAGTGCCATAGAAATAAAATATTATCTGGCTACTGCTAATGCCGGGAGTCTTGAACTAGGCTGGCCTTCTTTAACATTGCTGAAAGGTGCATCTTTGATAGCCAAGTTAATATAATTTTGGAGGGATGATGGATTTTTCCTCTCTTTTTAATAAAAATTAATGAAATAAAATCTAAGACATTTTCAAAAATTCACAGTGAAAATTAAAGCCCCTCATTTCAAGTTTTTGTATCGTAAATAAAAATCAGTGATGGAGCCTCAGTATTATTATTGCCAAAACTCTGTGCAGAGCATCCAGTGGAGGACTGGATCAAGGCCCTAGGGGGCCCAGGGCTGCTCACTCTTGTACCCCCCCCCCGCCCGGTAGTGGTGCCCGACCTGGGGGGCGGGGTAAGGCAGGGCCACTAGGGGGCAGGGTTGGGATCTGAGGGCCCCCCCCCCTTGCTGGCATTGAGGGGGCTTGCATCCCGATGATGTGCTGTGTGGGCAGGCTCTCGGGTCTGGCCAGCCACCAGCCACAGGCTGCAGTGCCCCTGTCTCACTCTCAGACAGTGGTGGGATGGGCAGGCCTATGGTGCCTCAGCCAGGGCTGGATTTTAGTGGTGTGCGGTTGTTGCAGGGTTCCCCTTTAGGCTAGGGCCCCAGCCCCTAAAGCCCCTTCCTTAATCTGACCCTGACCAGATGACATGAGTGGTGTTTCTTTGCACTAAGCCCCCTTAAAAGGAGTTCACTCTCTAACAACTGAGTCTACCATCTGCTAATGCCAGCGATAGCTTTTTTTTGGACAGAATGGCAGCCCTTACACCTAATGATGCAGCTGATAATTTTTGAACCCAATAAACTTACACAGACAGGCAGCCTATCTGGTTTTAGTACATAATGCTGTCTAACCTGGCCCTTTGGTTTATCTACAAATTTTAAATGGAATGACAATAATGTCAGCTTGAGCTGTGATCTCTTCAGATCTCAGATGAACCTGGATCAAGTCTTGTCAGTAAGTGGATGGAAAAATTTTCAAAGCAAAGCTTTCAATCAATTAGGAGATTTTGTTCAAAGAAAGGCAAAAAAGGCTGAGTCATTCTAAGCCTGGATTGCTTAAACAGACACAATGATGTGTGCCCTCAGTCAATATGAATGCACTTGATGGCCACATGGGAGATTCAGATAGCTTTACAGTACACGTAACAGACCTGATTCAGAATCCTGGCCACTGAGAGTACACCAGCAGAACCATAGTTTGGTGGCAGCTGCAAGGACCGCTCCTTACACTGAATCCCCTACTGGGGTCATGTTGGTAGAAGCGAACAGAACTGCAGGCATCAGGATTAATATCTCACTGAGACGAAAGAAGTGCTACATGCCCTTCAGAGAAGCCACAGTTTCAGGCTGCTGCAGCCTAAGGCAGACATCATATGCCAGTTACATTCAGGTCAGGTTTTCAAGGCTTCCTTTGAAACCATAAGAACTAAAAATGTGGGTTTTTTTTTTCTTTAAAAAAAATGGGAAGTTGAGATTCTGAACTCAGCATGGGACTCCAGAATCCAAGGCCCTAGGCATATGTCTGTAGTGCTTCAGGATCAGTCTGTTTACAGCTTTACCTCCAATGCCTGGTGTGTCACATGGTCTAAGCATCAAGACTGTAGACAGATATCTATCAAATGAGTTCTTTAGACTACTCTTAGCCTATACCTTCTGCCCTGTGATGTCTTCTGCTGTTCCCTGGCATTTTCTGTCCTTTTTAAAGCACGAATTACCTGTCTGTCCCATTTGATGTCATTTCCATTTCAGTGTGCTACTGTTATTCCAATGCCATGAGCTTTGAAACTCACTTGGTGCTGCCTTATTGTCTGTCTAAGTAATCAGCATTCAGCAAGAATAGCAATACTCTGAACAGACAAGAGATGGACTGGTTGGGGTTTTTTTTTTGTTTTTTTTTTTTTTGTGTTAATGCTGGCAGACCGTGCAGCAGGAGCAGATGAATATCAAAAGCTCTTGTGTTCCTCCATGGACCAGAGCAGTCACAACAATGGTACAGTTCTTTGCAGCACCAGCTGTGGGAGATTTTCTCCTCTAGGCAAACTGAAAAATGCCCATTCCTTCCAGCCCACAGTCATTTTTAGCAAGGCTAGTCATCGTACTCTGTGCTAGTCTACCAGGGATATGCGCAGGTATAAAAATTTGACCGCTTTGAGAGGAGCATGTTCTATGCCCCCAAAACTGTAAAAGCTTGCCCTCCACACTGCAGCCCTGGATCCGGAAGAGCTATATGCTCATGACTGTGCCGCTTTGCGCCACTGTAGTAGGCTGTTCTACCTGTATGGTAGAACATTTCCTGAGTCTCTGTATAGGAGATGTCACCAAAGGGACAAGATCAAACAGCCATGAATGCACTAAACAACATCAGAAATTATTAAATGGAGAAAAGGATGTTATTCACAGAAGCCTGATAAATGAATTAAATAGGGAACTGTTGCTTCCTTTCACATCAAAATGACAGCTCTTGGACGTGGTCATCATTCACTGGCCACACGGACTCCTCAGGGTTAAACAGTCCTGCAAGTTGCAGCAGAAGACATGTAAAGGGGTGAGATTTCAGACTCAGAACAATTAACACTTCAGCAAATTTAATTTTAGGGTGTCAAATTGAAGAGTTCAATAAAAACAAGGAGCAACCTAACAAGTTGATTGGAAGAGGCCAAATAGCCAGACACAAGCATGACATTCAGCAACTAATGATGGCTATCCAAACTTTTGGGACCTTCAAATCTCACTAATCTACCCTTTCATCCCTATTAAGCTCCCTTGTCAACCTCGCAGTAGACACCTCTCTTCTACCCAGTTTGTGATCCTACAAGAGCCTGGCCCTTGTTTCTCCGGTACCTTTGAAGTTCTTGGTCTGGGATCCATTAGCTGCTCTGGGGAATGCCAAATTTGTGCAGTGGGAGTTGCCATAAAATAGACAGCATTTCAATTCAGAAAACACATTGGAAAGGAGCCATGAAAGGATTTTCTGAGTCTGCGGTGCGTAAGTCATAGGCTGGAAGAAGGGATCTCTGAGATACTGGAAGACTTAAGGAGAGAGCACCAGAGAATTTAGTGCCTCTTTTAAGGCTTGAAGGAAGGAACCTAATCATGATGGGAAGTGGCTGAAGGGAAAAAAGGCGGGGGTATGTATGTGCATCAGATTGAGAGAGAGAGAGAGAAGCAAAGGTTCAGGGCAGTCATTTTTTATGAATGGGTTTGCCCATCTTTAAATGGAATTCTCTGTAGTCAATTAATGTGTAGCTTATCTCCAAGACAACTTATAAAACTGAGAAATTACTGCTGGGCCAATAGGCAAACAAAAATCAAACCAATAACTGAGGAATCCCCTCAAATTACTTTGCAAAACCAAGGCCATGTAGTACATGATTGATGTAGTTCAACGAAGCAAAACACAACTAAAAACTGGAGGCACAATGATCTGTTACATTTAATCTAGAAACAAAACTATTGTGCAATTTTAAGCCATGCTGAGTATAAAAAGATTTATTCAGGGAAAGCACTGGATGCTTGAAAAAACAGTGTAATACTGAAGGATGAAAAATTGGGGAGGAAAAAACAATTGAAAAGCAAGCTCAAACTGAAGGATGTAGAGAGAATCTAATCAGTATGCTTCCAGCATAGGCATATATTGCATTCTGTATTACTGAAGGCAGAAATAATGAGTTGGCTGAAATGTCTTTTACAGGGAAAGGAAAAGAAATGCACTGAAATCTTACCAAGTCCATTTCTAAATCGGAAGAGTGGAGCTTAGGAAGTCTTCTGATCTAACTTACACTGGTGTAACAAGTTTTATAAAACAAATAGGTAATGGCAGTAGTCTGACATGAAACTCTTTCATTCAACTGGACTGTTCTGTTTCACAAGGCACTCAGCTGACCTGGTCTACACTGCCAGTAGTGTCAACAGGTGATACACAGCCTCTGCGCTGAAACTTTCATGTCTCCCATCAACTTACTAACTTCCACTTACCATGCATCTTCACTGCGCTGTTGACAGGAAATGGGTCCAGTTGACACACCATAAATTTTTCAGGAAGTGGGAGAGGGAGAGAATTACTCCATCTGATGGAAAGCATTTTTGGAATTGATTGTGTGGGTCTCAATTGCCTGCTCAATTGATCCTGCTTTATCAGGCTCTGGGGCTCAGTGCAATGTACACATACCCATAGTTATGTTATACAGAAATCTCATGCATACATAGGACTGGTCATATTTTGACAAACTGGATCTTCATCAGAAAATATTGATTTGTCAAAACCAGAACTTTTCAAAAAAAAAAAAAAGGATCAGTTCTGACAAAACTAAACAAAACACAACACCCTCTGAAGCGCAAGATGGAATTTCTTGTCAGAGAGAGAGATGCCCTCCTTCAAATTGCCATGTTTATGGTCATTCACCTGGGATATGAGAAACTCAGGTTCAAGTGCCACAAATGCAAGTATCTCCCAGATCCTTAATGAGTACCCTAACCATCTGGGTTTCCCTCTGATATCTGTTTGTTTGAGGAGTTTTTTTTTTCCAAAATTTTTTGAAATGTGTCACTTTCAATAAGAAATTACATTTTTCACAAGATAGGAAGACTGTTTTCCACACAGCTCTATTCACGATAAGTCTTGGAAGGTCATGTTTACTCACAAAAATATTACCCATGTAACACTGTTCCTTATCAGGTATTTCTTAATCATTATTTATATTATTGTAGCAAATAGAGGGCCCAGCTGAGACCAGAGTCCCATTCTATAAATAAACTGTTGCATAATAAGAGACTTTCCCTTCAAACAATGTACAATTCAGTACAAGGACTGACGAAGGAAGTGCTAGTATCACCATGTCACAACAGATGAAGAACATGAAGCACATGGAGAGGTTAAGTGACTTGTCCAATCCCATACAGGAAATCTGTGGTAGAAATGGGAATTAATACCAAATCTTCTGAGTTAAAGTGATGTAAGGGGGACCCAGATCTGTTTGTCCACTGACCAACCTTTTTGTTTGGCTTGGTTCTGGAAAATGTTTTATTTTTTAAAAGTTGATCAAACGTAATTGAAAAAACATTCATTATTGGTAGTTATGGAGTTGGGCTCTCTGACAGCAACCTGTCTTTATTATGTACAATTACAGCTTCAACAGTCTATGTTGCATCAGTCTGTGGTTGTACTGTTCAGTCATTTGTAAAATGAGCCATCTGTTATACAGCACAACTCTCACAGCTATCAGACAATAGGATGTCAGCACTGAAAGCATGTATGATAGGAACTTTGTGAAGATCTATTACAAGAGCTTGCCTTTGGGCTTGTAGTTTAAAAAAACTGAAACTGAATTCTGATCAGAAAAGATCAAATTGTATCACAATAATTTAATCAAGCATAAATAAAATGTCAAAGTTGGCTAAATATTCACTTGGGGAGAAATACGGTCAAGTGTCAACTTCCATGTTGTTAATAATGTATACTCAATAGCCGGACTATAAATTGCTGTGGTAAGTAATATTAACTTTTTTGGCAGAATGAATTATGCTGCAGCCTAAGTAAATAATATCTGCTTTCCACTATAACATTAGCATGCTAAAAGGCTAGTTATCCACAGGGCTATACAGATATCCACTGAATCTAAAGAGTGTGGGCCACATGCTTCAAGACTGTTTCCATAGGTATTATATTAAATGCAGTGTCACCACATTTGTGTCACCACATTTAATGTAATAGATATGGAAAAGGTCTTAAAGCATGCACCCCATCCTGTATAGCTTCAGTCTGGAGATATGATGAAAGATGTGATTTCAGTTGTTGCACTGTATAGTCACATTTATAGCAGATATACTATCTCTGTGGATAAGTAATCTTTTATTGTTGTACATACATGCAATTTTGTCATCTTAGTAACAACACAACAGTTGATAAACACTAACCGATGAATCTGCGCAACACCAGTTTTACAATAGATGGGGAAGTGAGGCAGAGCAGTTAAGTGACTTGCCAAAGACCGCACCATAAATTGATAAGAGAGGAGGAAATCTGCCATATTACCATTTTCTCTGGACTATGCTTTGATGACTAAGCCACAGGTCTTTCTCGCTCTCTCTCTCTTTTATTCTGTATTCAGATATGTGACATAAAAAAAAAATCAGCTGTCCACACACATGCCAAATCACCACCACCCATATACTCATACACACACAAAACAACTCACCAAAAAAAAAATCAGAGCATGAATATTTTATTTTTTAATCAAGAAAGAACACACTATATCCATGAAGGAGAATTACATGGTTCTCTTGTCCTCAGAAGTCCCACAAGCTCTTAGTTTTGTCTCCATTCAGACAATATACTCCCTTGACTAATCTGGTAAAAGAAGTATCTAGTAGTTAAGAACCAGTTGCTATGTTCATTGAAAACCCATAATACTTTAGTGGCACAGGTTGCTTCTAAATATATAGGGCTGAAATATAAGGCCAACTCCAAGTTCTACTGAAGTCAATGGAAAAACTCCTACTGATTTTAATGGGAGTTGAATCAGGTTCTTCATTAACAATCTTTCTTGCAAAGCAGGGCTTGACCTCCACCTTTTTTACCTGACGTTGATGATTACAAGTAATAGAATCAAAGGGTGCCATTTCAGTAGACATACTCAAAGGTATTATCTTCTAATACAGCCATGTCTTAAACTTATTTATACCTTCTGTCTCCATCATGTTTATGACAGACTGTGTCACATTTTGGTAGCTATATGGGGACATGAAACACCAAACCTTTCCATCTTCTGTTTCCAGTGACAACCAGAGGTTTATCTGCCTTCCTTGCAATAAATCTGGTTCTTTCTTTAATTTTTGTATAATCCCTCCTCTCCGATGCATTGGACAATGATAAAAATTCACTTCTTTCAAGATTCATTTTTTTTCCTTCAAGGCTGAACATATTTAATTCAAGAAACCAAATTCATTCTAGTGCAACTCCACTAGAATTTATGGAATTTCACCATGGACAAATTTAGCCCAGGGAACTTTTCCTCAAGACACAGTCTTTCCCTATCTCAAAATACTTCTTAGTATTTGGCTTCCATCTACATTCTCTTTAGCACTTGATACACTTTGGGTGTGTTCACACAGCAGTCTTACTTCAAAACAACAGAGGTTGCTTCGAAATAAGAAAGGCCATGTTCACACGACGCACTGTTGTTTCGAAACTACCAGTTCCGTTGTTTCGAAACAATGGCGTTGTTTCGAAACAACTTAAACCTCATGTGGGGACGAAACAACATTGTTTCATGCCATCTGAACATGTTGTTTCAAAACAACAGTGACGCGTTTTGAAATAACTGTTGTCTGAACATGCTATTTCGCTTTGAGCTTTTTTCCTTAATTTGAATTAACAAACTGTTAATTCGAATTAACTTATTTCGAAATAAGGCATTATTTCGATACAACTTGTATTGAAACAACTTGTATCAAAATAACCCCCTGTGTGTGAACATAGCCTTTATCTGTCAAGGTTACTAAAATGGAACATAGTACTCCAAGTGTGCCATCCTCTGGGCTTTAAAGACATCATTTCTGTTGATTTGTTTTCTTATTTATATACTCTAATATGATTTGGATTATTCTTTCTACAACTGTGCTCCGTGCTTCTTATCTTTATAGACTTGTCCACTACAATCCGTAGAGCTCTTTCATACTTTGACTCTTCTGGCTAATATTTCATGTGCATATTTATTTGGGTTTGAATCTCCATAGCTACCTCACTCTGCATTTTCCTGACATTTAACACCAACACCCAGGCTTCTGACCATTTCTCTAATTTGTCAAATCCTCTTGCAATCTCATATCTTAATCTGTATCGACTGCCCCTCCTTAACTGTAAATCTGGATAATATGCAAATTGTTTGTCTTTAAAGTGCCTTGTATCTAAATAGAATTGGTCATAATTACTATAACGCCTCACTTTTCTGGAAAGTTAATTTTTAACTCGAGTACTACTAGCAATTTCCCTACATTCCTCACCTTACTCACTACCTTCCTTGTGGTGTTTTTTCAAAAGTCATGCTGGTACCCAAGGACAGAAAATCTTAAAATATGTACATAGCAGTGTATCTGGTGTTAAATTAAAGCAATCTACCATCCTCATGCATCTATATAGTGATTCATTAGAGCCATATTCTGCTGCACCCCCCACCCCCAGATTGCCTTGATTCACAGATGAGTTGTGGAGACATGTGACCCAGGAGACATAAAAAAGACACTGGAAGCACAGTCCCGTTCTGAATGCTACCTACTGCAGAACAAGGATTTTTTGAATCTTAAGTCATGGCTGTGCTAGAGGTACAGAAGTCTTTCTAAGTCCTTAGGACTATTCTAGCTTTAACCCTGCAAAAATGACACAGGTGGTGTTCTCCTCAATCCTTCCAGTCAAGGCTAGAGGCCTGAGGAGAGACAGAGGCAACCTGGAGGTGAATGCCTGGCTGTGAAGATGGTGTGGTCAGGAGGGATTTGGCTTCCTTGACCATGGAGTCCTGTTTCAGGACAGAGGATTGATAGGCAGAGATGGCCTTCACCTGTCCAGGAAGGTGAAGAATGTGTTTGGGCACAGACTGGCTGACCTAGTGAGGAGGGCTTTAAACTAGATACAACGGGGGAAGGGGACCAAAGCCCACAGGTAAGTAACAATGTGGATGATCTGGGGGAAGGGATGGAACTTGGGGGGTGCTGGGACTGTATCAACAGCAATAAAAGAGAAGGTAGTTGGAACATGGGGGGGAATCAAATAAATGTCTTAAGTGCTCTACTGAAGCCCCAATATGTGAGGAGAGTGGGGGAGGAGAGCTCCAAGAAAAAAAGCAAGGAGGTTTATGTAATAGAATTGGAAATCAACATGAAAAAGTAGGGCAATCGACTGGTTATCTTAGGTGCCTGTACACTAATGTGAGGAGCCTGGGAAATAAGCAAGAAGAATTGGTAATACTAGCACAGACAAGGAACTATGATATTATAGGAATAACGGAGACATGGTGGGATAGCGTGCATGACTGGAGCTCTGCCATTGATGGGTATAAACTGTTCAGGAAAGACAGGCAGGGAAGAAGAGGGGGAGGAGTAGCGTTATATGTAAAAGAGCTCTTTGACTGCTCAGAGCTCCTTATGGAAGTGGAAGCGTGCCAATAGAAAGTCTGTGGGTTACATTGAGAGGGGAAGGCAACAAGGGGGATGTTGCGGTGGGTGTCTGCTATAGACCACCAGACCAGAAGCAGGAGGTGGATGAGGTATTCTATGGACAACTAGCAGAAGCTTCTAGATCACAGGCCCTGGTGCTGATGGGGGACTTCAATTACCCTGACATTTGCTGGGAGGCCAATACAGCAGTGCATGGGCAATCCAGGAAGTTTTTAGAGAATGTTGGGGACAACTTTCTAGTACAAATGCTAGAGGAACCAACTAGGGACCTTGCACTGCTCGACGTGCTGCTCACAAACAGGGAAGAATTGATGAGGGACATAGAGGTAAATGGCAAGCTAGGCAGTAGTGACCATGACATGGTTGAGTTCAGGATCCTGATTAAAGAAAGGAAGGAAAGAAGCAAAACAAAAACCCTGGACTTCAAAAAAGCAGATTTTGGCTCCCTCAGGGAACTGATGGGCAGGATCCCTTGGGACGCTAATCTGAAGGGGAAAGGAGTCCAAGAGAGTTGGTTACATTTTAAAGAAACCCTGCTAAGGGCACAGGAAGTTGCCATTCCAATTAGGAGAAAGAACAAACATGTGAGGCAGCCAGAATGGCTTAGTAGAGAACTCTGCTCTGAGCTTAAAAATAAAAAGGAAGCTTACAGGAGTGGAAGCTTGGTCAGATGACCAAGGAGGCATATAAAGATATTGCTAGGGCCTGCAGGGATAAAATCAGAAAGGCCAAAGGACAAATGGAGCTGCGGCTAGCGAGGGATGTAAAGGATAATAAGAAGGGGTTCTACAAGTATGTAATAACAAGAAGTGGATCAGGGATAGTGTAGGCCCCTTGCTGAATAGGGCAGGCATCCTTGTGACAGAGGGTGAGGAAAAAGCTGAAGTGCTCAATGCATTTTTTGCTTCAGTTTTCAGAGGCAGGGTCAGCTCCCAGCGCACTACCATGGGTGTGGCAGATGGGAGAGAAGAAGATAGGCCCTTGGTGATGGAAGGTCAGGTTAGGGACTGCTTAAAGAAGCTGGATGTGCACAAGTCCTTGGGGCCAGACAAACTGCATCCAAGAGTGCTAAGGGACTTGGCCAATGAGATAGCAACACCGCTGGCCATTATCTTTCAAAACTCGTGGAGAACGGGGGAGGTGCCAGAGGATTGGATAAAAGCAAATATAGTGCCTATTTTCAAAAAAGGGAAAAAGGAGGATCCGGGGAATTATAGACCAGTCAGCCTCACCTCAATCCCTGGAAAAATTATGGTGCAGAATCTCAAAGAATCCATCCTCAAATACTTAGAGGAAAATAAAGTGATCAGGCACAGTCAGCATGGATTTACCAAGGGTAAATCATGCCTGACCAATCTCATCTCCTTCTATGATCAAATGACTGGTTTTCTGGATGCAGGAAGAACCGTTGATGTCCTATACCTTGATTTTAGCAAGGCTTTTGATACAGTTTCCCACAACATTCTCATTGGCAAATTAAGGAAGTATGGGTTGGATAGGTGGACTATAAGGTGGATAGAAAACTGGCTAGATCAATGGTTTCAGCCTGTAGGAATCAATCATTCCATGTCCAGCTGGCAGCCAGTCACGAGTGGTGTGCCCCAGGGGTCAGTCCTGGGGCCTGTTCTGTTCAACATTTTCATCAATGATCTGGATGATGGAATAGACTGCATTCTCAGTAAGTTTGAAGATGACACCAAGCTGGGGGGACCAGTAGACACGTTGGAGGGCAAGGACAGGATTCAGGGAGACCTAGATAAATTGGCACAGTGGGCCAATAGAAATCTTATGAGGTTCAATAAGGACAAGTATAAAATCCTGCATGTGGGATGAAAAAACCCCATGCACCGCTACAGGCTGGGAAACATTCAGCTAAGTAGCAGCAGTGTAGAAAAGGACCTGGGAGTCATGGTGGATGGGAAGCTAGATATGAGTCAGCAGTGTGCTCTTGCTGCCAAACAGGCCAGTGGCATACTGGGCTGCATCAAAAGAAGTATTACCAGCAGATCAAGGGATGTGCTCATTCCCCTCTATTCTGCACTGGTAAGGCCACATCTAGAATACTGTGTTCAGTTTTGGGCTCCCCACTACAAAAAGTACACGGACATGCTAGAGAGAGTTCAGAGGAGGGCAACCAAAATGATTAAAGGGCTGGAGCACAAGCCCTATGAGGAAAGACTGAAAGCATTAGGCTTATTTAGTCTGCAGAAGAGAAGATTGAGGGGGGATTTGATAGCAACCTTCAACTACTTGAAGGGATGCTCTAAGGAAGATGGAGCTCGACTGTTCTCGGTAATAACAGGGGACAGAATGAGGAGCAATGGTCTCAAGTTGCGGTTAGGGAGGTCGAGGCTGGATATTAGAAAAAACTTTTTTTACTAGGAGAGTGGTGAAGCCTTGGAATGAGCTGCCAAGGGAGGTGGTGGAGTCTCCATCTTTGGAAGTGTTTAAGGCCCGGCTGGACAAAACCATGACTGGGATGATGTCGTAGGAGTGGTCCTGCCTCTGGCAGGGGGTTGGACTAGATGACCTATGAGGTCCCTTCCAACCCTATGATTCTATGATTCTATGACAGGGGAAAATCAAAAGGGAATTTATGAAATGTGGTTTTATTTTAATTGATTAATACCACTTTAATTACAGAATTTTTTGCAAAAGTTCTATGGTTAGCTAAAACTTTTCCTTGGTAGTTCACATCCTTCATGTAACCTTTCAGATTTTTCATGGTTTCTTCCCCAAGTGAGCGTCACATACCATTGTCTGAAGACTCAGTATAAAATATTAGAAACAGCTGAAAGCACAGCTAAGAACTTCATAATTTTGACAGGTTCCAAAGTGGCAGCTGTGTCACCAGAGTGAACCATCCTTGGGTTTCATTGGCTGTTACTGTACAATTTTTAAATTCTCAGCCATTTTGCCTCAATGGATTACAATGAGGTATGCAGCTACAATAAGGTACATGTCTGTGCCATGCCAAGACTCCTAGGCCATTGTAATGTCAGAGGGGACTCAAACAATTACTCCTAAGGAGCTTCCAAGGAAGTTCTTTGGGAACAATTGGATGAGTCCTCTCTGACAACACAATGACCTAGCATTTGGTACACTTCACATCATGCATGCATGGACATAGCAAATTAGGGGAATTGATAACTGACGAAAGCATTGGCTGCCAGCTGTTTTCTGGGTGCAGTTCAAGGAGTTGGTTTTCAATGAAGCTACCCAGGTAAAATAAGTATTGCTGGTAGCTGACTCTTCTGACAAAATTTGAACTGAACCAAACCTATTCTGAATTTCAGAAGAAAGGGGGGAAGAGGTTGAGTAAGATTTTCAAATGTATAGTGAGGAGGCACCTAATGTCCATTGACTTCTTTAGCAGTTTTTTCTTGTTGTTCCATTTAGGATAATACTGAGAACCTTTGAATTTCCAAGATAATGATGGAGCTGAAACAAAATCTCGGATGTGAACACCTCCCTGGGCCATGCCCCCACCTAATATATAGAAAAAAGAAGGCACCCTGAGAAGCAGAAGGGCAAAACTGTTAATTTGAAATAATGGTTATTTCAAAATAACACATCAGAACGGCATTATTTCAAAACAACTATTTTCAATTAACGGCTATTTCAATTTCAGCCTAGGTTTTACTATTTCAAAATAAGGTTCATTATTTCGAAATGATAGGGCTCATCATTTCAAAATAAAAAAACGTCATTTGGACATGACAACTTTTAAATCAAAACAATGGTTGTTGTTTCGATTTAAAAGCTACATGTGGACATACCCCAAGTCTTGTGAGGTTTGCTCAGCACAGTTGTCATGTTAATGGATAGAAGCTCATGCGATGGGTATTTGTTTTTGTGACTGCAGTTTCCAAGTTCAAATGTCCCCTGTCTCCTATTCTGTTTTCTTTCACTGCAAGTAAAAGGTCTTAATAAAATATAATATTGGAAACTTCTTGTTATGGTTGTTTCCTATACCTTCTAGTTTAATAATGGTTTTTCAGATCATTGTGATGGGAAATAAAAAAAAAACACTCTCCACATAACCAGAAATTTGTGGGAATGTGCAATCTTTGGAAAGCAATTAAATCAAACTTTTTCTACAGAGCTTTCCACCTGTAACAGTCACAAATAGCCTAAATCATGTTGTAGTTTATGGGTATTTCTCTATTGCTGTCAGAATAAAGGTAAATCTGATGTCATAAAATAGCAGCAATAATATCCCCAACAAAATATAGATAAATTAAAAGAAATTTATCCTTTTGAAAAGGAAATATATCTACTACATACCTTATCTACCCATCCACATCAGTGTGGAAAAGTGCGAGATGCAAATGCTGGAGCGTGGGGACAGACTAAGTTTACTTATACAGGCAGTTTGTAACCTACTGGCCTCCCACCTAGACTCTTCTTCCAGGGTGAAGTAGCGCTGGTAAATAAAATGTTTTTCAAATTATAGGAACAAATAAGCGAGGATATATAAGCGTGTAAGCATAGGGCATGACAACAACCTTGTCAGTTCCACCAGATGTCACTTTATTTCAACATGAGGTAGAGAAGAAAAGGCGCTAATATAGGATACTAGGGCAAGGATTTATGTGTAATATAAATTGAGGCCTAACTAACCAGACATGATGTCCAAATGCTTTAAAATGGCTTGCATTCCACATCCAGAATTCAAAGGAATTGTGTACTGTTGTAGATTAAATAAGTGATGATAACATTATTCAACACCTGACAGTGCCTACAATTTCTTATGACTGCAAATTTGTGTGTCTGACTGCTCATGGAGACTCAATTTTTACAAGTACAAATAACAACTAGACTTTTGAAAGTATCCTCAACTATGTTATTTTTGGCGACGTGCTATGTTTAGGCATCATTGACTGTATCTTGTGTCTTTAGCCGAATTCTTATCTATAATTATACAGAAACGTATTCCCCTTTTCTGTATAAAATCCTCACCATTGAATTACCCTGATTGTACTGAGTAATTATTTATATGCTAAAATCTGTAACAATTTAAACCCAAAGGCAATATGTTTATTGCAAGGTGCTTGTATCATATGCAAGTTTGTTCATTCGAATCTCACCAGAAAAAACAGCCCAATGTTTTGTTTGGAGGGCACTATTTACCGCCTATGAAATGTACATTACCTTTTCTAGGTAACTATCAGAATTTGGATTCTGTGTATTAAAAATCAAAATTTTTTTTAGAAAAAAATGCAAAATTGTAAATTTAAACAGGTTAGCAACATAAAAACAACCCCTGAACTGCATGTGAAATTTCATTTATTTGACAACAGCATAATCAGGAACAATGCATAAAAGAGGGCGTGATTGCTTACAAGAAGTAAGTCCTCACTAGGCTGAGACATGTCACTTGTATGGGAATGAAAAACCTGAAAATAGAAAGTCGCTACAGCTCAGTGGTGTATAGTAATGATTATTGTGTATCTGACTTCGTGACTTTAGCTCCAACATTCTCTCTCACTGGTATAGAGCTGAGTTTGAAGAACCTGCAGCTAGGTTTTTTTTTTCCCCAGAGCTACTCATAGAAGAGTAGAATGATGTATTATATATAACAAAGTATTTTGTCAAAACTTCCTAACAGCTGGTACTCGCATACTCTTTTTGTCACAAAACCAGTAGGAAACTTTGAATCTTGAAATTTTATATGGATACTGTCCCATTTTTTATCAAAGCTTTTCTTCTATCAGCATAATTATAACCAGGGTTCAGAGCAGAAAGTGCCACTAAAAAAGGAGTCAAGGAACATCTTATCATATTAAAATAATTCAGGGAAAAATAATTCTGCACAGCCTCTACGACCATTTTCCTTCTTCCCAATATCTCCCCCAAAAGAAGAATGCATGTTCTGGAATTGTATATTTTATTTTTCTTTTGGTGAACCAACATTCACACACACACAGTTCTGAGTTGGTAATCTGCCAACTTCTTTTCATAGGTTTTGCAAAATCCTGCAACATTTCATTACTATGACCCACAAGTCATACTAATGAAGCCTTGTTACAGAATCTTGGAGACTGCTATCTTCATTACACATTTGTATTTTAGAGAAAACATACATTAGATCTACAAGGCTTGTATTCCTAACTGATACTATAGTAAAGTGTCTTATCAATTAGAAGAGTAAAGGTTTTTCTAACATCTTCCATCTGCAGCCTAAACATCTGAGCCTCCCTGACAAGAAAGAATTTGTGATTCTGTTAAACAGTCTCTTAATATATGCAATTTTCATCTTTTATTCTTTTCCCCCCACTTTGTAACCGATTATTTCTGAATTATACTTGAATGGCACATTACTCCTCCTCAGAGAATTTTCTTTTTCTGAATCTTTAAAGCCATTATTCCGGAAAATGTGTTAACTCCTTCTGTCGTCTCCTACCATCAGGAATCAGCCATTCTTGGGCCTTGGACATAAATGTAAAAGCATGGCAGCTCCCCAATTTTGATTTTCCAACAACTCCTCATCATTCTTCTTCATCTTCTGTCAGCGGCATTGCTGGCACTTGGCACACAGGGCACGTGCCCCAAGTCCTAGACCCAGTGCCCCAAGTGTCAGGGTAGCCCTTGCCTCTCCTGGGCCCATCCCTGGATGGAGATCTGGGGTCTAACCACCCATGGCGGCCCCTGCCTTGCCTGGCCCATCCCCAGCTGGGAATTCAGGACCACGCTGGCAGGGGGAGGAGCCCGAGGATGGAGCAGGCCTGGGTGAGGAATCGGAGCCGGGGGGACGGGGTCTCAGCCAGGGGGCATGGCCCGTGCCTGTGCCCAGCATCTTTTCCCGGGGCAGTGACGCTCCTGTCTTCTGTCCAGCTATCATTATTCATTAGTTTTGATATTTTTTAAAAAAAATTGTACTCTCCTCACACACATACAAAGAAATGGTTTAGATTTTTAAAAATCTATAGTGATTTTAGATGCACAATTCCAGGCACCTCTGAGTGGCCTGATTTTCAGAGGATGCACACAATTCAGCCTACATCATAATAATCACTCTGCACATACCTAACATATACACACTTAGTTGTACATGTATAATGCAGATCTACACAGATACACATTCACAGAAATATGGGGTGGGAATGTCAGCAAAACCCCACAAACATCAGCTATTTTTTGTTCTGTGTGCCTTAAAAAAGAAAAATCAGATGATCTTAGCTAAACTGATTTTAAGAGCAGCACTGTAGGCCAAGGATACATCTGGGTGAGACAGTAACCTGAGGCTCTTCCCACCTGTGGAAAGAGATGCCTCTATACAACTTTAATAGGAATAAGTTTGTCAAATCTGGTGTCTGGCCAAATTTTAACCTGAGAAGTTATATTTTGCTTATTTCAATTCTCCCCATAGTTTCAATTGTGTGGTATTTTCTGCTTCCTGTTCTAAACGCTGGGCAGAATTGCTATGCACTGTTAAAGAAATGCTCCATTTCATCTTAGCAACAGGTAAACTGATCACTGTATTCCATACAGTACTTATCTTAGGCTATGTCTACACTGGGGATCTCTTAAAGTGACTTAATGAGGTCAACTTCAAGTCAACCTTGTGAAGCTGACTTAAGGGTATGTCTACACTGATAGACATAACCCAGGCCCAGGCCCAGCCCCTGCCCCCTGCCCAGCTGCGGGGCTCAATCCAGCTCTGGGGTCCCAATCTGGCCACAGGGCCCAATCTGGTTCCTGCCACTGCCAGCAGGAGGCTCAGAGACGGATTCAGCCCTGAGCTGCTTGCCACAGGCAGCAGGGGCCTCGGAGCTGGCTCCTGCTGCTGCCAGCAGGTGACTTGGAGCTGAATCAGGCTCCAAGTCACCTGCCACCTGCAATAGGAACCACCTCCAAGCCTCCTACCACACCTGTGGCAAGCGGCTTGGGGCTGGATACAGCTCCGACCCATTGCCAGTGGTGGCAGAAGCCAGATCAGGCCCCAGGGCCAGATTGCAGCCCCAGAGTGGGGCAGGGCCTGAGCTTGGGCCCTGGCTGCTAGGTCAATGTAAGGCTTACGTTGACCTTGAAAGCATGTGTTATTAAGTCAACGTAAGCAAGTGCTTAAGTTGACTTAATACAAGCCTAGTTTGGACCTGAAGTTCCTTGGCTTAAGGGAGGTTAAGTTGACCTAAGGCTCC
The DNA here is from genome assembly GCA_007922195.1 of Podocnemis expansa. Taxonomy (NCBI): domain Eukaryota; kingdom Metazoa; phylum Chordata; order Testudines; family Podocnemididae; genus Podocnemis; species Podocnemis expansa. Next base: position 5,168,647 of record ML681964.1, on the reverse strand, counting down.
AGTGTAGATATACCCTTACAGAGGAGTTAAGAAACTTAACTAAAGCACTTTGAGTTACTAGAGGAATTTGCCTTCGAAAGCACCATGTAGAACCTAAGGACCTTAGCAAACTGGTAAAACCTGTTACACATTTACTGTTATTACTGAAGATCTTTTCCCCTATGATATAGTGCAAAACATTTAATGTAATCAAAAGGAAAGATGTGGTAAAATGGAAATTAGAGTGTTTTCCGAAAAGGTCAGTAAAATACTCACCAACTCATGAAAGATACGGCAAGGGAAGAACCACTGTGCTTCTGCATAAGTGGAAAAGCATACAGAAAAAATATATAAGCAAATCTTCATATTAGCAAGTGGAACCACAAAATAAAATAGCCTCTTACTCTACTGCTGTGGTATTAGTCATATTATTGCCCATTAAGTGAGCTAAAACCCACACCTGTTTAATCTGATTACTGATGACACAAATGTGCTGATCTGTTCTGAGCAAATTAGAATAAATGGCAAACTGTGACATATGACAATATGAAAATAGCACTGAGAGCCTAGTGTTTGCACTTGGAAAGTTTATGATAGCCATAATGCTGAGTAAGTTATTTTCTGCCTGTCTGTGCTATTTCCTTTTTCCAACCCATTAACTATGGAAGGCAGTGGTTTTGTGAGAATGTTCAGGAACTGCGTCAAGTTTTGCTAAGATTCAGGTTAACTGAAAGTAACTTCCAATTGTTTTAGACCTAAAATAGCTGTAGAAGTATGGGTGATATGGTCATTCAGTCTACCTGGAGCAGGCTCTTCCTCTACACAGATTCTAAGATTTATCATCTTTTATTCTGCTGTCCTCCGATGGTACCGCAGTGACTTTGTGAGGCAATTAATTCCATGCCTTGATAGATTTTTCTTAAGACTAATTTTTCCCCTTTACCTAATTTGAACTTTCTTTTCTTACTTTAAAGAATATCTAGCCTGATTTAACCCACTGAAGTGTGGGGGAACTATTTTGCTTTCTCTGATCCTACCACATCAAATATTTGTACACTATCATCGTATCCCACCATATTTTCTCTTTTAATCCAAGCTGCACACTCTCTGTCTAAAATTTTTCATCAATCACTTCATGTTATGTCGTATTCTAGTATCTCTGTTAATTTTAGTTACTACTACAAGAATAAAGATTAAAAAATCACAAGCAAACAAAAAACCACCAAAGGTTTAAGAAAGAGTAAATAGTACGGGTAAGCAGAAAATAGTTTACTCAAGGTTTTGGTTATCAAATACTTTCCCAGCACAAACACTGGGCTCTCAGTGCTATTTTCCCATTGCCACACACCACATTTTGCCATTTATTCTAATTTGTTCACAGCAGATTATAAACCCATGTGCTTCTTTGGGGCATAACACAAATAATTAATGAGGGTCAGTGCCAGAACTAGCAGTTCTGGTGCCCCTGGCAAGCAACCCCGAAGGAGCCATCCCCCGACCCTGTCCTCAATCCAACTCAGGCCTCCACCCAACCCAGCTGCCTTCTTGCAGCGGCTGGGCTCCCCATTGCCTTCTGGTGGTGGCTGGGGACGGATCCGGCTCCCTGCTGCCTTCCTGCAGCGGCTGAGGTGGCAGGGAACTGGATCTGTCCCCAGCCACCACCAGAAGGCAGCAGGGAGCCCCAGGCACCACTGGAAGCCCCAGGTATTGAATTTTAGAGGTTGCAGATGTTGGATCCAGCTCCCCACTGCCAGTGGGGGCTCCCCAGTGCCTTCTGATGGTGGCTGGGATGGTGAGGAGCCATGTCTGTCCCGAGGCACTGCAAGGAGCCAGATCTGTCCCCTGTGCCCTCTAAAATTTGGTGACTGGGGCTTTGCCCTGGTTGCCTCGGCCTAGTTATGACCCTGATGGAGGTTAAAAAGAAACGTACCATGGAAGCAGGTTTATTCTGTAACTGCCATTTAAAAGACTCCATTCACCTCCTTCTAAAACAGGTGTTATGAGTCATTATTTGGAACAGGATATTGGACTAGATACAGTCTGATCCAGTATGGCTCTTCATAGCCAGTATGGGTGTTCCTGTGTCAATACTTTCAATCAAGTTTGTACCATCTCCAAGAGGTTTTTAGATACTATTTTATAATGAGGGGAGTCTTCCATATTCCAACTGTTGTCTAACAAGAATGAAATGCCACTAATAGTCACCTTTGTCTTATAACTGAGCTCTCTAAATAATGTAGATTAGATTGTTCAGTCTGTCTCTCTCTCTCTCTCTCTCACACACACACACACAACACAAAGAATCCATACAGGTCTCAAACTGGGCTGAAAAAAAAATTGCCATGTGTATTAACTAACAGTGGAAACACCACACTCTTTTCCCATCATTTCTGCATCTCAGTAATGGCTGTGAACATATTACATAACTATGACGCTAAGTATTAGAAAAAAAGCGGCTCTCTAGATGTTTGTCTTCCAGGACTTTCTGTGGACAGATGAAACTATTATTTCAGCATGGATTTTGTAGTAGTGAATGGTCAGAGAGAAAAGGTTAAAAAAAAAAAAAGAAAGAAAGAAAGAAAACCTCATGATTTCTGACAGGTGTTAGCACAGCTGCTCCCTGAGAGGAAATATTTTGGCATGAATGTAGAGATGTGTCATAATGAAGCTGGTGAAAGATGGCATTTCCAGCATCAATATCTGTAAAAATATGCAACTGGATCTTGCATGGGGTCCAATAAAATCTGATTAGATCTTGAATTGAATTATATAGAGCATAAGAGAGAATTACACAGTTTTCACATCATGCCACATATTCTATTCAGAATAGAATAGAATAGAATAGAATAAGGTTGGAAGGGACCTCACTTATTTCCCTTCTAGCTCTTCTTCCCCCCCCTCCCCAGTGTTTTCCTCTAGCATAGTAGGTCTCATTTATGAGAATAGAGAATGTCTTCCCTTTTGGACATATTGGATCAAATTCATCCTTATGGAAGGACATCAGTTTCAACAGAGTTAAACCAAGATATTTTTGGCCCACCTGTCTTCAGAACTCAATGATGATTACTGAAATGAGTTGAAGTTATCACAAGGTGCTCTTTGCTGACAGAAAAGACTGGACTTCTTATTAGCATTCATTTTGTTGTCCATTCATTATATAGGCACATTTTACAGCAGCCACTGTGTGTGTCAAGGAGATAAAATCTGTAGCAGCACTTAAAGTAGTTTTGTGACTGGCCTCAGTGTTTTAACTTTGCAGAGAAAAGACTGATGGTGAAGACAGGTGCAGCCAGTGTTGTGGTCCTTGCTTGCCATTTGGGAGTGCCATGTTAGACACCTGGTTGCGACAGCCATCCCAGCAACTGCTATCAGAGGAAATGTCAAACACGGGGAGACATACAATGCCTGATGTATCTGCTCCTATTTGACTATCAGGATGTCTTTCATAATCATCTCTTCCTTCCCAGTGACATATATCAGTTTGAGTTTTTTTAACTCTCCTCTCCCCAACATCTACTTTGCTGTCTAGGCTTTAGATACCACACTCTAAACCATTAACTCACTTGTCATCTAACTGATTATCTACAGTTTCTCACAAGTATTTAGTGGCATTACTGCTATTTTGGTAATTCTTTTTCCCCAGATCTTACAGCTATCTATGTTAAACCACAGTTATTATATTTTCTTCCCATCTCATTAAGCTTGCTACCTCCTGCTGCAGTTTTAACTTGTGTTCTTGCCTTCTGGTATAATTTAAAAATTAAAACACTCCAAAGATGACATTTTCCACTTGATCATTAATAAGTACTGCTAGGATTAAAGGAAAGTACAACCCTTTATGTACTAGTTCCAGCACTGATGAGGGAAAGAAACAAGTTTATCTTTGACGTGATTCTACACTAAAAGAGGTTGGCCTACTCTGAGGGTATGGCCACACACACTTCTTATTTCAAAACAACAGGGGTTGTTTCGAAATAAGAAGTGCCATGGCCACATGACGCACGGCCATTTCGAAACAAGCAAACAGCTTGTTTTGAAATGGCCATGGTTCTATCGAAACAACTTAAACCTCATTTGCTTTCGAAACAGCCCTGTTCGGACATGTTGTTTCGGAACAAAGTGTTCCGAAACAACATGTGCCCTTCCTCCCAGGGTGCTAAGCACCCTGAGAGGAAGGGCTGCCCCCTCAGCACCCTGGCCAGGGTGCTGAGGGTGTCTGCGGGC